>CAJVGC010000582.1:59850917-60103424 GCA_910822075.1 Senecio squalidus | reverse complement strand
CGTCTTCTGGCACCTAAGGCATACGGGACAGTTCCGATATGGTGGAAGTACACTTGTCACACTTTGGGTGCGAACGGTGTAAGTCCCAGACTTAGCTGGCGGCGCAGGTGCAGATGGGGTGTGAAGCAGTCACGGCGTAGTTCCGGGTCTTCTTGATACGGTCGCTTCTCCTCGGAGTTGACTCGGCCTTCCTCTTCTCACCAGTTCCTTCTTGGAGGATCCGGAAGCGGTGAGGAGGTTGCTGGTAAGACGATGGGCCAGGATGATTGCGCTCTGGAGAGTTTGAGGTTCATGCCATGACCATGCTCGGATCTCGGGACCAGACCAGAGATGTATAGGTCGATCCGGTTCTCCTCGGGGGTTACCAACCTTGGAACCAATCGGGCGAGTTCGTGGAATTGGGTAGTGTATTTCTCAATATCGTTCCCGACCATCTGTGGTCCCACAGCTCAGCCTCGAGCTTCTTGATCTCTCCTCTTGGGCAGGTACTCTTCTATGAGTAGGTTCTTAAAGGTGTTCCAGGGAAGGGCATAAGCATTATCTCGACCTCGGGTTTGGACAACCGTGTTCCACCACGACAGAGCTCGGCCATGGAATACGCAGGACGCGTACTCCACCTTGTTTGCCTCGGCACATCGGCTGATGTGCAGGACCGATTCAATGCTTTCAAACCATTGAACCAATCCCACAGCACCAGTTGTGCCGTGAAACTCCTTTGGCTTGCAGGCCATGAAGCTCTTGTAGGTGCACGGAGGAGGGTTCGGTTGCTGCTGCTGCTGCTGCTGTTGCTGTTGCTGTTGCTGTTGCTGGTGGTTGTTGACATTGGCGTTGATTCCCGCGGTGATCTGGGCGATCATGTTGGGCATCGCAGCCTGCAACTGCTCGGCCACCTGCTCGGCGATAATTGCAGCGTTGGTACGAGGAGCCATGATTCTACAATCAGAAGAACAGATTTAGTTTAGAACGCACGAATGGAATATGATAAGATTAAAGTTAAGCATTTATAGCACGAGGTTGAAATAACTGATCAATAGTACACACAAGATTAAGATCCAAGAAGTAATGATTGCATCAAGCATAGATTCACAAGAGAGGTAACAATAGATAATAATAAATGGAACTTCATTCATTAAACAAAAGTTGGATACAAGGTTCGAATAGAGAATACAGTACGATACATAGAAAATGATAGATACTAGCCTAATCGTATACAATGGAAAAATTACGACTAGCTAGAGGTATGAATGACGGATGTCCCTAGTGACTTCGGTCGAAGATCATTAAGGCGACGATGGCTATAATCAGCGCTCCCATAGCCCAGATGACGTAGATAAGGGTTCGTGCAGTCCGGGCGGTGGTTTGGGCCGTCGAGATGATCCGGATGGCCTGTTCTGCCAGTTTGTGGGTTTCGTCAGAGGCTTCGAATAGGTTAAGGGCCTGCTGCTGAGTTTCGCCGGCAATCCGCTGGACTTCGTGAAATACTTTGCGGAATGCCTCGGGTGGAGGAAATTGGAGGTTAGGTCCGGCCCCTTGGGCACGACGCGTGTCCTCCAGGAACTGGCGTTCCCATGGGTAGACTTCCATAACGGGAGGGTGTCCGACTGGGTCATACGGGTCCACGGATGGCTGACGAGGTATGGGTTGGAACGATCCTGGATGTCGAAAAGGTGTCGCACCAGGTGTCACACGAGACGGCGGTAATACGGTCCTCGGGCTAGACCCGTTGCCGCTGCTAATAGTCGTAGAGGTATCTTCGGTCGGTAGAGACGATTGAGACATGATAGATCTGAGACGTATAAAGTTTCGTGAGTAATAGAGAACACAAGGAAATGATAAAGGAAAAGTGTAATGAATTGCATGTACGGGTCAGTCGCGTGAGCGTCGGGAAAAGACAGTGCCGGGAATTTTGACTCAAAACCGTTAACATTAGTAATTACGTTTCGTCCTTGCATAATTTCTTTTGAACTAGGCATGGGTGATCAGGCCATGCGTAGTTGAAAATAAATATGCAATCGCGAAATTAATTCTCTAAAGTTTAGACCCATAAGTGATTTTCCGAAAAGTTTTGGTTATAGTGTGGTTTCGAAAATTTTTGAAAAATTCTTAAAACCGTTTTTTCTCTATAACCTGTGCTCTGATACCAAGTCTGTCACACCCCGCTAAAGCGGAAACACGGAAGTGTGAAGAGCTGGAAAATCATGTCACAGGTCATACAAACATAACGGTAAAAGAGTCATTCATTCAAAATAAAAAGTAAATGTTTAAAACAATTTGAACAACCGAAAGATAAATTGTTTAACACAACGACACATGGTTAAAAGTGTTCATAAAATAATTCCCAAAACAACTGGCCAAGGTCTTTCCCAACAACGTCCTCACGCGACCGCTTTGACCCATCCACGCCATGCATCATGAGCTTACACTAAATTTCCTGAAACATAAGATAAAGTGTCAACTACGAAAACGCAGTGAGTGAGTTACAGTTTAAATAGTGGCATAAAAAGTATGAGTAAAGTATATAACGTAAGGGTTTCCCAACGGGAAGATTAGCGGAGAAAGTCGCTTAAAAAGTTTATATACTTGTAAAGTTTAAGTATCGGGCGAATTGTGCCCTAACTTGTAAAGACTAAATAGATTCACATTTAGTCAAATAGTAACAGCGGATAATCATCGCTAAAAGTTTATAAGTTTATGCGTAAATAACTAAATAGATTTCTTGTATCAATCCCTTGGCATCTATAACTAAGTGTTCACACTAATCCGATTATCAACCGAGAGGCCCCAACTTCCCGCCTCTCAAACGGAAAGTTAAAAGAGAGAAATTCAGTAATATGTACTTAGACTGCCATCTAAGCAAGGAACGGTTATTTCCTAAGTATCGATACCCATAATTACTATACGGCTTAAGTAGTTAATAGTGTGTAAGAGAGAAACTAAAACATGGGTGGGCACTGGGAAAGCTTATCATTTTAAAAAGAGAGAGTATCACGTCACTTAGAAACATGTTATAGTTCCATCAAGGGTCGGTTACGCATACAAGTATCAATAAGTAGTTGAGATAAAGAGATACATAACAATTATAAGTAGAGAAAGAGATGTTTTACGCATACGAGATTAAGTAGACGTTTCAGTGTCATAGTTTGATAAATCAAGTTTAGGTTTAATAAATCAAAGTTTGATAAATCAAGGTTTCAGTATTGCAAGTTGTTTTGTAAAGTATAACATGCAAATAATCTTATGTTTCCCCCAAAATGTAAAACATATAAATAAGGGGTTGTAACTCACGGATTGCGAAGAGATCGGAAACTTGGAATGCGGTCGAAAAGTATAAGCCGGGAATCACGGATTGCCTATTAATACCAAGGTAGTTTAATGAGTGTTATATTATTAAGTTCTTAATAATAATATAGGTAATTGTCATTAAAGTGTAAGTGTCAAAATAGTCCAAAGGTAATTATCGCGTATTGTCCGAAAGTCCGATTTAGCGTTTTAGGTCATTATATCTTTAAGTGTTTTGCTCGCTGAAGTGATTTGTAATTTCCGATGAAATTTGGGCAGCGCTTCCGCGCCCAAATTTCATATCCAAAAATTACCAATCAATTCCGCTCACAAATCACCTAAAATACAATAACACATATAATATAGTTTATTAAAGTCCAAATGGTCCAACACAAGTCACTTTTATAATAGATCTTGTTTATCTCAGTCCCTTTATGATTTGGTAAAAGTCCAGAATGTATACACAACTTTTAAATCGAGAAAACGACGATTTTTGGGAGGACAGCAGCCCGGTGCTGCGCACCTGGGCACAGGTGCGGCGCACCTGGCTGCTGTCACAATCCCGTTTTGTGTTTTTCTTGCTAAAAACGTTTTGTGACTTGTAGATTTTAACATGCAACCAGTGTATAACATATAAGATAAAGTTTTGTCAGTTTATAAACAACTTTAAACCACAAATATGTAGATCTAATTACTTTTTAGTTAAAACTCGTTTTTGTAAGAAAAGTGATATAAAACTTCATAAAAACTCTTCTTTGATGTTTAGATCTAACATGCAATCAGTAAATATGGTTTTAAACAACATTTTAACAGTTCCAAAATCGTTTTTATCCACAGATTTGTGGATCTAAAGAATATTTCGATTAAAAACGTTTTTGACCATAAAAAGTCATAGATTTATGAAAAATCGGATTTTTAACCGTTAGATCTTACATGCAAATGGATATTAGTGAAATAATAGTAAAAGTATAGAGATCTACCGAAGGAAAACTCTAGGTGGAGAGTTTTGGCCGGATTATTGCTCCAAAAACGTTTACAACCGTGGTCCTTTTTGATAAAACGATACCCCTTTGCTTCTACTAAGGTTTGGAACGATTTGTATGGATGGAAATGTGTTTATAATGATGAAAAGTCACTGGAGTTTGATTATTCTTGAGAGGATTTGAGAGAAGATGTGTTTGTGTGTGTTTTTAGTTTTGAATAAAATGAAAGGTAAAATGAAAATGAATTGATAATAGGGTATGGGGTTTCCCAAATCTGGTCTTGGGACAGGTAAAGCAGTAAAAGACTCGTTTTTGATTGGTCCTTGTGGGTGGTGAGTGGTAAAAACGAGTAAAGGACCAAATGTGTAAAATTTTTGAATCCAGGCGCCAGGTGCTGCGCACCCTAGCACTAGGTGCTGCGCACCGGGGCTTTTGTCCTTTTCAAAATTTTCGTTTTTGCGTTATTGATTCGTTGGACCTTTTTGTTAATTGAAAGTTTTTAATTATGATAAGTTATGAACTTAGGAAAGTTCAATAAGTGTTTTCTTGGTATTAGGACTTATAATTTTGATTCCGGAAGTTATTTCGACACTAGTTCCGATAAAGTATAGATTCAAAAGTTACGAACCAAAATAGAGCGGACGAGACAAAGAAGTAACTAACGTTCCGAGTTGATATAACAATAGAATAAGTACCTGGATTTTGACGGTTGTCACAGATATTATAACCCGATTATGTTTAGGTTAGTTAGCCTCAAGGTCTATAAATATAGATCCTTATATCGTTGTATATGCACGTCTATTAAGAAACCCTAATTCTAATAGATTGAGGCTGTTGGTGGAAATCTTGTGTTCGTAATCGTTTATTCATTCTTATTTATATAAAATGTTATTCACAAACCTTGTAATATCAAAGTATTGATCCGCTGCAACTTCTTTGATAAATCTTGATCTAATTGTTTGTTTCATACAAACCTAGTTCGACAGATCCTAAAAAGTGGTATCAGAGCACAAGGTTGCTCTAGATCTAAAATCCACAAGGCGTTTAACAAGTTTTCACAAACAGATCTAAGATGTCTGATCTCAATGAAGGAGTTCAAGCAAATAGGGTACCAGTCCTCACATCATCAAACTATGATATGTGGAAAATTCGTATGTATCAATACATGCTTCAAAGCAATTACTCGATGTGGCAAGTGGTTAAGAATGGTGCTAAATCTGTTGCACTGCCTGGACCAGACGTCAAATCTAAAGTTGTAGGTTCATCTGAACCCCCATCCAATGAGCAAGAAAGAAGGGATATTCATAATGAATGTCAAGCTTTAACCACCTTGCTTATAGCTATACCTAATGAATATCAACATTAGTTTAGAAATTTTGCTGATGCCAAGCTGTTATGGGAAGCTTTGGAGAAAAGATTTGGGGGAGCAAAAAGCACAAGGAGAAATCAAAAAGACTTGCTAAAGCAACAGTTTGAAAACTTCATGTTTGTAAAAGGAGACACACTATCTCAAACGTTTGACAGATTCAACAAGCTAATAGGAGAGCTATCAAGCATGGGAGTGAACACGACTCAAGATGAAATCAATAGGAAGTTTCTCAGATCTCTAGGAGAAGAATGGACTATGTATATTGTCAGCTATAGACAAGGAAATACTCTTGATACCATGGATATTGATGAACTCTACAATGAGTTACGTGTATTTGAACTTGAAGTAAACGCTCAAAAACCATCAAGCTACACAACTCAGAATGCTGCTTTTGTTACTACTGTGGGAGTTGGATCATCATCAGAAACTGAGTTTGTCTCTAAAGAAACAAAAGGGAAGCAGACTGGAAACACAAACGAAAGTGTGAGGGAAGCTTTCTTTGCTAGTCATGAAAATTGTGGACTGGTAATTGAAGACTTGGAGCAAGTTAATGTTGATGATCTGGAGGAGATGGAATTGAAGTGGCAGTTTGCTATGTTAAGTGTAAGAACCAGAAGGTTTATTCAAAGGATTGGCAGAAACAACTTTGCTGTCCGCAGAAGTGATAATACTGGTTTTGATAAAAGCAAAGTGAGGTGCTTTGAATGCAAGAAACTTGGACATTTTGCTAGGGAATGTCCAAACAGTAACAAAGATGACAATAAAAAGCAATCAAATCACCACAATCCAGCAGGATCAAGCAACAAATTTCAGGGAAGGTCATCCAACTCTACTGCTTTGGTTACTCAGGATGGACTAAGATTTGACTGGAGCTTTCAAGCTAATGAAGAAATAACCAATCAAGCTCTCATGGCTGATGTTCTAGAAGATGACATTCCAACTGAGGTATTATCTGAACTTTGCTCTCCTGCATGCATTAAACAAGTTAGGGATTATAGAGAACATAATAAACTTGTATGTGAGTCTTTACAAGACAAAAAATGTGATTTTAACTCTAATCAAGGTCATACTTTTCACCAAAATCTTAAAACATACCACATGTTTATAAAGAAAGAAACTAGCACTATATTGGACAAAAACAACAGGTCAAGCCATGCAATTGCATGAATACACAGGAACATGCGTTACCCGTAAGAGGTAATGTAAGGAAATGGAGTCAACGTGTCATTCAACAAAAGGGTCAAAATTTCTTTAAAAGATGTCTTATGTGTGGAAAAACAAACCATTTAACTGAAGACTATTTCTATAACAAAAGAAATAACCGAAATGGAATTGGATTTAATAGGAATGGTTCAAACACACCACCCAGGTTTGGTAGATCTTCTCAGAAGTTTGTGAGCAAAAGGAATTATACCAGAAAATATCAAAAATCAAACTTCAAAGAAAATAATACTGCCAGTAGAAACTATGGAAGCTTCACCAGTAGTAACTCTGACAGTAGTAAGTTTCTGTATGAACAGACTAGGAAACCTGCAAATCATTTTAAAAGATTTGATTATGTAAATGAAAAAAGGTAAACCCAAGACTACTTTGGCTTGAGTTCCTAAAAGAAACTAGCCTCTTTTTCATGTGCAGAGCAAGCCAGATATGAAGAAAGAAGATACATGGCATGTAGATAGTGGCTGCTCCAGGCACATGACATGCAACAAGTTGAAGCTTCAAAAATTTGTTGAATATGATTTGGAGGAAATTCAAGGGGTGGTAAGATTACAGGTAGAGGAAGAATAAAAAATGGTAAGGTTACTTTTGAAAATGTATTATTTGTTAAAGAATTAAATTATAACCTAGTAAGTGTCTCTCAAGTGTGTGATAAAAAGAACAATTTTTTTTTACAAACATTGAATGTATCATTCTTGATCCTAAGTTTAAGGTAGTTGATGAAAGCATGATTCTACTAAGAACACCTAGGAAAGATAATGTATACTGTTTAGACATGAGAAATAATGATTTAGAAACTAAAGAAAACAGTTTTATTTCAAAAGCATCACTTGATGGATCATCACTGTGGCACATGAGAATGTGTCATATGAATTTTAAAAACATGAACATCTTGGTGAAAAATGGTCTTGTAAGAGGTTTACCTCAAAAGGAATTCACATGTAATGATCACTGTGTTGCATGTCTGAAGGGTAAACAACATAAGTGTTCTCATAAAATCAAAGATATAAAATTCAAATCTGTCAAGTTTGCCCTTATCACATGGACCTTTTTGGTCCAACACATGTCATGAGTCTGGGAAAGAAGTCTTATTTTTTGGTTATTACTGATGATTTCACAAGATATACATTGGTTTTCTTTCTTGGTTCAAAAGATGAAACATGTGCCATTCTCAGATCATTCATAACAAGAATTGAAAACAAGACATAGAAGAGAGTGAAGATCATTTGGTGTGACAATGGAACTGCGTTCAAGAATAAGGAAATGGACGATTTCTGCAATGGAAAAGGGAATTGAGAGACAATATAGCGCTCCAAGAACTCCTCAGCAAAATGGAGTAGCAGAGAGGAGAAACAGAACCCTCATTGAAGCAGCAAGATCAATGCTAGCTGATTCAAAACTTCCCATCACATTCTGGGCAGAAGCTGTGAATACTGCATGTTATGTTCAAAACATGGTATTAATCGTCATAGCACATACAAAGACCCCTTAAGAAGAGAAAGCCACTCATAAGCTTTTTAAAACCATTTGCGTGTCCTAGTACAATTTTGAACACCAAAGAACACTTAGGGAAGTTTGACAACAAGATCAATGAAGGTTTCTTTGTAGGATACTCCACTCAAAGCAAAGCATTCGAAGTCTATAACATCAAGAACAAAATCGTGGAAGAAAGAAAAAATGTGACCTTCAATGAAAAGACCATGAATGCTACTAGAGAGGGACCATATTGGTTATTTAATATTGATAAACTAACCAAATCATTGAATTCTTACTTTACAGTTCAAATTGAAAAAGAAACTGGAATTGGTGTTAGGGGATGTTTGTTTCGGCTTATTAAGCGGGCTTATGAGCTTATGTAATTTTTTATAAGCTCATAAGCCCATTTTTTCTGGCTTATGAGCTTATGAAGTTGAGCTTATGGCTTATTTAAAGTCATAAGCTCAACTTGATAAGCTCATAAGCCGGAAAAATGGGCTTTTGAGCTTATAAAAAGTTTCATAAACTCATAAGCCGGTTATATAAGCCGAAACAAACATCCCATTAATACTGATGAATCATTTCATACTGGTGACTCTGTTAAGTCTGGTCAGTCAGTTACTACTGCTCCATCTACCAGGCATGAACAATTTGTCTATTTCCATATATCACCATTGTTCCACCTGGAGTGTTTCAGGCCCAAATCCTCAGATGATCATACCGCTGTTGGCGAATCGAGCAGTAATAAAGATGAGGAGATAAATAATTCAGATGTAGAGGAAGTCGTTCCCAGTAGTAACCTAGAAGACAGTAAAACTCTCCTCAACCCAAAAGGATGAATTTCCAGAGCAAAATGATACCAATTTGACTCAAGAAATTACAGAAGATCAGTATCAAACACATAGGATCAATAAGAATCATCTATTGCAACAAAGCATTGGTGACCTGAACTCTATAGTCCAAACAAGGAGAAAATTACACCACAGTTTCAATTAGTGTCTATTTGTGTGTTTTCTCTCACAATTAACACCAAAGAAGGTAGAACAAGCTATTAAAGACCCAAGTTGGATTGAAGCAGTGCAGGAAGAATTACTACAGTTCAAGCTTCAAGCAGTTTGGACATTGGTTGTTCTTCCCAGTAGCAAGAGAGTAATTGAGACCAAATGGATTTTCAAGAATAAAACAGATGAAAGAGGGATTGTCATCAAGAACAAAGCAAGATTGGTAGCACAAGGATATGCTCAGTAAGAAGAAGTTGATTATAATGAGGTCTTTGCACCAGTAGCAAGAATTGAAGCCATATGGATTTTTCTGGCGTTTGCCTCATTTAAAGGATTTATTGTGTACCAAATGGATGTCAAAAGTGCTTTCTTTTATGGGAAGATTGAAACGGAGGTGTATGTTTGTCAACCTCCAGGATTTGAAGATCCTGAACATCCAGATATGGTGTACAGACTGGATAAAGCACTGTATGGTTTACATCAAGCTCCCAGAGCTTGGTATGATACATTATCCGTATACCTTCTCAATCATCAATTCAAGAGAGGTGCAATCGACAAAACCCTGTTTATCAAGACAGTTGGAAATGACATTATGTTGGTGCAAATTTATGTGGATGACATTATTCTTAGATCTACCAATGACAAGTTGTGCTGAGAATTTGAGCAAATGATGCATAAGAAATTCAAGATGAGCTCCATGGGAGAACTAACTTTCTTCCTAGGACTAAAAGTGAATCAGAAACCAACTGGTATCTTTATCCATCAAGCAAAATATGTCAAAAACATATTAGAGAAATTTGGATTTCAGGTTTGCAAGAGTGCAAGTACACCAGTAGAAACCTATAAGCATTTAGAGGCCGATCCTGAGGGGGAGGATGTGGATGAACATTTGTACAGGTCAATGGTAGGATCGTTGATGTACTTAACTGTTTCAAGACCAGACATAATATTCAGTGTATGTGTGTGTGCAAGATATCAGACTCGTCCTAAAGCTTCACATCTGATAGCAGTATAAAGAATTTTCAGATACCTGAAGGGTAAGCCAAATCTGGGATTGTGGTACCCAAGAGACTCTCCATTTGAGCTTATTTCATATACATACAATGACTATGGAGGAGAAAATCTGGATAGGAAGTCAACATCAGAAGGATGTCAATTCTTTGGATCTAGATTGATATCTTGGATATGCAAGAAACAGACGAATGTTTCTACATCTTCAACAGAAGCAGAATATGTTGCTGCTTCAAGCTGCTGTGCACAGGTGCTATGGATTCGCAACCAATTGATGGATTATGGTATTTCTTTCTTACATACTCCTATCTTTATTGAAAATAAGAGTACCATAAGATTTGTTAATAATCCAGTAAAACATTCCAAAACCAAACACATAGAAATTCGTTTTCATATTATCAGGGATTGTAATGAAAAGAAACTTATTCAGGTAGTCAAGGTTCATACTTATAATCAATTTGCAGATCTGTTCACAAAAGCATTTGATGTGGGCAGATTTACTTTCTTGATCAATAGTATTGACATGATTAATCTTGTTTGAATGTATTTGTTAAAATTATGACTTTGTGCTTCAATCATGGTGTATATGTTGTTTGAAAGGTTAATACTGGTAGTTAATACTGTTAAGAGTTAATACTGGTAGTTAATACCGGTGGAAGTTACTACTGCCTTTTGGAAATTGTTATGTTTGTTGTTTCTACAACATGGACTAATCGGTATAAATAGAGAAGTATTCCAGGATTATTAAATATCGTTCAAATAAAATTTTCGCTCTCTCTAAAAACAAACCTCTTCGCTGTCAATAAACCCTAAACATTGTTCGACGAAAGTTTTTCATCCGTTTAATCTTTTAAACTCGAAAATCAAAAATCTTTCGATGGCGAATCCACAATTAGCCTTTGGGATATCACACAACATTGTTGCCGACTTAGAACTTCATCAAGAAGCCGTTGATTTTCATCCTATCATCACTTTCCTTCGCCAATCTCACATACGTTATGCTTAAACGGTTAACCCCGAGGTTTATGAAAAGCACAAAAGGGCGTTTTGGAATACGACTATTTTTTTTAGGAAGTGGATGGTACTCCACGGATTAGGGCACATACTGATAAGAGGGAGGGTATTGTTACAAAGTCCATCATTCGCTCTCATCTCGAACTTCAAGACGACTCCGCTATGAAATCTCTTCCTAATAATGAATTGTTTGAAATTTTTGAAAGAATGGGGTCTGAAGGAAGCTTAACAAAATTTACTTTTCAAAAAGCGCTTCTTTCTCCCCAATGGAGATATTTTGTTCATATTTTACAACAATGTATATCCAAAAAACGTTACCAACTCCATCTATTTCCGGCTCTAGTTCTTCTGGCAGGTCTGATCAGAATGCTACCAAAAAGGGGGAGAAAGTAGAGCTGAATGCTGAAAAGGAGGTAGAGCAAGATGTTGAAAGGGATGTTGAGGGTGAGCAGGATGTTGAAAGGGATGTTGAAAAGCCAATTGATAAGGATGTTGAGAAGCCATTTGTTAAGGATGTTGATCAGACAGTTGATAAAGAGGTTTAGCAGTCCAAGGTTTCTACTGATGAAGAAGCGTTGAAAGATAAACAGAAGGATGCATATGTTACTACTGATCCACTGGTCAATGCACCTTATTTTGGTGAACCTTATCCTGAATGGAATGATGATGATAAAGAAATCAGGGTTGTAATAATACACATGGATGAATTAGAAGGAGAGAGACATAAGTCAAAGAAAGAAGTAGATCAGAATCCTCCTACTGGTGAAAGTGATACTACTGGTAAGGCAGAGAAAGAAGCAGAGCAGAATCCTCCTACTGGTGAAAGTGATACTACTGGTAAGAGTAGTTCAAAAGAAGGTGAAGTTCCTACTTCTGATCCATCAGTAGCTCCATTAACTGAAGAAGACATCACTATAGCTACTGAGTTGGAGTGGTTGACACAAGAAATATTAAAACAAGAAGCAATTACGAAGGTTGAAATAGTTGTTGCTGTAGAGAGACAATAAAAGGCTGCTGCAAGTAGACCTAAGGAGAAGCCACTTACACTTAATACTGGTGGATCTTCTGGTCCTACAACTGAGTCAACAGAGCCTATCATTCCTCCTAGAATATAAAGAAGACCAATGCGGTTTTATGTGGGAAAGAAAGAAATTATAAAAGTGTATCAAGATGAAGACAACAATTTCAAGAGCAAAGGAAAAGCAAAAATGAAAAGTAAGGAGGAAATGGAGAAGGAGCAAGCTGAACAAAGAAGGAAGAAGGTTGAAGAAAGGGATGAAAATATGAGGATAGTGGATGTTGAAATGAAAGAAAGGGATGAAAATATGAGGAGAGTGGATGTTGAAATGAAAGAAAGGGAAATAATGAAAAAAGAAGAAGAAAATGATGCAATAGCTACCAAGAGAATGACACAAGAACAAATAGAGGAAGAGCTGAAAAGGAAGGATCAAGAACAAGCAGATTATGAGCTAGCTCAAAAGATGTTGGAGAAAGATGAGGTCTTACAGCAAAAGAAGAAGAAGGAAGAGGTCAGGAGCAAAAGAACTATCAAAAGAAATGTTACTAGAGCAGAAGATAAGAAAAAGTACACTGACTTTCTAAAGTCTACTAGAAAGTACAGTGGAAAACAGCTAGGGCCCATGAAACTGGATACAATATTATATCTGTATGTGAAGGAGAAAAAATTGTAGAAAGCAAAAGCAGTCAAAGCTCAGTTTGAGAAAGAAAGAGCTTTGAAAGCTGCTTTGGACAAAGGGTATAAAGTTGTTCATTTTGGAGATGAACAGTCTAAAAAGGAGCAAAGAAAGAAGAAAGTTGCTGATAAATTTGAGCCTGATACTTTGAAAAGAAAAGCAAGCCAAACTAGTAATGTTCCTACTGCTAAAAAAACAAAACCAACAGTAGAAAAAGTTACTACTGGTAAGAGGAAGGCAAGCACTCGGGAGCAGGTTAATACTGCTGCTAAGAAGATGAAATCAGGAACTGACAAATCATAATCTACTAAGGAAAAAGCTCAGGAAAAAGAGCAAGAAGAACAGAAACCACAAGTCTTGAAGGTGAAGAAAGAAGATTTTTCTGGAGAATATGATTTTGGATGTGTCCCTGAAATATCAGATGAACAAGTTAATGAAGATGCTGACATAATCGTTGATCATATGAAAGACTTAATCAAATAAGGTAGTTCAAATAACATGTACGCTTTTCACCCCAAAACATAGCGAAAAGAGGGGTACGAAAAAAGCACAGTAAATAGTGTCGGGATAGATCCAATGTACAAATCCGTCTCCTAAGTGCCCTAAATAAATAGAGCACTATAAGTACCTCTAGGATTAATTTTAACCAGTTATATGGTTTGATATAGTTCGGAATAGATCAAGGTAGCTCAATATTGTTTAAGATAGTTCGAGATAGTTCAATATATTTTGGTATAGTTCGATAAGATATATTGTAGTTTATAAATGAGGTAGGTTGCGATATAATTTGCGTAGAGACGAAAGTGATAGCAACACTGGAACGGATCGCGAATATAGACGTTAGTCGACGTTATGAGTAGTTCATATATTTTATACTTTTCGAAAGTATTTTTAAATATAAAATTTAGCAATATTGATTTTTGACGTAATACTATTAGTCGATTAAAAATTATATAGTTTTTTTTTATTCAAAATAGAAGAGTTTATATATTATATGTATAAGTTCGAAATATATAAGACCTGAGTACGTTTAGCTAGTCCCGTCTATACGATGAGCTTCCCTAAATGGCATGTAAGCACTTATGAGTACGTTTCCCTATTAAGGTTTTAATCCCGTTTAGTGTTTGTTTAGAAGTGTCCAATTAGCCGTTTCATAATACTCGTTAATAATGGACCAAATGGTAGATTTATATAAGAATGTCAAAAACTCAGCAAGTACCCCCTGTCACTAAAACTGTCATATCTCGAGTTGGAAAAGGAGTTGGACGAAGAATCTTATATATTCTAACAATAGACTCAGAGAGATACATAGAGAAATCCGGATTTGCTTAATTTGAGTAAGTTATGACATAGTTATGACCGCTACAAAACAGGTTATGAAATCTGAAAAATTACAAAATTTCATAGAGTTCTATTAAGAATTACAAAATTTCAGATTTGACCGACGTTCGCTAAATTGTAGTTTCTGAGAGTTCTATTAAGAATTAGACGACGAGGCTTATATTTTCAGAAAGCATATTTCGAGAGATACAACAATGGTTTAAACCTCAGTTTCATATTCAACTTTCAACATGATATATTAACCGAACAATACAAGTCAAATTCAGATCAGCAAGATTTCAATATTACACATGTCAAGACTTTTGTTTTAGGGTTCTTATAACGTTTTGCATATGAAACTTGTGTGAACGATTCAAGTGATTTTATATCAGTTTAATAATGATTCAAAATCAGATTTAACCTCAACACAAACATGATTTATATAACTTTGTGATAAGAAACATACTCTAGCCACTAGTAGTAATATAAAGAAAACGTAATAGGGTTAGGATTTTTACCGAAAACTCCAACTAGTAAATGATACCGAGACTTGAAACCAACTAAAATGATAACCAGATGATAATGACTTCGAAGAGGATGCTCCCAATAACAGATTTTTTGAATGGAAAAATCATAATTGGAATCGAAACATAATATATGAAACACTAGGTTTTCTAAATTACTTACTAATTACTAGAAACTTGCAAGAATTGAGGATTTATGATTCTAGATTAATGGTTTTCGAATGAAGATGATGATGAAAGACTGGTAATATCCAAAAGACGAAAAAATGAGGCTGAAATGGTTGTATGGGCGACGGCTAGAGAAGAAACAAGAAAAATTAGGGTTTTGTGTTTAAGTGAGTATATATACATGTAGGTTAGGGTTTGAATAGACCAAGGAGGTGTTTGGATTCGGTTTAAATGATTAAAGGACCGACTTACTGCACACCAAAGCTAACCTAGGTGGATCAAGACTCGGACCCAACATAAAAGGAAAGTCGAAGTTGCTGCAGATGAGCCCGCTGCGTCGCAGTTCACTTCCACTGCGGCGCAGTGGGATATTTTTTCCAAACCTTTCTGTTTAGTTCGCGGACAAGAAACGTACGACACTCGAATGCGGAACACACAAAGTACACGAAGCCCGGGACTAAAAATTATAGATTACGTACAAGCATTGAACATGACACTGTTAATTAATTTAATAACGTTTACGTAACAATGTGAGACGGAATAATAAAACACGAAAGTATTCGATAAGTCATTTAGAAGCTCATCTATCGGGGACCATCTACTTGCACCTAAATCATAACACCATATCACACACGAACACATATTTTAAACACATAACAACAATAATAAGCAAGTTTAAATTTTTCAGTAAATAACGGTAATGAACTACAGGCATATGAGGCTAACTAGGGACGGAGGGAGTGACAGTTTTCACAGTATCCCCCACTTAAGAGAATTTCGTCCCGAAATTCAAGTGGAAAGTATCGTTACGAAACAAATCATTGAAAGATAAGGCCACACAATCAAGGAGGTGTAATATCAGCACGAGATTCAGATAAAATAAGGGAATTGTTTAAGAAAAGGTACCAGCGTCGGCGGCATTCGAATCCTGTTGCGCCTCCGTAGATCCCAGCATGTCTGCTCTAGCACGAGTCTGAGTGTTTAGACCACCCTGATTTCCTTGATTTCCCTGAGTGTTCGGTGGTGGGTTAGCGTGACCAACAGTCCCCTGCTTGTGAGGAAAATCTCGAAGGAAATGACCGACATTCCCATAAGCAAAGAAAGCATTAGGCCTCACTATGTTAACGGGCACGGCAACACCGGCGTGAAACGACAATCTTTGGCCACATGGCCTCTCCGCTAGAATCGCGAACAAGTGCATAGCATGTGCTCCTCATGGTGATGATTACACTTCTGACATAGGGGAAGTGTACCAGTATACACAGATTTTGATTTGCCGCTAGATTGACCCGAATCTCGTTTAACTTTCTTGGAATATCCGTGCTCCCCATCATTGCGATCCTTTCTCTTCTCAACCGAAAATATACCGTCTCAGACCAAATCGTCGGTAATAGCTCCAGCCCGCTGAATAGCACTCTGAATGGTGGGAGGACCACTACCAACTGAGGACAGATTCGTGCAAGCTCATGAAAACGATCAGTATAGGCAGCAAAATTTTCTCCTTCCATGGTATGATCCCAAAATTCCACCTCCAATTTCTTCATCTCGTTACGAGGCCAAAATTCTTCTAGCATAAGAGCTCTCAGATCATCCCAAGTCATGCCCATCACGGATTCCCTGCCTCTAGCCCGAAGTTCTGAATTCCACCAAGTGAGGACTTTGCCGTTAAGGAGATGAGTAGTGTACCGAACCCTGTTCTGATCACCGCTGTTGCTGACGTCGAATACTGACTCAGCCTGTTCGAACCATTGATTAAGAATAAGGGTGCCGCCCTTGCCATCGAACTCTTTGGGCTTACAGTTTAGGAACTCTTTGTAAGTTCCAGCTTGAGGGGGTTGATTAGGATTTTTAGGCTGGTTCGGCTGGTCTGAATCGCAGCGGTTACTTGTTCCACGATCGCAGGTATAACAACAACTAGCTGTTGAGCTATTAAAGCGTTGATTTGAGCCCGAGTAAGGGGAGGCATCTACATAAGAAAAGGAGTAAGAATACGTTAGAATAACAGAATCGTGAATTTTAATAAAAGGACATGATCAACAATTCAACCATGATAGATTTCGGTATGTTTTGTATCATGACTACAAACATGGTCATGTAAATATATATATGACTCGCTATGGATATAATTACGTTGTACACCCATAATTATATCCACCTCGTCTCATATACATGTCCGCTCCCCATGTTCATTATCATAATACTAACATATACAGACTAAGGATTGAAATATGAGAGTTTAATCGAGATTCAATTAATATCAAAAGATGTGATTAAGAAACATAAATGTAGAGAATAAATCAAATAAGAAATTCTTCCACGTCGAAAAGCTGGTATTGGTCGCCGTCTTCCTTAGGCGAACGAGTCGTCGCGTGCAAGTAGTGAGACGTAATGAAATCAACGAAAGGATCCTAAAAGAATGTATATGAGGACTCCTAGTTATAGTCTAGGCCAAACCACCTAGTTCTCTATAACCATGTGCTCTGATACCAATCTGTCACACCCCGCCAGTGGCGGAAACGTAGGGTGTGGCCGATTGGCGATCGTCATAACACATTAGTAAATAAAGATAGTCTATATGATAAATAAAATTGGTATGTCATGACGTCGCCATGTCCAAGGTAAAACCCCTTGGTACACAAGTACGTCGATCACTACAAATAAAATATCCAATCAACCAACAAATAAAATACGAAGTACTTAGGCATGCAAGCCCGAAATAAAACCAAGTGTAATAATGTTTAAACAAGACACAATGCAATGCAATATCTAAGTCTTCTAGAGTCCAGTCCTATGTCTGATCATTACCAGAATGTAAAGATTAAAAGTCAACACAAAGGTTGAGCGAGTTCATCGAGTAGTTAAGTTTAAACGGTTTAAGTAATCTTTTAAAAAATAAGTTTATATAATTAGAAGTTTCTAATTATAGCAAGTTCCAAATAAATAAAGTTTCCCAATATAGAAGGTTTCCGAAAATATAAAGTTTCTAAAAATATGAAGTTCTATTTTTAGTAAGTTTTCCTGAAATAACAAGTTTTCCTCAAACAGTAATAGTAAGTAAACCATATCTCATCTTATCAGTAGTGTAATAAAATTTGTGTAACTAATGCATGTAAAAAAGTAAGAAACCATCATTCACAAGTATCCGTAATTATCCGCAGTAGCCATGCTACTGTAAGTAGACTCCATTAGTACTAATGAGCACGTTCAGAAGACTCTGTTATTAGATCATCTCTACTAACGAGCACGTTTAGAAGACTCCATTAGTAGAACAAATCTACTAATGAGCACGTTTATAAGTAATCACCACAACTAGTATCTCGTAGTAGTTTTTGAAAAGTGCTTTAGGTATTGTTACACGTTTTATGAAATCCAAAAGTAGTAAGTTTCCAAATATAGTAAAAGGTTTCCATAAATAGAAATATCCATTAGTTTCCATTCATAGTAAGTATAACAAAATGTATTAGTTTTGAAAATTGTATACGTTTTCTCAAGTAAGTAATTGGTTGAGCTTTACTTTCCCCCGATTTGTTTAAAACATGTAAAACAGTAGAAAGTGGGGCAATGAACTCACCTCGAAATAGCAAGTAAGTGACACTACTCGTGTAGTATGAATGTGTGTTGAAAGTGGTAGGTCACAAGCTAGTCCCGTTTATACTATGAGCTTCCCTAAATGACAAGTAAGAACTTGTGAGTACGTTTCCCTAGTAAGGTTTTAATCCCGTTTAGTGTTTTTTTAGAAGTGTCCAATTAGCCGTTTCATAATATTCGTTAATAATGGACCAAATGATAGATTTATATAAGAATATTAAAAACTGTCATATCTCGAGTTGGAAAAGGAGTTGGACGAAGAATCTTATATATTCGAAAAATAGACTCAGAGAGATACATCGAGGAATCCTGATTTGCTTAATTTGAGTAAGTTATGACATAGTTATGACCGCTACAAAACAGGTTATGAAATTTGATAAATTACTAAATTTGATAAATTGAGTTTTAAAACGATTTTGAGAAATCCGACGAGTACACAAATGACCTATTCCCATACGGTGACATATAAGACCTAATATAAACCCACAATACAGTTTTACAATCTTAATAAGTTTGCTAATTCGTTTCACCATTTCAAGTTAGAAACACCTAACATATACTTTTCAAAATTTCAGATTTGACCAACGTTCGCTAAATTGCAGTTTCTGAGATTTCTATAAAGAATTAGACGAGGCTTAGATTTTCAGAAAGTAGATTCCGAGAGATACAACAATGATTAGAAAGATTTCAGTATTACACATGTCAAGACTTTTGTTTTAGGGTTCTTATAACGTTTTGCATATGAAACTTGTGTGAATGATTCAAGTGATTATATCAGTTTAATAATGATTCAAAATCAGATTTAATCTCCACATAAACACGATTTAAATAACTTTGTGATAAGAAACATGCTCTAGCAACTAGTAGTAATATAAAGAAAACGTAATAGGGTTAGGATTTTACCGAAAACTCCATCTAGTAAACGATACCGAGACTTGCGAACAACTAAAATGATAACCATATGATGATGACTTCGAAGAGGCTGCTCCAAGAACACATGTTTTGAATGGAAAAATCATAATTGGAATCGAAACATAATATATGAAACACTAGGTTTTTTAAATTACTTACTAATTACTAGAAACTTGCAAGAATTGAGGATTTATGATTCTAGATTAATGGTTTTCCAATGAAGATGATGATGAACGACTGGTAATCTCCAAAAGACGAAAAAATGAGGCTGAAATGGTTGTATAGGCGACTGCTAGAGAAGAAACAAGGTTTTGTGTTTAAGTGAGTATATATACATGTAGGTTAGGGTTTGAATAGACCTAGGAGGTGTTTGGATTCGGTTTAAAAGACTCAAGGACCAACTTACTGCACACCAAAGCTAACCTAGGTGGCTCAAGACTTGGACCCAATGTTGCAGATGAGCCCGTTGCGTCGCAGTTCACTTCCACTGCGGCACAGTGGGATATTTTTCCAAACCTTTCTGTTTAGTTCGCGGAAAAGCAACGGACGAAACTCGAATGCGGAACACACAGAGTACACGAAGCCCGAGACTATGATTTATGGATTACGTACAAGCATTGAACACGACACTCTTAATTAATTTAATAACGTTTACGAAACAATGTGAGACGGTAGAATAAAACACGAGATTATTCGATAACTCATTTAGAAGCTCATCTATCGGGGACTATCTACTTGCACCTAAAGCATAACACTATATCACACACGAACATATATTTTAAACATACAACAACAGTAATAAGCAAGTTTAAAATTTTCAGTAAATAACGGTAATTAACTACATGCATACTAGGCTAACTAGGGACGGAGAGAGTGACGGTTGTCACAACATATAACTTAAAACCTTGATTTAGGTTTTTCCGAGCTAAATGGTGACGACAGATGAGCAATCAATGGCAACAAAAGTGAGTCTGAGTGTGCGTTTTTGTTCGTGACATAGTCGAGGCGTGGAGTACTGGTGGTCTCCGACGTGAAGGCGCTGAAACGACAGAGGAGCAACATGTGGAGATGGTGTGAAGCTGTTCCTCGAAGGTGACACCAATGTTTGTCCGTTAGATGTGCTTGTCGGCAAGAACGAAGATAGATAGATGTACGAGAATAAGAGGTTGAATATAGTAGGGCTGATAGTTAGGGCAAGGGATAGATTAGTAAAGCTTGAAAGAAAATTCTTCTTAAAATAAGTGGAAAAAAATTTCTTCACAAATAAGAGAAAAAACCATATGCATGGCCACTTATCACTTTTAACAAACAAAGAGACTTCTAAAAACACATTTGCACATCTACATATATAAGAGCTAAATAAGTAGTTCTTGTAAAAAACAAACACCACCTAGAGTCTTACAATTTCATAATTACATTAAAATTTGTCGATCTTCTATAAAGTCTTCACAAGATTTGACATACAATCTTACGATCTCGAATCGTTTTAATATCCCTTCAAATATTAAAACATAACTAGTAGAGACTCGTGCTTTGCACGAGGGGGTTTATGTTCCAGCCTGCACTTTGACCATTAAACAATGTAAATTTACATTCGCAAGCCAAGAAAGAAGGCATCGTCTTCGTGAGATTATTTGATTCACAAACTATATTTTTTATTTGATACTAATCTAAAAAAAAAAGAAAAAAAAAGAAATGAAAGCCCAACACCAACCAAAGCCCATAAGCCCAACACCTAAGCAAGTCCAACAGTTGGTTTGTAAATTTTTAAAGCAGAGCAAAAGAAAAAGGAGCTGTTGTGATTCGAACCGCGGTCTCCTCGCAACAGAGGCCGCGCGCTAACCACTCCGGCAACAACCTCTTTTGTAATAGAAATAATAACAATTGTATTTAAACATTTATAATAATATAAATGGCACAATTCCATAGGCATCCAACATGAATTAAATTAGAAAGTAATACTAATTTAATCGATCATGTGATCTTAAATAATAATTATAATCAACTATTCAACCATAAGATTTAAATAGTTAATAACAATTTTCTAATCTAAATTTATTAAATTTGTTTTAGACTATTGCTATTATTCTATATTATATATAATTGATTAATTTGTTACATATGAGAAATTTGGCCCCCGCATATTGTGCATATTGTGATGGGAAAAAATTTCGTTCAAGACTATATAAATAGTTAAAATATAACTCTTAATAGAAACTATAACAATTATTGTATCATAAAAATCTTTAAAAAATAAAACTAGCAAATAAAAGAATATACGGTTTGCAAAATAGATATAACATAAAGGATTAAGAGATAAATATGATCTATTATATAAAAGTTTATAAAAATTAACATCGAATGAAATGAATAGAAAATTATCCCCTAGAAAGTAAATAAAAACCTTTAAAGTTTGATAAATATACTCCAACAATAAAATCAAATCAAAAAAATTTAAACAGACAAGACAGCCTAGCTACGTATTTTACTATTTATAAGAATTATTTAATAATCTTTTATTAAGTTTTAAAAATAAGAAAAAAATATTTTAAAATATCTTATACTATTATTTTCAACAAACCGCATTATCAAAAAACTGAACTTTCACTCCCCACACCGTAGAACGCCTGGCCAGCAAATTCTAGTTCCAAGTCATGAATCACGAATTTTTGTTTTCAAATATTTCAATTCCATGATTATGACCCTTTTGTTTTTACTTCCATAATTATAACATTTGTATAAAAATAAAAACATAAAAAATATAAAATAAAAAAAAAATCCTATATTCCATTTATGGGTCTCTCTGCCCATGCCCTTCATCTATCTTGAAGAACACACATAACTTCAGTATTTATTCTTTAAAATAATCTTGTAATTATTTTGTAAATCTTCCAGAGTTGTTCAATTATCCAATTCAGGTTTGTTTTTAATTTTTAAATTTTTTTTTTGTCTTTGTTTCTCTTGCATGCAGTTTTTTTTTTTTTTTTTTTTTTTTAAGTTATGAAATTTTTGGTTAAAAAATATGAAAAATTAACAATCATTTTGTTGAGTTTTTATGAAAATTAATAGTTTTTTTAAAATTAAGTTTTTGGATCAGTCTACCAACTACCCTCTTTTTTGTATTTTTTTTTTTATAAATAATTGTTTCTTTGCATGCATTATTTTCAACATTATGATTTTTATTTATTTATTTATTTATTTTGTTGTGATCAAATATTCATGAAAGTTAAATCAAGAACTTAAGTGTATGCAAAATTTTAGTTATTTTGATAAATTGCCCATTTGAGGTTTGTTCTTAATTTATTTTTTCTTTTTAGTATTATAAAACAATTTTTAATTTTTAATTTTTTTTTGGATAAGTAAGAGAAGGAGTTGATTAATCTAAAAAAAAAAAAATCCATATTTCAATTTTTGTCAAAATATTGACTTTTTATGGTCAATAATTTTGAAAATTAGGTAACAGAAGTCAGCTGTTTGTTCTATTTTGATCCATATTTGATATTTTAATTTTTGGTGATCAATTTTTCTTGAAACTAGTTAAAGTAAAGAAAACAATTTAATCTTCAAAATATGGTTAATTTGATCCAAATTGAATTTCAAGAATTATTTTATTTCATAAATCCATCCATATTTTCAATTTTGTCAAATTCATGAATTTGTCAAACTTATTGGAATTTATGAATATATTGAATTTTTAAAAGTTTTTTAAAGTATTTATTGAGGTTAGTTGATAAAAACAATGAATGCTACAAAAGAAAAATTGTAAATATAATTCTCTACTGAAAGTTATATCCTCTTCTCCCTCATTTGGTATGTAAAACTTTTTACTTCGGAAAATCGAGTTAGAGTGTACTAGCTTAGAGTATTTATTGAGGTTAGTTGACATTAAAATTTGTAGATCGACATTGAATTATTGGATTGAAGATGAGGAGAGCTTTAGTCAAATCTGCTGGACTAATTCACTCAACTTTCCGTTATCATGGAGCAAAAAGATTGATTTTGGGTGCAAAACCGATACTATATGATGTAAAGTATGATATTGGCAAGTGTAGTTATGGACATTCATCGTATATATTTTCAAGAGCTATGTCTGCTGATGTTGCTAAAGTAAATTACGAAGGTTTGAGAATTTGAACAAGTTTGGTTTTCATTTTTTCTTTTGTTTCGGGATAAATATTTACTTAAACAGGTGATATGGATTACAGAAGTGAAGAGAAGTGGGCCTCTTGTGGAGTATGAACGCCGAATAAAAGCGGGTGAACTTGAAGACGGTGATAATTGTCAGGTACATTTGTTATGTCGTACATAACTTAAGAATTTGGCTGGTAGTAAAACGTTTTGTTCAGATTATGTAACAACGAAAATGTCTAAAATAGCTAGTAATGATAGTGCATATACCGAGTTCTAGAAGCCTCACAGCTTTAAACGAAAAGGCTGGATACAAAGACGTATACTCTTTTGAATGTTTAATTTTTTTGTCCTGCAGCTCGGCACCTTGAGAGAAATTCAAAGACTTTATGACGAACTTAGTAACTCGGTTCATGCTTGTCATTTGGATCAGTATTCCGATCCTGGGAAAACCAAAAGGCAAATATCATTACAAATATTGTTTTTAACTATTATCAAATTTGACACTCAAAAGTCAATTACTAAAGGGGTTTAAATGAATTTTCAGGAGTAGGTGGTTATGGTCCCGTTTTATGCCTCAGTCTTCGGTCTCACCGGTGAAAGGACTATATCTTTATGGTGGAGTTGGCACTGGAAAAACCATGTTAATGGATTTATTTTTTGATCAATTGTAAGAATCGTATCACATCGTGCTATATTTTTTTACGTTGGTTTACTATCTTGATAACACATTTATGACATGTACTTCCATCACCAGGCCTTATAACTGGAGGAAAAAGCGGATTCATTTTCACGACTTTATGCTAAGTGTTCACAGTCGCTTGCAGGTAAAATGATTACTCTCTGCTCTGTTTTCTTCTACCAACTTAGTAAACAATTTCACGTATAAGAATATGTTGGTTTTCATTTTGTTGTAAAATCTATACCGACTTATGAGGACGTTTATTTGTATTGTAGAGGCACGGAGGAGTATCTGACCCCTTGGAAGTCGTTGCAGGCGAGATTTCTCATGAATCTATTTTGCTATGTTTAGATGAATTTATGGTATGCTACATCTTGCACCATTATGTCTAGAATACCCTTTAGTTATTTTTGCTTTCTATCTACTCATTCATTTATTTACTTTTTATCAGGTTAACGATGTAGCCGATGCTTTAATATTAAACCGATTATTTAAACATCTTTTTTGCAATGGTGTCGTAAGTAATCAAAACTTCACGAATTTATATTCGACTTTGATAACTAGACCATAATGTTTAAGTGGAGATAACTTAATGGCTTTTTTATGTGATTATGTTGCAAGTATAGATGCTTGTTGCTACTTCAAACCGTGCTCCAGACAATCTTTATGAACGTGGATTGCAAAGAGATCTTTTTCTACCCTTCATTTCCACACTTAAGGTAAAGCTCGGCCGCTTCATTTCCTATGAAACTTGCAATGTTTGACGAGACAGATAATGTTAAGATTATGTTTGACTATATACAATAAATGTTTAAACTTTAGAATAACCCTTAAACGATGATAACGGATCGATCACATGGATTACCCTATGTTTCATCATGTAGTATTCATTTCTAATAATAATGTTTTATTTTCCCTTGGATGCAGGAAAGATGCATAGTACATGAAATTGGTTCCTCCGTAGACTATAGAAGAAGGACCTCGGTAAAATACCAACTTTTATAATTTATAACACTGAAATCGTTTATACCCTTTTCTTCATGAGGTGGTAAAATGGATTGGTCCGGTAACAGTGAGAGCGTGTCAAGTTGGATCGACTCAAAAACCTTTTGCCACATCTCTTTATTTTCATATAAAAAATTAATTTGTAAATTTGATTTCAAAAGCCATATGTTTCAATAATAAGATTTTTTTTTCTTAATAAAGTGATTTAGGAGGCTGTATGCTTGACAAATACTTTAACCAATGTTTTTAGCTCATTCTTATTATTCGACACATTTGACTCACTAGCGATAAAGCATAAGCCAAATTGACTACTTAGGTAAATATGTTGAAGTTGTCACCTCTAAATTTTCTAATTCTTTTTTTCTGAAATCCAGGCAGAAGAAGGCTTCTACTTCATACAAAACGATACATCTGGGTTCCTAATGCAAAGATTTAGGGAACTAATTGGTGAACATACGCCTCTTCCTCAAGAGGTAGAAGTTGTTATGGGAAGGACACTTCAGGTATATCTATTATTGATAAGTCATTTTCATTTGACGGAGTAATGTTGTATAAGAATTATAGATAAATATTTATGCGCGATGGGTAGGTACCTTTAGGTGCTAACGGATGTGCATACTTTACATTTGATGAACTTTGTGACAAACCACTTGGCGCTGCCGATTATTTTGGATTATGTAGTAAGTAATCCAAAAGCCTACGAGAACTTCATTTCATTGAATACGATTGTCAAAATGCTAAAAATATTTTCATTGGCAGAGAAGTTTCACACCCTGGCTTTGGATGGTGTCCCAATGTTCGGGCTCCACAATAGGACAGCAGCGTATCGTTTTGTTACTTTGGTTGATGTTAGTCTTGTTTCTTCTCATTTCCTTGGGATCATGAATGCATGTTTGGTGTTCGGATTGTCAAATGATATGCTATATTGCAATGCTAGGTTATGTATGAGAACAAAGCAAGGTTGATGTGTACTGCGGAGGGGACTCCTTTTGAACTTCTTGAAAGGATCATGACAATTGCTGATGCACATAACGTAGCACCCAGAACCTCTTCGAGATCAAGAAAAAATGATGATTTTGACCTTTGTGTTGATGATGAATTGGGTTTTGCTAAAGATCGTACCATTAGTAGGTATGCTTTATCCATATTACATTATACCACACATTTATTCACATTTTTTCCCCTTACAGGACTTGAACCCTGATCAATGGGTCCTTTACATACCGCCTGACTTCAAGCCCTTTCGAACTAATACATCAATACATATACTTCTCTTCTTATTTACAATTTTTTGTATTGTTCTCGATTTTCTGGAAACTTAAACGTTTGTGAACACCAATAATTTCCTGTTTAGCACAAATACTAGAAAATAAAAGATTTACCAATCAGATTGTGGTTTATTAATTTAAAAATGCCTTAAAATAAAACGGGTCAAATGAGCGAAAATCTTTTTTGACTTGGTACTAAGTGATCCTTTAGCTGAGCGAAGGCCAGTTTGACTTTACCCAAGCTGTTCATTTTGCCGACTCTACTTTTAAAGAGACGAAGTCTTGACCCCTTTGTTTTGATGTATTATATTTTCATATATAGGTTGACAGAAATGAACAGCAAAGAGTATCTCGAGCAGCATAGAGAAATGATTGAAAACAAACGGCTTCAAAATCAAAGGGATGAATACAACATTGAGAACGGGTGCATGCATGAATATGAGTAATAACATAATGACCGAAATTCTAAATTGTGGCTCAAGCCATTCGTTGCAGGGACGGATGTAAAATTTGTACCATACCTAGCCATGTTTGATCAAATACTCCACTGTTCTGTGAATTTAGTTTACACTCACATTAATCACAAAATTATGGACCCGTTTGCTTCTTATGCATAAATCATAAATGAGAGTCGGATTGTGTTTAGACATGGGAGTAGGGTGCGACTGACCCATACAGGACTCTAAAATATATATATCTATACATATTTATAAATTTAATAGTAATATGTTTGATATTAATTAACAACGATGTTTGCTCGCACGTTACGACGAATAAATATTTACACCTTTTATAATAGATAAATCAACAAAGGAACGTTACAATATGAAAATTGGTATATAGTTGTTACAGAAGTAATGCAAATTTTAATTGGAATATAGTTGTTACCATAAAGAAATAGAAATGTTGTCTAATTACACCATTTAAATAAACATTATATTTTTGTAGGGTAGTCAATCGGTTTTCAACGAAAAAGATTTCTGGATTTTTGATGGTATTTAAAATTTTATATTATAAAAATTATAGTTAAATCACTTGTGATATTAATAGTATAACATGTAATTTTCTATTGTTTCTGTTTTATTATAGTTGAATATACATCATATAACGTATCTACGTTTTAAAATTTATATTTAATATAAAAATCACATGTGGTATTACATTATGAATTTCAACATTGGCTATAAATGAAAAAAAATAAAAAGTCTTCAAAATTCAAATTTTTTTTCCTAACCATATAGGTTATATATCATATAACATTGTTGTTAATAGTGTTAGTAGGATTTACGCCATATATTTATAGGCCCTAAACCCTAAACATACATGGAAAGTTTGTAAAAGGCTTAGTCTACGAAGCCCGATTCCCAAAATCGAGTATGTAGCCGAACAAAGAACCAAACTTGCAAAGTTCCATCCGTCGATTGGGTATATATAGCCAGCCGCCAGCTGGAACCCCAGATGGCAAACATACCCGGCTAGCAATGGGTAGGCGCCGCATGAATCAAGTCGGCTAGCAAAGGCCAGGCACCGACTGAATCAAGTCAATCGCCGGCTGGGGTGGCCCGGCTAGGGTGGCCCGACTGGTGCTTTGTGTCCGGATGTTTGGCAAGAATTGACAGTTTGTATGGATATTTGACTGACAGGGTAGCTAGACAAGAGCTGATAGCCTGGCTGGATATTTTCCTGACATGATAACATACAATCTTCCTGACATAACGGTCATCCTAAATGCCTAAGGAACGTTATACATTTAAATACAAGACGTTACATGTGGTGTAATGGTGTGAACGTTGGATCATTATGTCTGTCATTAAATATGACATAATGATCATTAACAGCCAGACGTTAAGGCTCCTAAGGACGTTGGATATAAATACATACGCAGTATTATCATCATCTTCATCTGCAATACTCACACACACTTTATCATCTTGCTCATACTGCTCATAGCATGAACACAACACTACCTCACCTTCAACCTTGATAACCTTGGGTCTGTGAAAAACTTCGTAGATTTGCACTGTTTCGACAGGAGATCTAAGGTTGAATCCACCCAATCATCCTATTTCTGAGTTTGAAGATCTTTTGATCGAACATTAGCGTCGTCTGTGGGACCTTTTTAGACAACGACATCTCATTTCATTTCCATTTTTTCATTTCGTTTCCGAATTCCACCAACAGTTCATCTCCCATGGAAGGAATTAACTCTTCGGTCATTTCATCAACGCAAGAGGTGACCGTCACGGTTACAACCATATCACTAGAGGGAACCACTATTCTCCCACCGGCTTCTTCCGAGACCCCTAATATGATCAATCCAGATTTCCCACCGGAATTGGATTTCATAGGTGAACAAAGGCCTTTAGGGGGAAGATTCAAATATCCTAGCTTCATAGATTGGTCATTGCCTGAATCAGGATCTACCAGACTGTACCACTCCACCACAACTGGCCCAACCGTCACCACGAGGATGACAGTCATATCTAGCGCACCAATGGGAGACATACCAAATTCACCAATGGGAAACCCATTCGTTGTACCCATAGGAAACCCCTACGACATATCGTCAGGAAATCCATCTAGTATACCATCAGGGAACACTTCAGGTCATACCTATCAAACACTGCCATCCCGATCAACAAGTTCTCATTCAGACGTGACCAGACAGTCAATGCCAATGATTTCCCAACCAACAACCCAGACAAGCGTCGAAGATCCAATGGTGTATATTTTGAGAAGATTGGCCCAAACGACTTAGTCACCTCCTCCTCCACCACCGCCAGCAAACATCTTGTCTCAACTCCTTTCAGCTTTGCAGCCACCTCCCCCACCAGTGGTACCACCTCCACCCATTGTAGACCCAATCATAGCATAATTACTAGATCAAATTAGGCGACAAAACGCACCACCACCGCCACCTCCAACATCAAGCCCAGAACATGGGCTAATCCAGCTCTTACAGGCATTGGAAAGAGAAGCACCACAGACTGCAACCATGCCAATCTCAGTCATGAGCTCCAAGTTTTGTGATTGGTAGCCAGGTATCCACTACGAGACAAACAAAAAGTCCCATGAACCCATTAAATACATCCTTATCGGCAGCATCAAAAAGTTACGCAGTACTCTGTTTTTTAGATTCTGCCAGACGTTGAGGAGGGACCATATGATCTAAGTAATCCCTTACAGACTCTGTAGACCTCCCATCATCTTCACAAACAAAATCTAAGGAGGGTACAAACCTCTGTCGGATATCTGATGATGTTACCACCTGGCTACTAGATGCTGGAACAGTGGTAAACTAAAAGCTAAGTGATTGGCTCATCACATTTGAAGGGACCGAATTAAAACCCTGAGCAGAACGCTAGCTAGGAGTATAAGCAGACCTAAAAGCATTGGGTACCCCAAACGCACCCTGAGTATCTCCATATCGTGTGATCACACCAAATGGAGTGGTATTAGGAAGAATAGTCTTCTTCACTTTCGGCAACGGTCCATCATTATCATAACCACCCACATTGTGTGCTAGCCTTTTTCGGACATCATATTTCTGCCATCTAGACGGGAATCTGGAATACTCTCTGATCCTAATAGGTCAAAATCACTTGTAACATCAAGAGATCCCATTAGCATTATAATAAATGGGGAAGAAATATATCGACATAATAATTCTTACCTTGATCCAGATCTATATACTCCATAGAATAACTTCTACCATCTTCATTAACTAGAAAAGAGAAAACAATACGTTAAGTGTGGAATGGATTTATGTGTCACCATATTGTATGCAAAAACTACAAAACTTGGATGTCACGATGATCAGCTAAAGTAACATCCTCTTCAGCATCCACATGCGATACAACATTGACCCCCCATGTTCGACCAAAGTATATTATGTGGTATAGACACTCCAGGTCTCTCATACATCTGACGAGCATTACTCAAAGTGTAGTTTCCTACATCGTAGTCAGGGTCTTCCACCATAAAATCCAACAGGCTCATGGCTGTCATAACAAAAAAAAATGTGTGTTAGAACACCTTTAAGACACGCAATTTCAAAAAAACAAAGGTCAAGACACCCACGTCATTTGCTCGCTTTATGATACAACACGGGCGACATCCCAGTCTCCCAATCTTGGCTAACACCACCTAACACCAAGAGAGGTTCCTAAAAAACCCTAAGTTTAATAGACAAACCACAAATTTTTCCATAAGAATCATCAGCGACGGGTTTAAGTTTTGGTTCATCATTTAGTTTTTTGTTAAAATCTACATTCCATACTAAGACCACTCCCATCCGTAACACCAATAACACCATTTTTCGTTGCCACGTCACCATAACACCAACTTAACATAACACCACTAAACACCCCCATTCATAACACCAAAAACTGGGACCCACCACCTTTTTTATTTTTCATTTTCTTTCCTTTTCACATATTATTTTTAATACATTCAAAATATTAAAAATACATTAATAATAAAAAAAAACTAAAAAAAAAACTATTCCCATAAAAAAAAACAATACATAAAAAAAAAAAAGAGCATGTTTCTTTATATATACATATTTATTTGGCTAGTATTGTTTCTTTATATATACATATTTATTTAGGTAAACAAATTATTAAAAGAGCATGTTTCTTTTCCATAAAAAAAAAAAAAAAAAAAAAAAATTGAAATTGTCTCCTATCTCTCCCCACTCACTTTCTTCTTCCTCAATCTTCTTCTTCTTCTTCAAAATTAAAAATACATACTTCTTCTTCCCTTATTTTCTTTATATATACATATTTATATATATGTATCTGTATGTATAAGGAAGAAAGAAAGAAAAAAAAAAAAAAAAACAAGAAACGCCGCGTTGGGCTACCAACGCCACCGGAGAAACGCGCGGAGAACGGCGTCCCCCCAGCCGGAAACGGCGTTGTGGGGGGGGGGGGGGGGGGGGAAACGCCGTCTCGACCTACGGCTGCGAGCGGTCTAACAAAGATGTAGCCCAACGGTTAAACATGTCGTTATCCTCTTTCCAATTCTTAATTCTAGAAGGAGGTTCATCCACCAACCTACATTATGAATCTTTTTTTTTTCCTTTGCTCAATGGTAAACCAATCTCTTGACTTAATGATCTTATAAAAACTCCTAAATAGCTCTACAGTGCTGCTAATGCCCATACTTCCAAACAACATCTCAAACATTGATATCTTTGCAACTCCTACGGGATGCATTTTAGGATATCCTATCTTGTAATGCAAAAGGACATTTACAAAAAAAAGAGCTCGGGGGAAGCCTAACATTTGAATAAATCACATAAGCATTGTACACACTATTTTCCATTCGGGCAGATCATGAGCACGTTCATGCGCAAGAAGACGAATAACATTATATTTTCTAAGACAAGGATATGTGTTTAATAGCTCATCAATTGGTTTGTTACTAAAACGGCTAGCACAATCTTTCACGCTAACAGGTGGTACCCTTTTCCTCTCGCTTCTTAGTGTTTTTAGCCCAGAAGAATCCTTCATTTTATAAGCTACAATAAACAAAGAAGAAGATAAGGAAAATAGACAGACCCAAATGCAGAAAAGCTGAGGAAGATAGAAAAAGTACCAAAACGCCTGTTGAGCAGACTGTAAATCCTCTGCGCAACCAAAGCAAGTGTGTCAATTAAACAAACAAAGAGTAATTGTCGGCTAAAGAAAATCAGTCGCCGACTGGATTATACCAGTCGCCGGCTGGTGGTCAACAACTTGCTGACACCAGGCAACCGCCGGCTGTACAGGTCCTGGCTGTGTATTCGTCGAACTCCGACTAAAAAACAAACACAAAAGGGAGCAGCAACAATCGATTAGTTCACCTAAGATGGGAAACAGGAAGTTAGGCTTCAAAACGAATAATTTTAAACCCTAACTGGGGGTATGATAGTGTTAGTAGGATTTAGGCCATATATTTATAGGCCCTAAACCCTAAACACACATGGAAAGTCTGTAAAAGGCTTAGTCCACGAAGCCCGATACCCAAAATCAAGTATGTAGCCGACAAAGAACTAGACTTGCAAAGTCCATCCACCGGCTGGGTATAGTCAGCCTGTAGAGATTAGGATGTGTTGATTGAGTTTATGGAAGGATATCTTACTATGTAATGAATGTTTACCCCTTATCTATAAATAGGTGAGGGTTGTGATGTAATAATATGACTTTTGGTTGACTTTTCATATTTGTACTTGATTTTCATACCTACCAATTGGTATTGGTATGAGAGCATGATGCTCTTAAAAATTCCATGTCCATTCGAATAGGAAGACACAGATAGCTAATTTGATCAGTTTTTTAAGTAACACGAATAGCAGATCTATTCGTGCTAGTTCATTTGTTGTTCATGTGTTTTTCATTCGTGTGAAGATTTATGTGGAAAAGAAGTTCTAATGGTGTATTCAAATGATAAATGCAAGATTCGAATAAAAACATTCGAATAGGAGGATTCGAATAAGGTGTATTAGAACTTGATTTTGGACAAGTGTTGGAACGAATAGGTAGTCGTGACACAAACTTGATTTTGGCTTGATCAATCACGGTGATTTGCTCGGTAAAAACAAAAAAAAAAAACAAAAAAAAAACAAAAAAAAAACAAAAAAAGGAACTCGAATACGAATTGAAAGATTGGGATAAGTAAAGAAAGTGAAATTACTAAGTATCAATTCGACTAAGTAATAAAAAGACACTTACTCAAGTCCATTCGAATCACTTTTGTACCTACACGAACTCAAGACTATTCGAATCACTTTTGTACCTACACGAACTCAAGTCTATTTGAATCATTTTTGTGCCTACACGGATTCAAGTTCATTTGAATTAGTTTTGTACTTATACGAATTGAAGCCTATTCAAACCATTTGTGTATCTACACGAATACATACATTGTATTGTAGTTAACGGATTTTTGGAATTTTTACAAAGAGTATAAAACGATCAACGAGCATCAGGATGTCAAGGGATCAAATGTCAATTGGATCCGATACAAGACCTCCGGTTCTTTTACGAGGTGATTACGAAAAATGGAAAGCAAGAGCTCGGATTCCAGTCCTATCGTTAGAAGGCAGCATGGGGAGGCGAGGGAAGACGCATCGGATTTTTTCGATTTCATCGAGAGACAAGAATTGGGAGAACAAATGAAAGAAGTCATCGAAAATGGTTCAAAGAGGATTATGGTGAAGATGGATTGGAAAGTTATGGTACGCCCGAGATGATTTTCACTCAAATGACAAACGATGAGAAGAAACATCACGTGGTTGATCGACTAGCACGTTCACACATTATGAATGCCATTCCAAATGAAATCTTCATGAATATTGATAGTCACAAAACCGCAAAGGAAATGTTTGATGAATATACTAAACAACTACAAGGAAGCAAAGCGGGTCAAAGTATCAAGATGATTGGCGCAATGTATAAGTTTTAAGAATTTAGAGCACTAGATGGTGAAATGCTTGAGCATACATACAATCGTTTTTGTGGGTTACTTAATGAATTGAGGAAAAACGGATTTGAAATGACTCATCTTGAAGCAAATGTGAAGTTCATGAACACGGTAAAGCCGGGTTGGAAAATATTTACATCAAATCTCAAGCAAAACATCAACATTCAAACAACTCCGGTTCACGATGTATTTGAATGCGTGATGCAAAATGAAGAAGACGTTATGGAGCTTATCGAAGAGATGAAGGTAAAAACAAAGAAAGAGAATGATCATTGGCTCTTGTTATGGAAAAGATAGATGAATTATCAAAGAAATCGTTTACATCTGAAAAAGTGTCACAATCAAAGGCTTTTCCTCACACAATGCAACCATCCTCTAAATACTCAGTTTCATTCCCAAATGATGAAGATGACTACAATCTAACCCCAAATCAGGACGATGAAGACTCAGAAGAAGAAATCTCACAAATGATTGTATTACTTTTAAACATGGTTCAAAAGAGGAAGTTTGGGGGATCAAATTCTCAAAGGTTTCAATCCACTCAAAGGAACTACACCAACAACAATAACAATCGAAACCGTTCATCTTTCAACAATCAACCCTCGACGAAAAATGCTCAACCATCGCCTCAAGTGAAGAATACTCAAGATGAATCAAACAAAGAGGTGAACAAGGATATAAGTTCGGTGATTTGCTACAAGTGCAAGCAACCTGGGCATTTTCAAGAGATTGTAAGATGAAGGTGGTGAAGACATATGAGTACTACCGTCAAAAGATGTTAATGGAAAGGAAGAAAGAAGCTAGCGGGGAAAAAGATCAAGCTTTTCTGACAGAGGATGCACATAGGATGAGTGATTCTGATAATGAGGAACAAGCAAGTGCTCACTTTGCTCACATTTCATTGATGGCGGATGCATATTTTGAAGAACCAGACGAGGATGAGGTATATCAATACATATATGACCCAGTTAGGATGGAAACGTGCATTTTTCAAATGAAACTTTTCGAGTCAATATTTCGTTTTAAACGTGAAACAATTAAAGAACTTGAAACAAGAGTTTCAAAACTTAATGAAATAATCAAAAGTATGTTTCAGACTTCTCAAGCATGAAATTTTGAAAATTACAAATATGATAAATGATTAATATCTAATTTATTGGTGAAAGTATAAACATATATTACTTATATATATATATTTTTAGTAATGAATATTTGTCTATTTTAAATTCACAAATCCAAACTTTTTAAATTTGTCTATATACGATACTAATTAGAGAAAATTAAAAAACATATTTTAAAACTAATCACCAAATTCGTGAAAAGTTTTCGCGCCGCTTTTCTCGTCGCGAGAATAGATTTGTTGTCACGTCATATTCTCGCGCCTAAACAAGAGGTTTAAATTTTGTAACATTCTTGCTCCACATTCTCAAACCACATTATCGTGCCACATTCTTGTGTTGTTTTATTAGACACATTTAATTTTCGCGACGAAAAAGGTGCCGCAAATTTTTTCACGAATCATAGGATTACTTTTGAAATATATATGTGTAAGATGATCATTTTTGTAATTTTCTCTATTAATTAAATATTTATCTATACACACTGACTTTATGTTATTCTACATAAATTCGTAATTTATATATTTTCCAAAAATTTGTTGTCTAAAATGTCAAGAAATAGTAACTAAAAATTTTGTGTCGGTATAATGGGTCGACCCGAAACACGGCTCGCACCTAACACGAATTTAAACAACTCGAACAGAATCCGACACGAAATTAACGTGGGTCAAAAATGGATCGACACGAAACTGACACAAAATTATATGGATCAACAGAAACACGATCCAATAACCCATACATGATCCGGATTGTCCGGGTCAAAAAACCACAACCCAACAACCATATACACAAAAAATAAACTAGATAATTTATTAAATACACAAATCTAACCACAAATATATTTAACATAATATGTATGTTTAACTTGGTAACTGTTAATAGTTGATACATAAAAAAAACCAAGTTTGAAACAAAAACAGGCACCACTATAACAACCAAACCACTTCCATCATAAACAATTTTTTATGTGGCAGTCTGAAATACAAAAGTAGGGAGAGATTCAGAAGAGGGATTTCACAAGTACACAAAACACACACACACAGTTGGTTGTGGGTTTTTAATTCAAAATCAAATCTTTATCTTTCCCTAGGTATATTTCTTCAATTTCATCGCTTTAAAAAGTTTGAATTTTTTATTTATTTATTTATTTATTTATGACTATTGTGTTATTGAATCTGTTATTGCATGAATTAGGTCTTTGTGATAACTGTATTAGAATAAAAGCCCTAATTGTTGTTATTGAATGTATTAGGTTTTTATGAGATAGAAATTATGGATGAAAAGAAAACATATAGGGAAGAAAAGAAATTTCCGGGTTTTTATTCGTGTTTGACTACTCATACGATCTGTGTTACAAGAAAGTATAGGTTTATGCAGATATGTTTCTAGTCACATCAATATGTATAAAATTTGAGAAAAGATATTGATATTTGAAATAGAATCGTGGTATCTCGCAGATCTGAATCTGTAAAAGAAGCACAAATACTTAGAAAAGAAATCAAGGGAGAAGAAAGGGGGAAACTTTAGAACCGGGGTTGTTGACCGTTTGGTGGCTTAATTGGATATGTGTGATTTCTTGAGAGTTGTTTGATCTTTTGACGTAAGAGATTTTGTTTTGAAAGAATGTTATATATATTTCAAAAGAGTTTATCCGAACTTATTTTTTGTTCATCTTTGTGTCTAGAGATCACGCTCTTTGCAAATTATTAGAAAACCAGCCTGATTATTCATTTCTATATTAAGTTTAACCGATTATTGTTGCGTGATTTACAGTTTATTTGATTATCGTACTAGTAAGGGTATTTAAGAGGGATAGGATATGTATAAATAAAGCATTACCAGACCATTCATTCATGTAGGATTTATGCTTAATCAGTTTACGAAGAGGGTAGGATCTGCCTGTAGATATATATTTTAACTAATATCTATAAACTTGTTCAATTAGTTTAACATTGTGGAGCTGACTATAGTATAAATTGCTTTGCATTTCATTTATAAAAGAATTATTAGTATGGAACTTGACCAGAAATTTTCTTAATTTCTTTGTAAAATTGTACTTTTAGTCGATCTAAATAAAAACGAGCAAATACCCAAGATCAGAATCCACGAGTAGGATGATAAAACTTATGGAAAGGGGTAGAAGCATCTAATGGACTTGTTGGGAATTTTCTGACTTTTTAAGTTTGATATGTGATACGATGCATAATTGGTAGCCTATGAATTCCTAGTGTTACACCGAGTGTTCGAGTTATGAAGACTATCTGTAATCTGAGTTTTTGTCATCTTAGAGAGTTAGAGTTTTAGTAGCAGTCTCAACTTCAACGTGATGTGGTGATATCATGAAGCTTAAGAATCGAGTTTCTAATAAGGTAATTTCATTTGGCAAACTCTAGACTATGAAATTATTGTGATTATGATTTCTGTAGTTAGTTATGGGCATCAACTTTTGTATAATGCTGAACCCAATACAGTGCTGTTGCGCTGGATCTTGGTGAAGGCACTTTTATGTTAGATGTGAACTCCCTCACTAGAGAAAACGTGTTGGTAGAGATGATATATAGCATGTCTAGGTGCTATTAATACCGTCATGAATTATGTTACTGCACCACTAAGATGGCTTGGTATTCTATCGGTTACTCTTTTAAGAGTATTTTCCTGTCATGAGTTTGTAGGGTAGTTTAGCAAAGATTGTATTTTTAGTTTTTAATTCTATGTTTCCGTCCACCTAGAGAGGTAGTGGAATAGTCTGATTTACAGTTACATAAACGATGGTGCAAGTAGACCAATGAAGAAACTGCTACGAACATAAACCCATATGTATACGAGGTCACATAGTCAAGAAGGGCCCTACCGAGGTGCTTGCTCCCTTGGACTCCCACAAGCACGATGACAAATGAAACTCCCAACTCAATGTAAACAATTAATTGTTCATTAGAATTGTTTTTACTTGAGATAAGTTTTGCTGCACTAGATCTTGCAGTTATGGGTTATTAAGACAAATATTGAAAAGGATCATTATTTTCTATTTAATAATCAGGTGAGGTGCGGTTCCTCACCACGACTAATAAATATATAATCTAAACTATTGGAAAGGTTGGTGTAAGTTGTAACTGAGGGAGTCTATAGAATTTTATTGAAGGTTTCTTGTCTATGGTGCACTAGGCCCGGATAAATATCTCCGGTAAACTCGAGCCTCTGCACTTCGGTGTATTCAATGTAATGCAGCGGCCTCATATTTATTATCTCAACAATGTCATTTCTCTAACATTAGTATATGCCCATTTGTGACACATGCTTAGGCGAGGAGAAATAGTTATGTGCAAAGCAGATATGTAAGCTAGAGTACACTACTCGCTCCGATTGATAATTGGGGTTGTACACTTTTTTATGTATTCAATTGTGTTTACTTTTTTTTAATAAGAAAAACAATGTATTAAACGAACGGTCATCATACAAACTGAACTCAAAATCTCTTAGGTGAAACGTAGCTTGCTAAATATTTGAGAACATCAAATATAGAAGTATGCTTCCCTCACCCTTTCTAGTATATAGTGCTTTTTAAATGATTTATTTACGGATTTTGATAAAGTATGGATGTACCTATAAAGTGGGTGAAAGACGAATTCTTTAGGTTACGTGTTGTTGGAGTTCTTTAAGCTATTTTTTTAGGTTTAGTAAAAACCATTGGGAGATCCAATTATAAAGTTAACTTCTTGGCTAGTTAAATTGACAGATCTAACTACTTTAACCAAAACTGTATCAGTTGGGTTGGGTAACGGAGCAAAAACAATAATCACTGTGTGACTTCTGATTACAAAAACGATATATGTTCAAATAGTAATCGGGATCTTTGGATATAATGATTTAGGAGGTTTGTATCCTAAATAAATAAACTTTGGACTACTTTAAACTTGTTCGACCTATTCCTCTTTTTAGCTAATTTTTTTATTCGACTTATTTGGTTTTGGAAAAAAGGAAATTCATCCTTAATTGGTTTTGAAAAGAATAAACACTAAATAGGGTTAAAAATTGTCTCAGGTTTGTTGCGTCACTTTTTATATGTATGATATTTGTTTTACTTTATGATTAGGTTGCATCTGGCTACAGCTGGACACCAGATTTTAGAAGCTGTTAATTCCAAAGGCAGTCATGTTGCTGAAGAAAATTGATCGGTGCTATACATCTTTATCATTCTGGTAATGATGTTGTTTCAAAGTTCCCTTCCTAGTTCCATTAATGACCATGAGAAACAAGAAAGCTCATGTGTCTGGATCCCCGGGAATGGATCATGGCCGGAACCTACAATTGTTGTTCCAGTAATCGAGCATAAAAAGAAGGATGATAGTTTATGGTCTAGAAACTTATTAAGTTTCTCCCAGTTATCAACCGAAGTTAATATGCTTGAAACTTCTAAACCTAATCTTGTATACAAACGGAGGACGATTCGAAGGAATGCGAATGTTTGTGATATTTTGCCACATAAATTACGTTCCACACCTACTCTTGTATACAAAAGAAGGAAGGTTCAAAGTGATAACTCAAAATCGGGATCTGTTGGAGACGAGGTTATTGAAGACCCAAAATGTAAAATGAAAAAAATTGTGGGTTTACACGCAGTTAACGACAGTTGTTCATCGTCAAAGTCGAATATTGATCTTGGTTCTGTTTTCGTGAAACATCAAGTGGATGATGTTGGTGAGTGTTCATCTTCGGGTGCAGTGATCATGGAAGAGTCAAATACATGCTTCTCGTTTCTTAAACAACATGGAGTTCTCGAAAGACTTAAAACTATAACCAAACAAACGAGTGTTAAAAATAATATTTCCTGTTTAAAGGCGTGTAAAGTATGTGATCGGTCAACGTCGACATTGAATATGCTAATATGTGATCTTTGTGAAGAGTCGTTTCATGTGTCTTGCTGCAATTCCGTTATGAAAAAGGTGCCCGCTGGTGATTGGTTCTGTCATTTTTGTTCAAGAAAACAACTCAAGAAAAAGGAGACAAATTCCAGAAAATCACCTAAAGGTTGTTTAGGTCCAGTTGCGTCTATGTTAAGAGATATCGACTCTTATACATCAAACGTTCGTATTGGTAAAGATTTTCAAGTGAAGGTTCCTGATTGGTCTGGCCCACTAACTGAGTACGTTTTTCTTTGAACTCGTATACATTTTGAACTAGAGATGGTAATTTTTAACCCACTGATTACGAGGTTTTTATTTTTTATTTAATCTTAAACTGGTCAAATGGGTTAAAGGTCATCGAAAGTCTATTGTTAATGCATACAACCTACTTAATCGATTTTATATAAAGCTTGAGTTTATTATTGCAATAGTATCGTCTGTAATTATAAATAATACATTATATATCTATAAAAGTTTAAAAAAAGACAAAAAAGTGTTTTTACCTGGCGAGCAATGACCTGTACTGAAAAATGTCTCATTTCAACGAATCGTCTCTTTCCTTACCTAGCCTGCCTGTTGAGTATTAAAGTTCTGGCTTTCAGTATTTGAATCTCGCTTAGTTAATTTATCACCGTTTATTTTATGTAAAATAAAGTTTTAATATACTGATATTCTGAATGAAATCTGATTGATGTAGTTAATTTGCAATTATTTAAGACGTGGTTGTTTTTTACCCTTTTGAATCTCTTTTGAATCTGATTGATCCACTAATAAAAAAAATATTTGATGTTTTAATTAATTTGCTCTGGTGGGGCTCTGCCAATCAACTCCTTTTGTCATTTTTCTTTTTTGAACTTTATAGATAATCTACACATTACATAAGATTATAAAAACTATTCTCTAAAGTTAATTATCTATTTTTTTTATGGTAAAATGATTTTGGAGGTTTTAAGCAGAACACCTTGGATGACTTTTAACCTTTTTGAATCGGCCCACCGATTTCAATGTTAGCTAAATTTTCACATTTTTTCGTTTTACCAATTGGAGATAAAATACAACCAAAACACACGTTATGTCTAAAATGGGTTAAAATTGCCATCTCTAGTTGGTAGTGTCGAATGAATAGTGTTAGTCAAAAGGTTTGTAGCATGCTAGGAGTGCTTATCTCTCTCAACTATTTTCACTATGACAAACCTCAGTTTTATTTCAATGCATTACACAAGACTTTCTTTATGACACAGTAACTCATTATATTATCCTCCTTACTCATGTTACACATTCCATCATTCTATCTTAGATATATGCGTAACCGAAACGGTCTAGTGAATATAATCTTGTTTTGCTCCATGCCTCGCCTTTTCTGTTATTTTCTTGTCATTTTTTTGACTTACCATTTCTGTTTTTAACAAGGCTATCATATTTTGATGCAGTGAACTTAATGATTCCATCAAACTTACAGAATTAAGCCCTTTGGATTGTGCAAGCTATCAAGTAAGATTCTATGATTGTTTGTATTTTATTGTTTCCGTTGGCAGTGTGGTAAGAGTCTGTAGTGAAATAATATTGTGCATAATCTTGCAGGCCTGGGATTCCAGCAAACTTTCGAGACTCAGCTCTATTGGAAATTGGCTTCAGTGTCGAGAAGAAGTGGACGACGATGGAACTATATGTGGAAAATGGCGCAGGTGATCCTTTGTGTCTTTTTAATTCCTTGTTCTATTATTATTTGTTATTTGGCATTGCACAGAGGTGGCAGTTTTGACCCATTTATCTGTGGATGGGTTGATTTGGCTATGTTTTATCTTTAACGTGTCAACAAGGTCACCCTATGTGTATTTATATTTTATAATGCATAAAATCTCCTAAATTGTTGTATTTTTCTTATGACTGAAATAAAATCATGTTGGTAATCAAATTTGATTTTTTGAAAAAAAATTATTTTGGAGAAAAGGTGATTTGGGTCAGCTCAACCCCCGTTTCGTACAATAATTACCCGTTTTGACCCACTTCAAGTAATTGCATATAGGGGAAAGGAATTCGTAAAGGGAAAACTTTTTCTTTCAATTTTCCACCAAGAATTCTTCTTTCTTAATTAAAGTTGGGGCATAAAGCTGCCTTTCATGTCATATGATTTTGTCCATTTGGCTATGCATGTTTCTGTTATTCCTGTATATTAGAGGTGGTAATCTCAACCCATGTACTTATGAGGGTCGATTTGGGCTGTGGTTTATTTCAAACGGGTCAAATTTTTTAAAATTAGCTAAAAGGACATATGGGGCGAACGGGTTGAAAGTCGCCGGGGTCTATTCTTAATGTATACAACCTCCTAAACATTTTTATTTGATTTAGATTTTTAGTGTAATGATAACGTTTTTTATTCAAAAATTAGTCAAGAAGCATACGTATCCTATTAACATTTTAATGTGCTTGGTTTCTCTTTTCCTATTTGCCAATCTTTTGTTTTATATCATTTTGCTTGTTATTGATGTTATCATTTATTAAGTTCTCATGGTTCTAGTCTATATGAATTGTATTCGTCCAAAATACTTATTCTTTAATTTTTTATCATAAACATATCTCAGGGCTCCTCTCTTTGAAGTTCAAACTGATAATTGGGAGTGTTTCAGCTCTGTGCTCTGGGATCCAACCCATGCCGATTGTGCTGTCCCACAGGTATGCTTGTTATGCGACCCTTTTTTCTTTTTCCGCCAACGTTACATATGTATTAACTAAGAATTCACTGTAGAGGTGGTAATTTCTTCCCATCTATGAATCAGTAGGTAGATTTGAGTTATGTATCCCTAATACAGATTATGCATAAATGGATGAAACGGGTAGGATGTCCTCTCAAGTGTGTTTATAAATGCAAACAAGCTCTTCATTGGCTTCATGCAAAAGATTAGAATATTGTTATAAAAGTAAAATTTGTTTAAATATTTAATACCCATTATTTATTAAACAAATTGGACAAAAAGTGCTTAGGAGTAACCCAACTTGTCCGAACCAACCCATCCTGATTTTACACCAAAAATCACTCGTTACCCATTTCCGCACGTACTCAACCCATTCGACCTGCCCATTTTATCAACTCTATGTAATAAGAAATGTTATTGAAAGCATAATCTCCGGAAATAAAAAGGAGATTGGATAGTTGTGAGTGCTTTGTGTTGGACTTTTGCTTTCAGTTTTGTCTAGTGAGATGGAGTTTCCGTTCCCCCCATTTTGGCACTTCACGTATCCGTAGTTGTGTTTGTACCTGTTAATACTTGGTATGTATCAGTTTGCTCAATGTTTTAAGTCTTTTTCAGTTTCACAAGAAAACGACAAGCCTAGATTAACAATCCAAACGGTCCCATTACACATCATTACGTGTGCTTTAAGTAGCTATTGAGGTTCATGTTCGTTATAAGAGCCATTAAGTCGATCTTTAACAGATTCAGGCAAGTGAGATAAGTGCCTCCTCTTCAGGACATTGAACGGGTCAAACAGAACGGGTCGGTCTAGGCTCTTTTTCTGTCTGTTTTTATAAATAGTTTATGCGTTAAATGTGTCTACGAAAACTATATTATTACGAAAGTAATCTAAGTTTCGTAAATTTTAAAAATGTAGGAGGTAGCAGGCATTATAAACTCACTTTTGCAACTTTCAATCTGTTTAACCCATTCCCCCTTATTATTTTATGATTAACCTATTTGACATGTTAGGGATAAACCATAACCCAAATCGACCCATTCACAAGATAATTTGTCGAAGTTGCCATATCCGTCTCTACCATCAAATCCAAGAGCATTTTAACCAATTTAATGTGTCTATTTGTTTTTGTGAAATAATTTTTTTTATCAAACTCTTCGCTTGTTCATGTTGCGGCAGTATGAAATAACCGAACCAATTAACTGCATATATGATCAGCTGAACCAAAACCTAGACCGCGTTCTTAACATGTAAAATTGTAAATGAATATGAGTGGTTGCTACTTGCTAGCCGGAATTCACCTAACTATAGCACCAGCTGTACTTGATTTGCTTCAAAATAATATTTGAATATCAAATACAGAACCTATAGAAAACCATCAAACACTAACTTACTGTCAGTTAAATCATAATCCGTTTGATATTAGAAACCATCAAACACTTGGACCATGTCAAGGCGAAGAGTTTGCTAACTTTAAGATTCAGAGTATTTCTTAATTAATCTATATAGTGCCTTAATTATAATAATTAAAAAAATATATATATAAAAACGCGTGAAGCCTCAAAGTCTTTCGTACTCTTCTTACTAGTACTTCTCTTTTCAAATCTGTGACCATATGAATGTCAAGTTATTCATAAGGGCAATGCCAGATTACCTACGATAAACCGTGCACCCCCATTAGTTGTTTGCTGTTTGATTTTAAATGTTTGATAATTCGAATTCCTTGCTTTAAATTGATGCCTTCTTTTATTATGCTTTTTCAGGAGCTCGATACCGTTCAAGTTTTAAAGCAGTTGAAGTATATAGAAATGGTATATTATAGCATTTTGCATTTCCCATTAATAATTAAAATATATTCTATAAATATTGTTAGAACCTAGACGTGAAAAAACTAAACGGGCCATGCACGGGTCAAAACAGGTTTCAGTCAAACCAATAATCTTTTACTATCGGACGAAACAGCTCGTAAAAGTTGCATTTACCACTGGTTTTAAACTTTCAATCTTATACGTTGATGGCATAAGTTTTTTTTCACACAAATTTCCCTACAGCTTGGCATGCTCATATGAAAACCATGTATAAATTGGTACACGTTGGGTTCTACAGCCGTTTTTTGGGGTCTAAATTTTTTAACTTAGTTTTCTAATTTATCGTACTTGTTTGTATACCATGTAGTTGAGGCCGCGACTTTCTGCAAATAGATGGAAGAAGAGAGCCAACAAGCGTATCAATCAACAAGAGCATACTCCGGATCCAAAACATACGCAAAAACCATAGGTTTCACGGATCCAATACATTTATGCATATATTGTAGATTTTGGCAAGTTTACCGAGCAAGAATTTTGTCATAACATTGGGCGGTCATGGTTATTCAGGGAAATGTGATGCATTGTTATTAGTTCTGAACTTCTAATGACCTGCTAACAAAATTTACACTTAGATAAAGCGTTACATATTGTTTTGTTAAGAGTGTTACTAGCTGGTAATTTTCAATGTCTAACATAATTCGACAAGATGGGTAGAATTGAAAATGAAAGCGTTTTGGGCATGTCAAATCTCATCTTATACAAGCACTATATATCTCGAATGGTAGAGATCCTCTTTATCAATTTCTAATCAACAAATACGATATTCCATTTGGGAATGTAAAGCATTTCAAACGGAGGATCAAAATCCTCTACCATAACTTTGTAAACGAAGTGTTTTGATGTGATCGGAATGCCATTTGCGATGAAAAGTCCTCAAATTTTAACTACGGGTCATTATGTGTTTCCAATATACTCATAATCTCGATTCAAATGTCGGTTTTGGATACGGACATGTTAAGTATTAATAACTCATTAATAGTTGTCTTGAGTTGTAATTCACAAAATTTAACTAAACATTGTAATCTTTGTTATCGCTTTAATACAATGTAGGCATCCACAAACAATGTAAAAGATTTCACATTGACGGTCGTCCATATTGATTTTATGTATCGCAAAAACCTCTGTAGAATTCATTCATGGGCTATGGTTAAGGATGCATTTACGGCTAATGTACAAGTCAATCGACAGGAAACCGGATGTCTTTTTGGGTGACTTTTATGTATTTTGCTCTTTAAATATGGATAGTTAAAATATAGTAATTTTTTATTTTGTCTTTGAATATGTTGAGCTTTTCAAACTACTTTAATGTAGAGGAATTCTTGTAAATATGGATAGTTAAAATATAATAATTTTTTATTTTATTATTAAATATGTTCAACTTTTTAATTATAAAAATAACTGATATATTTAATATAGAAAATGACGAAGAGAAGTAATATTTTAGTTTTACATATATAAACCACCCACAATCGGGCCAATTGGACCATTTAGTGAGATTCAACTATCTTAGTCAATGGTTTGTTACTGATTTCTGCCGAAACAACTTGTAATTTTTAAATCATCCCCTATTCAACCGGTTATCCATTATTTTCATGTGTACTTTTTGTTGTAATTTAGGATGTTACACAAACAACGTTCAATTATACTTATTGGCTTGGTTTAGTCCCTAAACTCATCTAAACCACGTTGTAGTCCCTTGAGATGACAATACAAGCTTACATTTTTATGTAATTTATGAATAATCTTATTAAAAATAACATAATTATAATATATACAATACTAAAAGTATTACATACATAGAAATTTAACTTCATCTTAAGGGTTTGTAGCATGACGGTATGTGAGTTGACTCGTAACCTAAAGGTATGGGTTTAAATCCCGTAAGAGACAAAAATATGAATAAATTTATGATGTAATATAATACTCGTGTTTTCAAAAAGAAAGATATATACAGACACAATAATTTAAGTATGTTGATAACCTTCGCTCTATAGACTGTGATTAAAACTAAAGACATTGCATAAAAAATTATATAGAGAATGAGATTTGCAAATATAGAAAGCAGTTATTAATAATGTACAATCAAACGATGCATGTCTAAACCTTTAAAGTTTAAACCACTGTTTTGGTTATCAAAATTCTTAGTTTAATAAGTAATTAGTTAATCAAGAATTTTCAGTGACTTAAGTACAAAATCGAAGATGCTAAGAGCATGACTCAATGAGCATGAAACCTGCTAAAGACTCGCTAATTTGCTAAGAAAGAGTTAAAGACCCTAGTTAAATGAATACCGGTCCAAACCGAGCGGACCGGTGGACCGGACCGGACCCGGCCAAAAACCGGTCAAGTCCACGGTTTTTGAAATACTAGAAAACCGAAAAAGTCGACCAAAACCGGTTCCGAACCAGATTATTTCTATATATCTATTAATTTCCACTATTTCCTAAAAGATGTATTAATTTATTTAGAGTTTATTTAAGAACTTTTTTTTTTTTATTACACATTACACGTTTGTGATCAATTCTCTATCTATTGTTTATCTTCTTTTGTTTGGTAAATTAATTACTCATGAATTATATCTAAGTTGTTTTGCAGTTATATATCTAAGATACAATATCTTATTTTGATATGATGCATTATTATTTTAAAATATTTTATTGCTTAATTTATTGTTAAATTAATTCATTAATCAAGATGTTTTAAATTGAACTTACAAATATGAAAATCCTTATATGTGACTATAAAATTTTGATGTAATGTAATGTTTTTAAAGCGTCTTGCTTTTTTTTCAAATTAAAGAAAAAAAACCGTTGCTTTATAAAGAAATGTAAAAAGTCTGTAATTTTTGTAGTGTAATTACAAATCAATGAGACAAAATGTGACATGAAGGCTTGATATTATTATCTTCCGTTGTTTTTTCGATACACATGTGTATAAAATATAAATAAAATACAAAATATATTAACTCTTTATTTATATGTAGGTCTCTAAGAATTGAAATGACAGTTTAAACTCATATATTATATTTTTGGTCCGGTACAAAATCGGTCACTAGCAATTCGGTTCTTGGTCTTTATTTTTACATGGAGTAAATTATGAAAATCGTCCCTGAGGTTTGTATATTATTATGGAAATCGTCCTTTGTTTGTTACATCTAAATCATAACGATTTGATTTGTCAGTTTGATTATTCAATAATTTGGTAGATATATTAACTCGTATATAACATTTACGTATAAAAAGAAATAATAAAAATACCTTATGAACAGTGAAATACGTAATCGGCTGCTCGCATTAGCCTAGGGATGGCAACGGGGCGGGTTCGGGTCGGATATCCCTAAACCCGTATCCACATCCATTTATAAAACTCATATCCATATTCAACCCAATACCCATCGGATACCCATATAGTTTTACCCATCGGTTTTTCGGGTTTCCCCGCGGGTATTGGGTATACCCATTTACGTTTATGATAGACAAAATGTTGAGTTAAGGACAAAAAAAAAATTCTTAACGAATTTCTAAAACCCAACAAAATACCTAATTCATTATCGACATTTGAAAAATTTTAAACGATTATTTTAAAGGATATAATTTAAGTTATGTGAAATCAATTAGAGTATATAATATAAAAGGTTATTATTAGTAATATGTATTTTTTATAAATAAAAAAAGAAAAAAAAGACTTAATATGTGTATGGGTAAGGGTATGGGTACGGATACGGATAATCTGACGGGTATTTGACAAAACCCATATCCATACCCGAACCCGCAAAAGAAATATTTTTGTTCCCATACCCGCCTCCAAATCCGCCAACCCGCCCCGAACCCGACCCAACTGTCTCGGGTTTCGGTTTTCCCCACCGGTTTCGGGTGGTTTTGCCATCCCTACATTAGCCTGTCTGTTTGCTTAATGTTTTATTTTAACTTTGACCTATTTTTTAAATGTTATGTTTATTTTTTAGGTTACGATATTAAACAAAATGGCTTGTTGTTCATTTCGATTTATCGTTTATTTCTAATATAAGCTTTTGCTTTTTTTTATTTTATCTTTTCTTAATAGGTTATTGAATTAGATAATTTAGCAAAATTTCTTTTTATGTATTTTTGTTTTTTTATTACTTTATTTAGCTTTTCTTTTAATTACTTTTTTTTTCTTTTGTGTTTTCTTTTATACACTCGATTGTAAATCAAACATTTTTATTTTTATTAGCATTTATATAACTAACTGAATATCAGATAAATTTTGAGAAAATCACATATATAATCATTTGAGAATTCAAAAATACCAAAATAATCATCTGATTCGCGCCATTTTTCTCGCACCATTTTTTGTCGTCGCGAGATTGAAAATAATATAAATGATTGGTCATAAATTGGCGCGAGAAAAATGTCGCGAGGACCAAAAAAGTCGCGAGGACGTGGTCAATTTATGACCAATCATTTATATTATTTTCAATTTCGCGACGAGAAAAATAGCGCGAGAAAAATGGCGCGAATCAAATGAATATTTTGATATTTTTGAATTCTCAAGTGATTATATATGTGATTTTCTCATAAATTTTAATCTTATTGTAACGTACAAAAACAATAATCTAGTTAATATACATTTATTTTATTAATTATTTTTAATACTTTACAAGTTAACTTTTTTTATACATTAAACAAAGTTTTAACATACTTAATTATTAGTTTTATTCAATTAAATATATCACCGCCCACATTTTGTCAATTGTCAGTATCCTAGTCAATGGGCGGTTGGTCATATTCGCGAAAACTCATATTGATTTTTTTAGTTTACTCCGGTTCAACCGCTAATTATTTTCACGTGTATTTTGGTTGTTGTTGTTATAAAGACAATTTACATAAACCATCCTTCATCTATACTAATCAGCCTGGTTTAGCCCCTACACTCACCCAAATCATGTTTTAGTCCCCTTAAACTAACAATAACGTATTCAACAATCTTAATTTTTCTTGTAACAATAATTTCACTGAAATTTATTTTTTTGTTTGTTTATAAAAAAATTAAGTCAAGCCACTCCATGAGTTTGTTATGAAATAACCCTTGGATATCTTGGCACATGCTCAAATTTTGATGATGTTTTTTGATAAAGCCATTTAATAGTAGATTAGACGAAACTAGAGGACTTGTATATTGGTGGTATATGAGTGATTATTTATTGATTTTGGGGTTATGAGTGGAGTGTTACAAGTTAAAAAAAATATGAATAAATATGTGATAAAAGTGTAATATTTGTCTTTCAAATTAGGAAAAAAAAATGTTGTTAGTGATCGTGATTGGTTGTTGGACTATACATAACAATCTAACTGTAAGTTGTAAATGAAACGTTGTCAAATGAAATAACTAATTTCTCTCGATTAAGAATCATAAGTCCACTAATATCATTCCTACCGATTGAGTCCAAATCAGAAAGTTTCTTCGAAAATCATTGCATATCATTTTCGGAGTATACGACAACTTGTTTGGAGCAAATATTATCAAACTAAACAGGTTTGCATCAAATCATAATCGATTAACCGAAAATCTCTACCATCAAGCTTAACCTATGACATCAGTTTAACCATCTTACTTCTAAAAGCACACGGTATGATAATCACGATTCTGATGATTCTGAGATTACTTTTGCTGATGTGGCATTGAAAATCATGATTCTGAGTTTTTAAGTGGTATGATAATGAATATTGTGGATGATTGTGGGAGATTTGGAACCCTAAAAAAAATTAAAACATTTAAGTAAGATAAAATTTAAATAACTTTTTAGTTTTAATAATTTGTATAATCTCATATCTCATACATTTTTCAATCGACAAAATGTCTTCGACGCCCGAGTTTGTGTGCAAAAAAGGGGGCATGGTCTACGTCCGAGTTGTGTAATAGTAATTATCAAAGTAAACAAACATTAGCTGCAAGAACAAGTTCAACCTAATATAGATAGAGGCCCGGATCCGATGATGGTAGAAAAAGGCAACTTGTCTTACGTTTAGTTTCTGACGGTTCAACTGAAACAACTGCCTTTAACCGAATCCCAAGCCGATTCAAAGTGATTTACGCCCCTCCAACTGTCGGATTTTTCAGTATTTAATATAAGGGTTAAATTATTAAAAATAAAAGTGTTAAGATGAAATTATTAATGATAAAATTATCAAAATAATCTAAATTATAAACTCATTTAATGGTTATTACTTTGATAAGTGTTATTTTAAATTTCTCTTTTATTATATATTAAGATTCCTTCTTAAACTAATAATAATAAAACAGTAATATTATCACTAGAATAATTTTACAAAATTTAATTTTGATTAAATTGAACATGGCCACCATGTTCTATTAGTCCAGTGAATTTAACACCACTTGTTAGCTGTTTTTCTTTCCATTTATAATTGTTTTCTTTTTGTTTACACTTTGTTTAATTTACCATTCATACCCCTGCAACTTATTACCTGTGTTCGTGCTGGACATGTTTTGTTGACGCGTATACTATGCATCTATATAACCCCTTTTCCGCCTTCTAAATTTCAGCAGGTATAGTTCAATCTTACCTGCAATATTTCCACTCTCTCCGTCTCAAAAAAACTGAAAATTATAAAAATGCATCAATTAGATGAACAATTATTCCCATCAACACCTGGGAAGATTAAATCCGATCGCCGGACATTCAACCGATGTTTCGCTTCGACTAGCACTATGTTCTTGACCGCGATATTTTTAATCGTCGTAACTGCTTCATATATCAGCTTTATCGCTACTGGTAACCGTTATTTACACTCTGGCGTTGGTAGTTACCATTGGGAGAAACAAGTACGTGCATCCGCAGCAATCCGTCGTCAAAACGGATTATGTGTACTTGTTACCGGCGCAGCTGGTTTCGTTGGGACTCATGTCTCGCTTGCATTGAAAAAACGCGGCGATGGAGTTGTTGGAATTGATAATTTTAATAATTATTATGATCCGTCGTTAAAGAAGTCTCGTCGCAAAATGCTCGAGTCGAGAGAGATTTTTATTGTTGAAGCGGATATTAATGATCAGAGTGTTTTAGAGACGTTGTTTGAAATTTCGCCGTTTACGCACGTAATGCATTTAGCTGCGCAGGCCGGGGTAAGATACGCTATGGAGAATCCGAATTCTTATATTCATAGTAATATTGCGGGTTTAGTGACGTTACTTGAACAATGTAAAAAAGCCGACCCTCAACCGGCTATTGTGTGGGCTAGTTCAAGTTCGGTTTACGGGTTAAATGAAAAGGTACCCTTTTCTGAATCGGATCAAACCGACCAACCCGCTTCGCTTTACGCGGCTACCAAAAAAGCGGGAGAAGAAATTACACATACGTATAATCATATCTACGGGTTATCAATAACCGGGTTGAGATTTTTTACGGTTTACGGGCCGTGGGGTCGACCCGATATGGCTTATTTCTCGTTTACCCGTAATATTTTACAAGGTAAACCGATAACCGTGTATAGAGGGAAGGATCATGTTGATTTGGCCCGGGATTTTACGTATATTGATGATATTGTCAAAGGTTGTGTGGCTTCATTGGATACCGCGGGTAAGAGTACCGTGTCTGGTGGAAAGAAAAAGGGACCCGCCCCTTATCGGATTTTCAATTTGGGTAATACTTCACCGGTTACCGTGCCGACGCTAGTAAGTATTTTAGAGAAGAATTTGAAGACGAAAGCGAAAAAGAATGTGATTGAAATGCCGGGAAATGGCGACGTTCCCTTTACACATGCCAATATTAGTTTGGCCCGACGAGAACTAGGGTATAACCCGACTACTGATTTATCAACCGGGTTAAAGAAGTTTGTTAAATGGTATCTATCGTATTACGGGTATGATGATAGCAAGGTTCATCATGTAAAGTTGTAGTGTATTTTTTGTTTAATTTAGTATTCTTTTTTATTTATTTATTTTGCTTAAAATAGGGATGAGTTAAAGAAAACTTTGTTCCCATTAATTTCTTTCTATTATTTCAAAAGAATGATATTCCGTTTTGTTAATACTAAAACTTATAAGTTAATCAACTTTCGTTAATTTTACGTTTGATGTGATAATTCAAATGACTATATAAATTTTACCCTAGCAATCACAGATTGGGGGTTTAAATGTCTTCTTCTAGCCGATCCGTATTTACTTCTCCGATTGCTAATATTATTCATCGCTGCTAAGATTTAAGGCTCTCATCACCTAGTTGTTCTCCGCTCTTCGATTTAGTTTCATCTATATGGTTTTATTTAGGAGATATATTTTATAAACTTTAATGCACATACAGATACATAATTGAGCAGATTACATGTTCATACACAGTCCTTTTAATTTCTTCCATTATCCGTAAACATTTATGAATCGAGATCTCTTGTTGCTTGGACTTGGAGTTCTAAATTAGGCCATTATGAATTAAAATCACATGTTATGGATGTTGTTTTAAATTATTTACAGGTTGTCTCATTTTTTCTATTATGAAGCTTAATGAGGCTATAATGAATTAAGTTACTTGTTGTAATGTTACCCACATTGGTTTGCGGCTTCTTGCTTAGGCATAGCTGATACGAATACAGGAAATGATCAGTAAGAAACAAAAGAACACGGACTCTAGAAGATAACGTTGTGATGGTAATCTGTTTGCGAACTTTTGGTGTTATATAGTTAGTCAAGTGGTCAATCAAAATGTTAAGTTTTCAGATTGGATGGACACGAGAGCGTAATCTTGTAAATTGTTCTTCAGTTTGCACGACGATTCAGCTACGTCCGAAGGTCGTTAAGAAACGCATATGACCACTAGGGCTTGCCAAAGTGGTTATAGCATGCTGCCTATCTGTGGGAGGACTCGGGTTCGAGGCTCTCTCAGGGTGGGTAATTTACAGGCACAGGTCCTTTGCATGATGGGATTGGTGGGTATACAAATGTATACTAGGGGCTAAGAGACACCTTCTAATAAACCTATATATATATATATATCATGTATGTAAAATGTTGTATATTTTGGTACATTACCGTTATGTTCTCGAGTTAATTTTTAAAAGAAAAGAAAAAAAGGGGATAGAAAAAATGGGTATATTTTCTTTTTTTCCAAAAATCTCAAATATGGGAAGAAGATTTTTAAACCAAAATCTATAAAACTCTCATTTCCTTTCTTTTTCTTTCTTTTCACTTTCATCCTTAAAAAAAAAAACTCAAGAAGACAATTTATTTTAGTACCTTTGTTTTCCTTTCCTTTCTTTTCTAAAAAAACTCGAAATTTGAGATGGGTGCATAATTCTCTAAAATTTGTGTTTTGGGCGAAGTTAAAATAGGTGATGATTTTTTAATGTCGGTGGAATATGTGTTTGTCAAAGGTAACACCATGAAGATGTAATATAACATTTCAATAGATAAAGCGTGTAAAAAGCGAACACAATATATAATTCGTTTCTCATATTTGATGAAATTCACATTTTGATAGTATAAAGCAATTTGATAATGCTAGTCTTATTTCATGCTATTTTTGTCGGACTCCTTATTTAACGCTCCCGTGTCAAACTTTAATAAAATGTGGAGCTTTCTTTATATAAAAAAAAAAGACAACCCGTAGAGCATGATCTCTATTAAGTAACGCATATTGTAACAAACAAACTTGGCACAAACTAGTAATTTAAACAGGAAGACATAACCTTGTTCCACAACCAGACGTTGTCGCTAGAACGGGCAACTAATTTGAACAACTACATGAACCGAATATCGTTTATTTTTGCTCCTTTTACTTTGATCGAACCAAGCAACAAGAAACCCTAAACTCGAAAACTCCTTTCAGATTGATTGAACAATTCAAATCAAACCCTAAAACCTGAAATCCTAGAAAACTGAAACCCGAGTTTTTAGTTTTGAGATATTGACAGAGAGATGAAGAGGAAAGAGATAGGGTTAAAAGAAAAGAGAGAGAAAGAAAGATAGAGAGAGTGTTTCAAAATAATATTAGAGTTATAATCAAACAAGAAAACCTTAAAACCATTATTTAATTACAAATCAAATTGTACTCTAATTATGAAATCATCTTAATTAGTTAAATACATTATTAATTAATCAAAACATTTACAACCAAAATAATATAACGTGCAATTTATCTAACCAAACTTAACTACAAGAATAAAAAATACTTACTGTCAGAACACAACACAAATAAAACAAAAAGTTTGCTAACCATTGCCCCAAAACTATGGTTAAAAACTTGATAGAAACTTCATGCATCATTTACATTTATAATAATCATCAAAAAACAACCTTTTAAAAACCGTCTAGAAAATCCCTACCAAGAGAGAATTTCAAATTTACCCCTACTAACCTACATAAATATCATATTTGGTAATATCATATTTACCTTTCTTAAATTCAAGAATATCAAATAAATCCAAATTAATAATTAATGTTAATTAAAACTCAAAAATCATTAGTAATTATCCAAAAATTAGTAAATCACTAATATACCCTTTATCTCTCATAGAGTCTTAAATCTGCAAGCATGAAGCCTAAAATTTTGCCACAATATATGACTTATTAGATTTAATAAGTATTTGAGAAAATATGTTTACACATTTGGAAGCATCGACCAATACCACAACTGCACAACCAAAAAGAATCAACCAAATTAATAGGTAAGAAATATCCATAAATTTGAATCAAGTACAAAAATAATTTAAAACAGAAAAAAACGTTTTTATTATTAAAACAGAGCAATATTTTAAACAACTGAACCAACTAGTTTCGTAAAACTAAAGTTATCAATAGACCAAACCAAAATAAACCAAAAACAAAAACTAGTTTGGTGAAACAAAAGTTATTAGTAGACCAAACAACAGCCCAAAATAGACTAAAGCATAGTTCACTCGTTTTTTCACATCGACCCGTCCGAGCATTGATTAGCTTGTAAACGCTTTCCTCGTTTCCTAGAATAAAGAAAAATTATAAGCACAATTAAATTACTTTTTCAAATAAGTAAACAAATGAATTATAAAATTGAAATTCTCCCTTATTAAAAGTCCAACGATGAATAAAAAAAAACTCAATTGCTGCGAAAATACTTGGATGCTAAGGTTAAAAAACTTACTATTCATCAGGTAAGAGGTGAAATATAGGGCGATCTCACAAATCAATAAACTTTGATGAGCAATCAGTTTATATATGCCGCTTACATCTTACCCATTTATATGTGGTGCGAGATGTACTCCCGTCTGAGTGACTATATCCCGAACCCAAAGGACAAAGGTTTGTTGACAAGGTTTGCAATCAAGCAATAGCGAACACAAAATAATAAAAGAAATTTAAAGAACCCAAGATGATTTAACGTGATTTCATCTGATTAAGCTGAGTCGGCTTATATGATTACAGTTTACGTTTAGCTCATGGATCAGAATGGTCTTATGTGATCTACATAGAAGTATGAGTCGCACAAATTTGGTCAGGACATTGATGACGTTTATAACCAACCGAAGGACAAATTCTGTCAGTATCCAAGGGATTTATTTTGGTCGATTGTTTTTCCTTGAGCCTTGAGACAGCAACTTCATCAATTTCATCGGAAAAACGTTGGCTCTGAGAAATTACTGTTTTATGCTAAAATTTATGATTATCTAATTTAAATTTTCCTTTGACTATTATTTCGTGTAGTTTATTAGTATCGTATAGTACAAGTATTACATGACATAATGAGTCCATACGCAAAAGTTTATGTACTTGTAATATATCGAGTTCTCTAAAATATTTGTTTATTTCAATGCGTTTATGTCTGGTTCGTTATTGGAATAATCGAAGCTTTGTTCATTGTTTTGTGTTATAGGAAGGACTCTTACCTTGACTTATAAATTTTATATAATAATAAATCGACATGACCAACAGAGAAACCTTGTTCCCTCACCGCTGATGTAAAATTTTTTGGCCGGGTTGCTTTTATATATTTGTTGCAATCATTTGGTTATACCACCAAAAAGTTATTTAAAAATGAATAAATGGTATTGCCAATATCAACTCTCTGTCTCTATATACCTCTGACCTTAATTATGTTTAATCATATAAATCACAAACATCAACATATGCAAAGCGCATCCAGACCGCAAATGAAATCTTCTTTAGGGTTATTCGGAATCTTCAGAGAGTCCTTCAAAACTATAACATGGAACGGGAAGCTGCTAGTTCCAATAGTAATGTTTGTGTTTCTTTCAATGTCTCACTTAGATCTTGTGGAGACATATATAGTAGCACCCCTCGATGACTATCTTGGGTTGCACTTGGCTAAACATCCATATGTGGGTCATGATATCAGTTATAATATTACGCAATCCCCTAATCGGGATGCACTCAATGAAATATTGAAAATTCTACTTGTAAAACTTAATTTCCTAACCTTCTCTTCTATCATCACCTATGTTTCTTTCATTGGTACGGTATTTGACCACATATGAGGCTTACACTGCCAAGGTTTTAGGCCCCAAAGACTTCTTTTCAAAATTACGAACAAGTTGGAAAAAACCTTTAATCACAAGTTTTCACACTGGGCATCGATTGTCTTGCATTTACTTCGTCTTTGATAGCCTCCTTGGCAGCAGTACATATATATGGGTTAGTTTGTTTTTTGAAGCTATCGCTCTTTTGATCCTAGTTTCGTACCTTTATGTGGCTGCCCTTTGGTTGGTAAGTGTGATTGTTTTGGTTCTGGAAGAAGGTTTTGATGGAGTTAAAGCAATTGGCAGAGCAACAGATCTAATATGTGGGAAAAGGCTACAAGCTTTTATGATGATGATTCTTTTTATAATTGCTTATGATGTTGTTGGTCTTGTGGAGGATGCCGTGGTATATGATCTGAGTAAGAGCACAAAGCTTGCTATTATGATTCCTTTCACAGAAGGATCGGAATGCTTAGTGACCTTTTTTATGTTTGTGGTGTATACTGTTTTCTACATTGAACGGAAAAGAAATCATGACAAGGAAGAAATTAAAGGCCTTTATATTCCTATTGCGGCTAGTGAAGCTTAGAGAAAACAGTGTGACGTCTTGCCCGTGCCACCATATGGTTATAAATAAGAGTGGGCATATATTGATCTTATTGTATTTGCTATATTTGCGTTTATATGTATTTAGGGATGTCCCCCATAACTTCCTATAAATAAAAGAATGCTAAAAATTAAATATCAGGTTTCAAGTTCTAATAATAAAACAACTCCTGCAGTATCGTTCGTAAATGCCTTGCCTAACTGTTTGGGTCACATTTAGAGAGAAAAACATTATGACTACACTTCGATCTTTTGAGGTTCCGGTTTTCAAATTTCCGTTGTGTAGGTTTCATGAAACTAAATATGTCTTCACTATATATTGAGGGACTTTTTCCTTATTTCTCTATAACTGATGTTAAAATATTGTCATATGCTACAGACTAGCTGTAATGTGTTATTAATAGTTAGTAGAAGCTAGTCACCGATACTTTTTTCTATCGAGTGGCCATTACTAAGAAAATTCTAATAGACTTCTATTAGGACTGCACATCAAGACAGGTTCTATTTGGACCGGTGTTTGATATGACGGAAAATACATTCATTGAGTCAAAGACAAGATGAATAAAGACTTATTCTTATTTGACTGTAGTTTTATACCAACGAAAATATTTATTGGTTATATGCTAGCAAAAATACTCTTAATTCTTTTTTCATTAGAACTGTTTTGATTTGAGACGTTACGTTACTCGTTAGATATTCTGAAAGTAATTTTCACTGTTCCTATCCCTTAGTTATCATTTTCTTGATAGAAAAGCTCCAACTATCAGTTGTGTTCGGGTTCAGTCCCTGTCATAGACATTTTATCAGTTTATTAGTTAGTTTGACCGTTTAAAAAAAAAGTTTTTTGTCAGTATATCACCTAGTAACAATAACTTGGTGACATTCATCATTGGAATAATCGGACAATCTGTTAAAATATTTTATAATCTAAGCCGGCTGAAAATAACTAAGAATATAATTAGGTCAATCACCTCCATAAAACTCAAACTGGTATGAACATTAATCTTTCAAACCGAAAAAATCAACAAATGGAGAACAAATCCATTCTTCAATCCCAACCTACTCTGGGTTTCTTTGGTATGATCAGGGAGTCATTCAAACTCACAAACAAAAATAGGAAGCTTCTGTTTCTAATCTTATTTCTTGCATTTCTTCAATTCTCCTACTTAGAATATACTCAGACCTATATGCAAGCATCTCTCGAAAAGGACTTTGTATCTCAGTTGGCTGAAAACCCGAACATTCTTTATGATCTTGGTAGTCATCTTGATTTAATTAGTTATCATGGCGCATTCAACGAGCTTCTAGAGATTGCACTTGTCAAACACTTGAATCTACTCTTATATTCAATCCCAACACTATTTTTCTTTATTGCCACAGTTTCTTCTTCTTATGAGGCTTACACTGCCAAAATATTAGGTCCCAAAGAAATGTTCAAAAAAATAGGAAGTTGTTGGAAAAACGCAATTGTCACAACCTTTTGCATGATGTTAGTCACTTTTGGCATAGTATTTGTTTACTTCATTTATTATGGGATGATTACCTTCTTGGAAGTAAATACATGGACTAAAATGTTCTTCGGAGCTATCACTCTTTCCATTCCAGTTTGCTACTTTTTCGTGGCTGCCCTTTGGATGGTAAGTCTGATTGTTTCAATTTTAGAAGAGGGTTGTAGCGGTTTTACAGCAATTGGAAGAGCTGTAAAGATAATGAGCGGAAAAAGGCTACAAGCTTCGGTTATGATGGTTCCATTTGTTATTGTCAGTATGGTTGTTTATCATTTGGCTAATGGTCTTACTAGCTATGATCTGAGCAGGGATGCACAGCTGGCGATTTGGATTTTTTTGACAAATGGATCGGATTGCTTGTTGAAACTCTTGATGTTTGTACTGTATACTGTTTTCTTCCATGAACGAAAAACAAACCTTAAGGAGAAGGAAGTGAAATACCCTTTTCTTCCGATTTTTGGAGATGAAGCTTAGCGTATACTACCATGACGATCTTGGTCGCCATATATGTAGCAGTTAATAATGGTTGGCCAAAATTGACGAAAACTTGTTCTACTTCTTTATACAATTATGGGTACTTTTGGTATATCTTGGTAATAAAAGCAAAGTGTGGTACAATATCATATAGGTAGAGAAAGAAGTAACTGGGATTAAAAGTAGGGAGGTAGTAATATTTCTGTTATTATGTTTTTCATAATGGGTGCAAACCCAATCACACATCGGTCAAAAATAAATTTCAATCCTATATCACTACAAGAAATAGATTTTAGTGATGAAATTTTTTACTAACGAACATTTTTGTTCATTAATAGCCTTATTTAGTCACCATAAAAGAAAAGTGGTCGATAAATTTAGTCACTAAACAAAATTAGAGGGAAAAAAATAACCTATTTGTCCTCTAATAAAATTAGTGATGGACCTTTAGTGACCAAAAGTATATAAGTCTTTGGAGCTAAATTACCGATGTATCATATACTCATTTTGGTAATTTGTTATAGAAAATTTGAAACCGATGTGTCAATCCTTATATATATATAAGTCCATGGAGCTAATTCACACATTGTAGTATTGTCGAAAAAGACACTAAAAGAAAAATTGTCTTTAGTGACGACTCAAATTTGATCACTAATATTACTAGACCAAATATATGGTCACTAGTATCTTTAGTGACCAACTATTTCGTTACTAATGATGTTAGTGAGCAATTTCGAGTGGTCATTGTCCGTCACTAATTTTATCAGAAACCAAATTAGGTTTTTTTTAGTCACTAATTGTTTAGTGACCAAATTTAGTGACCACTTTTTTTAGTGGTGACTAAATAAGGTTATTAGTGACAAAAAATAGTCGTAACTAAAAATTTTTTTTCACTAAACCCTATTTTTCTTATAGTGAGATGATAGCGGTATAATCGAAGATGATGCATTTACCGATCTGTTTGAATATTCAACTTATTTTAGCAATTTGTATATAAAATTTAAAAATATAAATCATGTTTTTAAGATAGATAGAAAAACAATGTTAAGTGAATAATTAAACTATCTGTTAGGTTTAGAAAAAATCAACTAAACGCCTAGCCTACTGTAATTTCGCCAGATTGCTCCACCAGCTTTCAATTTTCAGATTCTCGCTCAAACGGCATAAGCATTCCTGGAGGGGTGTTAAAGTCGTTAGCATATAAAAAGATAGGGTCATCACCTACTTGCTACTCATTACGTCTATCGTAACGACACAAACGTTGAGTCTTTATGACAATTATTAAGGTGACATGATGAGGAATAATGAGCAAACATTCAAAGCGCACGAGTAAGTTAGTATATAAATATCATGTCATAGCACTACAAAAACACAATGCAATCACACATAGAAATACACATTCTCTTCAAATTTTCCAGAATTCAATTCTTACATTATGGGTTAACCTTTGATCATCTTAGGCTCGCTAAAAGCTTGATGGGTTTGTAGTGATTACTCAAGAGATCCAAAGGTCGACATCACCAAACACTCACAATTCTGAGCTTGGCAATCCTTACTAAAACATTTGCGTCATCTACAGGACACGTTTCTACAACGTGTTTCATCTTTTTTGTTCATTTTTTCATCCACGATAGCAGTTCATCTTCTCCGTTAAAGGTACTAATTCATCCTAGGTTATCTAATACACATCAGAGATGGTCACAATTACCTCGTCTCGCACCACAACCAATGTAACAGTTCAGATTCATTCCCCTAGATAGGAGAATCAAATTTGTTGAATGAGATAAGACCGTCAGAAAGGAAGAAACAGGTGAGAGGCATGTTCGAATACCTCAACCTGAAGATTGTGCGACGGTAGAATCGGGACCTAGTTTGCTACTCACTTCGCAGTTGTAGGATTGATGTTCTCTACAAGAATGGCAGGCATAAGTACGGTCGGCCCATCGGCATGAAATACTTAAAGCTAACCCGATATGCCCTCATCCTTGGCGACAAGTTCCCAATACGATGATACGAATGTTGCTCGAAAGCCTAACCCAACTTTCTCCATTCCAACCTCTAAAGAAAGTGCACAAGACCCGATTCCGGAGATCTTGAGAAGATTTACACAAGCCGCTTAGCCATCACCACCTCCAACTGATTTCATATCTCAACTAGTCTCGGACGTAATACCACCTCCCCAACTAGTGGCTCCACACCCCGCCAATCTAGATCCCATATCGGCACAACTACTAAAACAGATGAGGCAACAGAGCATGCCTCCACCACCACCTCCACCACATAATCTAGGACACAAGGGTTAATACAGGTCGTACAAGCATCAATGATATCGTCCATATAACACACATTTTAGGATGTATTTTATATATCATAGTTGACTTTTCAACATAAAAATTAAGCAGAATTGATCTATTTCACTTTCTAATGAAGTTTTAGGGAATCACATCCTAAAAAGGGACAAAAGTGTAAAACATTCAGAAAAGAACCTAAAAAGAGATGAAGTGGCAGTAAAACGGTAAATATTGGGTGAAGACCTTGACGGACACTTCCAAAAGACTATCTAAAGACTCATTCACATTTAAAGACCTAAACAATACACTTACCATGCACGGATGAAGTCGTCTCGAAGACATAAAGAGCAATGCATGGTACAAGCTTATCGACAAAATGTCTAGAAAACTGAAGATGTAGCAGTCAACCGGACAGTGTACAAGAAGCCCCTAGGTCAAGGAAAATTTAAAAGGTCTTGGTAATTCCAGAAGAAGACATCTTATCCACTCTAACATTCACCAACTTCCACTCTACTCATACGAACCCAAATCTTTAACTTTAAACCCCAACCGCCAACCGAACGAATACGATTAGATCCCGCAAACTCATACTACCCATATTACCATCATATTTACCCTTACCCTTTCAAAACACCTACCCCGACCTTTCCCAGTTAAACCTAATTCTAAATCGTTAAAGAATAGAATTACGGTTAATCCGCTAAAAGTCACTATAACCAACGTCTAACCGTCAGACATTTATCAGAACACCTTAAAAGACCTAGGGAATCTGGAAAAGACATTCCGTACAAAACCAAGCCATAGATAGAAACGCACCGGAAACGCACCTGTAACATGAATCGGACCAACTACCGACAAGCAAGGTGGTGGTCCGGGTAGATGGTGCACTTTTGGCCTTTAATATACAATGCAAATTTACAACATTCAACATACCTCTTTTACACATTTCTCTTTCTTTTCTATACTTTCTCTCACTACATTAGACTTTGAATTTTTTATATATTTTTAGAGTAGTTTCGGTAGTAGTTTAGTTAGCATTTCGGATAATTAGTGTGAGCGTAGATTGTAACTAAGGAAGGTTTAGCGGAGGCGGAGTTTTTGTAATCAAATAAATAAAATCACACCTTTTATTTCTTCATTATGGGTGACTTCCTTCCCTTACATATATAGTTGATGTTCTTGTTTGACTGTTCGATCGCTTAGCGAGTATACGTATTAGTATTTGCCATGATGTAGCAGTTATTAGTTATTAGTTAGTGATTATATGAGTTGAATAAATGTGTTATAAAAACCTTACTTGCAAGAGCCCCTAGTAGTTAGCGGTTCATGGCGACCTATATTGTGATACACCATGTCGGTCACATCAAGCGCAAATATACCGCTCGTGGACTTCATAACTTCGGTTATGTCGAAGAAAACAAATATAACAAACGGAGGCTGCCAAGTCAGGTAATAATGATCTTTAGGTAAAACCTAAGTGTAACTATTTAGTCCTCCAAGTGATCCATACCCAATCGTACTTAGCTGTGTTAGATAAACTAAAAGACTGTAAGGTAACTATTCAGATGTTAGGAGATTAAATATGGACATTAACCAGCACAGTCTAATCATACTTGATGAGCCTAGACCTTTGTGACATATTAATTAGAGTTATAGGCCAATGATAATAATTCCGGTATGGGTCATAGTACATACACCACATTATCCAATTGCTTCTAAATTTACAAATCGTTAGAGTCACTAAACTAATTCAACCCAACGTATTATCACCCTAATACTCTTAAACTATGAAATTACGATAAACACTTCCTGATTATCGTATTTGCATGCTTAGTTTAGTTTCAATATTTTAGAAAATAAAACAAAAACAACACTCCTTTTTAAACCAATAAACAAAAGAGAAAACTTTTAAAACTTTATTTCAAATTCATTTGTCGTATACAACGACCTTAGGTCAACTTACCACTCTTTATTCTAAGTGTAGTGGTTGGTACCCTTTTAGTCGGACACATTAAGGCGATATCAATTAGCATAGGGACACATCAAAAACAACGAGAATGTCTGCCTTAATTTTCAACTCCAAGTTCAGTGATTGGGTGACAATATATATCCACTTCCACACAAACAAAAGTTCCTTTTCAATTTTCATTGTAGGTAATGATGGTACAAGGGACCTATATGACCATTAAAACTTGTGATAGAAAAAGAAGAGATCGTGTGGCTTTCCACATGTTTTGTGGGTTTGCCCGAGACTGGTCCACTGACCTATACGAGACTTTGAAGTTTTGAAAACAAAGTTTGTGCCTTATTTATCCCCCAGACTTCTGGCTCTCAATCGACTCTCGTTTTCCTGGATCTCTTTAAAATGGCACAAGCGGCCCTGGATAGTTGTTCATGACCATTAAAATATTTAAAGATAGGGACGTTATCTATTCTTTATTCTTTATTGATTACATATATCATAACGACATAATTTCTTGGGTCTTTATTACAAGTATTGAGGTGAGATGACATAGTACGTGTACATGGGCGGCCAAGCGGTTAACCATTCAGGAAATCACGATCCAGCGGGCGTCAATTTACAAATCGACATTTTCAATACTAGGCTTATTCATAACTAATATTTAGAATAAAAAACCCCTTAGGCATATATGCCATGGTATACTAGTTAGGGAAGTCAAAGTTTTGAAATATATTATAGTTTTGTTTTAATTACGAAAATAAGTTGTAGATCGGAACCGATGACAATGGAAGATGAATGCAATATCATATTTTTTTAATTTTTTAATTTTGTTTTTTTTTTATTTTTATTCTTATTATTATTTATAGGCATGTAGTTTCAAAAACTTCAACTTAACCATTTGACTTTCAAATATTTTTGATCTAAAAATTCCTTAAACTTTCCAATATCCATATCATTTTAGTAATATATATATATATATATATATATATATATATATATATATATATATATATATATATATATATATATATATATATATATATATATATATATGGTTAAAATGAATGATAATACAACTTCGGTGATTTGGTTTACAACCTATTTCTTGTAAATCAAATCTTAAGATAAAATAAGTAAAAATAAATTAAAAAATTATTTATAACGTTAGAATTTGTGTATTATCGTTCATTTTAACCATATTTCAAACTTTAAATGAAGTTTTGTTGTATATCAAAAAAATGGGTAGTTTTATTGTTGTGCATCAAATTTAAATATTTACTGTACAAAAACATGAATTTGATTCACAACCCCTAAACGACATATATTTTGATACATATCAAAACTTAGTTTTTTTTTAATTTGTTATAATTGAATAAATAAATATAATACAAAACTACAAATACCATAAAAAAATATTTTTTTTTTTTTACTTATTTTACTTTAAATATTTTTATAAGAAACTCTTTTTTTATATATATATATATATATATATATATATATATATATATATATATATATATATAAAATAACATTATTTGATGTTTTTAAGAAAATGTAATATAAGTTTTTCAATAATATTGCATTGCTCTTATTCTAAAAACGAGTTTTATCTACATAAAATTTTCAAATCTAATATTAGATGTGCATATGAGCCGTCTAATTGTGACGAACTATAGTTTATTGGATGGCTACGAATACCCCAAACTTGTCGAAAGTCGTATTTTTGTTGTGTAAAAGTGTGACAACTGTCTTAAACGCAGGTCAAGTTCACTAACTATTAACCTCGACTTCATATTTGTGATACTCGATATAACTAATTTTATGTGTTACGTAGTTACGTAAATATAACTCATTAAGCTAAGCTCTATGTAACTCGTGCAAAACTTTTAACGTAGGTTTTACGTTACATAAACTTTAAATGTGTGTGTGTCTCGGAATCGGAACCGGATCAATATCTAAATCCTAATACCAAGAAAACATATAATGAACTTGCCTAAGTTCATTGTAAAACAACCGTAAACTCCAAACGAAAGCAAATGCTTAACGATAACGAAAACGAAAAACGAAAAAGGCTGAGAATCAGCCCGGTGCGCCGCCCTAAGGACTAGGGGCGACGCACTTGAGGCCTGGACAAACCCTTTTTGTTTGCTTGATGACTCACAAATGCATGTCACCACAACTTGACACTTTCCCTATACGTGTCACAAGCTCCTTGAGTCCAGATTAAGACAATCTAACACTCAGAATAACCCTTTGAATCCATATCATTCACACATACACACACTTGACATTTCCTCTCCCTTCACATTTCAAACACACACAAACACCATCACTCTGTCAACTCTATCAATTTCCAACAACTTTCCAGTGATATTTAACCTACAAACACCATAACAAATCACTAATTACATCAAGATTATCAAGGGCTTTCACCCACTTTAGTTAAATACATCAATTTCTACCGTTTGGAGCCGAAATCACCATCAAGTCATTAGAAATCATTATCCATTCACTTTTCTTAGGTAAAATCACTTACCTCATTGTTTTTATACAAAACTTCAATTGCATGTCTTATCCATTAACTAAAAATAAGTTTTTATGAAGTTTTATGGTTAGTAACATAAGAACACAAATTTTTACAAGTTTATACATAGATCTTTATGTATATGGTTGTTAAGCTAAGCAAAAATTGTTATTGGAAAGCATTTTTGAGGTTTTATCACCTACATGTTTAGATCCACCACCAAGAAGAGAAGTTTTACAACATAAACGATTTTTACAAAAATCCAATCAACAAGTGCGCCGCACCTAAGCTTCATGGCGACGCTCCTAGCTGCTGACAGTTTACAAAACGTTGTTAAATCGTTATAATTTGTAATCTTGAACTTGGTATTTTAAGAATCTGTATAAAGGTGGTATTAATAAACTATAACTTGTGTATAAATAACTTATTTAACATATAATCATGATATTGTGTTATAATAAGTTAAGGTTTAAGCATTGTTATATAACGTTTTGTTAACAAGCGGGGAAGTGAACAAATTTTGGATACAAATTCTATAGCGAGGAAGCGCTGCCCAAATTTCGTTAGACATATTTATAACACTTTAAAAACAAGCATCTCGTTGACTAACGAGTATAATAATTGATAAATAATAATACTTATACGAAAACTTGGTATATTCTAGGATTTCGGTGATTCTGGCACATTCCGAGCACACTGCGTACACGTATAGAATCTTCGCAAACAGTGAGTTACAAACCCCTTTTTAAACGCTTTATACATTTTGGGGTGAAATACGAGTCTTATGCTAAAACGTTGTTTTGCATGCTTAAACGCGATACTCTTATGCTTATACTAAAACGTATTTTAGCATTGTTGAATGTTTTGCCAACATGTTGTGGAAACTCTAGAAATTTATATTTTTATACATGGATTGTATACACTTGAACATATTGCCAATGAACTAAACTTTTGTTCGTCATATTGCGGATGTGTCCAACATGTACGTGTGATACCACTAAAATTCCCGATACTACCAAGAGGCATTAGTTGCTATTAATTCCTTTGGAAATGACCGTTAGTAATTGTGGATAGCGCTATTAGGGTAGTTAGACACTCACAACAACGTCAAATAACAATTGTGCACGATTATTAGCAACGATCATTGGGCAATGCATTAGGATCGTCACATAGTCGTACACTATGTGGTCGATACCTAGATACTTGAAACTTATGCCACGTTACCTAGTTTGGTATAACTCGCATATGCAAAACTTACATACTTATACTTTACGCAAACGTTATGTGCGTCAAAACTTATATGCTTACTTAAACTTGTAACTCACTAACTACGTCTCATGTAGTTAACATTTTACTCGTATTTTCAGGAAACGAGTAAGTGGCTAGAGATGTTTTTACTGTTGGATTTTCTTTTGCGGGTTTTGTTGGAGACTTCAAGATCAGGGAATGGTTTGGGTGGTTGGACTTGAAAGCTTTTGTGTTGAACACGTTATGTAATCGTAAAACTTGTACTTTGTAAACTTTGAATGCATGTTTTATAATATTAACTTGGTACTTATCTATACACTTGTGCAATGACAATCTCGCTCTTCACATCATGTGTTTCCGCTTTAGCGGGGTGTGACAAAAAAAATCAAAAGATTTTATTTTTGTATGTTAATGTATTAGCTTATAAAAAAATTTCGTTTCGAATGTGTATCTGTTTTGGTCATGGATATTTTAATTAGTTCCTAAACCATTAAGCTAAATATAGTTTTTGTTGAAGAAATTTATCAGGGACATAATTGATCTTGTCTAGGACATCATAAGAGTAGGACATCACAAGAGTCGGGAGCGCGCCTATACCTTAGTATGTTCTATATAAATATTATGTTCATAACACAACAAAAACATATCGCAAACAAACATAAAAACACATACTTTCTGCAACCTTTTTAGAATCCAGTTATTATATTTTTAGTTAACATTTAATCAATTTATCTTCATTAATCCAAAAATAAAAAAATTGACATTATCAAACTATTATAATTACTAAGCTTGACAATCTATGGTCAAATTGTAGAAATCAATAATCGGGTTTTGTGGAAGAATTTTTATATTTCATCAACTAACAACGATTACATTAGAAGCCTATTTATAGGAAATGTTAACCTATCGGGCCCAAGCCCACATACGGGCTTGGGCTTACATTTGGTTTGGGCGAAGATCTTTCCGGTAACCGCCTTTGTAATGCTCAACTTGTCAAGACAGTGAGCGAAGATCTTTCCGGTAACCGCCTTTGTAAGAATATCTGCAAGCTGATCTTTTGATGAAACAAACGGAAGCTCGATAATCTCATCTTCAAGTTTTTCTTTGATAAAGTGCCTATCAACTTCAACATGTTTTGTGCGATCATGTTGGACTGGATTTCCTGAGATCTGGATAGTAGCTTTGTTGTCACACATAATCTTACTAGCTTCCAGTGAGGGATACCCACTTTCTGACAGTAGTTTTCGCAGCCACAAGACTTCTGCTAAACCTCGTGCAATTCCTCGAAATTCAGCTTCGGCACTTGAGAGAGCGACTACCTTTTGCTTCTTACTTCTCCAGGTAACAAGGTTTCCTCCCCCTAGAGTAAAATACCCTGATGTAGATCTTCTATTACCTTTATCGCCTGCCCAGTCAGCATTAGTGTATGCATCAATCTTCAGGTGCCCATTTGGTCTGAACAAAACTCCGTGTCCAGTAGTTCCCTTGAGATACCTGATAATCTGTAAGGTTGCTTCCATGTGTTGGACTTGAGGTTGATGCATGAATTGACTTATAACTCCCACTGCGTATGCAATATCTGGCCGAGTATGAGCTAAGTAAATCAGCTTTCCCACCGTTCTCTGATATCTTTCTTTATCTGCCAGTTCAGCTTCATCTTCCATGAACAATTTTTGGTTGGCTATCATGGGAGTATCTGCAGGTTTGCAATCTAGCATTCCCGTCTCCGCTAATAAATCAAGAACATATTTTTGCTGGCAAATGAAGATCCCTGATTTTGATCTTAGGACTTCGATTCCGAGAAAATACTTGAGTCTTCCCAAATCTTTCATTTCAAACTCTTTAAAGAGATTGACTTTCAATTTTGTCATTTCCTCCGAATCATCTCCTGTAATAATCATGTCATCAACATAGATTATTAAACAGGTTATGAGTTTACCTCTCCGTTTCAAGAATAAGGTGTGATCAGAATTGCTTTGATTATAACCATATTTCTTCATCACTGTGGTAAATCGACCAAACCAAGCCCGTGGAGATTGCTTTAAACCATACAGAGATTTCTTTAGTCGGCAAACTTTTCTGGACTCGGAACTATCATGAATTCCAGGTGGGGTTTCCATGTAGATTTCTTCCTTCAATTCTCCATGTAGGAAGGCATTCTTGACATCAAACTGGTGCAGTGGCCAATCCTTGTTTGCTGCAACTGAGAATAGAACTCTAATAGTATCAATCTTGGCTACTGGTGAGAAGGTCTCACAGTAGTCAATCCCATAAGTCTGAGTATACCCCTTTTCGACTAATCGAGCTTTATACCTGTCGATTGATCCATCGGGTTTATACTTGATAGTGAATACCCACCGACATTTAACGGGTTTCTTTCCTGGAGGCAGTTCACATTCTTCCCATGTTTCACTTCTTTTCAGGGCTTCAAGTTCAGTGCCAGTTGCTTCCTTCCATTCTTTAAATTTAAGTGCTTCTTCGACACTTGTTGGTATTTTTTCAGAACAGATGGCGTTTGCGAAGGATCTGGCTTCTGGAACTAAATTCCTCCTTGCGATATTTGCAACTGGATATCTTGACCCTTTTGAACTTCTTTCAGGTGAGTATCTGTTAGGCGGAATTCCCCTAGTTGATCTAGGATGGAGATCATACCGAGCTGGTTCAGTCACACTCGGAGTTTCCACCTCAACCTGTTGTTCATCATTACACATATCAGAGTTATTGGGAATATCTGGAGATTCAGAGCCACTTACCTCGGATATCAGTTGAGGAGGATCATTATTGGTGGCAGTGGTACTGTCTTCAGGTTCTTCAGGACTTTCTGTCTCCGGAGTGGTGTATCAGTAGAAGCACCATGCACAGGTGGTGCCCAACTTATCCATCTCAATGCGTCATTTTCTTTTTCCCCCCTGACCATGAAGATGGGTCTGATAAAAGAACTCAGTTTCAAGAAAGTCACAGTTCATTGTTGTGAACATGTGACGCCTACTTGGGCTGTAACACCGATACCCGTGTTGATTGACACCATACCTCAGAAACACACATTTCTCTGCACAAGGATCAAGTTTTGAACGCTCTATTTTTGGTATATGGACAAAATCAGAACATCTAAACACTCGAGGTTCAAAGATTAGAGTTGAAGGCAATATATGGAAATGTGACAATGTTTGGAGAGGAGTTTTGAGAGCCAGAGCTCGGGTTGGAAGACGATTAACCAAGTACGTGGAAGTGACAACTGCTTCTGGCCAAAAAGACTTTGGGACTTGTGATTCGATCATTAGAGCACGAGTGATTTCCAACAAGAAACGATTTTTGCGTTCTGAAACCCCATTTTGTTCAGGGTTGTGAGCACACGAGGTTTGATGAATTATTCCCCGCGTTTGACAAAAGTCTTTCATGGAATTATTACAGAATTCGCCCCCATTATCGGATCAGAGAATTTGTATGTCCTGTTTGAATTGAGTTTTTACCATGTTACAAAACGACGTGAACTTAGTAAACACTTCAGACTTAGTTTTTAAAAGATAAGTCAATGTCATGCGAGTACAATCATCGATAAATAACAGGAAATAACGAAAATTTTGTCCCCCTTCAATTTTTGCGGGACCCCAAACATCAGAATGAATTAACGAAAAAGGACAATCAACTCTAGTATCATTAGGTTTAAACGTTTGTCTATGACTCTTAGCCAAAATACAAGTGTCACAATGGAAAGCTTTATTATTAGGAAATAAGTGCGGAAATAATTGTCTCAAATAACCAGCGGACGGATGGCCTAATCTTCTGTGCCATAACCAAGCTTTCCTATCGTTGGAGCCATGAGTGAGCAGAACCGAACCGTGTTGAGTTACTTCATCAACGTAGTAGAATCCTTGTCTTTCAGTACCACGCCCAATGATCTTCCCCGTTCTGATATCCTGCAAAAGGCAAAAAGTGGGGTGCATTAATACCACGCAGTTTAATTCTTTCGTAACATGACTGGCGGATAATAACTTGTGTGATAGTGATGGTACATAAAGACATCTAGAGAGTCGTAATGTTTTTGAAATTTCAATGGTTCCCCCTCCTTTAACTAGGAGATTTTCCCCATTTGCTGTGTGATTTCTTGTTTTATCAACTCTAGATTTTGACGTTAGATCGGTGATATCAAACGTCATCGTATCGGTGGCACCACAATCAAAGATCCAAGAAGTACACTTAGAATCTTTGGTTGCAACATGAGCTTTGCCAGAAGGAGACTCATATTGTTCCTTTTTTAAATCGTAATCATTTAACTTATCGAGTAAGTTTTTATTAAAACTTTTTGGATTTAAAAAGGAATCATTACCCGGAGGGTTTGGTATAGAACAACCAAACCCTATACCTGGTTCTGGTGCGCCATCGGTACTCGTCTCTCCTCCGCCTCTAGTTTCACTGCTTCCTACAGCGGTCGCAGCTTTTCCAGTCTTGGAGGTCTTGTGATTCTCATTCCACCAGTCTGGATATCCGACAATTTTAAAGCATTGCTCTTTGGTGTGTTTTGACATACCACACTCTTCACACTTGAGTTTGCTTTTATCGACCTTTGATTGGCGTCGGAACGCCGGTTTTTCTGATCGATAATTCTTAGAGACAAGCCTTGCTCCATCGCCAATGGTATTAAGCCCAGCTGCCTCACCCATATCTGCCTCATGGTTCCCGTCAATAATAGCTTGGTGAGCTTTTTCTTTTCTGACCGTAGCATAAGCGGTTTCGGGAGATGGAAGCGGATCAGAACGGAGAATTTCCCGTTTAATTGGGTCATACCTCCGGTCAAGTCCGTTCAGAAATTGGAACAACTTTGTTTCAGATCGAACTCGATTATATGTGGCTATGTCAGCTGTGCAAGTCATCGGGTTGGGATCGCGGCGATCAATTTCTCCCCAAATTCCCTGCATCCCTATCCAAAACTCCTCCAGTGGTAGTTGCTGTTGTTTGAACTCATTTTCTTTAGCATGGAGATCGAAAGTTTGTAACTTATCCTTCCCGCTGCTGTAAGTAACCGCCAGGGCTTCCCAGAGTGACTTCGCCGTGGGAAATTCAGTAAGATTACTTGCAATGCTAGGTTCGATGTTCTGAATTAACCACGAGAAAACCACAAGATCAGCGTGTTCCCACTCATCGTATTTTTCATCAGTGATGGCGGGAGGGTTTTCGGTGAGGTGATTGAGATACACTTTTGATTTCCCCCCAATAGCTACTTGAATCATACGAGCCCATAACGGATAGTTGTTTCTCGTCAACATTAAACTAATCTTGAGTTGATCAGACGGGTTTGGTTTTGGATTGTGAGACTGGTTCTGAGCGCTGTTACGAAGCAAATCCATTAGTTGCATGGCGAGATTATTGTTGTATGCGTTCGCCATACTGGTTCGAGATTATAATAATTTTTTTTTTTTTTTTTAAGAGATGTCCGAGATACCCGAGATGTCCCGAGTCGTGCCCGAGATGTCCCGAGTCGTGCTAGGGGTCTATCCGAGTCGTGTCCGGGCTCGTGTCCGGGATCGTGTCCGAGGTAACCTGGTCGAACAAACAAGTTCGTTTGTGTTGGATTTCTGGTCGAACACACTAATCCGTGTGTGTTGAATTTCTATCCTAACACTAATCCTTGTGTGTTGAATTTCTATCCTAACACACTAATCCTTGTGTGTTGAATTTCTATCCTAACACACTAATCCGTGTGTGTTGAATTTCTATCCTAACACACTAATCCTTGTGTGTTGAATTTCTATCCTAACACACTAGTTCGCGTGTGTTGTTTTACTAGTCGAATGCTAGTCGCTTGGATTGGTTTACTAGTCGAATAGACTAGTTCGAACAGGTACTTTTGAAAGTAACCCGCTCTGATACCATGTAGAAATCAGTAATCGAATTTTGTGGAAGAATTTTTATATTTCATCAGCTAACAACGATTATATTAGAAACATATTTATAGAAAATATTAACCTATCGGGCACAAGCCCACATACAAACTTCGGCTTACATTTGGTTTGGGCTCATATAATCTAACACAAATGCATTCAGATAATATCACATCATTTTGTAATAAATTTTTTGTAAACAGAACATTTCTTTTTTGTACATATTGTTTTCTTCTTTTAATTCATAATTTAATCGCTGACATCATATATGTCACTATCATTCTAAACCGACAAAGCCCTCGGTATTCAACTCCTGTATTCAAGTCTCCATCAACGTATGTCTCTCTCTCTCTCTCTCTCTAAACTTTATAATCCATTCTTCACAAATTCTAATCCAAGATTCAACAATTAACTAACTAACATGCCAAATACCAATCATACACCACCGAAACACAACACAAAACTATTATCAATCATTCTTAAATTCATCATTATGTCATGTATTCTTTCTTTCTTTCTAATCTTCCTTGGCCTTGCTACAATCCTTGTACTCCACACTCTCATTGTCGGCTCTTTCCTCCACCGCCGCCGCCAACAACAACCACCCATCTCCGCCTACTCACTTCTCGACTTACATAACCACCTCTCATGTTACCAGCACTCTGCGCTTATCTCTTCTGCCGATTGTTCCATTTGCTTGGAGGGTTTTAAACAAGGAGAGTTTTGTCGTGCGTTACCGGTGTGTGATCATGTTTTTCATGCACACTGTGTGGATTCATGGCTAGTGAAAGTACCAAGCTGTCCCGTTTGTCGAACAACGGTCCGGTTGGATGTTGATCGCCCTGCTGGTTCTAGTTTTAGTGATGATGAATGTAAATTTTTGTGGGCAATTGGTGTTGGAGTTCAGTAGGGGTAATTTACTTATTTGGTCGATCTGCTAAAGTTTACACAAACTATATGAATGTTTTTAGAGTTTTGAATCTGGCTTTTATTGTAGATATGCTTTTTAATTAGTTCAGAACACCATCTCCGATAAAAACCTTATCTTTTATATTTTTAGAATACAACTCTAAATTGTGTTCTTCAATCATATTCTATATTTAAAAAAAAAAGTAAAATTATTAAATATTACTTCTTTAAAAATTATACTACTATTTAATTATTTTTATGTCTTTTACTATATACTTGCTACATAAAATAATCAATTTAAAAATATAAGAACATTGGAGTTTGTAGGTTTAGATATATAGTTGAAAATAGTTTGTTTTTTAAAGTATTAACAATTTAAAACTTATTTTTTCATACTCTAGAAATAGAGTATATCCCATTAGAGATGGTCTCAGAGATTTAGTTATTGCCTTAATTTGATTTGAATGATGGGTAAGTTTAAGTTTTAGGTGTTGTTTGTTTTTCAGACATAAAATGTCTGAAGTCTGTGTCCATATCTGTAAAAGAAAATGTGATTATTTTGTCTGAAATCTGATATAAAAAGATTGTCTGTTTTGTTAAAAAATAAATTGTCCGATTGCAAAAGGGAAGAGTTTTTTTTTATCAAATGATACAAGATTGTTGAATTCATCAAATATAACAAAACTCTAAATTTGTTAATTTCATCAATACACGTCTTTAATAAGTATTTGGTAGCCTCATTCGACCAACTTTGTCGTTCTTTGTAAGGTCACAAAAGTAAAACAACAATATACACAAATTTTGACACGTAGATATCCTAAAAATTTCGAATCAAGAAATATAGTTTCTGCAAGTATTTACATGTTGATGGGTTTATTGGGTTAAATTAACACGTTGATATCATAAGTATTAGAATCAGAAAACATAAATAAATATAAGCCTATCATATAAACTAGAATCATAGATAGAAATTAATTAGAAGCAATTAACCATGAGTTGTAAAAGAAGTTAAGGTGTAAACAAAAGTTGCGTGTTTTATAAAAATTGTGAAATTTTAGGGTTAAGATATATGTCTTCTAAAAAAAAGACTCTTTCCAAGTCTTAAAAAATAAGTGAAAATAAGTGGTTATTATATCTTATGTTTTATTTTAAACAAACACTTGTTTTCTAAAATGTCTGTTTATGAAGCACTTATTAGAAAAAACAAACACAACCTTAGTGTTATATATTTCCATTTTAAGCTAATTATTTCACTTTTATTTACTATAAATAACAAAATTGTCTTAAAAAAGTTTCCATCCGTTCCAAAAATAATGTTCACCTTTGTATTTATATTTGTCTCAGAATTATTAAATGTTTATAAATATGGACAAAGAAAATGTAGTAACTTTTCATTTTATCGTAAATATTTTCAACTTTTCAAACTCTAAATATAACTGTCGTCTTTAATGTAGGGGCAAAATAGGTAAATCAATAGAAAAATACTTCATTAACTACACATATCTTATTTATATCGTTTTTTGTTTCTAAACATTTTTTTTTTGGGACGGAGGAAGTATACATATTTAGTAAGTGAATGTATTTTGATTTTTTAGATAAGTTGTTGATCCAAATACATTTTCACACTAGAGTTTGACTGGTAAAAAGCTCGATTCGAACCGAGCTTGAACAAACATAAAGCTTGTTTATTAAACGTGTTCGAGCCCGAACTTCATACACTGAGCTCGCGAGCCTAAACAATCTTAAACGAGTTTTTGTTTATATAAATATAATAATATATATAATAAATAATAAATAATATAATATATAACGAAGCCAACTATATATACATAAAATTATAAAATTATAGATATTTTGCTTATACGAGTCAAATCTGAGCCAAACTCGAACATGCGTTGTGTTTTACAAGTCGAGTTCGAATTTTACTTATAAGGCTTAAAAGGAGTCGAGCTCAAGCTATATAAAACTTAACGAGCCAATCTCTAGTCTGATATTGTGCTTGGATCAGCTAGTTTACACCTGAAATAACTTCTTTTTTTTGGAACCGGACACCTGAAATAACTTCTACCACCCAAAATATCTTTTGATGGGTTATAATTAAAGTTTGACACTTATTTTGCAACATATGAAGTTTCAAAATACTAATATTTTCATCCTTCAAGAAACAACTGCTCACATTTTTATTTTTATTTATTTTTAAATATTTTAACTTTTAAAACTATTTAAAAGAATTGATGTCTTTAATATATGGTAAAGGTAGGGGTGAGCAATAGCATCGGTATGAATCCGGAACGGACGAGATTAGATTGGAACGTGACCGAATTGAAATTGAGATACACATAAAATATGATTGTGGACCAGACCGTAGACAACCGTTTCAGTTCCAATTTCATTCTGATTTTTAACCGATTCGGTCCCAAACTGGACCAATAACCGGACTTGGGAGACCCCAAATCATGCATTCGAAAACAATACCCAAATCCCAGCTTTATTTTGTTTCTGTCGAAAAGTCCAATTATATTGTATGTTGTGAATTGTGAATAAATGTAACAAAAACAATTCAATAAAAGCAATTATACAATCATGGCGGATTTATTGAAGATGATTAAATTGTACGAGGGCATCTACGACGCTAAAGTTTTAGAAATGTTTATATTTTAACTATGTCATGCAATATTATCAAATAATGAAGTTTTTCATTTTGTAAGGCGGAATGTACTATAACACAAACCTAGTAAAGGTTTAAGAATATAAAAATATTCAATTAGCATTAAATGAGTTAAATACCAATAATGACTTTAAAAAGATTCATAGACTTAATCCTATGTTTAAATCTTAAACCTCTTCATTCTTTATAAATCTTCTATAAGAAATGCTCTGTAGAAGTGGTTCTTAAAAATCGTTTTTTTTTTTTTTTTTTTCCGAAGTCCTAGTTCTCATTTGAATTATATCAAAACAAATTCAACTAATCTCTTATTACTCTAGTATATAAACTTCAAAAAATTAAGCGATGGTAAAAGAAAATACACAAATCAAAATCTGAAAACTAATATTGAAATAACGATTAACGTAAATATATATCATCAAATAGAAAAATTATTCAAACTATGTCGGTTAGTATAACAACAATTAAAATATAATATTCTGTCCACTTTCGGCTTTCTTTGTTTTGTTTGATTCGGTTTTGGACCTGACCTGATCGAAAACAAGGTTTGGTAAAAAGTTAAGATCGTAAAATGGATCGAATGGAACAGCTTCCAGTCCAGTTTGGACTAGGCCTGGTTCACTTGGCGGTTTGGTTGGTCTAGACCTGTCTAGGAAACTATTTACTTAATTAAAACTATCTTCTTTCGAATGTTTTTTCTTAAACACTTTTTTAGAAAAAAAGGAAATAATAAAGATACCATTATATCAAAGCCTAATTGTAAAGATAATAATATAGGGACAAAATTTGAAAAAGAAATTTGACTACTGCCAACTAGCCGGGATAAAATAATGATGAAATAGAATAAATGGAAATTTAAACTTAAATTTAATTACTTAACAAATAATATATTTTAAATAAATATTTTAAATTTAAATAGACATGACACTAATTAGGTAGAGATATATAAAATTAAAAAGTTTAGAACTTTTTCATTGGTTTAGGAAAATTTCGGACCTTTCACTGCATATATTTGAATGTTTGAGGTTGTAGACTCAAAGGCTTTACAACCTTAAATCATTGGCTCATATGCAAGTTATTGTTATGAAATTTCTATGATATCCATGCGCTTAAAATTTATGTGGATTTGGGAAGTATCCGCTATATTGATTCTTCTTCTTTTTGTAGTATTTATTTAAAAGGTTGATTTCGACCGAGTAACCTAAACTTCGTGATTCTTTGGACCTAATCTAACCCTCCACCAAGGACTAGACTTCAGGTAATGTTCCTATAATATTGAATCCTCCGTTCTTATCAATTGAGAAAAAATTCAGATTATTTACAAGTTCCTTATTCATCTTTATATATCTTATATTGATAGATTTCCTAAAATTTGAAGGTTATTGACGGTTAAAACTTTCCAAAACAGCTTACCTAAAGTTACACTAGCAGTGCTCAAACGAACAAATCGCTTAATTTATAGACTATATATGATCACTCAGTTAAATGTTTATAAGTAGCGGCGTGATTTATAAAGCTTGCTAATTTTTCCACTTATTCATAAGATCGACTCTGAAACATGTGTGTTAGTTGTACTAAAATATCAAAACTCGATCTATACCTCGATTTCAAGTTGGTAACTAGTGGTGTAATTTGTAAAGCTTGTCTGAGTAGTTGGGCTAGTTAACGCACTTTAGGTTTAGGATCGATGGTGGGTGTACGTGCTTTTAAACTTTTCAAAGTGTCTACTCCTCTCTTAATTGCGTGGCCGGTGTTGGTTTTCTCCATTTATGTCCTCTCGTGTTGTGGTTTATTGGTTATATATCTTTGGCAGGTTATTTTTATGGCATTCTTATCTGAAAGGCCGGAATGGATAAAAATCCATCGGAATTAGCACCAGTGGATTTCAACGGAAAAAATTTGCAAATCACGTATAACCGGCATTCCAAATGCCGGTTCTTGCCAACTGTGCGCGCCACGTCAGATTTCTACTAGCAAAAATCCAGTCAGCATCCTGCGTGTCAAGTGCCGGCATTGGGAATGCCGGCTCTTGAAGAAAAAATTGGGTGGTTTTGCTAGGCGGTTTCCGGTATTATAGGTGGTTTTATGGTTTTGTTTTATTTTTTTAGTTTTGAAAATGGTTAAGTGTTAGTGTTTAGGGTTAATTATATATGTAATTTGATGATTTTTATAAAAATTTTCAACCTGTGTTTTGTTAATATGTTATTGTTTTAGAGTTTGTAAAAGTTAGATTTTTATTTCTTGTTTTTTTGGTGTGTTTTATTCTATGTACAAAATGCCAAAAAATCATTTTGGTTAGTTTTTTTGTTTTGAAAATGGTTATGTGTTAGTGTTTAGGGTTAATTATTTATGTAATGTGATGATTTTTATGAAAAATTCCCAATTGTGTTTTGTTGATATGTTATTGTTTTAGAGTTTATAAAAGTTAGATTATTCTTTCTGGGTTTTTTTGTATGATTTATGCTATGTACAAAATGGACAGAATTATTTTTTTTTTCACAAAAAATAATAACTTAAAAGTAAGAAATGGCCCTCTTAATAACAACAAGTGATTACACAAAAAGATAGAATGGAGAAATTACGATACATAACTAATTTTGGTTACGTGGGCAATTCTGGCTTCGGCTGTTGTGACCCGTTTGTCCACAACCACTACACATTCTGGTTCTACTTCCACTTCCGCTTGGCTGGTCCATTTCGTTACGGACGCTTCATTGCTTCTTTCTTCCCCTTTTTGTAATTATCATTCTTGAATCCGCCACAATGGTCCACTTCGGTTTTTTCCAGTAGTCGATGTGTCGTAGTGGCCGAAACTGTGCGTTATATTGCTTTCTCCATTTATCTGTGCTATACCATTTTGCAGCCATTATAGGATCAGCTTCATGGTTTCTTCGAGTAGGAGCGTTCACGTATCCATCAACAGCCATGGCATGGGAACAAGCAATCCTTTGCATTTGCCACTTTCCACAGGTACAAGACTTATCTGGAAAAGTGACTGTGTATGTGTTTTCCCCACCCATGCTTGTGGGGTCATTTGTGCGACACTCATAAATACCCTTTGAGATATCGAAAGGTGTTACCCCCTGATGAGTGGCATATGACTCCCGACCAGTGTAGAGATTCCACATGGCTGTTGCAAGAGGTGAATTGCACCCTCTAGATTTCTAGAAGTTTTGGACAAAGTGTGCCCTAGAAAGGTTGAATGTACCTTCTATACATGCCTTGATAGGCATCATGCGCACTGTGCGTATCACATTGTTGTACGATTCTGCAATGTTTGAGGTGGTGTTTCCCCAACGTACGTAGTCCTTATCGCGCATCAATGTCCACTTACTCAAACCAATTGCTTTCACCCAATCCCAAGCTTCTTCATTTATCGCTCTCACTTGCCTAACAACGTATAAATACTTTCTCCGCTGAGTCGCAGTGCCGACCTGCCAACACCATTTCTTCAACTTCACGTCTTTAAACGTCGTCATAAGGTTACTCCTTATGTGTCTTATAAACAGTAACGATGATGCCAACCATCCATTGCAGCCATTGCGTTGATCAAACCCGCATGACGGTCTGAAATCACACACAAGGCTTTCTCTTTATGAATTACGGCAACATTAGTACGGAAGTTGCTTAGAAACCATAGCCAGCTGTCATTTGACTCATTATCAACCATGGCGAAAGCAAGAGGAAGTATATTCCCGTTTGCGTTTTTCGTCACGGCTGTGAGAAGCTTCCCGCGATAGTTTCCTTTCAAATGGGTGCCATCGACAACTACATAGGGAATACAATGCTTGAATGCTTGGATGTTTGGGCCAAAAGCCCAAAAAACATACCTAAAAAGAAAACTGTAATCATTAATAGGAGTATTACAATTCACTATAATCATTAATATGAATATTAGAATTAAACTACGCAACAAAATTGGGAGAGCTCTAAAGCAAATAGCCTCTATGGTCATTGTCCACATACTGAATAACTCCCGTTTCAAAAGGAAACGGACCACATGCATCCGTTCAAATAAGTCAAATATGGTTTGCGTAAGTTATTCAATATGTGTTCAATACAATATACCACAAATAACAATTTATATCCAATATCATTAGTGTCTATAAAATCAAATAACAATTATTATATGTCAATATATGCAGTTTACTTTTGACTGTATCATAATATCCTGTTGGAAATTGACAAAATACATACCTAAATGTTTCTGGACTGTTTTGGTTAGCCTTTGGGCCATGTAACCATCTAACGATTGTACCGAGGTTTTCCTGGACCAATTCATCAATGTACGCCGGAAGCTCAGCAAAATTGCTCTCCCATGTTCCGTAGAGCCTTTCAATGGCTATGCTAATGGCATTCCAAGCTTTACAGTAAGACACATCCATATTCCAATGATCCTTGGCAGTGGCAATGATGTGTTTTACCTTGTATGTAAGGTCCAACTTGATTTGGTGACCGATTTTTGTTGCAATCATGCTTGCCGAAAAAGAACGGTTGTTATTTCTTACGACCGATCCTAGACAAGTGTGCCTTGGGTTCCATTTTTCCAGCTTCCATAATCCCTTACTGTTTCTGTTTGAACCCCTAACAGTCCACTCACATGGATACCGGTGTTCGTCGTCTTGGAAGGCCGGACCCGCTGTGAAGCATATTGCTTTCCAAGCCTCTGGCCTCGAGTCCAGCAAGTACATCTCCCTGTTATTTTTTAGCAACCAAGTTCTGATTGCATATACAAATTGTGCCTTGCTTTTGAAGTACACACCGGTTCTTGGGTCATCTCCTTCACGCCAGTACTCCACTATTTCCTCCTGTTCGTTGAACGGAAGACGATTCCATTCTTCCTCCCCCACAAAACCAGCGTCTGATTCCAAGACCCTTTCATCATGTTCACGATGAAGTACGAGATCATCGTGCTCTTCTTCGTCCTCCGAAACGTCTCCAAGAATGGCATAGACTTCCGGTGCATATTCCTCGACCTTCTCGTTATCGGAATCTTCACGGCCGTTTCCACCAAAAGCCGCCTCTTCGACTTGCTGGTGCAGGGGGGCTTGTTGTTCGCCATGGTGTTGACTACTCTCAGGGTTCTGGGCTTCTTTGTTATACTGTTCAGAATACCTTGACGGGAGCTCCGGTTGCTCAGTATATGAAGAATGTTGAAAGTGATCGGTGTAGGATGATGGAAACCCATCTTGAGACTGATGAGGATTGTGTAATTGAATGTTCCTCATCTGGTCTGAAAAGGAGTATTGTGTTTGTTGAGGCACCATTTGTGCTTGATATTGAGGGTTGTGTTCGCTCAAATAATAGATTGTTTCAAAAGTTTCATCGTCTACTAGTTCGCTCTGGAGAACATGATCTCCGCCGAAGGTGTACCACAGGGTTAGTTTAAGGTTGTAGAAATCACTGCTCACAGCAAGTTTGTTGTACGCCGTCTCTTTGAAAGTAGCAAGGTCGACCTTCTTGTACAGAGGAAAAACAATACGACGACCGAATGATGTATCGTCAATCAAGTAACCATTTTGGAATGAAAGTTCATTTCCAGGGATTAGATGAACAAGGAGTGTGGTAAATTGAGACATGGTTGAGGAAAATGAGAGTTGTTTGAGCGTTTCTGTATGAGATTAAACTGAGAGTTGTATGAGAGTTGTGAGAGGTAAAAGTTGGGAGTTGATGTAGGTAGTATATATATAAAGCACAAAACCTTATCTCATAAAATCTGACAGAAAATCCAGAGATTAAACCTTGTCCAGTGAAAATGCCACGTAGGATTGAGATAAGGAAAAAAGCCGGTTTTGGGAAATCCGGCTTATCAAAAGCTTTTTATCTACCGTACTGTACCTTATCTCATAAAATCTGACAAAAAATCTAGAGATTAAAAGATAAGGATAAAAGCCGGTTTTGGCAAATCCGGCTTATCAAAAGCTTTTTATCTACCGTACTGTACCTTATCTCATAAAATCTGACAGAAAATCCAGAGATTAAACTTTGTCCATTGAAAATGCCACGTAGGATTGAGATAAGGATAAAAGCCGGTTTTGGCAAATCCGGCTTATCAAAAGCTTTTTGTTAAAGGTTTGTATGATGTGAACTTTTCACTGTTTCACGTCAGTACCGTACCTTATGTCATAAAAATCTGACAGAAAATCCAGATATTAATCTTTTTCCAATGAAATTGCCACGTAGGATTGAGATAAGGATAAAAGCCGGTTTTGGCAAATCCGGCTTATCAAAAGCTTTTTATCTACCGTACTGTACCTTATCTCATAAAATCTGGCAGAAAATCCAGAGATTAAACCTTGTCCATTGAAAATGCCACGTAGGATTGAGATAAGGATAAAAGCCGGTTTTGGCAAATCCGGCTTATCAAAAGCTTTTTGTTAAAGGTCTGTATGATGTGAACTTTTCACTGTTTCACGTCAGTACCGTACCTTATGTCATAAAAATCTGATGTAAAATATATAAATGGATTAAGTTATAAATATATTTTTTTGTGCTATATAAAATATGATGTAAAATATATAAACAACTTGGACTACTCATATATGTTGTGACCCAATAACTTATATATTACGATTTTAAGTTTTACACACACAACCATAATGAATTCAAACACACACCGAAGACAAAGGCTCGAAGATCTCATTGAAGAACTCGCCAATCTAGATGAGCGAAGACAAGTACTGCGAGACGAAATTGATCAACTCCTATACGATATTCAACAACATGAAACGGAATCTTCCCAAAATATGGATAGCGATGAACAACCAATTGTCTTAGCTGCAACTGCTGAAGAATTTTTTCTTGAAGGGGATAGAGGGAAAGGTGACGAAGAACAATATTGTCATATTGCTTATTTAGGAAAAAGTTTCAAGTGTTGCAGAAGGTTTTGGGGCGTTTTGCTTGGACGCACGCAAGACAATGCTTTGTGGGAGATGGTAAGTTTTACATTTTTAAAATTTTATAATATCAAAGTTAGTGTTGAATCTTGATTATAAATTTTGTTTGTTTGTTTTATAAATATAACAACATATTGATGCTTGGATAAGACGGTCACAAGTAATTCATAAAAAAACCATAGAAAGGGATAATATGTTGAACACCGGGTATGCAGTGATGCCAACTTTTTTCAACAATGACTTTGTTGAACAACAATGGGAAAGAATAGTTAAGACAGCAACATGATGTTTGAAAGTTTTCCCTGCTTGGTGGGAAGTTTACATAGTCCTAATTCCAATAAGTTGTCGAAATGAGCACTGGTTCCTTCTACAACTTAAATTATCCACTCTTGAATTGACCATTTTTGACAGGGAATTAGCAGTAGTTCCGGATGCCCATCGTTCTCGTCTCATGACTTATTACGAAGAAAACCTTGTAAGGTTTTTGCAAGAAATAAATTATATGAGTAGAGGAGCTACACTAAATGCGAGAAAACCTTTCGGATATGTCGCCAGAGTTCCCCAATGTCAAAATAGTAGACAAAATTCAGCTTTGTTTATCTGCTTGTTTATACACCACATACTAACCAATGAAACAAAGGATATAATTACTGCTGATGTGTCTAACGAGCAAGTGGATGTTTTCAGACAAGGGATGGCAAAAGCATTCTATTCAAAACGTATCGACCGTACTGTTGGATAGAAAACTTTATTCTAATTTTCATTTGTTGTCTTATTTTAATTGTTTTCTAATGTATGCCCTTGTATTTTCAATATTATGTTGTTTTTTTTAAATAAAATTTCTATTAAGAAAGTTGATTTGTAATTTCAATATTATGTTGTTTCTTTTAAATAAATATTATATTGTTTCTTTTAAATAAAAATTCTATTAAAAATCTGACAGAAAATCCAGAGATTAAAATCTGACAGAAAATCCAGAGATTCAACCTTGTCCAGTGAAAATGCCACGTAGGATTGAGATAAGGATAAAAGCCGGTTTTGGCAAATCCGACTTATCAAAAGCTTTTTATCTACCGTACTGTACCTTATCTCATAAAATCTGACAGAAAATCTAGAGATTAAAAGATAAGGATAAAAGCCGGTTTTGGCAAATCCGGCTTATCAAAAGCTTTTTATCTACCGTACTGTACCTTATCTCATAAAATCTGACAGAAAATCCAGAGATTAAACCTTGTCCAGTGAAAATGCCACGTAGGATTGAGATAAGGATAAAAGTCGGTCTTGGGAAATCCGGCTTATCACATATTGAGTCAGTGGAATCAATGCTTTTACAGTCTTTTATTAAAAGCCGGTGTTTGTAAATCCGGCTTATTAAAAACTATTCATATGAACTTATTATAAATAATAACACACTGTAACACTATCGATTTACCTTATCACCTTATTATATCTCTCTCTACCATATCCTGCAACAAATTTAATTTCATAACCATGGCTTCATCCAGTAATTCTTATTCCACTAACTCCAGTATCATCGACACCGTTTTCAAACATTTGGAGGAAGATAAAAAGCGTTTGGAAACACTAAACTCCCTTATTAAAAGTTTCCAGAAAGCTGATAACGAAAAAACCCAACTCATACAATCAATTCAAGAAGACCCAAACCTATCAATTTTAGAACAAGATTATCTCAACCACCTTCGTCTCCAGTGCGTGAAAGACTGGGAAAATACGTCCAGATGTGGCGAGTTGATCAGTAGGATTGATCTTCAAGTAGAAGAGAAAAATGACTTTATACAACGAATTTGCAACATAAACGAAGATGTAGATGCGGTCAACGTCTCACAAGCTATCATACCAGCTGAGAGTGTTGAGTAATTTTTCCTTGAAGGTGACAGAGGAAAGAACGAAGAAGACCAATATTGTTTAATTAGTTGTTTACCGGAAAATGTACAGTGTTCCAGAACGTTTTGGGGCGTTCTGTTAGGATTTACGCAAGACAACGAATTGTGGGAAACTGTAAGTTTTTTATCTACAATTATTTTTTTTTAATAACTTTAATTTTTAATAACTATAATTTTTTCCGCTTATTTTCAGCATGTCGATGCATGGATAAGGCGATCACAAGTGGTGCATCGAAATTTACTAGAGATGGAAGAAAGGGAACCAAGAACCAAGTATGCAGTGTGACAACCGTCTTATTTCAGGTTAAATCCGCATTCTCTATCTTTGACTTAACTCGAATTATCTTATTATTAATTGTCTCGTAAACTCGAGTGTACAGAATCGAACTCGGAATCACATAAATGAATCTTAATACCAAGTAAACACGTAGTGAACTTGACTAAGTTCCTATTTTAAATGAACGGAAACTTTTAACAAACGAAAACGCTTAACAACGGAACGAACGAAAAACGAAAAAGGCAAGCCTGCCACTCCGGCCGCGCCACGGTCAGGCCACCGCGCCGCGGTGGAGTGCGCAGACAACACTTTTGTTAACTTTTAAAACTTAATCAAATGGACTCAAAACCGAGCCCAACTAATTGGCTTCGGGTTATACATGACCAAAGCCTTCATATGAGTCCAGTAAAGTCATTTTGATACTTATAGCATCGCACAAACACACTTCATCCACACACACACACACAAACAATACTCAAACTCTCTCTCTCATTTGGAGCTTCCAAACAAACACCACTCCATTTCCCCTTCATTTGCAGAAACTTACACATCGAAAGCTCAGTAAAATCACCCACATAAACACACCAAAATCGTCCATCAAGTAGGAAAGAAGAAAGGGGTAACATTTCATTTGGGTTAAAAGGGCATTTTCAAGCTTTTGGGTCAAAATCACTAAGGATTCACTCCAACCATTTCCAAACCACTTTAATCTCGGTAAAAATCCTTTTAATCTTCTGTCCTTACAACATATACTCATTGCATGCATCATCCATCACCTAAAAATGAGTTTATGTGCAAATATTTCACCATTTATGAACAAAAACGGGATTTTTGGTAAATGCATGGTTAGATCTACACATTCTGGTTAAAAACACTTTATAAACCGTGAAACATCCATTATTTATGTATACCTGTGATTGCATGTCGAAATCTAACTTAAAAACATCATTTTCTTCCAAAAACTAGCTTGACCAAGAAACTGTCACAGTGACCGCGGCGCAGTGGCCTCACCGCGACGCGGTCAAGGTAAAACCTTTGACCGCGGCGCAGTCCTCCCACCGCGGCGCGGTCATGCTGCTGACAGACTGCACATTTACTAAGTTTAAACCGTTTTCAATCGTAACTCTAAACGTGTTATCTAAACTTATGTTCGGAACTGAGATTTATGACCATAACCTGTAATGTGATTCACTACATATGAACGAACTAAATGAACAAGTTTTATATGACATTTGCCCTTGAAATAATATGAATGTGTTCATTGGAATTGTTAAGCGGGAAAGTGTACAAATATTGGAATTAATGATTTTGGCGCGGAACCCAATTTTCATTAGACCTAAACCCGACACTTAACATATAAACACATAAACATTAACACTCTGTAAATCTTGGTATTTCATTAGGATTCCCGTGATTCCGGTCCGTCTCGATTACTCCTCGCACACTTAGCTCATTCTTCGCAAACAGTGAGTTACATCCCCACTTATTTACTGTTTTCAAACATCTTTTGGGGGAAACAAGAGATCTAAATAAGCTTTGAAACTGTTATGATCTTTGGTACAAATTGTGAAACTTATATTTACTTAGTTTTATGGCCGTTTGGCCTATGATAGACTAATGGTTTGCCACCTTCATTCGGCTTAATGGTTCGCCACCTTTATTCGGCTCCTTGGTTCAAAACTATATTAAACTTACTTTTGCCACACTCGGTATCGTATTTCATTTATTTATTGCCACACTCGGCACTCGTATGAACTTTGATTGATCATATAACTACCATGACTCTTGAGGGATATAACCATTCATAAGTGACTACTATTTTAGAAACAGTGTTCAAAGTGCCCCGTTTTAGAGTTCAGAAACATTACACTATTAGCAATAGCCGTTAGTATTATGGGTATCGATACTTAGGAGAGGTCACTCCTTGCTTGAGGTTCGCGACCTAAGTACATATTACTAGAATCAGAGAAACTCCATTATTGTGAAACTTTGGGGCGTGTTCTGACAAGAAAATCGGTTTAGTGTGAACACTTAAGTTATTATGCCAAGTAGTCGTTATACATGATTTCAGTCAATAGTTTACTTATATCGCGCGTATAGAGTTATACGATTTCCGCAACATTCTTTTAAACAACTGTCTTGGTTCGAACTATCTTTTGAGCAACTTTTGGATCGAAACTATCTTTAAGTATTGTACTACTTTTATAAACTTCTAGGTATAGATATACTTAACTCAAACTCTTTTTAGTCGAGGACTAGAAAACTATAACTCACTCACTACTTTATTGTAGTTGACACTTTATCTCTTGTTTCAGGAAATCAAATGTAAGATACGAAGTGCATTATGTGGATGGGTTTGGAATGTCACGTGAAGTCATGAATCGGGAGAAGACCTATTTTGAATATGTTTTGGGAATTTTTATCAAACAATTTGCTATGTTGTCTCGTTATGTACTTTTAATGCTTGGTTATCTTTAAACTGTGAACTCATACTTTATTCGAAATGACTTGAAACAGTATGTTTTTATTTATAACTCGTGTGATGATATCTTTGCTCTTCACATCCCGTGTTTCCGCTTTAGCGGGGTGTGACAGACTTGGTATCAGAGCACTGGTTATAGCGAAAACGGTTTTGAGAATTTTTCAAAATTTTTGAAACCAAACTATAACCAAGGCTTTTCAGAAAAATCATTTCACGAGCTTTCAAACTTTAGTAGATTAATTCCGCAATCGCATGGTTTGCTTTTAACTAGGCGTAACTTGATCAACTATGCCTAGTTCAAAATAAATTCTGCGAGAACGGAAAGTAATTGCTATTGTCAAACGGTTTTCGAGTCGAAAATTCCCGGTCTTACTCCTTCCCGATTCTCACGTGACTGACCCATACATGCATTTTCGTTTACATTTTTTCCTTACTTTCCTATACTCACGTAACGTATTATTCGCAGATCCGACATGTCTCAATCATCGCACTCACGATCTCAGTCTCGCTCACTTTCTCGACTAGCGTCTTCACCCGGACCATCTGAGGATCCCGCAGCATCCGAGAGTCAGCGTCACCCGACGACTGACCCGACTGAGGAGAGCTCGATGGCGTACTCGAGCAGTATGGGTACCTCCAGCCCGAGGACCGTGCTACCAGCTGCACCCCCGGCACCTGTTGAGGCACCGCCCCAGAGGCGTGGACCTCGCGTTGTCAATACGGCACGCAAGCAGGTCGTCCTCCCAGGTCGACTACCTAATAGGATGGCCGCACAGTAGGCCGGATCATCCAGACCCACACCTTCTCACCTCCCGTTCGGTCACCCACCTCCCGAGGCACCACGCACTTCCATGCTCGACCACTACTCGTGGGAGCGTCAGCTCGAGCGAGAGGAAATGCAGCGTGCCCGCGACGCTGAAGCAGCCAGACAAAGGTCGCCGCCTACCCAACAGCTACCCCCTCCTGCCGCTTTCCTGCACCTCCACCGCGAGGTAAGGGGACTTTCGGAGGAAGCCCAGCAACAAGGGCTGCTCCTCTGCGAGGTCTCTGATGCCGCGCATCGGCTGGCAGAGCAGGCATTGCGACACCGAGAGACGGCTCAGGCCACGGCTCGGACTGTGCAACGTCTTGTAAGAGTTTGTCTGATTATGGGGACTCTGTTGGCGGTGATTGCTGCCAAGATGTTGTTCGAGAGGCGCCACTAGACGTCTTCTTTTACTTATTGTATTGTAGGCTCGAGTTGTAATTTTCCTATGTACACAACTCAAAGCCATATCTATTTTATTTCCATATGTATTGTACTTGTATTCCATTCTTATTTTGAACCTTGTACTCAACTCTATATTATTATTGAATGGAAATTCTACCTTATTATCTATTTGTGCTATTGTCGTGTGAATCTTTAGTTATCATTGAATTGTATCTCTTGCGTGTAAATCTTGTCGTGTGAATTTCTCGAATCTCCGTCGTGCGTGTTCTATCTGTTGTATTATTTTACTCTTGCGGAATTATTGTCTTATACATTGAATTATACTCTTATCATACTCTAATCGTGCGATCTAAACTGAATCTGTTGTCTGTTGTCTGTTGTAGAATCATGGCACCCCGAACCAACGCCAGTATCATCGCTGAGCAGGTCGCTGAGCAGTTGAATGCAGCGATGCCCAACATGATCGCTCAGATCACGGCGGGAATCAATGCCAACGTCAACAACCATCAGCGACAGCAACAGCAACAACAGAACAACAACCAAAATCAAGACAACAACCAGAATCAGAACAACAACCAAAACCAGAACAACAACAACAACCACCAAAATCAAAATCATCACCAGCACCAAAACCCTCCCGCTGGTACTTACAAAAGCTTCATGGCATGCAAGCCCAAAGAGTTCCACGGCACTTCTGGAGCCGTAGGACTTGTGTCCTGGTTCGAGAGCATCGAATCAGTCTTGCACATTAGCAAGTGTGCCGAGGCCGACAAGGTAGAGTACGCCTCATGCGTACTACATGGGAAGGCTTTATCATGGTGGAACAACGTAGTTCGGACCAGAGGGCGTGACACCGCCTATGCTCTCTCCTGGGAGCAATTCAAAAATCTTTTGATTGCTGAATACTGTCCTAAGGGAGAAATCAAGAAGCTTGAGGCGGAACTGTGGAACCTCATGATGGTTGGGAATGACATCGAGGGGTACACCACCCGATTTCATGAACTGTCCCAACTGGTTCCGAGACTAGTAACCCCCGAGGAAAACCGCATTGACCGTTACGTTTCCGGTCTCGTTCCCGAAATCCGGGGAAACGTCCTCTCCGCTGAACCTCAGACCCTTCAGAGCGCAATCATTCTGGCGTATAGACTCACCAGCGATCTCCTCTCCGCTGCAGTACCCTCCAAGAAGGAGGAAGGAGAGAAAAGGAAGGCAGATCAAACCCCACGGAGAAACAACAAGAAACGGAAAACCACCCGCAACTATGCGGTGACTGCTGCACCACCACCACCACCAGCTGGGAACCGAAACTATGCGGGGACGAACCCCAAGTGCAGCAAGTGCAACTACCATCACCACGGGAACTGCCCGGTATGTTTAAAGTACCAGAAGGTGGGGCACTTCGTCAAGCATTGTCCAGAGAAAGCAACAGTCCAGGGTCAGAAGCCGGTGTGCTTCGAGTGTGGAAGCGACCAACACTTCCGTAACACCTGCCCTAAGCTGCAGAACGCTCAACCAAACCAAGGCGGGCAGGGTCGCGGCCCTGCTTTCGCACTTACCGCTGAAGAGGCCCGGCAGGACCCGAATGCGGTGAACGGTACGTTTTCTGTAAACAACCACTATGCATCTGTATTGTTCGATTCTGGAGCAGAAAGAAGCTTCGTATCCTTAGAGTTTAGACCCTTCATTAATATAGGATCTAAGATTCTTAAGGATAACTTCACCATAGAGTACGCTAACGGCCAGAAGTTCGAAGCTAAAGATATAATCCTAGAATGTTCCATAAGCCTATCTGATAAAACCTTCCCCATTGACTTCATTCCAATCGAGCTGAAAAGCTTTGACGTAATCGTCGGAACGGACTGGCTCTCCCGTTTTCGAGCCGAGATCGTCTGTTTCGACAAACTTGTCCGCATTCCTCTCTCTGACTCTGAAACTCTAATCGTTCAAGAAGACAAACCCGGACGACGACTTCGTATAGTGTCGTCCATCAAAATGCGCAAGTACCTCGAGAAGAACCTCGACGCATTCCTCGCACACGTTGTCAAACGTAAACCCAAGGAAATCCGTATACAAGATACCCCAGTAGTCAAGGACCATCCAGAAGTCTTTCCTGAGGATCTACCTGGGCTACCTCCACATCGACAAGTGGAATTCTGAATAGACCTAGTTCCTGGCGCAGCACCGGTTGCCAAGACGGCATACCGTCTAGCACCCCCAGAAATGCAAGAGCTATCTAAGAAGCTACAGGAACTCCTGGATCACGGTCTCATTCGTCCGAGCTCGTCCCCCTGGGGAGCCCCAATCCTCTTTGTTTAAAAGAAAGACGAATCCTTCCGTATGTGCATCGATTATCATGAACCTAACAAGCTGACCGTCAAGAACCGATAACCACCTCCGAGGATCGACGACCTATTCGAACAGTTGCAGGATGCTTCTCACTTCTCAAAGGTCGACCTCCGCCCAGGTTATCATCAGGTTCGTGTCAGTGAGACCGACATCCCTAAACCGCATTCCGAACTCGTTACGGTCATTACGAATTCCTTGTCATGCCATTTGGCCTGACCAACGCACCAGCACTGTTCATGGACCTAATGAACAGAGTGTGTAGGCCATAACTAGACAAGTTCGTAACCGTATTCATAGACGACATTCTCATCTACTCAAGGAAAAATCCAGACCACGTGAAACACCTGGAACTCATTCTAGAACTCCTTAGGGAATCAGAAGTGGCACGTGGAACTCCCGAGATGTAAATTCTGACTCCGGGAAGTACATTACCCTAGTCAAGCGATCGATTAGGAGGGAATTCACGTTGACCCAGCCAAAATCAAGCGATTGAGAGATAGCAAGCCCCGACGACTCCTACGGAAATCCGACAATTCGTAGGAATGGCTGGCCACTATCGAAGATTCATTGAGAATGTTCTCAAGGATCGCTAAGCCATTGACCGAACTTACTCCGAAATATACAGTTTCCCTTTGGGGCAAAGAACAGGAGGAACCATTTCAGAAGTTCAAACTCGAATCACTAGCACACAGAGCGAAGCATTGAAACCCGAGAACCTTAAGGCGAAACCATTCACAATCATGAAAAGGAATTTGAGCTCAAACCGGACGGAATCTATTATTCCAAGAGTCGAGCATGGATTCCGAGAGTCGAAGACCTTCGTAAGCTTATTTTGGATGAGGGCCACCGATCCCGATACTCTATTCATCCGGCATCCGACAAGTTGTGTAAGGATCTACGGGAATACTAATGGTGGTCGGGCATGAAGAAGGATATCGCCTTGTACATAGCTAAGTGCCTTACTTGCTCGAAGGTCAAGACGGAATATCAGAAGCCCTCCTGTCTACTTCAGCAGCCAAAGATTCCCATGTGGAAGTGGGAACAAATCTCCATGAACTTCATCACCAGATTGCCCCGTACGGCAAGAGGTAACCACACGATTTGGGTCATCGTGGACCGTTTGGCAAGATCCGCTCATTTCCTCCCGGTACGAGAAAACCACTCGATGGAGAAATTCGCTCAAATCTACATCAACGAGATCGTCTCTCGTCACGGAACACCTCTCACCATTATCTCCGACAGGGATGGTTCATTCACGTCCCGCTTCTTGAATGCCTTCAGAAACCGCTCGGGACGCGACTAGACCTCAGAACCGCTTACCATCCCCGGATCGATGGTCAGGGTGAACGGACGATCCAAACGCTTGAGGATATACTAAGAGCATGCGTAGTTGACTTCGGAGGAAGTGGGGACGCTTACCTCCCTTTGGTCGAGTTTTCCTATATCAACATCTACCACGCTAGTATCAAGTGCGCACCATTCGAGACCTTACGCGGACGAGGGTGTCAGTCACCGCTTTGCTGGTTAGAAGCTGGCGATCGACAACTAACAAGGCTCGACATCGTCCAGAAAACCATTGACAAAATCACTACCATCCGAGAAAGATTGAAAACCTCTCGTACTCGGCAGAAGAGCGATGCCGATAACCGAAGGAAACCCCTAGAATTCCAAGTGGGCGATAGAGTACTCCTGAAAATATCGCCATGGAAAGGGGTAGTCCGTTTCGGGAAACGCGGAAAGTTAAGCCCGAGGTACACAGGCCCCTTTGAGGTAATTGAGCGTATCGGCCCAGTGGCGTACCGAATTCAACTTCCACAAGCTCTTTCCAACGTTCACAATGTCTTCCACTTCTCACACTTGAAAAAGTGCTTATCGGACGAAACCATTGTCATTCCACTGGACGAGGTCCAGATCGACAACAAACTTAATTTCATCGAGGAACCGCTTGAGGTTGTAGACCGAGAGGTCAAACAACTCAAGCAAATTCGCATTCCTATTGTCAAGGTTCGGTGGAATTCCCGACGAGGTCACGAATTCACATGGGAACGTGAGGACCAGATTCGTCAGAAGTACCCGCACCTATTCAAAGATATTCCCTCCGATGAGGCGAACTAATTTCGGGACGAAATTCTTTTCAACCCGGGGAGAATGTGACAACCGTCTTATTTCAGGTTAAATCCGCATTCTCTATCTTTGACTTAACTCGAATTATCTTATTATTAATTGTCTCGTAAACTCGAGTGTACATAATCGAACTCGGAATCACATAAATGAATCTTAATACCAAGTAAACACGTAGTGAACTTGACTAAGTTCCTATTTTAAATGAACGGAAACTTTTAACAAACGAAAACGCTTAACAACGGAACGAGCGAAAAACGAAAAAGGCAAGCCTGCCACTCCGGCCGCGCCGCGGTGGAGTGCGCAGACAGCACTTTTGTTAACTTTTAAAACTTAATCAAATGGACTCAAAACCGAGCCCAACTAATTGGCTTCGGGTTATACATGACCAAAGCCTTCATATGAGTCCAGTAAAGTCATTTTGATACTTATAGCATCACACAAACACACTTCATCCACACACACACACAAACAATACTCAAACTCTCTCTCTCATTTGGAGATTTCAAACAAACACCACTCCATTTCCCCTTCATTTGCAGAAACTTACACATCGAAAGCTCAGTAAAATCACCCACATAAACACACCAAAATTGTCCATCAAGTAGGAAAGAAGAAAGGGGTAACATTTCATTTGGGTTAAAAGGGCATTTTCAAGCTTTTGGGTCAAAATCACTAAGGATTCACTCCAACCATTTCCAAACCACTTTAATCTCGGTAAAAATCCTTTTAATCTTCTGTCCTTACAACATATACTCATTGCATGCATCATCCATCACCTAAAAATGAGTTTATGTGCAAATATTTCACAATTTATGAACAATAACGGGATTTTTGGTAAATGCATGGTTAGATCTACACATTCTGGTTAAAAACACTTTATAAACCGTGAAACATCCATTATTTATGTATACCTGTGATTGCATGTCGAAATCTAACTTAAAAACATCATTTTCTTCCAAAAACGAGCTTGACCAAGAAACTGTCACAGTGACCGCGGCGCAGTCGCCTCACCGCGACGCAGTCAAGGTAAAACCTTTGACCGCGGCGAAGTCCTCCCACCGCGGCGCGGTCATGCTGCTGACAGACTGCACATTTACTAAGTTTAAACCGTTTTCAATCGTAACTCTAAACGTGTTATCTAAACTTATGTTCGGAACTGAGATTTATGACCATAACCTGTAATGTGATTCACTACATATGAACGAACTAAATGAACAAGTTTTATATGACATTTGCCCTTGAAATAATATGAATGTGTTCATTGGAATTGTTAAGCGGGAAAGTGTACAAATATTGGAATTAATGATTTTGGCGCGGAAGCGCTGCCCAATTTTCATTAGACCTAAACCGGACACTTAACATATAAACACATAAACATTAACACTCTGTAAATCTTGGTATTTCATTAGGATTCCCGTGATTCCGGTCCGTCTCGATTACTCCTCGCACACTTAGCTCATTCTTCGCAAACAGTGAGTTACATCCCCACTTATTTACTGTTTTCAAACATCTTTTGGGGGAAACAAGAGATCTAAATAAGCTTTGAAACTGTTATGATCTTTGGTACAAATTGTGAAACTTATATTTACTTAGTTTTATGGCCGTTTGGCCTATGATAGACTAATGGTTTGCCACCTTCATTCGGCTTAATGGTTCGCCACCTTTATTCGGCTCCTTGGTTCAAAACTATATTAAACTTACTTTTGCCACACTCGGCATCGTATTTCATTTATTTATTGCCACACTCGGCACTCGTATGAACTTTGATTGATCATATAACTACCATGACTCTTGAGGGATATAACCATTCGTAAGTGACTACTATTTTAGAAACAGAGTTCAAAGTGCCCCGTTTTAGAGTTCAGAAACATTACACTATTAGCAATAGCCGTTAGTATTATGGGTATCGATACTTAGGAGAGGTCACTCCTTGCTTGAGGTTCGCGACCTAAGTACATATTACTAGAATCAGAGAAACTCCATTATTGTGAAACTTTGGGGCGTGTTCTGACCAGAAAATCGGTTTAGTGTGAACACTTAAGTTATTATGCCAAGTAGTCGTTATACATGATTTCAGTCAATAGTTTACTTATATCGCGCGTATAGAGTTATACGATTTCCGCAACATTCTTTTAAACAACTGTCTTGGTTCGAACTATCTTTTGAGCAACTTTTGGATCGAAACTATCTTTAAGTATTGTACTACTTTTATAAACTTCTAAGTATAGATATACTTAACTCAAACTCTTTTTAGTCGAGGACTAGAAAACTGTAACTCACTCACTACTTTATTGTAGTTGACACTTTATCTCTTGTTTCAGGAAATCAAATGTAAGATACGAAGTGCATTATGTGGATGGGTTTGGAATGTCACGTGAAGTCATGAATCGGGAGAAGACCTATTTTGAATATGTTTTGGGAATTTTTATCAAACAATTTGCTATGTTGTCTCGTTATGTACTTTTAATGCTTGGTTATCTTTAAACTGTGAACTCATATTTTATTCGAAATGACTTGAAACCGTATGTTTTTATTTATAACTCGTGTGATGATATCTTTGCTCTTCACATCCCGTGTTTCCGCTTTAGCGGGGTGTGACATGCAGTAATGCCTATATCGTTTCATGATGATTTTGTCAATCATCATCATTGGGGCAGATGTTTTGAAATTTGCCTTGGACGAACAAAACCATACAAAGGCTGGAGAGGCGTTGATTCAGTCCTTATTCCAGTATCTACCGTTGGGGGTTATTGGTTTCTTCTTGAGTATAAAATTAATTCCAATGAGTTGAGCATTTACGACCATGAGCAATCTGCACATCCGGCCGTTTATATCGAAGACTTATTAACATTTTACGTTAAATACATTTGTTGGTTTTATTACTCTGCAAAACGTATCGGACCATCGGCACATGAACCTCCTCCTGGGTATGATGCACAACTTTATTACAAAAATGTAACTCAATATCCGGGTAGTAAGGAAAATTCTGCTGTGTTTCTATGTATGTTTATTCACTACACGGTCACTGGTGAAGTCTCAAGTGTAGTTAGAGCTGATGTATCCAATGAACAAGTAGTTGCTTTCAGGAGAAGGATGGCAAATGTACTATATGCAAAACGTAAAATGTAATTTTTTTTTTATATTTAATAATATGTAATGTTTTTAATATATATTTTTATTGTAATAATTTTTCATTTATGTTTTTATGAGTATGTTTTTATTTTCATGTTTTCTGTTAATATGTTTTTATTTAATATTAAATGTTATAAAAAATATTGATATAAACAAATATTAAAGCAGGAAACAAATTTTGATATAAACAAATATTAAACACAAACATAACTTTTTATTAATGAACAAAATCAAACATAGTTCAATGCAACACAATAGGTAAACGTACTACTGGGGGGGAGGGGGGCGGGGGCGGTAATATAAATGACTGCCGGTGAGGCATCTCGTTGGTTGTGGGATCCTGGTTGATCTTCTGGGTTCTTCATTCTGTGGGTTGGGTGGCTGGTCAAACCCATAATCACCAAAAGACTGAATCTGAACCGGGCTACTATCATGATAATGAGACCGGCGTGCAACCATTTCGGTAATTGGGTCCCTTTGGAAATCTGGTTGTACCCAAGGTCGAAACCCATCGCCATGAAAATTAGGTGACAACGAAAGCCAAGTAGAGTCATAGGGAGGGGTAGGGTTAGGGCCAGGGGTAGGCGTACGCAACAACTCGTGTATCATGTCTAGCCCATGCTGGGTACCACTACCTCCAGCCTCAAATTGTTGTGTACTACTACCTCCATGCTGATACTGAGAACCACCACCATCTGCCTGAGAACCACCACCATCTGCCCGAGTATGCTGCCCGTACTGGGAACCACCCCAACCACCCTGATACTGACCTCCATATTGGGGTGGAGGAGACGGAGGACGTGGATAATACGAAGGTGGGGGAAACGAAAATTGTTGCGATCCATAGTTCATCCGGTCCAAATTATGTCCATATCCCATAGCATCATTAGGGATTTGAACAAAATCCTGCCACATGGCGTTGTTCCCCACTCCACTATCCATGTTCTGTCGAGCACGATCGTGGATTTCCCTCAACGCCTCGTTCTGCAAAAAAAATTAAAACATATAATATAAAATAAATGTGATATACATATATGAATATATAAAATAAAATAAATACGCATAACATATTACCTGTACTTGCTGGACACCGCCCCATTGTGGATACACGTTGGGAGGGTTAGGTGCACCCGGGTTCGTGATGACTAAGACAGTGCGCTGATAATACCACTGCATATAGCCAGGTAGAACACCTCCCCCCCTCTGGTCCATCAAAGTGATAGACATGGTTGTGTCTATCATTCCAACACGCTATCTGAGCCTCTTTCTTCTGCTCCCAGTATGTACCTCGTCCCCCGCTAAACGAACCCGCATGGTTCCTCTTGTGCACTCTAGCTGGAAATATAAACAAACTTTCGGGAACCCCTTGCCCGAATCCAAACTGCCTGCATACTCGGTTCGGTTGATGAGGTTCCGCAACACACCACCAAACAAGCCATCCACTATACGCCCATATAACGCTGTATCTCCGGCAGTCATACACAAGGCCCCCCAGTACATCGGTATAAGGACACCAAATAAACTGGCCCTCTTCCAACGCGGTGAAAGCGGCACGGTATGCAACCAACACATGAGTCGGTGTGCGTGTGTTACTAAAGTTACCAAACCGGCGATGCCACCTAATATACAAATTAATAATCGTAAAAATTTAATAAATATAATAAATATAATAATCAGTAATTAAATTTATATAATAAAAATAATAAATATATAAAAATAATAAATATAATAAAAATAATAAATATATAAAAATAATAAATATATAAATTAATCTAAATTAATCATAATAACAAATATAATAAAAATGTAATGCAGAGATAAAAACATTACTTACTACCAACGCAGTGTGTGTAAATATGTTGTACACCCTCCCGTATGGTCCTACGGGGCGCAATAATGGGTATTCTCTCCCAGGCCCAAAGCTGAAGCAAAATCAACGGGCCCTGAATACCTTTCACATCCGGCTTCTCCGCAGCAGTACATAGTTGTCGGTACAAATAAGCCAACACTGCGGAGCCCCAGCTAAGTCTACCACCCTCAGTTAGGTCGTCTATGTTTTTCAAAAAATTAAGCGACACATCATACGACCTTGAATCACTGAACAGGTGCCCACCCAAAAGAGCCAAAATATATAATCTAGCTCTTTGCCAGCTGTCCCCGCTGGGATGAGTAATTTGATAAACTAGCTGATGGATTGTTATTCTACCACCGTCAACGTCACTCTCAACTGGCTCAAACCCAAGATAGCCAGAACAATCACTCGCCCACTCTTCCGCGCTTTTAGACTCCCAAACTCCGGAAACCACCGGTCCGTCTGCAGGCAGCCCCCAAATAACTTGTACGTTTTGTAACGTAACGGTCGCTTCACCGGTGGGAAAATGGAAGGTGTGCGTCTCGGGACGCCACCTCTCGACCAAAGTCGTAATCAGAGCGTGGTCGATCTTATGGTAACCGGTACGTAATACACCGTCGAACCCAGCGCTGGCTATGCAGTTTCTCACTTCCTCCGGAATATTGTCGGCCAGGTCCCAATATCCGGAATCACACCGTCTAGCTTTTATGGGAGCAGTATGTTCTTGCAAATTGTTAAATAGACGGGAAGCACGGTGGTGGTTACCGGCTTGTAAAAACATCAATTCTTCGTTTCGGGGGGTTGCGGATGCTCCAAATTGCGCCATTTTGTGTTTTGGTTTGATTTTGGTCGGATTTTTTAACAAGTCGCCGGAGTGTTTTTTTTTTTTTGATAAGAGTTTTGTGTGTGGTGTTAAAGTGAGTCGCTGCTGCATGGTATTAAAGGCACTTAAGAACCGGCTTTGGCAATGCCGGTTCTTACACGTGGCGAAACCTGATTGGCGTGTATTAAAGGTGGTTGTCGGTCGCTGCATGGGTTTTAAAGCTGTTTTCGGTGGAGTCAAGAGCCGGCATTGGGAATGCCGGCACATGCGTGGTGGAAATCTGACGTGGAAAGCACTGCTGACTGGGTGTTGACTAAGCGATTTGGTAGTGGAAATCCTACGTGGCGTGGTGATTTGGCAAGAACCGGTATTGGGAATGCCGGTTGAACGTGATTTGCAAATTTTTTCCGTTGAAATCCACCGGTGCTAATTCCGGTGGATTTTTATCCATTCCGGCCAAAAATTCTTCTTATCTTGAGCTGTTTTGTGTTTGTATCTTTTTGTGTTTTTGGAAGTTTTTATTTATATACCATTCAGATGTCTTTATCTATATCCACGTCAAAGTATCAGGAACATATATAACTCTAATCGTTCTTATCGTAAATCCAGTTGAGTACAAATATTTGTTACGTACATATCCTTACATATCCTTCCAAGCAAATGAATATGAAAGAGATGCATGATAAATTGAACCAAACGATTTATTCAACATACACATAATGGTGATAATAATACTAGCCCTCTTTCCATCCCAATTATTTATACGCTCTTGCTACAAAAGTCACTATAGGATGATTATTTTTTGTATCTTTATGTTTATATGTGTTAAGATCATATCCTGAAAGCAAGCAAAAGATCAAAATTAGTAGGAAGTCAATGAAACAGCGAACTTGAAAATGAGAGAAGGGTTTAATTACTGCTCATATTCAACGTTAACTCTTCCTAGAGCAAGGCGAGCAATTTTTGCAAAAGCTTCTTGAGAAAGTTCAAGTTGATTCACTGCACATCTTGGGCAACTACCAACAACCATAACATCAACGGTATTTCCTGTGCATGCATCCCTAATAGCTTTGTTGGTTCCACTAATGCAACGCACACGGTACTTCCTTCCACAAGCTGCTCCACTCGAAAACAACCCACTATGCACTTTTGAAATCATGACACCTCGGTCTTGTGAACCGAAACATGTTGATGCTAAAAGAGGCCGATAAAAGATTAAATTAGGTTTTTAGTTTTTGCAGTGCCAAAATACAAGAATTAGAATTTACTTACGAACATAAGGTGGATCATATACGGTAGCTTGGCCAGAAATGGCATGGGCAATTGAGGTGAGGCTTAGGATCATGCTAAAAAAGATCAGAACTTTTGTCACCGAATCCATATTTTTTTTTTATACTTATGGAGTGAAACCCGTTAGGGTGTGGCTTTTATAGATGGAAAGACCTTGCAAGAAAGCTTACAAGATGTATCGTGCTCCGTGTGTTCAACAATGTACACCGGTATATACAGTCAAATAAAACGGGCTTCCTAGAATAGCTACGTTAGATCTTTGAGTTCTTGATAACTACTAGTTTTAAAAAGAATATCGGGCTTCTAAAAATAGATTGGTTTTCTAACTTCTTGATATATAATTCCCACTTTCAGATGGAAGTGAGCTTTTTTTTCTTTTTTTTTTCTTTTTTAATACTGAAACAATCACTACAAGAATAGTAACCTTTCCGGACGACACTTTTCCGGACGACACAATGTCGTCCCCAAAAGCCCCACTAAACGACAAAAATTTGGTTTTTTTGACTTTCTTTTGGTCAAATAAACGACCGAGACTTTTCCCGACGACATGTCGTCGGGAAAGGGTTTTCATATATTTTTTTTTTTTGGTCGTGTAAAAATATTGGCGCGAATATGAAAATAATTTCCCGCGCCACCTTTGGCGACGACATGTCGTTCCTAAACTATTTCAATAAATAAAAAGTTATTATATACTTAATAATACAATATCATTTAATAATAAAAATAAAAATAAAAAATGAATTAATTTTGGTAACGACATGTCGTTCCTAAAACTATTTCAATAAATAAAAAGTTATTATATACTTAATAATACAATATCATTTAATAATAAAAATAAAAATAAAAAATGAATTAATTTTGGCAACGACATGTCGTTCCTAAAACTATTTCAATAAATAAAATGTTATTATATATTTAATAATACAATATCATTTAATAATAAAAATAAAAATAAAAAATGAATTAATTTTGGCAACGACATGTCGTCGCCAAAAGCCTTTATAATAAAAAAAAATATATGAATTAAAAATCATTTAAAAATATAATTAAAATAATTACCTTTTTAATAAATAAAATTAATAATTAAATATCATTTTAATTAAAATTAATTTAAAAAATCATAAATAAATAATAATAATTAAATATAATTTATTTAGAAAATATATATATTCTTTTAAATATACTTTTATCCATTAAAAATTTAAATATTATTTGAAAAAGTAATATGAAATTGAAATATTATTTAAAAAAGTAATATATAATTTGTATTGTAATAATTATAGTATTCTATCTATATATTTATAATAAATTGTTATATTAATAATTACATACTTTTCTTATACTTTTCTTATGTTTGATTTGTATAATATTTCAAATAATAATGATAAATAGGTATTATAGACGTTAAAAATACTTTACATAATAAGTCATTCGGATCATTTACATGTAATCAACAACATTACGAATCATTACATCTCGAGTGTGTTACACAATTGGCAATGATATCATTCAATCGAGTAAGTCGTTCTATTGACACAAATATAGGCTTAAATCGGTCGATCATTAAACTTCGACAACAAGGATATGATAGTAATGATAATTACCATCCCTTTACGTACATCATTAACTGTTCGATTATACCATAAATCATATCGATCATTACAATTCAATCAAATGTGTAACCGGTTTTATTAAAAGTCATTTTTACATGTAATCAACAACATTACGAATCATTGCATCTCGAGTGTGTTACACAATTGGCAATGATATCATTCAATCGAGTAAGTGGTTCTATTGACACAAATATAGGCTTAAATCGGTCGATCATTAAACTTCGACAACAACGATATGATAGTAATGATAATTACTATCCCTTTACGTACATCATTAACTGTTCGATTATACCATAAATCATATCGATCATTACAGTTCAATCAAATGTGTAACCGGTTTTATTAAAAGTCCTTTTTACATATAATCAACAACATTACGAATCATTGCATCTCGAGTGTGTTACACAATTGGCAATGATATCATTCAAATCGAGTAAGTGATTCTACTGACACAAATATAGGCTTAAATCGGTCGATCATTAAACTTCGACAACAATGATATGATAGTAATGATAATTCGTAAATTCCTTTACGTACATCATTAACTGTTCGATTACAATTCAATCAAATATAATGTGTCAGTAGTGATGCAACTAAGATATGATGTGCTACTAGATAGTTATGAGTTTCAAGATATGATTTCCGGAGAACATCTAATGCGGGTGTAATAAGTGTCGATTTAAGTCTTACATGAGTTTCAAGACCACCGAATTTGACAAATGAGTTAGCATCGACGAAAAGTTAGGGCTTATTTTAATTAGGGCTTATTTTAATTAATATACATTATTATTTATAATTTCTTATCTTAATGTTAATGGAAAACAAGAAAAAAAAAAAAAAAAAAGAAATTCAAAAAATTTCGTCGCCATAGGGTATTAGGGACGACATGTCGTCGGGGAAACATGGTCAAAAAATTCAGCACTTTTCCCGCTAACTTATAGTTTCCCGCTACTACGTTTTGGGGACGACATGTTGGCTGGAAATGTCGTCGGGAAACAGTTAAAACAGCTTTTATCCTTTTCTAAGTCTCATTTATCACAAACACAAGCCCCCTAATTCTCACCCGCCACCACCATTACTCGCCGGCGATTTCCCTCAAACATCACCGCCACCACCATCTCAGCCGCCACCACCATCTCAGCCGCCACCATCATCTCAGCCACCACCACCGTCTGCAAAGGAGGTAAGTTGCTTTACTTTCTTGCAAATTTGGTTCTTATTTTAACTTTTAATTAGTAAAAGTACACCTTAATTTCAACAAATTTGGTTCTTATTTTAACTTTTAATTTCTTTAAATGATATTATACTCTTAAAATTATAATAATAAGAGTAGATTACGTAAATTGGTGGATATTGTTCACGTTTTAACATCTATTACAGATTCTTATCTTCTTTTTAAAAGTCGGAATATAAATATCAAATGAAATAATTGTGAGAAATGATATTTCGGTTATTTTCAGGATTGTATGTTTAGATTTGTTAGGTTATTGATTTGTTATTGATTTGGGTATTTAAAAAGTGTATGAATATGAATATGAAATATGAATATGAATATGATTTGTTAGGTTATTGATTTGGTTATTGATTTAATTTGTTAGGTTATTGATTTGGGTATTTAAAAAGTGTATGAATATGAATATGAAATATGACTATGAATATGAATATGAAATATAACTATGAATATGAAATATGAATATGATTTGTTAGGTTATTGATTTGGTTATTGATTTGTTAGGTTATTGATTTGTTAGGTTATTGATTTGGTTATTGATTTGTTAGGTTATTCACTTGTTTAATACATATATCATTATTATGTTATTAGTACTTGTTGTTTTACAGATGACATCAGTTGCTCACGGCGGAGACGCGGGTGGTGATCCACCAGGTGGTAGTTGGGATCCACCGAGGAGTCACATTAGTAAGAAATAATTACTTTGTATTTTGAGATTATATTATTGACTTTGTTTTCTTGTATTAATAATTTATTCTATTTTAATTTGCAGCGAAATCGAATGTACGAAAGAAAACCACGTGTTTCAATTTGCGGGAAGAGTTCAGGAAAAACCAGAACCAACCGTTGAAGGTTGAGTTTGATGTTAGTGACGAGGGGACGGGACGTCCGGTTTGTGAGCATGGGCAGATGATCATTTCTCTGATCGGGTCTATTGTTAGGGATAATACATTTCCCAAACATTACCCGAGTTGGGCCAGGGTGCCTCAGGATAAGAAGCTTCGGATTTGGCCCGAGATTCGAGTTGAGTTTCTTTCAAAAGATTACTATATTTATATGTTTATCAAATATAAAGTTCTAACTATATTATTTAAATTGTAGAAATACTTTGACATGAGGCCGTGGTTGGATGGCGGAGAAAAGGAAAGAACGGTGAGAGGCGGGGTGGAGGCGATATGTCAAGAGAGATATAAAGGCGCAAAGTCAGATTTCAAGAAGGAGTCCTTTGTGGCACGTAATGGGTACGAGGATCCTAATCACCTTCGTGACGATCCCCCGGCCGGAGTTCCTCCTGATGTGTGGGGTCCATTCGTAGACTTTGTCACGACCCCTAGTCAAATAAGCCGTGCAGAGAAGAACTCCGAAAATAGGAGTAAACAAAAATACGCAAGTAAGCATGGAAGTCGATCTTATGTTAGTAGGAGGGCGTATCGGGTAAGTAGCATTTCATTCATTAGTATTAATATTTTATGTATTTAATTAGTTGTGATAAATTTGATTCATTGATATTATTTAAATTGATGTGTTAATAGCGAGCCGAGGACCCGACGTGTGATAATCCGAGTCATATCGAAAATTATAAGCAAATGCATGTCGATAAGTGGAACAAGGAATGGGTTTCCGAGGAAGCGGCAAATTTACATGTAAGTAAAATGAGTAAAACGGGTAAAAAGCATAAAATGGGTGAAACGGGTCAAAACGGGTAAAACATAAGATATATGGATCAAACAACTAAAAACGGGTCAAATGGGTTATATATTATCAACCGAAACTTTTAATTAACATTTTGTAACGGGTAAAAAGCTTAACATGGGAGAAACGGGTCAATATGGGTAAAACATAAATTGCTAGTATCAAACAACTAAAAACGGGTCAAATGGGTTATATATTATCAACCGCGACTAATAATTAATATCTTGTAACTTTTTAGCGGCAAATGGTTGATTTGAAGACTCGATCCCCTTTGACAAGTGAGGAGGACATAATGGATGCGGTTTTGGGAGTGCGTCGTGGCCACAATCGTGGACGGGGGAGAAAGCTACCTATGTCGGTGACTAGTTCTTTACCGACTTCATCAAATCAACCAAGTTCATCAACTATGGATATAAATGACAATGTGATAGAACAAAGGGTACAACAAGAGATGAGACGATTTTTGGAAGCGTTTCAAGCATCAAACCCGGGTTTTGTTGTGCCAAATTATCCCGTAGTTGATAATCATCAAATCGAAGAGGCGGGAGACGATACGGGTGAAGACGATACGGGTGAAGACAACGATGATTGACTCATGTATGTTTGAACAATTTCAGATTTTCTAAGACATTTTATCGTTTTTCTTTATTATGTTTCATTATCAAATTTTCGGATTATTTGTGTATGTCGGATAATTGTTTTATGGTTTTAATGATTATGACTTTAATATATTCGATTGTCGGGTTTGTAATTTTCTGGAAATAAGCTGTTTGAATAAGCTGTACAGGTTGGCATGAGCGAGAACTGGAAAATAAGCAGTTTCAAATAAGCTGTAAAAAAAATCACCAGGGCCTTTGGCGACGACATGTCGTCCCCAAATGTCGTCGCCAAAGCCCTTTAATATTTGTTTTAATAATAAATTTTAATTAATAATAATAAATTAAATAATTATTTTAATAATAAATTTTAATTAATAATAATAAATTAAATAAAAAAATTTAAATAATTATTTTAATAATAAATTTTAATTTATAATAATAAAATAAATAAAAAAAATGAAAATCTTTTAGTCGTCGCTAAAAAAAATTCAAATTATGTTGAAAGTCAATGTGGGCCCGCTCAGGTCGTCGCCAAATGTTGTCGCTAAAACCTTTCCCGCACGAACCTTTCCCCACGACTCATTAGCGACGACATGTCGTCGCCAAAACCCTTTAGCGACGAAATTTGTATCTTTACCGACGACATTTTGTCGTCGCCAAATGTCGATTTTGTTGTAGTGAATTAAAAGTAAATTATAGTAAATTTGAATTTTCGAATAAAACCCACTTGGTATATCTATATCTATATATATATATATATATATATATATATATATATATATATATATATATATATATTATAAAGCATTTAGGAAATAAAATGTTGAAATTTAAACATAATAAAATTATTAAATTACCCTTTAAATTAATTAATTACAAATAATTATAATTATATTTTATAACACACTTATCATACATACTTAAAAATTTAAAATAATTGAGTTTTTTTTTATAAATTTAAACCAATCAATTGTATTGTGTAAAAATTCAAATAAGTATAATTAATCTTTATAATTTTTGTAACTAATTGAATGTTTACAAACCCAAAATCTTAATCATTCATTAACATTTAAATACTTTATCTCTTTATCAAAGTTTAAATTTAAGGGTTAATGCACTACAGAGTCACTATACTCTCCAAATAATCTGGTTGGATCATTGAACTAAAAAAAAATAATGTGGTTATCACTCTACTTTCAAAAAAAGTTTAAAATAATCACTCATGATTAAAAAAAATCTAAATGGTCACATGGTCAACATGCAACCGGCTAGTACAGGTCGCAATCAATTTAATTAGAGTTAATGCACCTAAGCATCACTGTACTATTTCAAAAAATCCGATTAAATCACTCGACCAATAAAATATATATAACTTTCCTTCTTCTTTTTAAAAACGTTTATTTGCATCATTTGGGCCCACGACAACTTATTGTTCTAGGTTAAAAACTAAATTTTTATAAAATTAAAATTTTTATTTATTTAATATAGTGATTTGTGTTTTTATTAAATCACACTTTCCCTATTTATTAAAATTTTGGACTCAAAATTCTTCATTCAATCTGTATATACCTATATCTATATATCTATTCCAATCGGTGTATAACAATCGATGATGTGGAGCACGACTCTCGCTAACTTGAAAGAAAACCTAAATAAAATCGCGTTAGATGTCCACGAAGATAATGAGGACGATGCTGACGTGGATGATTATGATTGGATCTCTAATTCTGATCGGAGGTTTTCGATTAATCATCGCCGGTCAGTTTGACCAATGGTTAATGGTGTTGATTCATGTTGCTCTAATTCAGAGGTAATTGTTAGTTTATTTAGCTGATTTTAGTTTTGGTTGATTTGGTGTAGATTGTGGTTAAGTTAGGGTTTCTGAGATGTTAAATTAGTTAATGTAGTTGGATACAGGATTGCTACCTGATTATGATTAAAAGTATGTAACAGGGTGTGAAGAGGATGGAAAGCTCGAGAATAGATCGTTTTATGATGCTATTAAGCATAGGTACAGTGAGAGTGAAGCAGAAGATAAAGCTTCAAAAATATATATATTTTATTATTCGAGTGATTCAATCGGATTTTTTGAAAGAGTACAGTGATCCTCGGGTGGATTAACCATTTTTAACCTAGAACAATAAGTTGTCGTGGGCCCAAATGATGCAAATAAACGGTTTTAAAAAGTAGAAGGAAAGTTATATATATTTTATTAGTCGAGTGATTCAGTCGGATTTTTTGAAAGACTACAATGATCCTCGGGTGCATTAACCCTAAATTTAATCACGGGAAGAAATTCCAACATGGCCACTAAAGTCAATACAGTTAGAGGCCTGTTTGTAGTTGCGAAACTTAATTGATAACGTACTATAAGGGTGATGGATATTCCAAGGGAGGTTCAAATAGTAGTTTGCAGGTATTTCAGATGCTTTTGTATTCTAGAAAATTATTGAAGAAAATTCAACTATAATGACTTTTCATGTCATCTTCAAATTCACTCTGTATTCCAAAATGTTGATTTTTCAACATTAAGGTCGGTTTGTATGGTATAACTGGACAAGTATAAACATGTACAGGTTAATCTAAAAAAAGTAAATAATAATAATTAATCATATATTGATATATTGCATTGCTTTGTTGGTTTTAGGTAAATTTATTTGAGATGAATCAGTTTATTCGATGGGAGGTAATTAGATACTAACCAATGAGTGTTCGGTTAAGTTTAGCCAAAGTTGTTATAATGAAACGTCACTATAAACCGGTGAGCCAATAGAACATGAAGCATACATAATCGAAAGCAACATGTTCCCTTACAAAGTTTAAATTTGATTCCACTTTCTTGCGCTATTGCCTTTTGTGAATATTGGAATGCTCCTTCAAAATCATCATTTGTTGCATACATCATCATTTCGTGTACTATCTTCTATTATTTGCTTAATGTTATGTTTTATTTATTCAAGTTTCATTGTCCGTTTGCGAGCAAGTAAAAAGTTACGCATGTTCAAATATAACAAAAAGAAATAAAGAAGAAACTGCGAACTTAAGGAGATAAAGGAAATTAACACTCGTGCTCATTCGAAGAGTAAATTCGTATTTGATGAAATGTAGACAACAAATTATTCAAGGAATTGATACATTGCTATGAGACACACACAAATGACACAACCGTACGTGAATCTCATTTATTCGGAAGAAAGCTTATAAAGAGAGCTTATTAGCATACATATTTTATTTGATTAGATCCTGAAAAACACAAAACGAAAAAAAAAAAACATTAGTCAAATATCGTAAAAACCACTATAAGAATTTGGGTTTTATGTATATTTACCTGTTATATTCAATGTTGATCCTCCCTGCATCAGGATTAGCAATCACTGAAAATGCCTCCCGAGAAAGATCAACTTGATTTGCAGCACATCCGGGGCAAAGATCAACAACGGTAACATCAACGCTCCTTCCGGTGCATGGTTGTGGAAAGGCATTGGTTCCACTCGTGCAACTCACGCGGTACCTAGTCCCACAAGCACCTCTGTTGTTAAACAATCCAGCGTTTGCTGCCATAAGCATTACACCACGGTTTTCGAAGCCAAAACATGACGATGCTACATAACACAAAAACATAAAAAATAAAAGATGAACTCAAAACAAAATACATGAAGATAAATGAACTTCGGTTAATCCTGGATAAGGATATATGTACACTTACGAACATAAGGAGCAGTGTAAAATGTTGCTTGGCCCGCAATCGCGTGAGCAACCGATGTGAGACATGCAACCATGGCGAGCAAGATAAAAACTCTAGTCATCAAAGCCATTTTTAAAACCCTAAAGATGATTTGTGAAGTTGTTTACTTAATTTTATGAAAATAAACTTTGAAGGGCACTTCCTTTTATAGCTGGAAAAACTAACTTGATGGCTAATAAGATCGTGCAACTTTTTCTTTCATGTATTCAACAAAACACAAATGTTTGACCGAGTCACATAAATGGGACAGAAACCTAAATTACGGGTCACAAATTTTCTAATTCGTGGATAATTAATCTTCTCATGACATACAATCTTCTTTCGTAATATTGAATCCAATGATATTTATTTACATGTTTATTGACAGCCACCGATAAGATTAACAATCATGGCCGGTCCCGAAAGTTCGAGTGCCCTGTTTAAAGAAAAAATAGAAGAATTTAATGGGACAACGGGATTTCTCTAATATGTTTAACCAACTAAACTAATCACACATTAGATCAAAAAATCACACTATTTAATCTATATTCTAATAGATAATATCTTTTTTCCGAAATTTTGGACCCCTTTCAAACTTAGGCCATCTGCGGTTGCACATCCCGCACCTCTATGGGACGGACCTGATAACGGCGTTAGTTGTGGTCGGATATGTTGATAGTAATTTATTTTAGTTCTTTTACTCTTTAGCATGGAAAATGATTATCGACTTTAATATTTTTATCAGGGTATGTTTGGCGCAAGTAGTTGTAGCTGAAACCTGAAGATACGATCTGGAACTAACAACCGAAAGTTTAATTTTTTCATTTTTAAAAGGTACTTTAATTAGATTTTCATTTTTGAGCTTTTTTTCTTAAATAAAAGGTAAAAATGTACTATCCAAACGAAACTTTTATTATTAAGTAACTTATATTTTTAAAAATGAAAAACTCAGACTCTAAAATAACAATTACTACATCACTTTCTATGGGTTGATTTGGTTTTTTGGTCTAGTCAAAACGTACATTTTGGAATTCTAAGAATTCACATGCAAGCGTTTTAATCATACATTAATTTCGTTACCTTTCAAATGAAAGTATATAGAACCATGTATACGTTTATTAAAACTAACAAGAGGAAAAAGGAAAAAAATAACATGTCTACATGCACGCCAAATCTTTGGTAAATAAAATCACAAAGAAAAATTGAAAAAGTTTGTAATTAAGCTCCAAATTATAATTACATACGTATATGTTATGTATATGTTATGATATCCTTTTATGCTTTTCAACCTAAAAAAAAAAACAAAATAAAATAAAATCTGTTGGTCGCCTATTTCACGAACCCCTTTGAACCCTAACAATACTAGTTGCGGAATAACTAATATGTATGTAAATATGGTGAAGAACAGCAGAAGTAACCAAATGGTTGATACTATTAAACTTACGTATTCGATTACAAACACGAATAGTATCTAAACACTCGATTACAATGACTTTAACACTCAAGAACTCACAGTTACTCGACCTAGACCTAGCTCACGTAACTATGAGTGATGTGACTGCTCTGACAACTTTCAACAACAGCATTTATGATCCCGAGGTTGCTATTTATAGCTGACCCGAAAAACCTAAAGAGTTACGCGCGTAACTACACAGTTACGCGAGCGTAACTTAGTTACTCTCCGTAACTTAGTTACTTAGAGTAACTGTCTACGTAAATGCGTTTTGGACTTTACAACTCGATCTAATTACATTCTAACTCGACGACACAATCAACTGAATACAACTACAGACATTTATGTTCCAACAAACTCCCCCTTGGATGTAGCTTGTATTCTTCAAAATTTTCTTGAACTTTTGGTGTCGAGAGATCGAGAGTTGATCCTTTAAACTTCACAGAGACTTGTACGGTGTTCATTCTGCAACCGATGACTTGCGAATCTTTCTGGCAGCTAATCTTCATCATTAAGCAACGCGGCTCCATGAAGATCAGCTTCGAGTCCTTAACTTCCAGGAAGTGCTAAACTCTCCGAGATCCGATCTTTAACTCTGCAAACCTGGCTTACAGAGACAAAACTGACCAAATACGTGTTTTTGTTCTTTAAACTGATAAAATTTCTTGTTTTTCAGAAAACACGTGATAAAACCTTTTAACCTTGAACGATACGTGACAACGAAGAAAATAAACGCATAAATAAAATCTTTTTATATTTTTGTTCGTTTTCTTAACCGAAGACCGAAAATCTTTTTGTGGTTTTCATCTATAAGCTATTTACACTACTTTAGCAACCTACAAAGAACAAATCTTTTTTTTTTTTTTTTTTTTTTTTTTTTTAGGGATTAGTTTGCTTTTAGGATCATATCGCAGAAGTCAAATCACAAGAATCAGCCGATTATTAGTATATTTGTCCTCTTAAATACAACATAGATATCATATAAAAAGTCTTCCGATTATTTAAATTACATCTGTTTTTATATGGATCCCACTTATATTTACACTTAGCTAAATCCGAACTTCCCTCAAAGCGTCATCAAACCTCCAGTATTTATTTCGGAAAACTGTGACCTTATTCCTAGATTATTAACTACTCTAAGTATTGAAAATGCATACATATAGTATTAAGTTTAAGCACTTATGCAATTTTCATTATTTATTAGCCTTTTATTTATTTATTTATTTATTTATTTATTTATATAAGCTTAAAAAGCTTTATTGACTCGTGAATTCCTCCCTCTGTCTCTGCCGTTTATCAAGTAAGCATCAAGAGTTATGGAATTCTTATTTGACTCTACTCTCCCCCTGTCTCTGCCGTTTATCAAGTAAGCATCAAGGGTTACAAGTTTTACTTAGATTTAATTATACATAACTCCTCAACCTTTATACTAACTGCAGGAAACTATGATTTCGCAACCTTATAGAATCCTGGAGCGCCTCAAGGTATTTATGAGTTTTAATATTAATATAAACTCTTTGAGTTTAAGATAAAAGCGATTTATTATTATTTTATTTTTTTGTTTTTCTCTCAATTTTTCTTTTCCTCGCTTTTTCTATTACTCTCAGATACTTATTAATATATATATTATAATATCCTATGGTGACAGATTCCAGGCACACCGAAAGTTTTCAGCTTATCACTGAGATGAACAGACTTAACCGAGTTACCCATTAAAAACAGTTTCGGAAGATTGTTTATATGATATTAGCCGTACCTACTAATACATCGAACAAAAACTTATGACTCTGATTTTTAAAATCTGCGATGTACTATCATTTCCTAAAGTTTTTACAAACTTTCTCCCCCTCTTTTTATGTTTTTTCTGATTTTTATGTTTTTCTGATTTTTTTTTTATTTATTTTATTTATAACTATACAAATCCTAAAAACTTAAAAAGAAAGATTTCGAAGTCACGATCAAACGATTTAGGTTTTTATCAATTTGGATGCTTTATACTCAATTGAGATTAATTAACTTTGACTCAATGAGTTTTCAAAACTTTAAACTCTTTTGAAAAGAGTTTTGCATTTAAGCAAAACGGTTTTTGTTCGAGTCCGCAACTGTTATATGTTGCGAAGTCTAAACACTTTAAACTTTTAAATATAAAAATGTTTATTATACTTGAAAATATGTGTTTGTAACATAAGACGGACCACGTAACTCAAATAGGAACTGAAAACCTACCGAACCACGTATCACACACAAACAAACATAAATTCAAAAATAACAAACACTTTATACCAAAAGATGAATCAATAAATACAGAAAAAATAGATAATGTTTGAGCTGAGAATTAAGAAATACCAAAAGCCAGCTAAATTACTGCAAACAAAATCTACACTGCATCATCTTTTACCAGCGGCATGTTTTTCGAGTGATATCCTTTTTCCACACAGATATGGACCACATGCGAGAAAACAAAACCGAAGGATCGCTCGTTCCACATTGCCATGATCATCTTCTCATTCAGGCGCTTCAGGTCACTCTCGGAGAGACAGAGTCTATGAATAGGATCATAGATCCTTAGAAATACTTTCCCCGCATAATCTGTCATGACTGCCTCCCGAGAGTCTTCATCAAAGAACCAATCATCAAGTGCTTCCAAAAAATCTTGAGGCAGAGAAGGCATCCTGATTCGCTTAAGCAGCTTGACCTCTGGATAGATGTGCTCAACATTGCGCTTCCCAGTGGATGGATTGCGATGCTTTGACTTCTTCAATATATGCTTGGTGAGGGAAAAGTTGACATATTTCTTGTAGTATATGTCTTCCCTCAGCTGGATGTAGAAGAGCTTGGCGGCATCTGAAGTGAGGTTCTTTGGTTCCATGTCCGCAAGGCGCTCCAACTCATAATATGGCATGGAGCTGAAGGTAGCATACTTTATCCGCATGTACTGCACCCCATCTATTCTGAGCAGAGCAAAGAAATCGGTGTTGTCGATGTAGCGCCATGATAGAATAAGCTTTTTGCATGGGCCTACAAGATTACAACCTGCAACAACACCGACTTTGCCAAAAACCCGATGATCTATCTCTCTCCCTTTGCTATCAACATAGTGGACATAATTCTTCACGGGAGGAGCTGGAACGGCTGGAAGCTCTGGTTCGCTTACTTCTTTAGACTTCCTCTTTGAACCAGAAGAGGAAGCAGCTTTGTCTTTCGATCCAGCCTTTGATTGTGATGCAGTTGCCTTCTTTAACCGTGCAGAATCAACCTCGTCCTCGGAGTCCTCGAACATAGAACAACTCCCGGGGACCATTGAGGCTGCATCGCCTTCTTGCATCGGAACAGCATCAAATCTAGGAACTACAGCGGTAGATCCTTGTACAGACATTGCAGGCTGTGCTGGTTGGATCTGACGATCATGAGTACCTGCAGGAACTAAGATAAAAGCAAGATTAGGATTAGTGGTCTCCCCCTGAATAGGTGCTTCCTTAGCTGGGGATCCTTGATCGTTTGCAGAACCGGAGGCAGATCCGCCTTGTGTTGCTGGTTCTGAAGGATTTTCCTTGCCTTGGTCTTCTGAGCTCATGAGAGATAGAGCTCCTGCACCTCCCAGATCGTCATCAGGGTTTCCCTGATCATCCTTATCATCTTTATCGTCCTTAGGTGCATCATCTTTATCTTCATCATCGTCTTTCTCCGCCTCTTTCTCCTCTTCTTCTTCTTTCTCCTCATTCTCCTCTTCTTTCTCTTCGTCAAGGCGCTCGAGAACGGTTTCATAATCTCCTCGAACCGCCGCAACCTCGTGCTCTAAATCTTTCACCGTCTTCTCAAGAGATTTAATCTTTGAGTCCTTAGCTCGCACTTCACCTTCAAGCTTCTTTATCTTCAATGCATGCTCGTTGTGTGAGCTCTGGAGATTCAGCATCTGAAGCTGTAGTTGTCTGACCATGTCACTTAACCCGACCGTGATCTCGGGGCGAGAAGAGCTGCCCAAAGGACTTGAAGTCACGATCGGTGAGGTGGTGGTGAGGATTGTAGCATGAGCGGAAGAGATAGGTGGTGTGGGTGTGAACTTTGGAGGTGGTGGAGGAGCAGTGGTGATGACTGTTGATAGAGGAGTAGTGGTGATGATTGTTGTTGGTGGAGTAGTGGTGATGATTGTTTTCTTTGACTTCTTTACCAGTGGAGTTTCAGAAGAGACCTCAGGTGAAGTGGGAGTAGTGCGAGGCCGTTTGATTGAAGATGTTGGTGGAGATTGCTGAAAGGAGTGAGGCTGTATTCCAACAAACTCCGCCTGCTTCGATCTTGCTGTGCGGATAGGATTTGGGGAAGGAATCACAGCTTTCGGTTCCTTGAATGTAACTCCTTTCCCTTTAACTGCCACCTGAACGGCAGTACCAAATAAATCTGCCCCAGCCTTCGCTCCTTTCTTCAGGATCTTCTGACGCCTAGAAGCATAGTCTTGCACAGGAATGTGCTTCCTGAGAACTTCTAACTCTTCCAAAGCCTTCTTCATTTTCCTTGTGGCGTCGGAGAGTTCAACTGTTTCCTCCGACCCAGCTTCACCCTCACTATCATCACCCCCTGAAGAAGAAGACTCTGAAGAGGATTCATCGTCAATTTCTACCTTTTTCTTTCCCTTTCCCTTTCTTGAAGCACCCGCAGGATCTTCAGAAGCCTCGGTTTTGGAAGACTTCCTAGATCTGGACGGGCGAGGGGAATCAGGAGTCACCAGATCGTCATATGCATTAAGCGATGGAGTAGGAAAGTCAGGATCAATCAAAACACCCCGGAGAGGTAACTCGGGACCTCCCCTCTTGCAATCTTGAAAGTAGTGAGAATCGATCCTCTGCGCCTTCCCCACCGGACCATTATAACGAAGGTCCAGTAGAGAGTGATCAATCATTAGCTGCACAAATCTCGGATACTGATCAAAGGTCTTCTTCTTGTCCTCCAGATTCCAGCACATGTTGTTGAGAATAAATCTGGAGTAGTTGTACTTGTGATTGAACACCAACGAAGCCATCAGCGCCTGACCCCGTCTGTCTAAAGAATCGTATCCCCCTTTCCATCTGGACATGCACATGATGACCGTGTGCATTAGAAAGCGATAAAGCACAGGCATCATGGGCTTCTTGAACTGGAATGAATCCAGACGGCCAGAGTATCCCATTTGTCTGAAACAGCCGAAGATCGTCTTCTCTGGTAAAGTATCATCAGCATCAACCGTATCCCTGAACTGAAGAACCGTGCGGATCACCTCTTCAGTAATGATGATCGGAAGACCCCCAACTGTTGTCTCAATGGTATGAGGAGAAACCGACGTGTTAACCCCAGCATTCCTCCAAAACTCGCTAATAAGATCCTTCTTTAGATCGGGATCAACTCGTAATGAATAAGCAACAGGGCTTCTCAGTAGATAATTGACAATCTCCTCAAACCCTTCTCCTTTCTCAACAGTCGATAGGAGTGCCACTGAATTGTGCCTTCTCATGGCAATATCCTTCTTATCTTTTGCCATTCTACACATCAAAAACGACAAACTTGCACAAAAGTTAGTAAATGCACAAAATCTTCTATAAGACATCGTAAACAATATCCTAGACATGCATAGACTACTTATGACGGAAAGAATGTCATTTCAATTGAAATGAAGTTACGCTGCGATCGTTAGAACAATTACGTTAAACAAATTGAATTTGAAAAACAGATGTGAATCTGTTGACAGTTACGGGCCCGTAACTAATAGTTACGCGCGTAACTGTCTCACGTAATAGTCATTTTGAAAAATTTGGGCAGCATAACTAGACAATTATACAGGTCAGAGAACATCTTCTTTAACGGATACGTGCGCGTAACTAGCAGTTACGTGCCGTAACTATCAGTTACGCGCTAAACACAAACCACATAAAGTCACAGTTACGTGCACGTATCTAGCAGTTACGTGCCCGTAACTAGCAGTTACGTGCCCGTAACTGTCTGCAGAACCCAGATTTTCAAAATTTTCAAGTAACTCTGAATAAGCTATGTTTTTCATCTTAAAATCCTATCATAAGCTGTATTCCGAACAACATTAAACTTTACACTACACAATTTTGACAACTTATGTAGACACAAACAGTTTTGAGATCGGTTTTTAGGTCAAAATGAAAATTTTCTTTAAACCTTCGATTTAGGCCGAAAATCAACAATCAAATCATGTCATTGAACTCGAAAACTAGTTTATGATGTTTAATCATCAACAATTTCATGTTTTGATTGGCAATTTTGACTTTTTAATTTTGACTACCCAAACCGCCGAGACCCACTTCGAAAATCAAGCAAAAACAGTTCAATAATCAAGTATTGGTGGTTTCGAAATCAAACCTGTGTTTTGATGATGAATCCGAGCCTTAATCACGAAGAAAACGAGCGAGATTTCGAGAGAGAAAAGAGGGTTTTAGCAAAGGGTTTTTGAAAGCATGAGAGTAACTGTGATTTTCAACCGTTTATATACCCTTTCTCTCTCTTAGTTACGCGCACGTAACTGTGTAGTTACGTGCGTAACTATCAACCACACATCTAGATACGCGCGCATATCTCTCAGTTACGTGCGTAACTGACAGACACGCGACTCAGATTTAAACTTGTGTGTTTTTCGCGCGTTTTTCGACTTTAAACTTATTTTAAGTCACGTTTTTATCTTTAAACTATTACTTAATAATAGAAAACGGATTTTTAGCCTTTACACTCTATCCTAGAGATAAAACGACTACTTTTGCAAACCTTTACACTTTATCCCGTGATAAAGAACCTTTAAACTTGACGGAGAAGGCATGTTATCTATCAAGCATGTTTAAGCACTTGGAGCCTTCCACTCGTCAAGAGTGCTTCTGAAAACTGTCTATCCGGAAGAATGTGATCCATAAAGCGTATGTTAGCACAAAAGATTCTTCCTGTTACTGCAAATCACTCAAAAAACACGAGAACCGTAAAATAGAAAAAGAAAAGCTATAAACCTAAGAAACATTAAAATCTTTTTGAAATTTTTTTTAATTTTAAGAGACTTAGAAATTAAACTACAACTTAAAACCAAAAATCTTTTTGAATTTTTTTTAATTTAAAAAGACTTAAATATTTACAAAAATGGTTCGTGTCAAGCGATTTCTTGAATTATGAGACGGTTTAACTTGATCAATTCTTCAAATCGCCCTTTGTGAAAAGCTTTTGTCAAAAGATCGGCCTTTTGATCTTCAATGGCGATTTGAAGTAACGTGATCAAGTTCTTATCATAGCAATCCCGAATAAAATGAAAACGAATACTGATATGTTTCGTTTTTGAATGTTGTACCGGATTGCGTATGATGCACACTGCTGCAGTGTTATCTATATTAATAGGGGTGCGAGAGACAATCAAACCGTAGTCGCGAAGCTGATGCTGGATCCAAAGGACTTGAGCACAACAACTTCCGGCTGCAATGTATTCAGCCTCCGCAGATGACAAAGATACTGCGGTTTGCTTCTTGCATTGCCAGGAGACTAGACGCGAACCAAGAAACTGACAACCGCCAGTAGTGGACTTCATGTCTGAATTGCAACCCCCATAATCAGAATCAGAATACACCGTCAGCTCGAAGTCTTGATCATCATACGGATACCAAAGACTGAGAGTTGGTTTCCCTTTGAGATAGCAGAGAATCCTCTTCACAGCCTTCAAATGACATGCCTTAGGCGCAGCTTGATAGCGCGCACACAAAGACACAGCAAATGTGATATCCGGACGAGAAGCCGTCAGATACATCAGAGAGCCTATCATCGAGCGATATAGCTTCAAATCTACGACTTCATCGTGAAGTGCTGGACCAAGCTTGTGATTAATCTCGAGAGGAGTGCTAACCGGTCTACAGTCCAGCATCTCGAAACGAGTTAATATGTCTTGCACGTACTTGGTTTGATGAATGTAAATCCCTTTCTTCGATTGTTGAACTTGCAAGCCCAAGAAGAAGTTCATTTCACCCATAGCACTCATTTCAAATCTTGATGTCATCAACTTCTCGAAGTCTTTACACATCGAATCATCAGTTGAGCCGAAAATGATGTCGTCGACGTAAATCTGAACAAGCAGCAAGTGTTCTTTCCGTTTCTTCGTAAACAAAGTTTGATCGACCGTGCCTCTTGTAAACCCGTTGTTTATCAGGAAGTCAGAAAGCGTTCCGTACCAAGCTCTCGGGGCTTGATGAAGACCATATAAGGCCTTGTTGAGTTTGAAAACGTGATCAGGATGTTCGTAATCCTCGAAGCCCGGTGGCTGAGTGACATAAATGTCTTCACGAATTTCACCATATAGGAACGCACTCTTCACGTCGAGTTGGTAAACTTTGAAACGTTTGTGGGAAGCGAATGCGAGGAACAGTCGAATGGATTCCAAACGAGCAACTAGTGCGTAGACTTCATCGTAATCTAGACCTTCAACTTGTTCGAAACCTTGAACGACTAAACGAGCTTTATTCCTCACTATCTCGCCTTTATCATCCCGTTTGATCTTGTACACCCACTTTGTTTTCAAGATCTTTTCTCTTCTTGGAGGCTTCACCTTTTCCCACACATGCAACTTTAGGAACTGTTGAAGTTCCTCTTGCATAGCTTCCACCCAGAACGGATCATCTAGTGCGATAATGAAATTCTTTGGGTCTACTTGAGATAGAAAGCATGCTTCGAAAACTTCCAGAAGTGCGGGACTTGCTTCGAAATCATCCAGGAATCCGGGACATTTCTTTTCTCTAACCGATCTTCTCGGAGTAATGACATTTTCAGCCTCATTTTCTTCTCCAGCTACAATTACACCTTCAACTTCATTTTCTTCTACACCTTCTTCCTGATTAACCACATTTTCCACGACTGGAGCTGGAATCTGACTTCGTGTCTGAATTCCTTGATGTGGATCTCCGATAATATTGTCAACAGGATGAGTGGTGTGAATCCTTGACTGAGGGAATCCCATGTCATTGATTGCTGCTTCAAGATTAGAGACATCAACATTAGTTTCGGCACTAGGTTGACCATTTTCGTTGACAGCAGGTTCCTCTTCGTCACTTTCTTCCGAAGCATTGTCAAGCTGGGCTGCTGAATCTACAAAAGTATTGTCATCACTGTCTGAATCATCTGATGCAGTTTCATAGATTGGTGAATCTGGCTGAGTCGGAGCTGGTTGAATAGTTGGAAGCTCAATGACTAGATCCTGAATCGGAATCGGACCAGATGAAGTGGTTGGAGATGCATTTTCACCTTGATCGTGAAACTGATGAAAGAAGGTATCGTCAAATTCTCCCCCTTGCATCCTGACCACTTCATTATCTTTAACTGGAATGGACACACCATGATAGTCGAGATTGAAGGACTTGAATAACGAGTCATATTCAAAGAAGTGTTCTGGACCATCACCCGGTGTAGATGGAGTATACCTAAAACAAGTAACCTCATAAGCTTCCTCGATCGTTCCCGTAGTCTTATCAAAAACCCGTTTACATGGAGAGTCTGCCGAATAGCCGAGAAAATAACCAGGATGAGATTTTTCACCAAACTTTGAAATTCTTTCCTTCGTAATCATGATCTCACAAGGACACCCGAAAGGTTCGAGAAACTGCAGATTCGGTTTTCTTTTGTTGATCAATTCGTAGCTTGTCTTGTTGTGACTCTTGACCAAAGAAACCCGATTAAGAACATAGCAAGCTGTGTTGACTGCTTCGGCCCAGAAAGAAACTGGTAGCTTAGAATCCGAAAGCATCGTACGAGCTGCTTCGATGAGAGTTCTGTTTTTCCTTTCTGCAATACCATTCTGCTGTGGAGTTCTAGGAGCGCTGTATTGATGAGTAATACCCTTCGATAAGCAAAACAGCTCCATTGCGTTGTTCTTGAACTCCGTGCCATTGTCGCTCCGAATCGATCTGACCTTTAACTCGAGAAGAGTTTCTAGTCGAAGAAGGAGAAACTTTAGTCGTTCAGCCGTTTCATCCTTCTTCGCTAGGAAGAAAACCCATGAGAATCTCGAGTAGTCATCAGTAACCACCAAGCAGTAAGATTTTCCTCCTTTGCTCTTTACACTTACTGGACCGAAAAGATCCATATGAAGCAATTCCAGAGGAGCTGAGATAGAGTTCACAAGCTTTGACGGATGCGATTTCTTGTGTTGTTTGCCCTTTACACATGAAATACATGAATCGTTCATCGCAAACCTCATGTTGGGAACTCCTGTGACTAGCTCATGCTTCACTAAGTAGTTCATTCTGCGGAAGTTGATGTGAGCCATACGTCTGTGCCACATAATCGACTCCCGTTCCGAGGCTTTAGACATCAAGCACAGATGCTCTTCACTTGATGAGACCTTTGTCATGTCGAGAGAGTAGATGTCGTTTATCCTCGGAGCTCTAATCAATACCCAGGCTGGATCTATCACAAATCCCTCGCGAAGAATCATACACTCCTTTTCCGTGAACAAGGTAGTAAACTTCTCATCACATACTTGCGAAACACTGAGTAGATTGTGCTTTAACTCTTTACAGTAGTTGACATTCTTGAAAGTCACCACACCGTTAGAGATATTTCCTTGACCCGTAATTGTGCCACCCTTTTCCCCAGCGAATAGGACATTTCCCTCATCAACAACGAAGTAGTCATTGATTAGGTGGAGATCTCCCGTCATGTGCCTTGAACAACCACTGTCGACAATCCAAATATTCTTGCCTCCAGTTCGCTTCGGTCGTCCCTGCACATATAATAGAGGATTAGTTGGCGATGGGGACCCAAGCCGATACAGACTTGGGTCGTCCATTTTCATCAGGAATGATCACATCAACCTTGGTGTGTGTTTTCTGGTAATCGTTCGAGGTCGATGCGTCATCCTGATGTTTGGGTGACTTGAGATTTTCTTTAACAGTTTTAGTCAAGATTTGTTTAGGTCTGGTCTCGACTTGGACTGAAGAAGAATCAACTTTGGATTTGATCAATCGATCCTTCTTTGGTGATGCTTTACGTTTCAAGATCAAACCTTGTAAACGTGGGCAGACCTTGGCAATATGTCCCTCGTTTCGACAATAATAGCAGATTCTAGGATCATTTGAAATGTCCGTCTGAATTGGAGAAGTTTGAATCTTCTCTTTGGGAACTGCTTGTCGAGGAACTGCCTTGGTCTGAGGAATTGGTCTAGACACTTTGGGAGGAATTGTTGTAGGCTTAGAAGAAGAAGCCTTTCCCGTAGTGAAAATCTTAGTCATAGGGGTTTGGACGGTGATAACAGGTTTGTTTTCTTCAACTTTCTCCTTACCCTTAGACTTGGACTTGCTAGACTTTGACTCAAAGTCGGACTGCTTAACAGTCCGTTTTTCTTCACGCACTTGAAGTTTTTCAAACTTCTTGTCCATCTTAGTGATAAGACGGCTCTCAAGGCGTTGAATGACCTTTTCGAAAAGACTCTCTTGATGGGCAGTTAAGTGGACGTCTTTTAGGTCATTAAGGTCTTTGGACTTATGGTCTGGACGTTCTAAAACGACTTTAGACTCATTTTCCCTAACGCTTGCTTCTGGACCATTAACTTCAGCTTTTGGAGCTTCAGAGGTCAAAGAAGAGGACTGAGATAAGTCTACGGTCGCACCATCGACCGGGATCGGGGTGAAATGCTTTGGTGGTGGCATACTAGTATACCCCAATCCACCCTTGTCTTTGGTGTTTGACCTCTGTGACTCGATCAATTGATTCAAAATTTCTTTTGAATTGGCAATTGCAGCTAACTTTGCATTCAGAGAATCAATTTCACTCTGTTTTTGAGCAACCGTTAGTTTTTCGGCTGCAAGTGCATCGGAAAACTCTTTGATTTTAGAAACATGACGAGTGATTAAGATTTTTAAATCCGAAATTTCAACCATTTTTTCTTTCTTAAAAACATTTAAGGTTCTGTTTTCTTTGGTTAAAGCATCGTTACTTAATCTTAAAACATTAACGTCAGAGTTTAACTCTTTAGCCGATGTACTCCATACAGCGAGTTGGGCCTCAAGCTCACTGCAGTTAGTGCATATAGCTGTGAAGGGATTGATGTCTACCTCACGCTTCGGAGATGAAGCATCTGATGTAGAAGCCATAAGCGCAAAGTGTTCCGTTCTCTGAACAATGTCTTCAAACGCATTCCAATCAACCCTGTTATCGACAGCCATAAGACAACTTCCATCCTTTTCAGCATCTTGAATACGAAGATTTCGAGTAGCTGGACCCTGATAACCTCCTTGCTGATAACTTCGACCTTGAGAAGAGGTTTGATGACCCTGGTGCTGTCTACCGTATCTATCTCCTTGGTCGTTTCTATGATCTTCTCGCGAGTGTTGACCGCATTCTCGAGCAAAGTGACCATAGGTTTTGCATTTGAAGCATTTGACTTTTGATTTGTCAAATCCCATGCCGGTCTTTCGATCTCCCCCAATGTATTTCTTCCCAGTTCGATTGAGGAATTTCTTGATTCTCCTAGTCATCATCGCCATATTCCAGCGGATGTCCATTTCCTCAATATCATCTGGATGGACTTGATCGTAATCTTCCTCTGTCAACACGGTATTTGCTATCCGTCCGTCGATTAGATCATCATAAGCAGTAAGAAAACATGACTGCAAGCGTTCATGTTCAGCATTCTGAGACCCAGAGGCACTATACGATGTCTCTTTTCCTCAGCCTTGAGATTTCAGGATGGGAGTCGTTTAACTTCCTTTGGATGAACAAGTTCCACATGTAGGGCAAACAGAATCGGTTGAGCTTGACACAGTTGAACTGAGTGGAAAACTTGGAAAACTGGGTGAAGGAGGCAAGTGACTCGATGGTTGAGGTACTTGAACAGACGAGACATCAGAGAGGAAAGCAACTCCCACATTTTCTCGAAGTACCTTCTGAGTGTATACATTGCTACCGTACGCTTTCTCATGCATCTCCAAGTTAGCTATCCTAAGCTTGTCAATAAGATCTTCAAAATCATAATCACGCAACTCGGGTTTATCCTTTAACAGCAATACACGCATTTCCCAGTGAGGTGGTAAGCTATCTAAGAAACATGTATTAGTCTGAAACTTATCAAATTCAACCTTTAACTCGTACAAATCATTTATCAATCTACAAAACCTAGAAATCAACATATCTAACGTTTCGTTTTCCCCACATTTGAAGTTATCGAACTGTCTCTTCAAGATGTCGGCTTTGATAACCTTCATTGCTTCAGTTCCCCCGTATCTCTTCAAGATGGCATGCCAAAGATCGTGAGGATTGTCGATCTTCCTGAATATAGCTTTCATCTCATCAGTTAAGCAGAACTGAATAGATCCCAAAGCCTTCTGATTCTTGAGAAAAGCCGCCTTCTCGTCATCCGTATACGTATTCATAGCCCGATACGTTCTAACTCCGGTACTTGCGTTAAGATCCGAAGGAGCTTCATATCGTGTCAGAATGGGAGTCCACATGCTTGGATCGGTGCAAGCAACGTAGGTCTTGAAGTTCATCATCCATTCTTCGACACTACGATTCGGATTGTACAAAGGAGGGACCTGAGGATTTCGACTAGATTCCATGTTGAATGAACCCGTGTTCATAGTAAGAGCCATGTCGAATACAAACCAATACCCGAATCAGCCACAAACGAATACCCGAAACAAACACAAGCGATTCCCGAATACCCCGAACTTAACACTAATCTTCAAACGTCTTCACACAAGTCTTCACAACCAAAACCCGTAGAATCAGCAAGAAAACCAGAGAATCCAACCAAACAACTACCTAATGTTTCTGTCGAAAATCGGGCAGAGTAACGGCTAGAAAAACGAAGTAAACGAACGTCTTCAGTGAACAGATACGCTCGCGTAACTCCTAGTTACGTGGCGTAACTATTTTCGAGCAAAAATCTCCGAGTAACTATCTTCAAGGTCGCGTATCTGTAGTTACGTGAGCGTAACTTGTAGGTACGCGCGTATCTAGTCTTCAAGTAACTCTTCAAACGTAACAATCTTCAAAAATCGCGTAACTCCACGTAACTGAAAGGTACGTGCGTAACTGAGCAGTTACGCGCCGTAACTGTTTCTTGACAGTTACTCTAGCTGAAAATTTCTTCCGACCGTCGAAAACGAAGAAATACACAACACTAGAAACCCATCTTCTGCAGATATCAAGAATACCCAACTGTAAACACAATATCTGAAACCCGAGACCAAACTACGGCTAGAAATGCCTAGATCTGAAAAATCCGAAATAAAGTACTATTATCCCAAATTTTAGATCTAACCCAAATCAGCCCCAAACTTCACCAAACGGATTCAAAGACTTGTTGGTCGCCTATTTCACGGACCCCTTTGAACCCTAACAATACTAGTTGCGGAATAACTAATATGTATGTAAATATGGTGAAGAACAGCAGAAGTAACCAAATGGTTGATACTATTAAACTTACGTATTCGATTACAAACACGAATAGTATCTAAACACTCGATTACAATGACTTTAACACTCAAGAACTCACAGTTACTCGACCTAGACCTAGCTCACGTAACTATGAGTGATGTGACTGCTCTGACAACTTTCAACAACAGCATTTATGATCCCGAGGTTGCTATTTATAGCTGACCCGAAAAACCTAAACAGTTACGCGCGCGTAACTGTCTGAGAGACAGTTACGCGCGTAACTACACAGTTACGCGAGCGTAACTTAGTTACTCTCCGTAACTTAGTTACTTAGAGTAACTGTCTACGTAAATGCGTTTTGGACTTTACAACTCGATCTAATTACATTCTAACTCGACGACACAATCAACTGAATACAACTACATACATTTATGTTCCAACATCATCTAATGAAAATTAATTTGTAATTTGTATCCAATAGACATGGCTAATGACATTAGTTGAATTGAACTTTTCATTTAAAACAAAAAATATATTTCATACACATTTAATAAAAAAATAGTTTGTTCAGTTCATTCAATACAATATTTAGTTGTGAAAGAAAACTTAATTTCGTTAGAGTGTGTTTGGTGTAAAGGTTTAGGGATAGGAATGAGAATGGGTATGAAAAATTGAGTTTTTTTTTACGGTAATGAATTATAAATATGGGTATCAAACTCATAAGAATAAGGTATTTTCAAACCCATACAAATAAGTGGGATTGGGTTTTCATTCCCATCAATACCCATACCCATAGTAGATAAAAACCAAACCAGTGTCTTTCTTATATTCTTTAGACATAAATTAAATAAAACCGTAATTAAAACCCAACAGAAAACCTTAGGTTTTTGATTAAAGAGTTAATTACATAATTGGTCCCTGTGTTTGTTCCAAAACAACGGGTCCAGTCCCTGGGTCACAATTCGTTCGGGTCCAGTCCCTGGAGCCTATCTTTGGTTGCACGTTTGGTCCCTCCGTCACATAAAATGACTAAACTACCCTTATCTTTTAATTTTCTTCCTTTTTTTTCCTCTTATTTCATTACTTCATTTTATTATCTCCACGTGTCACAATATGATTGGTTATCTCTTTAATTATCCCAATCCCAAATAAACCAAAATAAAAAATATGAAGAGGGATGAAGATTGGAGAGGGATGAAGATAAATTGCGAGAAAAAGATCTCCAGTTTCTTGCGGAGCCCATTAATCCATGGAAAATAAAAGCGGAATGATGATTATTGGGATTGGGTGTTTGGGAAGGAGATTGGATTTCTTCATAAGCTAGGGTTTCGATTGATCTTGTACATGTAAAAAGGCTAAATTTCATAAAATAATGCACTAAGAGTCAAACAAATATGTAACAAATATCAATGAAATCATAGGGTAGCTACTCCACTAATCATTCATTTCGGTGCAAACGTTTCATATGACACTACGATAAACGTCCACCATCAAACACACAAAATTCCTAGGATCGATCCATACGCCTCTTATAACAAATAATAATAAGTGCACCTTACCACAATCCGGGTAAACAAAAAGAGACGCCGTAGATATAGCAAAATACACCGCTACGGTCGATGCCACATTATTGGTGTCACAATAACGCGCCCATGGGACCTCCATGGATAGGTTACTCTTAGGCATATTTTAAGAAACCGTTTTGACCGACTTATGTAATATATATTTTTAAATACTTTTACAACTTTTCAAAGTGATAAATAGACATTCGAAATATATTTTAGAAAGCTATTTAAAAATGTACGCAAGTACCTAAACTTAAAATGTTTATTAGTATGGCTTTTTATTCGTTTAAAATTCACGTGTCTAACCCAACCGTTTGGCTAATTCTTGTCACGAGTCACCATAACAAGATTGTCAAAACTTTACAACTAACAAGGTAACGGACACTTATCGGGACGTGCAAAGCCACACGGAATGAGGGACAATCTATACGAATCACCGTACCAATCGCCACACTCACACGTGTTCTTTACCGAGCTATTTCGGGACAAATTCGGGGCTGAAAACTCGCTGTTTCGGGGCTGAATACGGGCTGTTTCGGGTGCTGATTTCTCGCTGTTTCGGGGCTGAATTTTGGTCGGTTTAGGGGCTGTTTTGGGGACAGTTTATAGGGCTGTTTGGTTGCTGATTTTTGGACAGTTTAGGGGATGTTCGGAACATATATAGGTGCTGTTCGGGAGCAGTTTAGAGGCTGATTTCAGGTTGTTTCGGGGGCTGAAATGGGGCTAAATTAGGCGCTGTTCAAGGACTGTTTTCGGGTTGTTCAAAGGCTGTTTTGGGGACTGTTTTGGGGCAACTTAGCGGCTGTTTCGGGAGCAGTTTAGGGGGCTGTTCGGGCTGTTTCGGTTGGGTCCTTAATGACACGGTTTTTACTTAATTTACAAGGACCAACGTATTATGATTCCCCAATATACAAACATGATTCGCAACTTCGTCAATACATCTAAAATGAGGAAAAATCATAACACACTTAAAGACTCACAAACAAAACAAGTTTACCAATAAGCATGTCATACCAATAATCTTTATGCACAAATCAAACAAAGTTTTGAGAGGAAAGATGTTACCAAAGTGATCCTAGTACCACCTAGAGTATCCGTACCTTATCTCCAATAACCACAATAGCAAAACGAGAGAATCACCGAATCAAATCTAACAAATATAAGTGTATGAGTACAAAACACATTTAGATAGGGAGTATGTAATATCCTTTATAGTCTTAGATAATCATTTATTATATATCTATTTTAATTTGTTAATTAGTATGATTCTCAATTATAAGAAAACATATTCGGATTTTAGTCGAACATAAACAATATTCATTCACAAACTAACTTGTTCACTTATATTATTTCTTATGGTTTCGTGAAAATAAGCAATAAGATAAATTTGAGTCTAAATATTTTTTATTTATAAGCTAAGTATTTTAGTAATAATTATATCCTAATAGTTACTAATGACTATTTTCTAAGAGTATTTACATTTTGTTAAACCTAAGTCGTTATAACTATAACGCAAGTTACTTTTTCTAAAGATAATAATCATTTATAAAAGTTAAGAAACTTTATAGAGATTAAAGTAAACAAACATTTGACACGTTACTATCTATAAACATATGTTGTTTGCTAAATAAGTAAATATTAATCAATGATAATAAAATTCTATTAATTAAGTTACTTTAAAAGGTTTTATAAATGAAAGACTCTTTGCATACCAAATAAATGTATACATTTATATTAAATATTGGACTTATGGTATGGAGTTCTTTAAGTGTCCATACACAATCGTTTGCACATTGAACACAAAATTCATACTTTGATCCAACAATTTGTATGCTTCAACATGGTGATATTAAAAGAAAATGAGTTGTAATTTTACGAAGAAAGTTAGAGGTTTTCTTAAAGACGACAACCTTTATAAAATTGGTAAGTGTTTCTTTAAGTTGTTTTACTATATTTGATATGAAACTCTTGAAATATTTTCACCTTTAGTTTTCCACAAGTGTTATACTTAGTAATCTTTTACCAATTTTAGAACATAATTATTAGTAACTACTATTATCTTAACATTCGGAAAAACTTATAATTTGATAGATTTTGGTATGAACATACAAAACATATATACTATACCCATTTTAAATTATATAATAAGACTTGGATATTGATTATTTATTATGTATTAATACTTTCTATTTTTTTTAAAACTAAAAGTCCCGATTATAATTTTGAAAGGGTTTAAAATATAATTATTTTTACACATCATGAATAAATAAGAAAATAATCTTATATATAAGGTATAAGTGGATATTACAAACTCCTATTTGATTGTGTCATAATATGATTCATTTGTTAGATATCTTTTGGTGATCGCGTACAATCTATTCGAATCATGTGTTTTTGGAATTTGAGGTACGGATATTCTTAGTCTTTTTTTTAAATACTTTTATCTTATTCGTATTATTGTAGGTACGTATATTCTTTATATTATATGTATATTTGGTGTCTTCGTTCGATTCATTATTTGTGATATTGATTATTTTGATTGTACGGATATTCTTAGTCTTTTTTTTAAATACTTTTATCTTATTCGTATTATTGTTGGTACGTATATTCTTTATATTATATGTATATTTGGTGTCTTCGTTCGATTCATTATTTGTGATATTGATTATTTTGATTGTACGGATATTCTTTGTCTCTTTTTAGTACTTTTACCTTGTTCGTATTATTGTTGGTACGAATATTCGATACATTTATATGTATATTTGTTGTCTTCGTTCGATTGATTATTTTGATTGTTCCGATATTCTTAACTTTATTTTTAGTATTTATTTCATTCGTATATTGTTCATTCCACATCTTATGTGCCTCAGTTTTATTCATGGCTTCCTTGTGTGAATTTATGTGATTCTTTCGATATATATGTTTCTTTGATCATTTGTACATATATATTATTTTTCAATAAGTATTCTTTTGTTCGTAATATGTTTGTATATTTGTCTATCTTAAACGTTTTTTTTATTCGAAACTCACCTTATTGTTTTGCCTCTTCGATCGATACATGTTTCTTGTGATTATTGATACAAATTCATTGTTCTTCTCGTATGTGTATCTTTTGATCGTTCTTACAAATTTCGTATAAGTCTCTTTGAAAATCTCGTTAAATGATTTGAAATATTATTGGTATGACATGTATGTTTGCATAAAAGTTGTGTAAGTTTTGTTTTGAAACCATATTATTTACTATGATCATTTGCTGTACTAACGAGAATTTGTGATCATGTGTAGATTTGAAAATGAGTAAACGAAAAGTATTTTATGTGTCAAAACCGTGTCTCGAAAAACCCTACCGAAACAGCCCCGAGATAGTCCTGAAATAATCCCGAATCAGCCCCGAATATGTCCCAAAACAGCCCCGAAAAAGTCTCGAAACAACTCCGTAAAGAACACTTGTGATTGTGGTAATTTGTACGGTGATTCGTATAAAGTGTCACTCATTTCGTGTGGCTTTATATGTCCCGATAAGGACCCGTTAAGTTATTATTTCGTAAATAGATTGATAATGTTGTCATGGTGACTCGTGACAAGATTAAAACGAACGGTTGGGTAGACACGTGATTTTCAAAATAAATAAAATGTCACATTATATAATATTTTATGTTTGTGGTTAAACTACTTTACGTACATTATCAGTAACCTTTTAAACATATTTTGGAGTCTATTAGTCACTTTGAAAATTTGTAAAAGTATTTTGAAATTTGTAACATATAAGTCGGTTAAAACGGTTTTGTAAGATATGCCTAAGAGTAACCTATCCACGGAGGTCCCATGGGCGCGTTATTGTGACACCAATAATGTGGCATCGACCGTAGCGATGTATTTTGCTATATCTACGGCGTCTCCTTTTGTTTACCCGGACTGTGGTAAGGTGCACTAAGTATTATTTGTTATAAGAGGCGTATGGATCGATCCTAGGAAATTTGTGTGTTTGATGGTGGACGTTTATCGTAGTGTCATACGAAACGTTTGCACCTTTTGGAAAGACTAGTGGTATGTGTTACCCTAGGATTTCATTTGATATTTGTTACCTATTTGTTTGACTCTTGGTGCATTATTTTACGAGATTTGGCTTTCTAAAATGTGAATATATGTTTGTATTACTTTGATATATTTGACGTTCGGTGTTGTGGATATATTACATATTTGTATTTTGTTTTGAAAATTAGTTTGTTTTGAAAATAAGTTTGGTTTGAAAATAAGTTTTGTCTTTTAACTTTGTACTTTTAAATAAGTTTTTTTATTTAACATATTATGCATGTCACACCTATTCCGTGTCATTTGTATATATCTGTTCGCTCAGCATTCGCTCAGCCGTTTTCTTTTTCTTTCTTTCTTAAACGGCAGGTACTCAGTGGCTTTGGGGAATGGGTTCGAGCGTAGAGAGATTAAGGATTTAGAACGCTTCCCTTAGAATATTTATTATCTTTTAGTATCTTTTGAAAATTTGTCTTTTGAATATTCGGTTTGCTTTTGCATAAGTTTAACGCCCTTTTGCCTCTTAAGTTCCGTTCGATATCATTTTGTATGCTTTGTAAGATTGGGGCTTTACACTAAACCTCCGAATTAAAACCAAAAGTTGGACCGCTCGAGGCTGGGTTTTCAGAGCTGCATTCGAGTTTGTAGGTCGCGCGGGCTCGCATGAGTTTTTGACCTATACCCTTTTGGACCAGATATTTCCTCCCCCGCGCGCGAGGGTGTGAGTTTGTGTGCGTATAGACCACAAGCCAAATGTCTAAGTGTTAAAAGTTCTTGTATATAAACAACACAAAATTTGTCTCCACCACCGATGTGGGACAAGTTTAAGCTCAAAACAGTTTACACAAAACACCCATCTTTAGGTGTCGATATCTTATTCACCTTAACTCCGTTTTGGAAGTATAATATATCGTTGCAAAGCCCTTTCTAAGGGCTACACATTCATATTAAAGATACTTCGTAAATATTAAATATGAACCACTTTATAGACGTACGAAGTTGATGAAAAAATCATATTTTTATCAACATTTTCCAACAATCCCCCACATGAATGGAGATCGATCTTAACAACATTTATTCCTGATGAAACTTCGACGGTTGAGTCCTGCATAGGATACGAGGTGTTACCCTTTGAACCTTCCCTTATGAAATGCACTTAGTCTACTAACTGTTAGTAGATCTTGATGTCTTTGAACTGAGTTGTTATTTCCGTAGACGACAATACATTTCACACATGACTCTTCCTAACAATGTCAGCTCCTCATAGTCATGTTCGATATGGTCATGAACACTATCCTGGTTCTGCGAGAGCTTTTAGGAATTACGCCCTTATAATTCCCTTCGAAGCGACCCCACTTCTCTCTAACATAGGTGATTCGTTAGAAATCATTATACTTATTTCTTAGAATCATTAAAATCAGTATGCTTATCCTTCACCTTGTCACTGATCTTAGGAATGGACTAGGAAGTTTGTGACTTTGTGAACTCCCTTAGATGGTTTAGGAGATAGATAAACTACCCCCACAGTGACTTCCCTTCATTCATACAAGTAGGTTCTCCTATTGAACCCAAATCTTGGGATCTCCAGTCAACTGGGTTAGGTTTCCTTTGCATAAACTTATTTATTCAAGAGATTTAGTCCCATTCCTTTTGACGACTTACTAACTAAGTCTCTGCTTAAGCCTTTCGTAAGCGGATCCGCTATGTTATCTTTTGACTTCACATAGTCAATTGAGATAACTCCTGTTGAGAGTAGTTTTCATATCGTGTTATGTCTACGTCGAATATGTCTTGACTTACCGTTATAAATTATGCTATGAGCTTTGCCAATTGCCGATTGACTATCACAATGTATACATACTGCCGTTAACGGTTTAGGCCATCTTGGTATGTCTTCTACAAATTGACGCAACCATTCTGCCTCTTCTCCACATTTATCAAGGGCAATGAATTCAGATTCCATCGTTGATCTTGCTATAACCTTTTGTTTGCAAGATTTCCATGCTACAACAACACCTCCAAGTGTAAACACGTATCCACTTGTTGATCGAGAATCTTTTATATCAGAAATCCAGTTTGCATCACTGTATCCTTCAATAACAGCTGGATGTCTATTATAGTGTATTCCATACTCTCGTGTATATCTTACATCCCGAAGTAATCTTGTCATACTTTTCCAATGACCAGAACTTGGATTGCTTGTGTACCTACTTAGCCTACTAACAGCGTATGCTAAGTCGGGTCTGGTACAACTCATCAGATACATTAGACTACCAATGATTATTGAGTATTCTAGTTGGGAAACACCTTCACCTCTATTCTTAGATAGATGTTGACTGGTGTCTATTGGATTTCTAGCTAGGCTGGAATACCCCACACTGAATCGCTCTAGAATCTTGTCCACGTAATGTGTTTGATTTAACACAAGACCATTTTGGGTTCGTGTGATCTTTATTCCAAGAATCACATCCGCTAGGCCCATGTATTTCATGTCAAATTTGGATTTCAACATATCCTTTGTTGATGTTATTATCTTATCGTCACTACCCATGATAAGCATATCATCTACATAGAGACATAATTTAACATAACCATTAGGTGTGTCTTTCACATAAACACACTTGTCAGATTCATTTATTTTGAAACCATATTCTAACATGACGTGATTAAACTTTTGATGCCATTTTTTGGGAGCTTGCTTTAGGCCATATAATGACTTAACCATCTTGCAAACTTTGTTCTCTTGTCCAGGGGCAATAAAGCCCTCAGGTTGTTTCATGTAAATTTCCTCCTCTAAATCGCCGTTTAGGAAAGCAGGTTTTACATCTATTTGGTGAACTTCCAAATTTCTTATAGCGACAATAACAAGTGCCATCCTGATGGAGGTGATTCGCGTTACAGGCGAATACGTATCAAAATAATCTAGACCTTCTCGTTGTCTATAACCTTTGATCACTAATCTTGCTTTGTATTTCTCAATACTTCCATCCGCCCTCATCTTCTTTTTAAAGAGCCATCTATAGTCTAGTGCACTGTAACCCTGAGGAAGGTCCACTATTTCCCACGTATGGTTTTGTAAATTAGAATCTATCTCACTTTTGATGGCTTCTTTCCATTGAAGTGCTTCCGAAGAAGTAACCGCTTCGTGGTAGGTTCTAGGTTCATGTTCTACCATGAATGTGAGGAAGCCAGAACCAAACGATTTCTCAAACCTAGCCCTTTTACTTCTTCTAGGCTCAACATCTTCTTCCACATGTTGTTCTTGTCTCACATTTTGGACAGACTCATCAACGAGTGTAGAAGAATTTCCAATTTCCGTGTTTAGACAGGGAAATATATTTTACAAGAATGTGGCACTCCTTGATTCCATTATCGTGTTCTTGTGTATATCGAGATTCTTAGAATCATGCACAAGAAATCGATAGGCACTACTATTGTGAGCATATCCAATGAATATGCAATCTACAGTTTTAGGCCCTATCTTTAAGACCTTAGGTGTCGGTACTAATACTTTGGTTGCACCCCCACACTCATAGGTATTTATATGATGGTTTTCTTCCCATCCAAATATGGGGTTTCTTCTTTATTCTTTCGAGGTAGCTTATTTAAAAGATAAGAAGCTGACAAGATAGCTTCCCCCCACATGTTTGGACTAAGTCCAGAACTTATCAACATGGCATTAACCATTTCTTTCAAGGTACGGTTCTTTCTTTCGGCGATACCGTTTTGTTGAGGTGAATAGGGGGCGGTGAGTTCATGTCTAATACCATGTTGCTAACAAAAGTTAGCAAATGGTGACACATATTCACCTCCTCTATCACTTCTAACAACCTTTATTTTCTTATTAAGTTGGTTCTCAACTTCAATCTTGTAAAGAATAAACTTATCGATGGGTTCATCCTTACTTTTAAGTAAGTATACATAGCAATATTTCGTGCTATCATCGATAAAGGTGATGAAGTATTTGTTTCCACCTCTTGTGGGAACCGATTTTAAGTCACATACATCGGTGTAGATCATATCAAGGGGTTCGATTATTCTTTCAACCGATTTAAACGATGATCTTGTTTGTTTGGCCTCAACACATGTTTGACATTTATAGTTTGAATCAATATGGAAAGACGGTATGCATTTAAATTTAATTAACCGACGAATGGAATTAAAATTAACATGACCAAGACGTGCATGCCAAATATTAGAAGACTCAAGCAAGTAAGCGGAAGTAGTACCAATTTTATTAATATCACACTTAATAGCCATTACATTCAATTTGAACATGCCATTAAGGGCATATCCCCTACCAACATGCACATCACTTTTGGTCAACACGACCTTATCTGATTCAAAAAACCAAACGAAAACCAAACTTGTTGAGAAGCCAACAAGTTTCACAGAACCTTCCCCTTTGATATAGGCCGTAGCCGAATTTCCCATGAACAACTTCTCACCAGTCTCAACATCCTTGAAGGTGGTAAACATATTCTTGTCCAAGCCAACATGACGGGTAGCACCCGTATCAATCCACCATTCCTTTGAGTTTGATCCCACCAAGTTAACTTCGGAGATCATATAAGTGACATCGGTCACCATGGCTGCAAGATCCAAGTAATCATTCACAATGTTCAAACCCGAAAACTTTTCGGGTTTTTTCGAATGATTAGCAACGGTGTTCGCAAGTGGTGCTCCCACAATTGGAGTTACCGTTACAGCGGATGTCATGATTGGTAAGAACATAGTTGAGGTCACAAGAGGTTGAGTCGACATTCTGAAAATTCGCAAATTTATAGAATTAGACATCTCGCTTTATAATTGTTAAATTGTAAAATTAACAAATACTATAAGTAGTAATTTGTTTATAACAAATTGATTCACGACAATATGTTTGCAAATAATCTGTATTTACTTGTTATAAACTTGTTATAAATTGATATGTATAACAACGAGAACCGTAATAACTTTTCAGAATTTGTTATTCTAAACTTGATCCACAACCGCTTTTAAAGAAAAAGGAAAGAGATTATATGGATATAACAAGTTCCAAACTGATCTGAAGGACAACGATTAGAGAATTTATATAAAATAAAACGGTAGTCGTAATAATCAATGTTGAAAAACACTGTTTTCAGATTTTTCGTTCACTGATTTCACACTTAGAAAACCAATAATCTGTTTTAAACGTTAATAATCTGATATGTCTAATAATGACAGATACGCTAACGTATCTAACAGTTACGTTACGTAACTAACAAACGTAACTAACAGTTACGCTAACGTAACTAACTAACGTAACTAAAAGTTACGCTACGTAACCAGCAGTTACGCTAACGTAACTAACTAACGTAACTAACAGTTACGCTACGTAACTAACAGTTACGCTAATGTGAATAAAAACAACCGTTCAAAACAAAACTCGTTTGTGATGACAGGAGGTTGTTTTTGCAGGATAAGAGTCGAAACAAAACTAGTTTGAGTCCAATCTTTTCTGATTATAAACGGTATTATAAGAAGAAAATTTGTTTTAAGATTGTAGGAGAGGATACCGTTTATTTTAAACAAAAATCAAATCGTATGAAATAGAATTACAGAAAATGTAAACGAAACAGTTTATATATATAATTTATATAACATAAACGGATATTTAAGATCAAAAATATATAACGAAAAAGCCAAGGCTCGTGATAAACACGATTCCCTTAAAACAAGTTCCGCGTATTATCACACGGTTTGGCAGAACAGTTTATTCGAAACTGTCGGATCTACTCAATTGCTTGAAATTTGATCGAAAATAGTTGTTACAGTAAAAGATATATCGAGACTGGGTTTTCAGAGCTGCATTCGAGTCTGCAGGTCGCGCATGCTCCCATGAGTTTTTGACCTATACCCTTTTGGACTAGAAATATCTTTTTGACCTATACCCTTTTGGACCAGAAATATCCACCCGCGCGCGCGAGGGCATGAGCTTGTGTGCATATAAACCACAAGCCAATTGTCTAACGGTTAAAAGTTCTTGTATATAAACAACACAAAATTTGTCTCCACCACCTATGTGGGACAAGTTTAAGGTCAAAACAGTTTGCACTAAACACCCATCTTTAGGTGTCGATGTCTCATTCACCTTAACTCCGTTCTGGACTATAATATATCGTTGGAAAGCCCTTTCTAAGGGCTTCACATTCATATTAAATATTTTTCATAAATATTAAATATGCATCACTTTATAAACGTCCAAAGTTGATAAAAAAAAATCATATTTTTATCTAACATTTTCCAACAGTTCTTGGTATCATGTGTGGTTTATCTTTGCATAAAACCAAACCCAAAACTCTTTCTTTTCCGTGATAAGTAAATCAAGATTTTTAAATGAATCTAAATACATGTTTGCTTAATTTGGTTATCTTATAACCACCATAGATCATTTTCCCACTTACTATTTATCAAAGTAAAATATTAATCAAGGGAAGAAAATGCAACATGGTACCTAAAGTCAATACAGTTAAGAGGCCTGTTTGTAGTTGCGAAAGCTTAAATGATAACAGTATAAGGGTGATGGATATTCCAACGGAGGTTCAAATAGTATTTTGCAGGTATTTCAAATGCTTTTGTATTCTAGAAAATTTGAAGAAAATTCAATTATAACGACTTTTCAACGGTAACCATGTCATCTTCAAATTCCCTCTTTATTCCAAAATGTGGATTTTTCGACCACCCCAAGTGGTGCATCCAGCATGACGCATAATGGCGGTTTAACAAACTCAGTGATCGGTCCCTGAAAGGATTTTATAATTTCCCCCTTTGGCTCACTTGGGGATCGAATATATGGGTGTGTTTCGAAAATGCGCCCATCACCCTAATGGTTAGAACTACACTTAGCAACTTGGATCAAATATCTTTTTTTTCTTCTTTTTAAACGGACATGTTCATATGTTTTGAGATATAGTCAATACATTTTTCTTATACGAAAATCATTACTCGTAAGTACTAAATCATTATATTAAATTATTAATTACCCTTGAATCCGAAACTCACAAGTCACAATCTTCTATTCCTCTCGTTTGAAGTCTAGCTAACAATTATACAACGACTTTTTTTTAACAATTTTAATGTTATTTTCACCAAACAGCTATTTTCCAACGTGAGAATTATATCTTTGTTCAATTGTATTTTAATCTTTGTTATAATACAAAAACAAAAGTCAATAAATAAGAAACACGTAACTAGAAGATAAGAGAACGAAAAGGAAGTTGAACTATGTTATGAGCTGAAATTGAGCTGATAGATCAGAATTACAATTAATAGTCAATCGATGCTTTTAACGGGCATTGAACAGTATTAATAGTTCCCGTTTAATTCATTTAAAACAAAAATCTACGAAATTAGTCATAAAAAGTTTGAAAAACAGGAAAAATAAGTTCCGGGTATGAGAAAAAATGTTCATGAATTTAACAGCTTGGGGTTATTTTGGTTGGATGTTTTCACCAAAAAATTTCCAACATTAACAACTCTCATCGGTTTCGGTTTGTATAGTATAACTAGACTAGTTTAAACATCTACATCTACATATTAATCTAAAAGAAAAATAAAAGAAAGTAATAATTAATCATATATTGATATATTGCTTAGTTTATTTTAGGTAAACACGATAATTAGATTAGTGTGATATAAGTTTTAACTTTTAATGTATTTATTTGAAATGAATAAATTTATTGGATGGGAGGTACCTAGAAGAGGTAATTAGATACTAACCAATGAGTGTTTGGTTAAGTTTAGCCAAAGTTGTTATAAATAATGAAACGTCACTATAAACCGGTGAGTCCATAGAACTTGAAGCACACATAATCGAAAGCAACATGTTCGCTTACAAAGTTTAAATTTGATTCCACTCTCTCGCTCTATTGCCTTTCGTGATATTGAATTGGAATGCTCCTTCGAAATCATCATTTGTTGCATACATCATCATTTCATGTACTATCTTCTATTATTTGCTTAATGTTATGTTTTATTTATTTAAGTTTCATTGTCCGTTTGCGAGCAAGTAAAAAGTTACGCGTGTTCAAATATAACAAAAAGAAATTAAGGAGAAACTATGAACTTAAGGAGATAAAGGAAATGAAAACTCGTGCTCATTCAAAAAGTAAATTCGTATTTGATGAATTGTAAACAACAATTTATTCAAGGAATTGATACATTGCTATGAGACACACACAAGTGACACAACCGTGAATCTCATTTATTCGGAAGAAAGCTTATAAAGAGAGCTTATTAGCATTAGATATTTTATTTGATTAGATCCTGAAAAAACACAAAAAGAAAAAAAAGAAAAAAAACATTAGTCAAATATCGAAAAAAACACTATAAGAATTTGGGTTTATGTATATTTGCCTGTTATATTCAATGTTGACCCTCCCTGCATCAGGATTAGCAATCACTGAAAATGCCTCCCGAGAAAGATCAACTTGATTTCCAGCACATCCGGGGCAAAGATCAACAACGGTAACATCAACGCTCCTTCCGGTGCATGGTTGTAGAACGCCCAAATTGGTTCTACTTGTGCAACTCACGCGGTACCTAGTCCCACAAGCACCTCTGTTGTTAAACAAACCAGCGTTTGCTGCCAGAATCATTACACCACGGTTTTCGAAGCCAAAACATGACGATGCTACATAACACAAAAACAAAAAACAAAAAGAAAACCTCAAAACAAACTTAGTGAAGATAAATGAACTTTGGTTAATCCTGGATAAGGGTATATATACACTTACGAACATAAGGAGCAGTGTAAAAGGTTGCTTGGCCCGCAATTGCGTGAGCAACCGATGTGAGACATGCAACCATGGCGAGCAAGATAAAAACTCTAGTCATCAAAGCCATTTTTGAAACCCTAAAGATGATTTGTGAAGTTGTTTACTTAATTTTATGAAAATAAACTTTGAAGGGCACTTCCTTTTATAGCTGGAAAAACTAACTTGATGGCTAATAAGATCGTGCAACTTTTTCTTTCATGTATTCAACAAAACACAAATGTTTGACCGAGTCACATAAATGGGACAGAAACCTAAATTACGGGTGACAAATTTTCTAATTCGTGGATAATTAATCTTCTCATGTCATACAATCTTCTTTCGTAATATTGAATCAACGATATTTATTTACTTGTTTATTAACAGCCACTGATAAGATTAACAATCATGGCTCGTCCCAAAAATTCGAATGTCTCGTATAAAGAAAAAATAGAAGAATTTAATGGGACAAGGGGTCTTTGATGTATATTTGGGGATTTCGATTTTAGAAACCGAGAGTCCTGATTTTACTTTCAGATCAAAATATTTCGATGGTACAATCGAAATTTCTAATCGGATAAAACTCAGTGCATGAACTATGAATATGTGAATGATTTTGTGTAGGAATGAATTTTGATACGTACCAGTAATTTAAATTAACCAACAAGAAGTTAAAAGCCGTTTTAAAACTGCCACATGCAGTTTTTTTCAAACAACTGTAACCCTAACTTCTAAATGGGTCAAATTCGGGTCAGTATTTCGGGTCAAAACCGAATCCATATTTTAGGGTCAAAATCGACCCCAGCCAGGGGCTCTGCCCCTTGGACCCTGCAATCGGGGGCGCTGCCACCAAACACCCGTCGTTTAGGGGCTTCGCTCCTAAATAATCAAGATAAGTTCAAACAAGTATGCACTCCACATTTTCCCGAACTTGTTCGATATTTATCAAGATTACATTGGTTAAAACAAGTTAATCTCATTACACTTAAATCATTTTGGTGACATAAATCACCAACAATCCTCCCCCATTTAAGTGTAATCTTGATTAACTTAAAGTAAATTCATAACAAACAAACTGATGCATAAATGAAATGTCGTGACGATTGAATTTCACATTAGTATAAATTCAATTCATATAATCGAATATCAAGGGTGTTACTAAGAATTGAACCCTTTTTATTCATAGTGAATATAATGAAGAAAATATACACAACAGTTTACAAATTCATGTTCTAACTTGAAATTTTTTTTTACTAGCCTATGTCCCATCCTTCAATAAGCATATCAAAGTCAAGTCCCAAACTTCTTGAAGCAGCTAAACTTCATACTTATAGAGGTAGTTCTTTATTCTTGCACCTGCACATGCAATTTTTCAAAGAACTATTAAGAAATATAATTTCAACCTAACTTACTTGCAGTACTGAACACATACCTTGGGATATAATATAGTGTGTTTCAATCTTTAGATATTAAGCTTTCCACATTGAATTCAACATCTAATACTATATTAGATGAGAATTGGGTATCTTAATATGAAAGATTTCAAGTGGACTTTAAACCCATCCCTACAGCCGTCTTGTGCCCAAGATCTCTGGCTAACCCTTTGGTTAAATGATCGGCTAAACAAATCAGTTTTCACAAACTCCACAGATATCACACCATTCATAATGAGCTCACGAATCATGCTGTGTCTAACACCCAAGTGTCTAGACTTCCCATTATACATGACTATAGGCCTTAGCCAAAGTAACAACACTATCACATCTAATAGATATGGTGGATATCAGTTTGGGCCACAATGGAATTTCATAAATCAAATCCCTAAGCCATTCAGCTTCCTTACCAGCTTGGACCCTGCTATCGGGGGCGCCGACCCAGAACCCCCGTCGTTTAGGGGCTTCACACCTAAATAATCAAGATAAGTTTAAACAAGTGTGCACTCCACACTTTCCTGAACTTGTTCGATATTTATCAAGATTACATTGGTTAAAACAAGTTAATCCCATTACACTTAAATCATATTGGTGACATAAATCACCAACAGATTTCTCTAATATGTTTAATCAACTAACCTAATCATATTTTATATTAAATTATTAATTAATTACCCTTGAATCTGAAACTCACAAGTCACAATCTTCTATTCCTCTCGTTTGAAATCTAGCTAACAATTATGCAACGATTGTTTTTTTTAACAATTTTAATGTTATTTTCCGAATTTTCAACGATTTAGTTGGACCAAATAGCTATTTGCAACGTGAGAATTATATCTTTGTTCAATTGTTAAATGTTCATGTCGGTCGCCTAATCCTCGATCTCTTTGAACCCTAAATCATACTAATCGCGGAATAACTAATATGTATGTATATATGGTGAAGAACAACACAAATAACCTAATGATTGATATTATTAAGCTTACGTATTCGATTACAAACACGAACAATATCTAATCACTCGATTACAAGACTTTAACACTCAAAACTCACAGTTACGCTACCTAAGAACTAGCTCACGTAACTATTCGTGATGTGACAGGTCTGACAACTTTCAACAACAACATTTATGATCCCGAGGTTGCTATTTATAGGTCTGACCCAACAACCTGGATAGTTACGCAACGTAACTATCTGGGATCAGTTACGCTGCGTAACTTAGTTACTCAGCGTAACAGCCTACATAACCGCGTTTTGGACTTTACAACTCGATCTAAATACATTCTAACTCGACGACCCATTCATACTGAATACAACTACATATATTTATGCTCCAACAAACTCCCCCTTGGATGTAGCTTGTATTCTTCGAAATTTTCTTGAACTTTTGGTGTCGAGAGATCGAGAGTTGATCCTTTAAACTTCACAGAAGCCTTGTATGGTCTTCAGTTTGTAACCGATGTCGTGCGAATCTTTCTGGCAGCTAGTCTTCATCATTAAGCAACGTGGCTCCATGAAGATCAGCTTCGAGTCCTTGACTTCCTGTAAGTGCTAAACTCTTCGAGATCCGATCTTTAAACTCTGCAAACCTAGCTTACAGAGACAAAACTAACCAAATACGTGTTTTTGTTCTTTAAACTGATAAAAATTTTCGTTTTTCAGAAAACACGTGATAAAACCTTTTAAACCTTGTACGATACGTGACAACGAAGAAAATAAATGCAGAAATAAAATCTTTTTGGATTTTTGTTTGTTTTCTTAACCTAAAACCGAAAATCTTTTTGTGGTTTTCATCTATAGACTATTTACACTACTTTAGCAACCTACAAAGAGCAAATCTTTTTTGTTAGGGATTAGTTTGCTTTTAGGATCATATCGCAGAAGTCAAATCACAAGAATTAGCCGATTATTAGTATGTTTGTCCTCTTAAGTACAACATAGACATCATATAAAAATCATCTGATTATTTAAATTACATCTGTTTATATGGATCCCACTTATATTTACACTTAGCTAAATCCGAACTTCCCTCAAAGCGTCATCAAACCTCCAGTATTTATTTCGGAAAACTGTCACCTTATTCCTAGATTATTAACTACTCTAAGTATTGAAAAGGCATACATATAGTATTAAGTTTAAGCACTTATGCCATTTTCATTATTTATTAGCTTTATTTAAGCTTTATAAGCTTTATTAACTCGTGAATTCCTCCCTCTGTCTCTGCCGTTTATCAAGTAAGCATCAAGAGTTACGGAATTCTTATTTGACTCTACTCTCCCCCTGTCTCTGCCGTTTATCAAGTAAGCATCAAGGGTTACGAGTTTTATTTAGATTCAATTATTTATAACTCCTCAACCTTTATACTAACTCCAGGAAACTATGATTTCGCAACCTTATAGAATCCAGGAGCGCCTCAAGGTATTTTTGAGTTTTAATAATCAAATAAACTCTTTGAGTTTTTAGATAAAAGCGACTTATTCTATTTTTTTTTTTTTTTGTTTTTTTGTTTTTTTTTGTTTTTGTTTTTCTCTCAATTTTTATCTTTTCCTCGCTTTTTCTATTACTCTCAGATACTTATTAATATATTTATTATAATATCCTATGGTGACAGATTCCAGGCACACTGAAAGTTTTCAACTTATCACTGAGATGAACAGACTTAACCGTGTTACCCATTAAAAACAGTTTCGGAAGATTGTTTAGATGATATTAGCCGTACATACTAATGCATCGAACAAAAACTTATGACTCTGATTTTTAAAATCTGCGATGTACTATCATTTCCTAAGGTTTTTACAAACTTTCTCCCCCTCTTTTTATGTTTTCTGATTTTTATTGTTTTTCTGATTTTTTTATAACTATACAAATCCTAAAAACTTAAAAAGAAAGATTTCGAAGTCACGATCAAAGATTTAGGTTTTTATCATTTTGGACGCTTTATACTCAATTGAGATTATTAAACTTTGACTCAATGAGTTTTCAAAAACTTTTAAACTCTTTTGAAAAGAGGTTTGCATTTAAGCAAAACGGTTTTTGTTCGAGTCCGCAACTGTTATTTGTTGCGAAGTCTAAACACTTTAAACTTTAAAATATAAAAGTGTTTATTAAACTTGAAAATATATGTTTGTAACGTAAAACTGATCACGTAACTCAAATAGGAACCGAGAACCTACCGAACCACGTATCACACACAAACAATCATAAATGCAAGTAGAACAAACACATTTATATCAAAAGAATGTATCAATAATTACAGACATAATAAATAGTGTTTGAGCTGGGAATAAGAGGTACCAAAAGTATCCAGCTAATCTACTGCAATCAAAATCTAAGCTGCGTCTTCTTTCACCAACGGCATGTTGTTCGAATGATATCCGTTTTCAACGCAGATACGGACTACATGAGAGAAAACAAAACCGAAGGATCTCTCATTCCACATCGCCATGATCATCTTCGAATCCAAGCGCTTCAAGTCATTCTTGGAAAGACAGAGGAGATGAATAGGATCATAGATCCTTAGCAGTACATTCCCCACAAAATCTGTCATAACTGCTTCCCGAGAGTTTTCATCAAAATACCAATCGTCAAGATCTTCTAAGAAATCTTGAGGCAATGAGGGCATCCGAATTCGCTTGAGAAGCTTGACCTCTGGATAAATATGCTCAATATAGCGCTTCCCCGTTGATGGATTCCGATGCTTTGACTTCTTTACCTCAGGCTTGGTGAGGGAAAAGTTGACATACTTCTTGTAGTAGATGTCTTCCCTAAGCTGAATGTAGAAAAGCTTGGCAGCATCTGAGGTGAGATTCTTTGGCTCCATGTCAGCAATGCGTTCCAACTCGTAATAGGGCATTGAGCTGAAAGTTGCATACTTCATCCTCATGTATTGTACCCCATCAGTTCTGAGCAACGCAAAGAAGTCTGTGTTGTCAATGTAGCGCCAAGATAGAATAAGTTTCTTACACGGGCCTACTAGCTTACAACCTGCAGTAACACAAACTTTGTCAAAAACACCATGATCAATCTCTCTCCCTTTGTTGTCGACGTAATGAACATAGTTCTTCACAGGAGGAGCTGGAGCGACTGGAATCTCTGGCGATGGTTCTTTCACTTCTTTAGACTTCCTCTTTGAACCTGAAGAGGAAGCTCCTTTGTCTTTCATTCCTCCCTTTGATTGCGATGCTGTAGCTTTCTTTAACCGAGCAGAGTCAACCTCGTCCTCGGAGTCCTCGAACATAGTACAACTCTCGGGAACCATGGAGGCTTCATCGCCATCTTGCATTGGAGCACCATCAAACCTTGGTACGACAGTGGTGGAGCCTTGGACAGACATAGCAGGCTGGATCTGACGATCTTGTGTACCTGTAGGAATTAAGATGAAATCATGGTTAGGGTTAGTGGTCTCCCCCTGAACTGGTGCATCCTTGGCTGGTGATCCCTGATCTTTCGCAGAACCGGAGGCAGATCCGCCTTGTGGTGTTGGTTCTGAAGGATTTCCCTGGCCTTGGTCTTCTGTACTCATATGAGAAAGAGCTCCTGCACCGCAATGGTCATCATCGGGCTTTCCTTGATCATCCTTATCGTCCTTGTCGTCTTTAGGAGCATCATCATCATCTTCATTATCATCTTTCTCGGCCTCTTTCTCCTCTTCTTGCTCTTCGGTCGATTTAGTTGAATCGATACCGAGAGTATCTTCAACTGCATCAAGGCGCTCGAGAACAGTTTCATAATCCCCTCGAGTGGCCGCGATCTCATGCTCTAAATCCTTCACAGTCTTGTTCTTGAGCTGCTTGACTTCAGTCTCCAGAGACTTAATCTTCGAGTCCCTTGCTCTCACTTCACCCTCGAGCTTCTTAATCTTCATTGCATGCTCGTTGTGGGAGCTCTGGAGGTTCAACACTTGACGCTGCAGCTGTCTGACTATATCACTCAAACCAACCGTGATCTCAGGGCGACAAGAGGTGCCCAATGGACTTGAGGTCACGATCGGTGAGGTGGTGGTGAGAATTGTAGCAGGAGAAGCAGAGATGGGTGGTGTTGGAGTGAACTTTGGAGATGAAGGAGGAGAAGTGGTGATTGCTGTTGATGGAGGAGTAGTGGTGGGGATAGTTGTTGGCGGAGGAGTAGTGATGGTGATTGTGGTTGGCGGAGGAGTAGTGATGGTGATCTTCTTTGACTTCATCACCAATGAAGGTTCTGGAGAGACCTCAGGTGAGGCAAGAATGGTGCTAGGACGTTTGACTGATGATGGTGGAGGAGATTGCCGAAAAGAGTGAGGCTGAATCCCAACAAACTCTGCCTGCTTTGATCTAGTTGTACGGAGAGGCTTCGGAGAAGGAATCACAACTTGCGGTTCCTTGAACTTGACTCCTTTGAGTTTTCTGGGGAGCTTGAACCTCTGAGGTTTCTTCCTGAACTCGTTTCCCTTTGACTGCCACCTGTATGGCAGTACCAAACATGTCCGCTCCTGCTTTTGATCCTTTCTCCAGGATCTTCTGACGTCTAGAGGCGTATTTCTTTACATAAATATGCTTCCTGAGAACTTCCAACTCTCTCAGAGCTTTCTTCATCTTCCTGGTGGCGTCGGAGATTTCAACGGTTTCCTCCGACCCAGCTTCATCATCACTGTGATCACTCTCTGAAGAAGATTTTGAAGTAGATTCTTCGTCAGATTCTGCTCGTCGCTTTCCTTTTCCCTTACTTGAAGCACCCGCAGAAGTCTTAGTACTGGTAGACTTCCTAGATCTTGACGGGCGAGGAGAATCAGGAACTACAAGATCGTCAAACTCATTAAGCTCCGGAGTTGGATAACTAGGATCAATCAACGCACCCTGGAGAGGTAATTCGGGACCCTCCCTTCTGCAATCTTGAAAATAACGAGGATCTATTCTCATTGCCTTGCCGACCGGACCATTATAAGGAAGATCCGGTAGAGAATGATCAATGATTAGCTGCACGAATCTCGGGTACTGATCGAAGGTCTTCTTCTTGTCCTCCAGATTTAAACACATGTTGTTGAAAATAAATCTGGAGTAGTTGTACTTGTGGTTGAACACCAGTGAGACCATCAACGCTTGACCTCGTCTATCTAAGGATTCGTACCCGCCTTTCCATCTAGACAAGCACATGATGACCGTGTGCATTAGGAAGCGATAAAGCACCGGCATCATTGGCTTCTTGAACTGTATCGAGTCCAGACGACCAGAATATCCCATCTTTCTGAAGCAACCGAATATTGTGTTCTCCGGTAAAGTATCATCTGCATCAATACTGTATCTGAACTGAAGAACCGTGCGGATAACCTCTTCAGTAATGATGATCGGGAGTCACCCAACTGATGTCTCAATGCACAGAGGAGAAGCAGACTTGTTCACCACGGCATTCAGCCATAACTCGCTAATCAGACCCCTCTTGAGATCGGGATCAACTCGTAGAGCATAAGCAATAGGGCTTCTAAGTAGGTAATTGATAATATCTTCGAACCCCTCTCCTTTATCAACAGCCGACAGTAAAGCCACTGAGTTATGTCTTTTCATGGCGATATCTTTCTTATCTTTAGCCATTCTACACATCAAAAACAACAAACTTGCACAAAAGTTAGTAAACGCACAAAATCTTCTATAAGACATCGTAAACAACATCCTAGAAATGCATAGACTACTTATGATGGTAAGAATATCATTTTGAGTGAAATGAAGTTACGTTGCGATCGTTAGAACACATTTACAGTGGCGTTAAACAAATTGAATTTGAAAAACAGATGTGAATCTGTTGACAGTTACGTGCGCGTAACTGTAGTTACGCTACGTAACTGTCTAACGTATCTGTCATTTTGAAAATTTTGGCAGCGTAACTACCCATTTCCATGGGTCAGAGAACATCTCTTTAAACAGATACGTTGACGTAACTAGCAGATACGTTTACGTAACTAGCAGTTACGTGCACGTATCTAGTAGTTACGCGCTAAACACAAATGTTTGAGCAAATAGTAGCAGGCTCAGTAACTTGGGTGTTTGGGGTTCCACCTCTTGACCTCCTGCTAAGCAGTGCAAACCTATCAAGCTCTTGGCGAGCCTAAGGTGGTCAAGTGGTTGGTTGAAGAAGGTGATCGGAATGTGGTTACTGCGGTGAGTAAGTATTCCGGTAAGTATGTAAGTGATGAAGATATCTGTGTGAGAGATGTATGGAGTGTTGGCCTCTCCTTGAACTGCATCAGGGTAGGGTATTTATACCCAACAATCCCAAACATGGGAAACGGTTGGCCATAAAGGCTTATCATGGCTCTTGAATGCTATTCATGGGGTTCCAACGTTCGTGACATTATTGTTATCATTATGGGAGAACAAAGGGTAACGCCTTTGTTCATAATGATGCTAACGGTCTGAATCCTAGGGCAGGAGCTTAAGACCGTCTGGCACAGTGCTTAGAGGGAACACCAATGAAGTCAAGGACCAGGAACCCAAGAGTGAGATCGAACCCGGGACATCGGGAGCCGAGAGGCCGGAAGCTGGAGCCGGGAGTCCGGAATCCGGAAGCCCGGGAGGCCGGAGGTCGGTAGCCGGAAGGCGGGAGGCCGGAGGACGGGAGACGGAGCCGGGAGCCGGAAGGCCGGAGCCGGGAGCCGGTAGGCCGGAGCCGGGAGCCGGAAGGCGGGAGGCCGGAGCCGGGAGCCAGGAGGCCGGAGCCGGGAGCCGGAAGGCGGGAGGCCGGAGCCGGGATCCGGAAGGCCGGAGCCGGGAGCCGGAAGGCGGGAGGCCGGAGCCGGGAGCCAGGAGGCCGGAGCCGGGAGCCGGAAGGCGGGAGGCCGGAGCCGGGATCCGGAAGGCCGGAGCCGGGAGCCGGGAGGCCGGAGGCCGGAGCCGGGAGCCAGGAGGCCGGAGCCGGGAGCCGGAAAGCGGGAGGCCGGAGCCGGGATCCGGAAGGCCGGAGCCGGGAGCCTGGAGGCCGGAGCCGGGAGCCGGCCAGTTGGATCCTTGAGCAGGGAGCTGAGGCCTGAGTGCCGGCGCCGGAGCACGAGTGTGGGTACCAGGGCCTAAGTGTCGGATGTTCGGGCACTGAGAGCCTGCATAATGTGGAAGGGACTAAGAGCCTTTCCTTGATGTAGAAGGGACTTAGCCTTTATCCTGTGTTGTGTTAGCTTTTTAGGGCTTATAGGTTATATGTATCGAGCCTATTCCCTACTAACACTATCAACAAACAATATAATGTCTTAGTTACGTGCACGTATCTGGCAGATACGTCGCGTACCTGTTCTGACAGACTCCCGATTTTCAAGTTTTTAAGAAACTCTGAATACGCTATGGTTTTCATCTTAAAATCCTATCATTAGCTATATTCCGAGTAACATTGTTCTTTACACTACACAATTTTAACCATTATGAAGGCAAAATTTCGGTTTAGGGCAAAAATCAAGTTTTTCTTTAAACACCCACTATAAATCCGAAAATCAACAATCATACATTACCATTGAAGTCGGAAATCTGTTTATGATGTTTAATCATCAACAATTTCATGTTTTTGATTGTCAATTTTGGTTTTTTTTTTTTCGAGTGGTGACAACCCAAACCGCCGATACCTGTTAATATCCAAACATCCCTTTAAACTCGAAATTAGGTCGAGAAGAACAAACCTTGAGTCCTTGATGATGATTCCGAGCAACAAATGATGAAAAACGAGTGAAATTGACGCGAAATTGGGGATACGCCGAGAGAGATGAAAGGGTTTTCGAAAAGGGTTTTTGAAACTATTATGAAACTGTCATTTTTCAAGCTTTATATACCATTTCTCTCTCTTAGTTACGTGCACGTATTTCTCAGTTACGTGCCCGTATCTCTCAGTTACGTGCGTAACTGACAAATACACACATATAGATACGTGCACGTATCTCTCAGTTACGTTGCGTAACTGACAAATACGCGACTCAGTTTTAAACTTATGTGTTTTTTTCGCCCGTTTTTCGACTTTAAACTTATTTTAAGTCACGTTTTAATCTTTAAACTATTACTTATTAATAGAAAACAGAGTTTTAGCCTTTACACTCTATCCTAGAGATGAAACTACCATATTTTCAAACCTTTACACTTTATCCGGTGATAAAGAACCTTTAAGCTTGACGGCTCCAGATCGCCAAGAAACTTTAAACTCAACGGCGAAGGCATGTGATCTATCAAGCATATGTAAGCACTTGGAGCCTTCAACTCGTCAAGAGTTCTTCGGAAAACCATCTATCCGGAAGAATGAGATCCATAAAACGTATGTCAGCTCATAAGATTCTTCCTGTTACTGCAAATCACTCAAAAACACGAGAACCGTAAAATAGAAAAAGAAAAGCTATAAACCTAAGAAACGTTAAAATCTTTTTGAATTTTTAATTTTTAAAGACTTAGAAATTAAACTACAACTTAAAACCAAAAATCTTTTTGAATTTTTAATTTTAAAAGACTTAAATATTTACAAAAAGGTGGTTCGTGTTACGCGATTTCTTGAATAGTGAGACGGTTTAACTTGATCAATTCTTCAAATAGACCCTTGTGAAAAGCTTTTGTCAAAAGATCGGCCTTTTGATCTTCAGTGGCGATTTGAAGTAATGTGATCAAGTTCTTATCATAGCAATCCCGAATAAAATGAAAACGAATACTGATATGTTTCGTTTTTGAGTGTTGTACCGGATTGCGTATGATGCACACTGCTGCAGTGTTATCTATGTGAATAGGAGTGCGAGAGACAATCAAACCGTAGTCGCGAAGCTGATGCTGGATCCAAAGGACTTGAGCACAGCAACTTCCGGCTGCAATGTATTCAGCTTCCGCAGAAGACAAAGATACCGCAGTTTGCTTCTTGCATTGCCAGGAGACTAATCGCGAACCAAGAAACTGACAGCCGCCAGTAGTGGACTTCATGTCTGAGTTGCAACCCCCATAATCAGAATCAGAATACGCCGTCAGCTCGAAGTTTTGATCATCATACGGATACCAAAGACCGAGAGTTGGTTTCCCCTTGAAGTAGCAGAGAATCCTCTTCACAGCCTTCAAATGACATGCCTTAGGAGCAGCTTGATAACGCGCGCACAAAGACACAGCAAAAGTGATATCCGGACGAGAAGCCGTCAGATACATCAGAGAGCCTATCATCGAACGATATAGCTTCAAATCTACGACTTCCTCATGAAGTGCTGGACCAAGCTTGTGATTAATCTCGAGAGGAGTGCTAACCGGTCTGCAGTTCAGCATCTCGAATCGAGTTAATATGTCTTGCACGTACTTGGTTTGATGAATGTAAATCCCCTTTTTAGATTGTTGAACTTGCAAGCCCAAGAAGAAATTCATTTCACCCATAGCACTCATTTCAAATCTCGATGTCATCAACTTCTCGAAGTCTTTACACATAGAATCGTCCGTTGAGCCGAAAATGATATCGTCGACGTAAATCTGAACAAGCAGTAAGTGTTCTTTTCGTTTCTTCGTAAACAAAGTTTGGTCGACCGTGCCTCTTGTAAACCCGTTGTTTATCAAGAAATCAGAGAGCGTACCGTACCAAGCTCTCGGGGCTTGATGAAGACCATATAGGGCCTTGTTGAGTCTGAAAACGTGATCAGGATGTTTGTAATCCTCGAAGCCCGGTGGCTGAGTGACATAAATGTCTTCACGAATTTCACCATATAGGAACGCACTCTTCACGTCGAGTTGGTAAACTTTGAATCGTTTGTGGGAAACGAATGCGAGGAAAAGACGAATGGATTCCAAACGAGCAACTGGTGCGTAGACTTCATCGTAATCTAGACCTTCAACTTGTTCGAAACCTTGAACGACTAAACGAGCTTTATTCCTCACTATCTCGCCTTTATCATCTCGTTTGATCTTGTACACCCACTTTGTTTTCAAGATCTTTTCTCTTCTCGGAGGCTTCACCTTTTCCCACACATGCAGCTTTAGAAACTATAGAAGTTCTTCTTGCATAGCTTCCACCCAGAACGGATCATCTAGTGCTACAATGACATTCTTTGGGTCTACTTGAGATAGAAAGCATGCTTCGAAATCTACCAGAAATGCGGGACTTGCTTCGAAATCTTCCAGAAATGCGGGACGTTTCTTTTCTATGGCCGATCTTCTCGGAGTTATGACATTTTCAGCCTCAATTACTTCTGCAGCAGCCTCATTTTCTTCTCCAACTTCAATTACTTCTTCAGCTTCATTTTCTGCTTCACTTTCTTCCTGAGCTTCCACATTCTCCACGGTTGGAGCTGGAATCTGACTTCGTGTCTGAATACCTTGATGTGGATCGCCGATAATATTCTCAGCAGGATGAGTGGTGTGAATCCTTGACTGAGGAAATCCCATGTCATTGATTGCTGCTTCAAGATTAGAGACGTCAACATTAGTTTCGGTACTAGGTTGAACATTTTCGTTGACAGCAGGTTCCTCTTCGTCACTTTCTTCCGAAGAATATTCAAGTTGAGCTGCTGAGTCTACAAAATCACTGTCTGAATCATCGGATGCAGTTTCATAGATTGATGCTTCTGGCTGAGTCGGAGCCGATAAAGTTGGAAGCTCAACGACTAAATCCTGAATCGGAATCGGAGCAGATGAAGTGGTTGGTGATGCATCTTCACTTTGATCGTGAAACTGATAAAAGAAGGTATCGCCAAATTCTCCCCCTTGCATCCTGACCACTTCATTTTCTTTAACCGGAATGGACACACCATGATAGTCGAGATTGAAGGACTTGAATAGCGAGTCATAATCAAAGAAGTGTTCTGGACCATCACTCGGTGTAGATGGAGTATACCTAAAACAAGTAACCTCATAAGCTTCCTCGATCGTTCCCGTAGTCTTATCAAAAACCCGTTTACATGGAGAGTCTGCCGAATAGCCGAGAAAATAACCAGGATGAGTCTTTTCACCAAACTTTGAAATTCTTTCTTTCGTAATCATGATCTCACAAGGACACCCGAAAGGTTCGAGAAACTGCAGATTCGGTTTTCTTTTGTTGACCAATTCGTAACTTGTCTTGTTGTGACGCTTGACCAAAGAAACCCGATTAAGAACATAGCAAGCTGTGTTGACTGCTTCAGCCCAGAAAGAAACTGGTAGCTTAGCATCCGAAAGCATCGTACGAGCTGCTTCGATGAGTGTTCTGTTTTTCCGTTTCGCAATTCCATTCTGCTGCGGAGTTCTAGGAGCGCTGTATTGATGAGTAATACCCTTTGATAAGCAAAACAGCTCCATTGCGTTGTTCTTGAACTCCGTTCCATTGTCACTCCGGATCGATCTGACCTTTAACTCGAGAAGAGTTTCTAGTCGAAGAAGGAGAAACTTTAATCGTTCAACAGTTTCATCCTTCTTCGCTAGGAAGAAAACCCATGAGAATCTCGAGTAGTCATCGGTAACTACCAAGCAGTAAGATTTTCCTCCCTTGCTCTTTACACTTACTGGACCGAAAAGATCCATATGAAGCAATTCCAGAGGAGCTGAGATAGAGTTCACGATCTTTGACGAATGCGATTTCTTGTGTTGTTTGCCCTTTACACATGAAGTGTATGAATCGTTCATCGCAAAACTCATGTTGGGAACTCCGGTGACTAGCTCATGCTTCACTAAGTAATTCATTCTGCGGAAGTTGATGTGAGCCATACGTCTGTGCCACATAATCGACTCCCGTTCCGAGGCTTTAGACATCAAGCACGGGTGCTCTTCACTTGATGAGACTTTAGTCATGTCGAGACAGTAGATGTCGTTTATCCTCGGAGCTCTAATCAATACCTAGTCTGGATCGATCACAAATCCCTTGCGAAGAATCATACACTCCTTATCCGTGAACAAGGTAGTAAACTCCTCATCACAGACTTGCGAAACACTGAGTAGATTTTGCTTTAACTCTTTACAGTAGTTGACATTCTTGAAATTCACCACACCGTTAGAGATCTTTCCTTGACCCGTAATTTTGCCACCCTTTTCCCCAGCGAATAGGACAATTCCCCCATCAACCACGAAGTAGTCAGTGATTAGGTGGAGATCTCCCGCCATGTGCCTGGAACAACCACTGTCGACAATCCAAATATTCCTGCCTCCAGCTCGCTTCGGTCGTCCCTGCACATTTAATAGAGGATCAGTCGGTAATGGGGACCCAAGCCGATACAGACTTGGGTCGTCCATTTTCACCGTGAATGATCACATCAACCTTTTTGAGTGTTTTCTGGTAATCGGTCGAGGTTGATGTATCATCCAGATGTTTGACTTGGACTGAAGAAGAATCAACTTTGGATCTGGTCAGTTGATCCTCCTTTGGTGTGTTACTCTTTTCCTTAGAAACAGGACGTGATGCTTTACGTTTCAAGATCAAACCTTGTAAACGTGGGCAGACCTTGGCAATATGTCCCTCGTTTCGACAATAATAGCAGATTCTGGGATCATTTGAAATGTCCGTCTGAATTGGAGAAGTTAGAATCTTCTCTTTGGGAACTGCTTGTCGAGGAACTGCCTTGGTCTGAGGAATTGGTCTAGACACTTTGGGAGGCATCGTGTTAGGCTTAGAAGAAGAAGCCTTTCCCGTAGTGAAAATCTTAGTCATAGGGGTTTGGATGGTGAGAACAGGTTTGTTTTCTTCAACTTTCTCCTTACCCTTAGACTTGGACTTGCTGGACTTTGACTCAGAGTTGGACTGCTTAAGAGTCCGTTTTTCTTCACGCACTTGAAGTTTTTCAAACTTCTTGTCCATCTTAGTTATAAGACGGCTCTCAAGGCGTTGAATGACCTTTTCAAAAAGACTCTCTTGATGGCAGTTAAGTGGACGTCTTTTAGGTCATTTAGGTATTTGGACTTATGGTCTGGACGTTCTAAAACAACTGTAGACTCATTTTCACTAACACTTGCTTCTGGACCATTTACTTCAGCTTTGGGAGCTTCAGAGGTCATCGAAGAGGACTGAGATAAGTCTTCGGACATACCATCGACCGGGATCGGGGTGAAGTGCTTTGGTGGTGGCATACTAGTATACCCCAATCCACCCTTGTCTTTGGAGTTTGTCCTCTGTGACTCGATCAACTGATTCAAAATTTCTTTTGAATTGGCAATAGCAGCTTACTTTGCATTCAGAGTATCAATTTCACTCTGTTTTTGAGCAACAGTTAGTTTTTCGGCTGCAAGTGCATCGGAAAACTCTTTGATTTTGGAGACATGACGAGTGATTAAGATTTTTAAATCCGAAATTTCAACCAATTTTTCTTTCTTAAAAACATTTAAGGTTTTGTTTTCTTTGGTTAAAGCATCGTTACTTAATCTTAAAACATTAACTTCAGAGTTTAATTCTTTTGCCGATGTACTCCATACAGCGAGTTGGGCCTCAAGCTCGCTGCAGTTACAACACATAGCTGTGAAAGGATTGATGTCTACCTCACGCTTCGGAGATGAAGCATCTGATGTAGAAGCCATAAGCGCAAAGTATTCCGTTCTCTGAGCAATGTCTTCAAACGCATTCCAATCAACCTTGTTATCGACAGCCATAAGAGCGGTTTCGTCTTTTTCAGCATCTTGAATACGAAGGTTTCTAGTAGCTGGACCCTGATAGCCTCCTTGCTGATAACTTCGACCTTGAGGAGGAGCTTGATAACCCTGGTTCTGTCTACCGTATCTATCTCCTTGGTCGTTTCTACGATCTTCTTGCGAGTGTTGACCGCATTCTCGAGCAAAATGACCATAGTTGTTGCATTTGTAGCATTTGACTTTCTATTTGTCAAATCCCATTCCGGTCTTTCGATCTCCCCCAATGTATTTCTTCCCAGTTCTATTGAGGAAGTTCTTGATTCTCCTAGTCATCATCGCCATATTCCAACGGATGTCCATTTCCTCAATATCATCTGGATGGACTTGATCGTAATCTTCCTCAGTCAATACGGTATTTGCTATCCGTCCGTCGATTAGATCATCATAAGCAGTAAGAAAACATGATTGCAAGCGTTCATGTTCAGCATTCAGAGGCCCAGAGGCACTAAACGCCGTCTCTTTTCTTCTTCCTTGAGACTTCAGGAGGGGAGCCGTGTCTTTACCCTTTGACGAACACGTTCCACAAGTAGGACAAGCAGAGTCGGTTGAGATTGACACAGTTGTACTGAGTGGAAAACTTGGGAAACTGGATGAAGGAGGCAAGTGACTTGATGGTTGAGGTACTTGAACAGACGAGACATCTGAGAGGAAAGCAACTCCCAAATTTTCCCGAAGTACCTTCTGAGTGTATACATTGCTACCGTAGGCTTTCTCCTGCATTTCCAAATTAGCTATCCTAAGCTTGTCAATAAGATCTTCAAAATCATAATCACGCAACTCGGGTTTATCCTTTAACAGCAAAACACGCACTTCCCAATGAGGTGGTAAACTATCTAAGAAACGTGTATTAGTCTGAAATTTATCATATTCAACCTTTAACTCATACAAATCGTTTATCAATCTACAAAACCTAGAAATCAACATATCTAAAGTTTCGTTTTCGCCACATTTGAAGTTATCGAACTGTCTCTTCAAAATGTCGGCTTTGATAACCTTCATTGCTTCAGTTCCCCCATATCTCTTCAAGATGGCATGCCAAAGATCATGAGGATTGTCGATCTTTCTAAATATAGCTTTCATTTCATCAGTTAAGCAGAACTGAATAGATCCCAAAGCCTTCTGATTTTTGAGGAAAGCCGCCTTCTCGTCATCCGTATACGTATTCATAGCCCGATAAGTTCTAACGCCGGTACCTGCGTTGAGATCCGAAGGAGCTTCATATCGTGTCAAAATGGGAGTCCACATGCTTGGATCGGTGCAAGCAACGTAGGTCTTGAAGTTCATCATCCATTCTTCGACACTACGATTCGGATTGTACATAGGAGGAACCTGAGGATTTCGACTAGATTCCATGTTTAATGAACCCGTGTTCATAGTAAGAGCCATGTCAAATACAAACCAATACCCGAATCAACCTCAAACGAATACTCGAAACAAACACAATACCCTAGAAGAAGAAGAATACCAAACCAAAGCACACAAACTATTCCCGAATACCCCGAACTTAACGCTAATCTTCAAACGTCTTCACACAAGTCTTCACAAACAAAACCCGTAGAATCAGCAAGAAAACCAGAGAATCCAACCTAACAACTACCAAATGTTTCTGTCGAAAATCGGGCAGAGTAACGGCTAGAAAAACGAAGTAAACGAACGTCTTCAGTGAACAGATACGCTAGCGTAACTCCCAGTTACGTTGCGTAACTGTCTAGTACCGTATCTGTCTCCAAGCAATATTCGAGTAACGTAACTAGCCACGTATCTGTAGTTACGTGACGTAACTCGTAAGTACGTTGCGTAACTAGTCTTCACGTAAATCTTCAAACGTAACAATCTTCAAAAATCAGCGTAACCTGTAGGTACGTTGCGTAAATGTAGTTACGCACGTAACTGTTTCCAGACAGTTACTCTAGCTGAAAATTTCTTCCGATCGTCGAAAACGAAGAAAAACACAAAACTAGGAAACCATTTTCTGCAGATATCAAGAATAACCCAATGTAAACACAATATCTGAAACCCGAGACTAAACTACAGCTGGAAATGCCTAGATCTAAAGAAATCCGAAATAAAGTACAATAATCCCAAATCTTAGATCTAATCCAAAACAGCCCCAAACTTCACCAAACGGATTCAAAGACCTCTATAACAAGTATAGAGGCTCTGATACCACTTGTCGGTCACCTAATCCTCGATCTCTTTGAACCCTAAATCATACTAATCGCGGAATAACTAATATGTATGTATATATGGTGAAGAACAACACAAATAACCTAATGATTGATATTATTAAGCTTACGTATTCGATTACAAACACGAACAATATCTAATCACTCGATTACAAGACTTTAACACTCAAAACTCACAGTTACGCTACCTAAGAACTAGCTCACGTAACTATTCGTGATGTGACAGCTCTGACAACTTTCAACAACAACATTTATGATCCCGAGGTTGCTATTTATAGGTCTGACCCAACAACCTGGATAGTTACGCAACGTAACTATCTGGGATCAGTTACGCTGCGTAACTTGTTACGCTGCGTAACTTAGTTACTCAGCGTAACAGCCTACATAAACGCGTTTTGGACTTTACAACTCGATCTAAATACATTCTAACTCGACGACACATTCATACTGAATACAACTACAGACATTTATGCTCCAACAGTTCAAACCAAAATTTCAACATTAACGACTCTCATCGGTGTCGGTTTGTATGGTATAAACCAAAATTTTCAACTAGTCTAAACATCTACAGGTTAATCCAAAAAAAAGTAAATAATAATAATTAATCATATATTGATATATTGCATTGCTTCGTTGGTTTTAGGTAACTACGATAATCAGATTAGCGAGATGTGATTTTTTGGCCGGAATGGATTTTTTTCCACCGGATTTAGCACCGGTGGATTTCAACTGAAAAATTTAAGAATTCACGTACAACCGGACTTGGGAAGTCCGGTTCTTGCACCATCAGCATGCCACCTAGGATTTCCACTACTTTTTCGCAGGCCAGTAAATGACTTTTCCACGTAGGATTTCCACCTAGCATGTGCCGGCATTCCCAATGCCGGCTCTTGACTCCCACCGACAGCTTTCTTTAATTCCATGCAACCACCTTTAGTACACTCCAATCATTTCACGCCACGTGTAAGAACCGGCATTGCCAAAGCCGGTTCTTAAGTGACTTTAATACTCATGCAGCAGCAAGCGAATTAAACACCACACCCACAAAAATCTTATCACACTTATAAAATCCGGCGAGAATTGACAAATTCCGACCAAAAAAGTAACCAAAACACAAAATGGCGCAATTTGTAGCATCCGCAATCCCTCGAAACAATGAGTTGCTGTACTTACAAAATGATAACCACCACCGTGCTGCCCGTCTATTTAACAAATTGGAAGATGATGCTACTCCCATAAAAGCTAGACGGTGTGATTCCGGATTTTGGGACGAGGTCGAGAAAATTCCGGAGGAAGTGAGAAACTGGATAGCCAGCGCTGGGTTCGACGGTGTATTACGCACCGGTTACCATAAGATCGACCACCATCTGATTACCGCTCTGGTCGAGAGGTGGCGTCCCGAGACGCACACCTTCCATTTTCCCACCGGTGAAGCGACCGTTACGTTACAAGACGTACAAGTTATTTGGGGGCTGCCTGTAGACGGACCGGTGGTTTCCGGAGTTTTTGAGTCTAAAAGCGCGGAAGTGTGGGCGACTAATTGTGTTGACTATCTTGGGTTTGTGCCAGAGGAGAGGGAAGTTGAACGTGGTAGATTATTAATCAATAATCTAGTTCATCAAATTAAAAATCCCACCGGGGACAGCAGGCAAAGAGCTAGACTTTATATTATGGCTCTTTTGGGTGGGCACATGTTCGGTGATTCAAGGTCGTATGACGTGTCGCTTAATTTTTTGCAAAACATAGACGACCTAACTGAGGGTGGTAGACTTAGCTGGGGCTCCGCAGTGTTGGCTTATTTGTACCGACAACTATGTAATGCTGCGGAGAAGGCGGATGTGAAAGGTATTCAGGGCCCGTTGATCTTGCTTCAGCTTTGGGCCTGGGAGAGAATACCCCTTACTGCGCCCCAAAGGATCATACGGGAGGGTGTACAGCATATTTACACACGCTGCGTTGGTGAAAAGTAATGTTTTTATCTCTGCATTACATTTTTATTATATTTGTTATTATGATTAATTTAGATTAATTTATATATTTATTATTTTTATATATTTATTATTTTTATTCTATTTATTATGTTTATATATTTATTATTTATATTATATAATTTTAATTACTGATTATTATATTTATTTTTTTTTATCAAATTTTTACGATTATTAATTTGTATATTAGGTGGCATCGCCGGTTTGGTCGCTTTAGTAACACACGCACACCGGCTCATGTGTTGGTTGCATACCGTGCCGCTTTCACCGCGTTGGAAGAGGACCAGTTTATTTGGTGTCCTTATACCGATGTACTGGCGAGCCTTGTGTATGATTGCCGGAGAGATAGCGGGATATGGGCGTATAGTGGATGGCTTGTTTGGTGGTATGCTGCGGAACCTCATCAACCGAACCGAGTATGCAGGCAGTTTGGATTCGGGCAAGGGGTTCCCGAAAGTTTGTATATATTTCCAGCTAGAGTGCACCTGAAGAACCATGCGGATTCGTTTAGCGGGGGACGAGGTACAAACTGGGAGCGGAAGAAAGAGGCACAAATAGCGTGGTGGAATGATAGATACAACCATGTCTATCAATTTGATGGACCAGAGGGGGTAGGTGTTCTACCTGGCTATATGCAGTGGTATTATCAGCGCACTGTCTTAGTCATCACGAACCCGGGTGCACCTGACCCTCCCAACGTGTATCCACAATGGGGCGGTGTCCAGCAAGTACAGGTAATATGTTATGCGTATTTATTTTGTTTTATATATTCATATATGTATATCACATTTATTTTATATTATATGTTTTAATTTTTTTGCAGAACGAGGCGTTGAGGGAAATCCACGATCGTGCTCGACAGAACATGGATAGTGGAGTGGGGAACGACGCCATGTGGCAGGATTTTGTTCAAATCCCTAATGATGCTATGGGATATGGACATAATCCGGACCGGATGAACTATGGATCGCAACAATTTTCGTTTCCCCCACCTTCGTATTATCCACGTCCTCCGTCTCCTCCACCCCAATATGGAGGTCAGTATCAGGGTGGTTGGGGTGGTTCCCAGTACGGGCAGCATACTCGGGCAGATGGTGGTGGTTCTCAGTATCAGCATGGTGGTGGTTCCCAGTATCAGCATGGAGGTAGTAGTACACAACAGTTTGAGGCTGGAGGTAGTGGTACCCAGCATGGGCTAGACATGATCAACGAGTTGTTGCGTACGCCTACCCCTGGCCCTACCCCTCACCATCCCCATGACTCTACTTGGCTTTCGTTGTCACCCAATTTTCATGGCGATGGGTTTCGACCTTGGGTACCACCAGATTTCCAAAGGGACCCTAGTACCGAAATGGTTGCACGCCAGTCTCATTATCATGATAGTAGCCCGATTCAGATTCAGTCTTTTGGTGATTTTGGGTATGACCAGCCACCGAACCCACAGAATGAAGAACCCAGAAGATCAACCAGGATCCCACAACCGACGAGATGCCACACCGGTAGTCATATATATTACCGCCCCCGCCCCCCTCCCCCCCAGTAGTATGTTTAATTATTGTGTTGTATTGAACTATGTTTAATTTTGTTCATTAATAAAAAGTTATGTTTTGTGTTTAATATTTGTTTATATAAATATTTGTTTTCTGCTTTAAATATTTGTTTTGTGCTTTTGGTTGACACCTAACATTAAATATTAAATAAAAACATAATATTAATTTAAAACAAACAACATAATATTGAAATTACAAATCAACTTTCTTAATAGAATTTTTATTTAAAAGAAACAACATAATGAAAATTACAATATTGTTTTCTATCCAACAGTAGGCTCGATACGTTTTGAATAGAATGCTTTTGCCATCTCTTGTCTGAAAACTTCCACTTGCTCGTTAGACACATCACCAATAATTATTTCCCTTGCTTCATTGGTTAGTATGTGGTGTATAAACAAGCAGATAAACAAACCTGAATTTTGTCTACTATTTGGACATTGGGGAACTCTGGCGACATATGCGAAAGGTTTTGTCGCATTTAGTGTACCTCCTCTACTCATATAATCTATTTCTTGCAAAAACCTTACAAGGTTTTTTTCGTAATAAGTCATGAGACAAGAACGATGGGCATCTGGAACTACTTCTAATTCCCTGTCAAAAATGGTCAATTCAAGAGTGGATATTTTAAGTTGTAGAAGGAACCAGTGCTCATTTCGACAACTTATTGGAATCAGGACCATGTCAACTTCCCACCAAGCAGGGAAAACTTTCAAACCTCCTGTTGTTGTCTTAACTATTCTTTCCCATTTTTGTTCAACAAAGTCATTGTTGAAAAAAGTTGGCATCACTGCAAACCTGTTGTTCAACATATTATCCCTTTCTATGGTTTTTTTATGAATTACTTGTGACCGTCTTATCCAAGCATCAATATGCTGTTATATTTATAAAACAAACAAACAAAATTTATAATCAAGATTCAACTCTAACTTTGATAATTTAAAATTTTAAAAATGTAAAACTTACCATCTCCCACAAAGTATTGTCTTGCGTGAAGCCAAGCAAAACGCCCCAAAACTTTCTGCAACACTTGAAACTTTTTCCTAAATAAGCAATATGACAATATTGTTCTTCGTCACCTTTCCCTCTATCCCCTTCAAGAAAAAATTCTTCAGCAGTTGCAGCTAAGACAATTGGTTGTTCATCGCTATCCATATTTTGGGAAGATTCCGTTTCATGTTGTTGAATATCGTATAGGATTTGATCAATTTCGTCTCGCAGTACTTGTCTTCGCTCATCTAGATTGGCGAGTTCTTCAATGAGTTCTTCGAGCCTTTGTCTTCGGTGTATGTTTGAATTCATTATGGTTGTGTGTTCGTTATCAGCTTTCTGGAAACTTTTAATAAGGGACTTTAGTGTTTCCAGACGCTTTTAATAAGGGAATTTTGATAAGCCGGATTTCCCAAAACCGGCTCTTATCCTTATCTCAATCCTACGTGGCATTTTCACTGGACAAGGTTTAATCTCCGGATTTTCTGTCAGATTTTTATGACATAAGGTACGATACAGTGAAAAGCTTTATCCTTATCGATTTTCTGTCAGATTTTATGACATAAGGTACAGTACGGTAGAAAAAGCATTTGATAAGCCGGATTTCCCATAACCGGCTCTTATCGATTTTCTGTCAGATTTTATGACATAAGGTACAGTACGGTAGAAAAAGCATTTGATAAGCCGGATTTCCCATAACCGGCTCTTATCGATTTTCTGTCAGATTTTATGACATACGGTACAGTACGGTAGAAAAAGCATTTGATAAGCCGGATTTCCCATAACCGGCTCTTATCGATTTTCTGTCAGATTTTATGACATAAGGTACAGTACGGTAGAAAAAGCATTTGATAAGCCGGATTTCCCATAACCGGCTCTTATCGATTTTCTGTCAGATTTTATGACATAAGGTACAGTACGGTAGATAAAGCTTTTGATAAGCCGGATTTCCCAAAACCGGCTCTTATCCTTATCTCAATCCTACGTGGCATTTTCACTGGACAAGGTTTAATCTCTGGATTTTCTGTCAGATTTTATGAGATAAGGTTATGTGCTTTATATATATACTACCTACAACTCTCATTTTCCTCACAACTCTCATACAACTCTCAACTTAATCTTATACAGAAACGCTCAAACAACTCTCATTTTCCTCAACCATGTCTCAATTTACCCCCCTCCTTGTTCATCTAATCCCTGGAAATGATCTTTCATTCCAAAATGGTTGCTTGATTGACGAGACATCATCCCGTGGTCGTATTGTTTTTCCTCTATACCAGAAAGTCGACTTTGCTACTTTCAAAGAGACGGCGTACAACAAACTTGGTGTGAGCAGTGATTTCTACAACCTTAAACTAACCCTGTGGTACAACTTCGGCGGAGATCATGTTCTCCAGAGCGAACTAGTAGACAATCAAACTTTTGAAACAATCTATTGGTTGAGTGGCCAATACCCTCAATATCAAGCTCAAATACAAGCCCAATTTTTCCCGGTGCCTCAACAAACACAATACTCCTTTTCAGACCAGATGAGGAACATTCAAATAAACAATCCTCATCAGTCTCAAGATGGGTTTCCATCATCCTACACCGATCACTTTCAACATTCCTCATATACTGAGCAACCGGAGCTCCCGTCAAGGTATTCTGAACAGTACAACGAAGAAGCCCAGGCCCCAGAGAGTAGTCAACACCATGGCGAACAACAAGACCCCCCACACCAGCAAGTTGAAGAGGCGGCTTTTGGTGGAAACGGCCGTGAACATTCCGATAACGAGTCACAAGAGGAATATGCACCGGAAGTCTATGCCATTCTTGGAAACGCTTCGGAGGAGGACGAAGAAGAGCACGATCAGCTCGTACTTCATCGTGAACACGATGAAAGAGTCTTGGAATCAGACGCTGGTTTTGTGGGGGAGGAAGAATGGAATCGTCTTCCGTTCAACGAACAGGAGGAAATAGTGGACTACTGGAGTGAAGGAGATGAGCCAAGAACCGGTGTGTACTTCAAAAGCAAGGCACAATTTGTATATGCAATCAGAACTTGGTTACTAAAAAATAACAGGGAGATGTACTTGCTGGACTCGAGGCCAGAGGCTTGGAGAGCAATATGCATGACAGCGAGTCCGAAATTCGTTGGCGACGAACACTCTTATCCATGTCAGTGGACTGCTAGGGGTTCAAACAGAAACAATAAGGGATTATGGAAGCTGGCAAAATGGAACCCAAGGCACAATTGTGCTGGATCGGTCGTAAGAAATAACAACCGTTCTTTGTCGGCCAGCATGATTGCAACAAAAATCGGCCACCAAATCAAGCTGGACCTTACCTACAAGGTAAAACACATCATTGCCACTGCCAAGGATCATTGGAATGTGGATGTGTCTTACTGTAAAGCTTGGAATGCCCGTAGAATAGCCATTGAAAGGCTCTACGGAACATGGGAGAGCAATTTTGCTGAGCTTCCGGCGTACATTGATGAATTGGTCCAGAAAAACCCCGGTACAATCGTTAGATGGTTACATGGCCAAAAGGAAAACCAAGACAGTCCAGAAACATTTAGGTATGTATTTTGTCAATTTCCAACAGGATATTATGATATAGCCAAAAGTAAACTGCATATATTGACATATAATAATTGTTATTTGATATGTTAGACACTAATGATATTGGATATAAATTGTTATTTGTGGTAAACTGTATTGAACACATATTGAATAACTTACGCAATCCATATTTGACCTATTTGAACGGATGCATGTGGTCCGTTTCCTTTTGAAACGGGAGTTATTCAATATGTGGACAATGATGACCATAGAGGCTATTTGCTTTAGGGCTCTCCCAATTTTGTTGCGTACTTTAATTCTAATATTCATAGTAATGATTATAGTGAATTGTAATACTCCTATTAACGATTACAGTTTTCTTTTTAGGTATGTTTTTTGGGCTTTTGGCCCAAACATCCAAGCATTCAAGCATTGTATTCCCTATGTGGTTGTCGATGGCACCCATTTGAAAGGAAACTATCGAGGGAAGCTTCTCACAGCCGTGACGAAAAACGCAAACGGGAATATACTTCCACTTGCTTTCGCCATGGTTGATAATGAGACAAATGACAGCTGGCTATGGTTTCTAAGCAACTTTCGTGAACATGTTGCCGTAATTCATAAAGAGGAAGCAGCCTTGTGTGTGATTTCAGACCGTCATGCAGGTTTGATCAAGGCAATGGCTGCAATGGATGGCTGGCATCATCGTTACTGTCTAAGACACATAAAGAGTAACCTTATGACGAGGTTTAAAGACGTGAAGTTGAAGAGATGGTGTTGGCAGGTCGGCACTGCGACTCAGCGGAGAAAGTATATATACGCTGTTGGTCAAGTGAGAGCGATAAATGAAGGAGCTTGGAATTGGTTGAAACAAATTGGTTTGAGTAAGTGGACATTGATGCGCGATAAGGGCTACGTACGTTGGGGAAACACCACCTCAAACATTGCAGAATCGTACAACAATGTGATACGCACAGTGCGCATGATGCCTATCAAGGCATGTATAGAAGGTACGTTCGACCTATCTAGAGCACACTTTGTCCAAAACTTCGAGAAATCTAGAGGGTGCAATTCACCTCTTGCAACAGCCATGTGGAATCTCTACACTGGTCGGGAATCATATGCCACTCATCAGGGGGTAAAACCTTTCGATATCTCAAAGGGTATTTATGAGTGTCGCACAAATGACCCGACAACCATGGGTGGGGAAAACACTTACACAGTCGATTTTCCAAAAATGTCTTGTACTTGTGGAAAGTGGCAACAACAAAGGATTGCTTGTTCCCATGCCATGGCTGTTGATGGATACGTGAACGCTCCTACTCGAAGAAACCATGAAGCTGCTCCTATAATGGCTGCAAAATGGTATAGCACTGGTAAATGGAGAAAGCAATATAACGCACAGTTTCGGCCACTACGACACATCGACTACTGGAAAAATCCGGAGTGGACCATCGTGGCGGATTCAAGAATGATAATTACAAAACGGGGAAGAAAGAAACAAAAAAGAATCCCTAACGAGATGGACCAGCCAAGCGGAAGTGCAAGTGGAAGTGCAAGTGGAAGTAGGGTCCGACACTGTACTGGTTGTGGACAAACGGGTCACAACAGCCGAAGCCAGAATTGCCCACGTAACCGAAATTAGTGTTGTATCGTAATTTCTCCATTCTATCTTATTGTGTAATCACTTGTTGTTATTAAGAGGGCCATTTCTTACTTTTAAGTTGTTATTTTTTGTGAAAAAAAAATCATTTCTGTCCATTTTGTACATAGCATAAATCATACAAAAAAACCCAGAAATAAAAATCTAACTTTTACAAACTCTAAAACAATAACATATTAACAAAACACAATTTGGAATTTATCATAAAAATCATCACATTACAAAAATAATTAACCCTAAACACTAACACATAACCATTTTCAAAACAAAAAAACTAACCAAAATGATTTTTTGGCATTTTGTACATAGAATAAAACACACCAAAAAAACAAGAAATAAAAATCTAACTTTTACAAACTCTAAAACAATAACATATTAACAAAACACAATTTGAAAATTTTCATAAAAATCATCAAATTACATAAATAATTAACCCTAAACACTAACACTTAACCATTTTCAAAACTAAAAAAATAAAACAAAACCCAAAACCGCCTCAAAAAACCGGATACCACCTTAGAAAACCACCCAAAAATTCTGCAAGAACCGGCATTCCCAATGCCGGCCCTTGACACGCAGATGCTGACTAGGATTGTTGCTAGTGGAAAGCTGACGTGGCGCGCAGATGTGGCAAGAACCGGACTTGGGAAGTCCGGTTCTACTAGTTTTGTTAATTTTTCGTTTGAAATCCATCGGTGATAGTTGGCTTCGAAAAAAGCCTATTCCGGCCAAAAAATCGCGAGATGTATGTTTTGACTTTTACTGTATTTATTTGAGATGAATCAGTTTATTCGATGGGAGGTAATTAGATACTAACCAATGAGTGTTCGGTTAAGTTTAGCCAAAGTTGTTATAATGAAACGTCACTATAAACCGGTGAGCCAATAGAACATGAAGGCACACATAATCGAAAGCAACATGTTCCCGGCCTTACAAAGTTTAAATTTGTCCGTTTGCGAGCAAGTAAAAAGTTACGCATGTTCAAATATAACAAAAAAAAATAAAGAAGAAACTGTGAACTTAAGGAGATAAAGGAAATGAACACTCGTGCTCATTCGAAGAGTAAATTCGTATTTGATGAAATGTAGACAACAAATTATTCAAGGAATTGATACATTGCTATGAGACACACACAAATGACACAACCGTACGTGAATCTCATTTATTCGGAAGAAAGCTTATAAAGAGAGTTTATTAGCATACATATTTTATTTGATTAGATCCTGAAAAACACAAAAAGAAGAAAAAAAAAACATTAGTCAAATATTGAAAAAAACTGTAAGAATTTGGGTTTTATGTATATTTACCTGTTATATTCAATGTTGATTCTCCCTGCATCAGTATTAGCAATCACTGCAAATGCCTCTTGGGAAAGATCAACTTGATTTGAAGCACATCCGGGGCAAAGATCAACAACGGTAACATCGACGCTCCTTCCGGTGCATGGTTGCGGAACGGCATTGGTTCCACTCGTGCAACTCACGCGGTACCTAGTCCCACAAGCACCTCTGTTGTTAAACAATCCAGCGTTTGCTGCCAGAATCATTACACCACGGTTTTCGAAGCCAAAACATGACGATGCTACATAACACAAAAACATAAAAAATAAAAGATGAACTCAAAACAAAATACATGAAGATAAATGAACTTCGGTTAATCCTGGATAAGGATATATGTACACTTACGAACATAAGGAGCAGTGTAAAATGTTGCTTGGCCCGCAATCGCGTGAGCAACCGATGTGAGACATGCAACCATGGCGAGCAAGATAAAAACTCTAGTCATCAAAGCCATTTTTAAAACCCTAAAGATGATTTGTGAAGTTGTTTACTTAATTTTATGAAAATAAACTTTGAAGGGCACTTCCTTTTATAGCTGGAAAAACTAACTTGATGGCTAATAAGATCGTACAACTTTTTCTTTCATGTATTCAACAAAACACAAATGTTTGACCGAGTCACATAAATGGGACAGAAACCTAAATTACGGGTCACAAATTTTCTAATTCGTGGATAATTAATCTTCTCATGACATACAATCTTCTTTCGTAATATTGAATCCAATGATATTTATTTACATGTTTATTGACAGCCACCGATAAGATTAACAATCATGGCCGGTCCCGAAAGTTCGAGTGCCCTGTTTAAAGAAAAAATAGAAGAATTTAATGGGACAACGGGATTTCTCTAATATGTTTAACCAACTAAACTAATCACACATTAGATCAAAAAATCACACTATTTAATCTATATTCTAATAGATAATATCTTTTTTCCGAAATTTTGGACCCCTTTCAAACTTAGGCCATCTGCGGTTGCACATCCCGCACCTCTATGGGTCGGACCTGATAACGGCGTTAGTTGTGGTCGGATATGTTGATAGTAATTTTTTTTAGTTCTTTTACTCTTTAGCATGGAAAATGATTATCGACTTTAATATTTTTATCAGGGTATGTTTGGCGCAAGTAGTTGTAGCTGAAACCTGAAGATACGATCTGGAACTAACAACCGAAAGTTTAATTTTTTCATTTTTAAAAGGTACTTTAATTAGATTTTCATTTTTGAGCTTTTTTTCTTAAATAAAAGGTAAAAATGTACTATCCAAACGAAACTTTTATTATTAAGTAACTTATATTTTTAAAAATGAAAAACTCAGACTCTAAAATGACAATTACTGCATCACTTTCTATGGGTTGATTTGGTTTTTTGGTCTAGTCAAAACGTACATTTTGGAATTCTAAGAATTCACATGCAAGCGTTTTAATCATACATTAATTTCGTTACCTTTCAAATGAAAGTATATAGAACCATGTATACGTTTATTAAAACTAACAAGAGGAAAGAGGAAAAAAATAACATGTCTACATACACGCCAAATCTTTGGTAAATAAAATCACAAACAAAAATCGAAAAAGTTTGTAATTAAGCTCCAGTTTATAATTACATACGTATACGTTATGATATCCTTTTATGCTTTTCAACCTAAAAAAAAAAAGAAAAAAACAAAATAAAATAAAATAAAATCTGTTGGTCATCTAATGAAAATTATATTTGTAATTTGTATCCAATAGACATGGCTAATGACATTAGTTGAATTGAACTTTTCATTTAAAACAAAAAATATATTTCATACACATTTAATAAAAAAAATAGTTTGATCAGTTCATTCAATACAATATTTAGTTGTGAAATAAAACTTACTTTCTTTAGAATGTGTTTGGTGTAAAGGTTTAGGAATAGGAATGAGAATGGGTATGAAAAATTAAGTTTTTTTTATGGTAATGAATTATAAATATGGGTATCAAACTCATAAGAATAAGGTATTTTCAAACCCATCCAAATAAGTGGGATTGGGTTTTCATTCCCATCAATATCCATACCCATAGTAGATAAAAACCAAACACCCAGTGTCTTTCTTATATTCTTCAGATATAAATTAAATAAAACCATAATTAAAATCCAACAGAAAGCCTTAGGTTTTTGATTAAATATTAAAGGATTGGTTAAATATTTGAGGTACAAAGAAATAAGTACATAGTTAGTTTTAGTGAAATTATATGAATGCACTTTCGACCGAATCCGTATAGAATATTTTTAACAAAACCAAATAATACATTATGTTTTCCTTAAAACCCCTTCAATGTAAAAGCTTGAACCCGTCTCTCACATGTCGAAAAAAGTCGATAGAGTTAAAATTCTCTAGTTGCTAAAACTTGAAAAAAGTATATGTGCACGGTTCTCAAATGCCAAATGTATATGTGTTTTTCAAAAATTAATGAAGAAAGTTTTATTATGATGACTTTTCAATAGTATACATGTCATTTTCAAATTCACTCGTATTCTAATGTGTTGATTATTGTTCGGCCGCCGTAAGAATTTAACGAACTTTGGCCGTGTGCAGAGAGCTAAAACTTTGGCCGTGTGCAGAGAGCCAAAATGTTAAGAGTTCATGTGTAAAAAGAAATAATAATAAGCTAAATAGATTATTTTAATAAAGAAATTAGAGCTTATTCAAATGGTTATAGGCCGTGTGAGATGACTAATAAAGCCTTTTTAGATTATTTTAATAAATAATTTAAATTTTATTTATAAAAATGGACTCGTATTCTTAAGTAATCGGACATGATTGCAATATTATATATATATATATATATATATATATATATATATATATATATATATGAGTATAATCAAATAAAAGGTTTTATATATTTAAAAAGTAAAGGAATCAATGTGGAAATAGTCAAATACCATGTGGATGCTTAAAGTGACATTATATTTTTTTATTAAAAAAAAAAAAAAAAAAAAACTTAATAAAGTCATAATTTTCGTGCATAACTTTTAACGTTATGCACACGAAAAAGTTATGTCAAGTAAAAGATGTACTTAAATTTGCCAATTAAGTATTTCACGTCACCTACCACGTCATATGATGCACACAAAAAATATGATGCATATTAATGATGGACAAAAATATGATGCAAATTAATGATGTACATAAAAAAGCTATGATATTCAACTATGATGCACGCATAAATGTTTATCACAGGTGTGGATCATATTTTTTTCGTGCATAACTATTTTCGAGCCACAAAAAAAAAAAATCGTTTTTTTTTAGAAAATAATTTTTTTTTCCAAAGTTGCCACATGTTACTCCCATAATACTTCCTCGACCTTTTAAAAATTTGTAACTTTTCACAGAAATCCTCCCATCTTTAATATATAATAAAAGAGAGGCCTTAAATGCCACATGGGGAATTAAGGTCCCTTGGATGAGTTAGATATTTTGATTTTAACCGTTAGATGAAATTGATGATGTCATCAAATATTTTTTTCATTTTACACCCTCTTAAAATCCATAATTGTATTCTCTCTTCAATTCCACCATTATTACAATAAAAAAACATGTCTCTTATCGGACTATGATTTACATTATTATTATTATTTTAAAATCCTTTAATACAAAATATTAATATATGTGTATAAACATAAATGTATATATGTTATTATAACTATAAACAACATGTGTATAAACATAAATGTATATTTGTTATTATACGTGTAATATTTTATTCTCATAATAATTTAAAAGAACGTGTTAATAAACATAAAGTTTACGATTCAATTTATGTATAGTACCCGCACGGTGCAGCGGGGATAATAAACTATATTTGATATAATTATATTACTAATATTTAACTACGGAAATTAAATACGCAAAACGATAAAAACATAAAATGTATTTAAACTCCAATCGTAATGTAAAACGTGAATATACGTATAGATACGAACTTTTAAAAGATAGAAAATATAGTTTGTTGCAATTCTTGTTGTCCTTGTACTTGTTAAAACATTTGCCCATCAATAGTCGTTTTTTCTATTTCTTGATTGGTTCAAACTCACTTTACACTTTTTTTCTTGAATTGAGTTCTCTAATAGTTTTATATCTCGTTATCGGTTCTTCTTGGTAAGCTTCTGGCAATTATTGTCCATCTAAAACATAACATTATAATGACAAATAAACCTACCTATAAGTAAGAGCTTTTAAAAGATAAAGATAGTATAAAATGGTCTCATGTTTATTAAAGAAAATGAGTAAATACCTATTTAAGCATGTATATCCATAATGATGGTTTCTTCTTAAGATGATACCCAACCTTTTTTAAGGTCTGATCTCAGATAGTTCAGTTATTCTTTTCAGCCCTACACTTAAACATAAACAAAATAAACATTTTTAGCATATGAAACCTCATCAAGTACAATTAGGACCAACATATGTGACATAAGTGTGTATGTGTTGACCCGACTTCCCATTCTCCATCAAAAAAATTACAAAACAAACTTAGGAATCATTTTTAAGATGAACCTCTTTCGACTTCCTATTCTCTATCAATTTTTGCATGGTTTGTAATCGAACTTTTTTATGAATTTGACCCATTTGTTAACAAATAAATATCGTTAATTACGGTATGAACTTACATGTCAGTTTTGGTTTCCAATCATAAATTCTTTAATCAATATAAACAAAATTGGTTATTGTTATTATGCTAAATAAACACTTCTAAGTCTACATGTTTAAAGTATCTTTCCGTTCATTTACTCTACAAGGTTAAAACTTTATTAACCAACATTATTTAATTATAAGTTATTTTGAATAATGATATGTGGTGAGAGATATAAAAACGGTAGTTAAGTAATTTCAATTACTAAGGTTTTAGAGAATTCAGACTATGTGGGAAATGTTTTATAATGTAGTAGAAATAGATTATATTATAGTGTAGATTTAGTATACGTATTTTATAGAAAAAATACATAATATTTTAATTATTTTAAGTTTATGGGGTTATATAATAAAATTTATAATTTTGAAAGTTTTTAAATTAAATATAACGTATTTTAATTATTTTTAATTACATATTTTTAAATTAATTAGGAAAGAGAGTGTTGTTTGACTTAAATAATAATAAATACAGATTAAGGGTATTAATGTAATTTCAATTACTTAAAATTTAAGATATTAAGATGTTAAAAGAGATTCTTTATATTCTAGTATAAATATATAGATATATTAATTAATTTGAATTCTTAAAAGTTGTCATTAAGGGTAACAAAGTAATTTCAGTTACTTAAAATTAATAGATTAAAACTTTTGGAGAAACTCTTTATATAATAGTATAGATTAAACTCATATAAACGCCGTATCAGTATTAGACATGACTTTGAATGTTTGAATATTATAATGGAAGATAATAAACGTAATTGACATTTTTTTATATATAAATACTTACTATTTGTAAAAGTAGAAAGATTGTAAATATATAAATTGTTATAAATATATAAGTTAACATCTTTCATAACATTCTAAAGATATTAATTATTTTGAATTCTTAAAAGTTGTCATTAAGGGTAACAAAGTAATTTTAATTACTTAAAATTAAGATATTAATACTTTTGGAGAAACTCGTTATATAATAGTATAGATTAAACTCATATAAACACCGTGTCAGTATTAGATATGACTTTGAATGTTTGAATATTATAATGGAAGATAATAAACGTAATTGATATTTTTTATATATAAATACTTACTACTTGTAAAAGTAGAATGATTGTAAATATATAAATTGTTATAAATATATAAGTTAACATCTTTCATAACATTCCAAATATATTAATTATTTTGAATTCTTAAAAGTTGTCATTAAAGGTAACAAAGTAATTTTAATTACTTAAAATTAAGATATTAAGACTTTTGGGGAAACTGTTTATATATAGTATAGATAGATTAAACTCATATAAATACCGTATCAGTATTAGACATGACTTTGAATGTTTGAATATTATAATAGAAGATAATAAACGTAATTGATATTTTTTATATATAAATACTTACTATTTGTAAAAGTAGAAGGATTGTAAATATATAAATTGTTATAAATATATAAGTTAACATCTTTCATAACATTCCAAATATATTAATTATTTTGAATTCTTAAAAGTTGTCATTAAGGGTCACAAAGTAATTTCAATTACTTAAAATTAAGATATTAAGACTTTTGGGGAAACTCTTTATATTATGGTATAGATAAAAGTAGAAGGATTGTAAATATATAAATTGTTATAAATATATAAGTTAACATCTTTCATAACATTCCAAATATATTAATTATTTTGAATTCTTAAAAGTTGTCATTAAGGGTAACAAAGTAATTTCAATTACTTAAAATTAAGATATTAAGACTTTTGGGGAAACTCTTTATATTATAGTATATATATATATATATATATTTGAACCCACCTTTATATATATGGGAAAAGTGAATATGGGGCTCTTACACATGTAAGCTTACATGCAAAACTCATCAAAAAATATGTCGTTTTGTTAAAAATTCTTCAAATCTATATAATTTTAATCATATTTATTAAAACAACTTTACAAATTTTTATCTATTCAAATCTTTTTCTTCATTAATCGTGTCTTTCAACAATATAAGTTTTTTTGTCGTCACTGGGCATCTATCGAAGTCACTTTTTATAACTTCTTCATAATAAACAATGACCCCCTGCATTTTGGGGATTACCTCTCCCTTGATGAATATAGGACAAATCAAGCGTTGAAAAGCATTTAAACCTAGAAAACGACATAGTTTTTAATGAGTTTCGCATGTAAGCTTACATGTGTAACAGCCCCATATTCAGTTCCCCCTATATATATATATATATATATATATATATATATATATATATATATATATATATGGAAAATTGAATATGGGGTTGTTACACATGTAAGCTTATATGCAAAATTCATCAAAAAATATGTCGTTTTGTTAAAAATTCTTCAAATCTATATAATTTTAATCATATTTATTAAACTAACTTAAAATTTTTTTTATCTATTCACATTCTTTTCTTCATTAATCGTGTATTTCAAAAATATAAGTTTTTTTTATCATCACTGGGTATCTATCGAAGTCACTTTTTATAACTTCTTCATAATAAACAATGACCCCCTGCATTTTGGGGATCACATCTTCCTTGATGAATATAGGACAAATCAAGCGTTGAAAAGTATTTAAACCACAAATCGACATAGTTTTTAATGAGTTTCGCATGTAAGCTTAAATGCGTAACAACCCCTTATTCATATATATATATATATATATATATATATATATATATATATATATATATATATATATATATATATATATATATATATAGGGTGAGGTTCAATAGAGATCCCTTTTTTTCTAGGGATCCAGGGATCACCTTTAGAGCTACACAATTACATTAATAGATCAAATTCACGGAGGGGTATTTTAGTCATATTGAAAAAATATTAAAGTTACACGCGCCCCTATGTGTAATTGATTCCACCACATACTCTCTTACACACTGTCTTCTCCAGTCTCCAACGTTTACTTTCGTACTGCTACACTTTTCCAAAACCCCTTTTTCAATGCCTCAATATGTACAACTCCCAATACACACATTACAACTTCTAAAAAGAATCCCTTCTTCCCCACTCCAAAACCTCAAATTCTCACCATAAATCACTCTCATTTCATCTTCATTATTCACAAAAAAAAAAATGTCAAAATTTGCATTCTTATTGTTTTATTTAATTTTCATACTCTGTTCTTCAGGTAAAGAAAAAAAAAAAAACAAACAGAGTACTCTGTTTTTTCTTCTAGTTTTCTAACTTTTTTTTAATCTTTTTTTTTTTTGCAGTTTTGGGTCAAGAGTCATTGAGCATTTTGACACTTGATTCAAAAAATGTGGGCCCAGATCAAACAATTGGAGTTTATGTTGATTCATCAAAGGTTAATGAGGTTTCTTACAGTGTTTTAATGGCGGAAAAATGGTTAAGGAGTAATGTTTTATCTTACTATCCTTTTAATTATATAAAAACAATTATTGTTGCTAATGATGTTTGTAACGATGATTATAAAGTTGGGTTAGTTTTGGATTCTGTTAAGAATTTGTATTATTCTAGATGGGGTTTAGAAAAAGAAATTAAAGTCTCTGTTTCTATCAACTTGAATTGTGTGGATAGATTTTATGGTAGGCCTATTGTGTGGATATTTCTGGTCCTATCTTATTAACGTAAAAGAGGTAACCTTTGTGAGTTCTTGTTTGGCAAGAATGTGATAGTGGCGTTCGTTGATTCGCTGTCCACAGATTATAGTAATCACCTGTGATTTTTTTAATTTAGTGCCTTAGTATGTTGATGTAAAATGTCGCCAAAATGTTTAGTAATCACCTGTGATTCTATAGTTTTTACATTAAGAACTGTTTTATAATTTAGTGTCTTAGTACCTTGATGTAAATTGTCACAAAATCTATAGTAATCACCTGTGATTGTATTAATTTAGTGCCTTAAATGTCATAAAAAATGTTTAGTAATCACTTGTGATTCTAAAGTTTTTACATTAAGAACTGTTTATAAATTAGTGGCTTAGTACCTTGATGTAAAATGTCACAAAAATGTTTAGTAATCACCTAGTAATCACCTGTGATTTTATTAATAATGTGCCTTAGTATGTTGATGTAAAATGTCACAAAAATGTTTAGTAATCACCTATGATTTTATTAATAATGTGCCTTAGTATGTTGATGTAAAATGTCACAAAAATGTTTAGTAATCACCTGTGATTTTATTAATAATGTGCCTTAGTATGTTGATGTAAAATGTCACAAAAATGTTTAGTAATCACCTGTGATTTTATTAATAATGTGCCTTAGATTGTAATATTAACAATCAATTGAAGGTTTGACACAAATATTTTGAATTTAATATGTTACTTTACTATTTGAATTTTATTTGAAATGAGTAGACAAATATTTTGTTTGAGAATACTTTCGGTTTGGTGTATTTTCTTTGAACAATAACTATGTCACATGTGATTTTATTAAATTAAGTCACTAAATATCTTAAATGTAATTTTGTAGTCAACAAATTGTAAAGGAAAATCACCTGTGATTTAGTGCCTTAATACCTTAATACATTTAAGGTTCTTAATTTAGTGCCTTAATACCTTGATGTAGAATTTCATCAAATGTCTAGTAATCACCTGTGATTGTATTAATTTAGTGCCTTATATGTTGATGTAAAATGTCATCAAAATGTTTAGTAATCACCTGTGATTTTATTAATAATTTTCTTTAGTATGTTGATGTAAAATGTCACCAAATGCTTATTTAATCACCTGTGATTATGTAGTTTTCTTTAGTATCTTAAATGTAATTTTGTAGTCAACAAAATGTAAAGGAAAATCACCTGTGATTTAGTGCCTTAATACCTTAATACATTTAAGGTTCTTAATTTAGTGTCTTAGTACCTTGATGTAGAATTTCATCAAATGTCTAGTAATCACCTGTGATTGTATTAATTTAGTGCCTTATATGTTGATATAAAATGTCATCAAAATGTTTAGTAATCACCTGTGATTTTATTAATAATTTTCTTTAGTATGTTGATGTAAAATGTCACCAAATGCTTATTTAATCACCTGTGATTATGTAGTTTTTACATTGAGAAACTGTTTATTATTTAATGTCTTAGTATGTTGATGTAAAATGTCACCAAATGCTTATTTAATCACCTGTGATTATGTAGTTTTTACATTAAGAAACTGTTTATAATTTAGTGCCTTAGTTCTTTGATGTAAAATGTAACCAAATGTCTAGTAATCACCTGTGATTTGCTTTTTAAAATCATAAACCCTACATATTCTAATTTACAACCCAATAAAATAAATGATTTGCTTTTTAAAATATATTTCAACTTTTAAAGAGAGAGAAAGTATGAAAAGGTGACATTTCAACTTTTACAGAGAGAGAAATGTCACCTTTTCATACTTTTAAAGAGAGAGAAAGTATGAAAAGGTGACACAAAAGCAAAAAGACAAAAAGACAAAAGTGAGGAAAAGCGCGTGGGAGTAAAAAAAAAAGGAAAAAGGTAAAAAGACCATATTACCCCTCCGTGTCTTTTCTTTATAGATTCATTAAAGTCAACTTTTAATCTCAGCCACACAATTTAGGTGATCTTGTGGCTGAGAAGGGGATCCCTGGATCTCTAGCAAAAAAGGGATCCCTATTGAACCCCAATCTATATATATATATATATATATATATATATATATATATATATATATATATATGAAACTACCAAAAAGAGTCCTATGCCTTTATGGCATATACTTTCCCATATTCTACACTTGTTTCGCACTGGTCGTACGTGGACATCGAAGGTAGGATGGTTGCAAACCACGTCCATCACTGTAATATTTTGAGATACACCCCACAATCAATTCACTTCTAGTCTGTAATTGGATCAAGTATCAGTTTCTACACATGTTCGTATGTTTGAAATATATCATATTTTTTTGAATAGTTGGCTTACTTTTCAAATACTTTGTTCTTTTTCAAAAATCATTTACTCCTAATTACTTAATCATTATAAGACTAAGCAACTACAAAGAACTATACTCTATTATAATCACCCTAGCTAGAATCTAAAATTCACAAGTCACGATTCCTCTCGCTTTGAAAATCAATAACAATTATGCCAAGACTTTTCAACAATATTAATCAAAGTCATTTTCTGAATTTTTACCAATTCAATTGGACCTAACTATTTCGACGTGGAGACAGGGCTGTTTTTGAGATTTTCGAGCCCCAAGGCGAAATAGATTTTTCTGAGGCCCCAGACGAAATAGGTTTTCTTGAGATCCCGAGCGAAATAGGTTTTCTTGAGGTCCCGGGCAAAACATGTTATCATAAAGACAAGGTTTTAAAATTAAAAGTTTGTTTTAAGTATATAACGAGTAATTGTTAATTGAAAATCATCAATCCTAGTAATATTTTTCGATATAGTAATAAACCTTTTATGCTGAAATATATACTTTAAAATGTTATATTCAATTGATATATTTGTTAATCCATATACATTTCATCGAATATATATAGACTTAGAGTTGAATTTTGAGGCCTCTTAAATTTTGGAGGTCATGGACGGTCGCCTATCTCGCCCACTCTCGAACACGGCCCATGCGTGAAGCGTTATATATTTATTCATTGTACTTTATTTATTTAAATGAATTTTAAAATGTATTAAATTTTATTTTAAAATATAATATATGTAATCAAACTTTAATTAAATATATTGTATGTATCTAACTTTTATATATCTATAGTTATATGTATGTGCGTTTATGTACTCAGTTTTCAAATATATTATTTATGTTTTATAAAAACAGAATATATCATCTTAAAACAAATTTGTTAAACATTTTTAGAATATCTTAACTTTTTCACTTTCAACATTTGTATAATAAAATATTTGTAACTCTTTTTGTAATCATTAACTCACGTATCTCTCTTTATCAATGTATATATGCTATTTTATTTTTTGATTATACACGGAGACTATTTGTAGATAAATAAAAATATAATATTTGAAATCGAGATAACCATTTTTATATGCTAATTTATTTTTCGGTATTATATACGAAGAACCATTTCGAGAAAAATACAAAGCATTTGAAACTTTTGTAATATATAAAATCGAGATAATATTTCGTAATATATAAAATGGAGATAATATTTTAAAAAATACGGCATTTTTTGGTAATATATAAAATCGAGATAATATTTTGTATTAATTTTAACTAAATATAAAGCATTTAAAACTTTTGTTGAAATATAAGTAGCAAATTTATCAAAATACCTCTCATTTTTCATTTAACACATTTAAAGATGTCAATCAATATTTTTTTTTTTTCACATTTAATTTTTTAACTAAACGAAAATTCAAATACAACTTATAGTAATTAACTTAACTATTAAAATAATAAAAATCTATCCTAATATACTAATACTAATATTTTGTTTTTATAATAATCAACTTATATTTAAAAAAAAGTGACTTGAATATAGTTCTAATTTTAATACTTCTCAAGAATAAAACGACATAATTATTCATAATTACAGTCAAGAAGAAGTATAAAAATAATATTCTCTAATACACAAATTTCATATGTAGTTATATTCTATAACATAATTATTAGTATTTTCATATGTAGGGCTGTAAATAAATCGAACGAACACGAATGATGATTGTTCGTGTCATTGGTTTAAATTTAACGTACAAATGAACGAACACGAACACATTTACAAACGGAATTTTGTATTCATGTTCGTTTATTAAGAATTTAAGTTTTTTCGTGTTTGTTTATGTGTGTTCGTTTGGATGCTAAACGAATATATATATATATATATATATATATATATATATATATATATATATATATATATATATATATATATATATATATATATATATATTCGTTTAGCATCATATATATATATATATATATATATATATATATATATATATATATATATATATATATATATATATATATATATATATATATATATGCTAAACGTTCATAAATGAATACGAATAAATAAAACAACCTAAATTATCAATAATAATAATTACCGTATATTTTTAAATCTAGACGCAAATTATGTATATGAATATTTATTTTCTATTTATACTTATTTATTTTATTAATTAAATCTCAAGAAGGAAAATTAAATATAACTTTGAATAATATATTACCTGTTATTATGTTAATTATTTCAAAAAAAAAAAAATATAAAAAATAGCGTTAATAAATAAACGAATATAAATGAATAAAAATATAAATGAATGTTCACAGATGTAAATGAACGAACAGATCTTGTCGTTCATTTAACTGAACGAAAATAATATTTTGTTCATGTTCGTTTGTTAATTAAATAAAGGAATATAAATGAACTTTTCGCCGAACTGTTCACCAACCGTTCGTTTACAACCCTACTCACGCGGACAAATTTATGTGGCTTTGTCAAGAGGGATTTCACGTGGCAAATCAGAGGTATTAGCAAGGCTTCCAAAAGCTTAGATCTAGACGAACTACATATCAAATTTAGTCTATTGAGATGTTTTACAAGACGAGGTTATTTAGTTTTCACACATTATAAGATATTGTGAAACATTTCACGCATTCCCTCTTTGCATTATTATTGTTTAAATTGTTTCAAATGGAAATCCTTATCATCCGTAAAGTTACTACGAAAAACATTTAGGTAAAAAGGATTGTTTATCTAAAAATTTAGTGTATCCATTTGTCACCGCCACAACGCACGGGTAGCTTACAGTTATTAACAACATGAGTTATGATGCCCAATATTTGTCGTTTATTTTATATGTACGTGCTTTAGCTACAAATTTTAATTTATATATATAGAAAACACTACCGAAAATAATACAATTATAATATATAGAAAACTAAGAGAACTTTGGTTTCTATTTATATTTTGTAAGACAATATGAAATATTTCATCAAATACTATGTCGTTTTATTTATATTTTGTTGAATACGATGAGAGAAAAAAGTTGCACCATTTTTCATTGCCTTCAAGTTGGGTTTTTTGCTCTTATAAAAAGAAAGTGCCCTTCTATGTTTACTTTCACAAAAATAAGTAAACAACTTCACAAATCATATATAGGGTTTCAAATGACGACTAGAGTTATTATCTTGATCATCATGGTTGCATGTCTTACATCGGTTGCTCTCGCAATTGCGGGCCAACCAACCTTTTACACTGCTCCTTATATTCGTAAAGGTAAGTATACCGTTATACAAGAATAACCTTAGTTCATTTTTCTATATTTAGTTTATTTTGAGTTTTTAATATTGTGTTATGTAGCATCATCATGTTTTGGCAACGACAACCCTGGTGTTATGATAATGGCAGTACACCGTGGTTTGTTTAACAACAGAGGTGCTTGTGGGACTAGATACCGCATGACTTGCTGATATCGCATATTTTCCTATATGTTTATATTCGATATTTGGTCATTTTTGTGTTAAAACCGTTATGTATATGGTTATTTTTTGCATTTAATTGTTTGAAAGTGTTTATTCAAGTGACAAGTATTAACATGAATCAGGAAGTGGTTAATTGGCCGAAGAAACGCGAGAAAATGGCCAAAAGCACGCAAAATTGGATCAGTTTTCCAATTACGGAATGTGAAGAGCAAAGAATCATTTCACGGGTTACACTAAAAATAACGGTTCGAGTCATTAAGATTTAAATTAAAAAGAGTACAAGTCAAAGATACAACCAAGTTCAATATAAAACCATAGTACATAACCAAAAGTGTTTTTAAATAAAATTCCCAAAATAAGGTCTTCTTCCCAAGTACACTTCACATGGTGGACTTGACCCGTCCGAGCAATGCACATCATAACTTACGCTTAATTCCTGAAACATGAGATAAAGTGTCAACTACGAAGACGTAGTGAATGAGTTACAGTTTATGATTTGAAGAAAAGTTCAATTTAAGAGTTCAAGTCAAAGAATTTCAAGATAAGATCAGATACTTAAAATTCGAGAGTAACTTAATTAAATTTAAGTGCTTAAAATTCAAGAATGACCCAATTCCAAGACAATTTCAAGTACTTTAGAATAAATTTAAGTAAGTTAAAAAAAATTGAGTTCAAGTACGACCACAGTAAATCTAAGTCAGATACATAGTCAAATAGTGTATCGAGCAAACGGGGTCGTAGTCATTACCTCAGCGGTGGATTAATCCACATGTGCAAGACAGAACGTAAGTATATGCGTAATATAGACCTATGATCCTCGAGTTGTACCAACCACTAAGCTTAATATACGTAAGATTTAGTCTACACACTAATCCGATTCTGGTCAAGAACTGCCCACTAGTCAAGTCTAAAGTCCGCGAGGACATAACAATATGTACCTTGGTCGCTACCCATTGGTAAGGAGTGACCACTCCTAAATATCGATATCCATAATTTATGCTAACGGCTTTTGTTAATAGTGTGTATAGTCGCCCGAGAAAAATTGTGGGACTTTGATCGAACAGTTTTTAAAAGTCCTTTAGTCTGCACTTACGGCATTATATTCTCACCTAGGGTTTAGCACTTAAATACAACCAAGCTATCAATGTCTATTCAAATATCCAAAGAGGCAAACCTAGTGAGTCTAAAGTAAGCCAATCCGAACAATTGATGTGGTCTACGCATATTAGTCAAAATAGTCCATAAGTTCAATAAGTCCAATGGTTCAAAAGTCAAAATAGTTTATAAGTCCAAAAGTCAAACTAGTTCAAATAGTTCAAAAGTCAAAATAGTTTATCAAGTTCACAAAAGTCAAACTAGTTCAAATAGTTCAAAAGTCAAAATAGTTTATCTAGTTCACAAAAGTCAAACTAGTTCAAATAGTTCAAAAGTCAAAATAGTTTATCAAGTTCACAAAAGTCAAACTAGTTCAAATAGTTCAAAAGTCAAAATAGTTTATCAAGTTCACAAAAGTCAAACTAGTTCAAATAGTTCAAAAGTCAAAATAGTTTATCAAGTTCACAAAAGTTTGATCTCATGTTTCCCCCAAAAAGAGTACTTAAAATGGTAAAAGATAGGAGGGGTGTAACTCACGGATTGCGAAGAAGTGAACTCGGAAACGGTCGGAAAGGAGCCGGGAATCACAGAATTGCCTAAGAATTACCAAGATTGTCCAAGAGTTAATGTCTTATTGAGTTACTTGTATAATAGGTTAGGCAACTTTTGTTTAGTTCAGGTGTTAAAGTCCAAAATTTGGTCCGGAGCGATTAACGTTTATTTTTAATTTGTAAGTTCAAGGTTAAAGTTATTAATATGATAAACATGTTTTGGTTACTGAAATGGCTTAGGTTTTCTAACGAAATTTGGGCAGCGCTTCCGCGCCGAAATTTCATGTCCAAAACCTACAATCATTCCCGCTCACAAAACATACCTATACACAAAATAACTTCATCACAAGTCCAATAAATCCAAAGAGTCCAATGTAAGTCACTATTTTTATTAGTCTTACTCATCTCAGTCTTATAACAATATTAGCAAAAGTCCAGAACGTGTGTACAAGTTTTAGACGAACAAAACGACAATTTTCGGGGGAACAGCAGCTCGGTGCTGCGCACCTGAGCCTAGGTGCTGCGTACCTAGCTGCTGTTTTTTTCCCGTTTGGTGTTTTTCTTGCTAAAAACGTTTTGTGACACAAGGATTTCAACATGCAACCGGTGGATAACTTATAAAACATCAGTATTATGGTTTCTAAACAACTTTTATTCACAAAAACATAGATCTAAGTATCATTTAAATAAAAATCGTTTTTGTATGAAAAATGACACAAATCTTTATAAAAACTCATTTTTGTTGTTTAGATTGTACATGCAATTAGTAAATATCATTCAAAACATCATTTTAACAGTTTCTAATGTGCTTTTATTCACAGATTCGTGGATTTAAAAAGTATTTCGATTAAAAACGTTTTTGACCATAAAAGTCAAAGATTTGTATAAAAACACATTTTCAACCGTTAGATCTTACATGCAATTGATTATTTTAGTTAAAACAGTAAAAAGGGAGAGATCTACCGGAGGAAAAGCTTGGATGATGAGTTTTGGTCGGATTTGAGCTTCAAAAATCTTTACAAACTTGGTCCTTTTTCGAAATCTTTTGGTCCCTTTAACTCCTTTGGATGATATGAACGGTTTTTATGGATACAAACTGGATTTTGATGGCCAAATGTTCTGGAAATGAAGGTGTTTTTGTTGTGTTCTTGAGAGAGAGTTTGAGAGGAAAGATGTGTGTGTGTGTTTTTGTTTTAAGAAAATGAAAGAAAATGTAATGGAAATGAATAGAGGGTGATATTCTGGCCTAGGGACTGTTATTTGGCAGTAAATGAACGTTTTTGGTTGGTCAATTTGGGTGGTGGAGGTGTAAAAACGAGGCAGGGACTGAAATTGTAATTAATTTTTTTTTTGAAATCTGCTATGAGGTGCTGCGCACCTCACAGTTAGGTGCTGCGCACCGGGCATAAATTCAGCATTTTCAGATTTTTCGTTTTTACGTTATTGCTTCGTTGGACCTTTTTGTTAACTGAGAGTTCTTAATTATGATTAGTTATGAACTTAGGAAAGTTCGGTATGTGTTTTCTTGGTATTAGGACTTATAAAATTGATTCCGGAACTTATTCCGACATTAGTTCCGACAAGTACAGACTCAACAGTTTCGAACTAGAACGAGGCGAATACGATGAAAAGAGTGACTGATGATTTCGAATCGACATGGAAGCTAGTCGAGCATCTAGATTTTTGACGGTTGTCACGTTCTCCCCGGGTTGAAAGGAATTTCGTCCCGAAATTTAGTTCGTCTCTAGGGTAAATTTTTTTGCCGTCGGAGCGTAGTGGGTTCTCCTGACGAGTTTTGGTCCATGCGCCTTCACGCGGTAGTGGGACTACTTCGGAGGTTCCAATGAACTCAGAGACGGGTACGAGGTTCGATCGATACTAATTGTCCTTGGAGTCAACAACCTAAGTGTTTAATAAAGGACTTGGCGTAACAGCAGTTTCGACCTGGACTAGAGGAAGATAACAAAGGTCTCATCCGATGAACGCTTTACAGGTGTGAGGAGGGGCACGTAAGAATATTGGGAGACGGTCGGGAAAATTATAACGATGAGAGGTCGGATCGGTATATCCCGAGACTTAGATTGAACCGGTGTACTTCGGCTTAGTTTGCCGCGTTTCCAGAAGCAGACTGTTCTCCTTCCGTGGCGGTATCATAAGGGATACCCCATTGCCATCCAAGATATCGAGGTTTTACTTCCAGATGGTCTCGCGGCTCCTTGGCCGAGTACGGGAACGTTTCCGGTCCTTCGCGAGTAGAGGTAGACGTAGGACCTTGCAAGTCGTCAACCGTCAGCTCCTAGCTGACAGGGCGGTGCTTGACACTTGCGTCCAAGCATAGACTGGTGGGTTCACACTTCGTGCTGGCACGGGGTCCGTGACGCAAGTGTACCCGATTAAAGACAGGCGAATTGTGAGGGGTGATGAGGTATAGTCGCGTTCCTGGCGATTCTTAGGAGGGCACTTCAAGGAGAGGGGAACGTAGATCGACTAATGGTGGGGTGAGTTTCGGTGTCCTGCTTTGGCCTCGAGGTAAGTGAGGCACCTGGCGGAGAACAAGGTGGTGTCCTTACACAGTGTCCGGCCAGAATAGTATTCTCGGGAACTCCGGTTACAGCAAGTCGGATCCCGGATAAATGGAATAACAATTCGATGGCCCTTGACGGGTATGGGTTCGCGATTATCTTCGGACTTCAGAGCTCATGCTAGGGGCTTGGCACTACAAGCTACGTTTGGCCTGGTCTGAGTTCCTTCGAGGTTGACCATAGAGTCGGGAAGTGTCCTGCTCGGGGTCAGCGTTCGAATTTAGGGAAGTTGGCGTGCGATTCCTGACCGTGGAAGGGTTCTAGGGTGAGCTCGGGATGCTCACAGGATCTTCCTTGAGTAGGTGTGAGTGTTGGCGAGTAGTAAGGTTATCAATTATCCAGGTACGGCCTACACACCGTGTTCATTAAGTCCATGAATACCGGCGATGTGCTGTTCAGGCGTACTAACAGGGGAGGGGCTTGGGTGGTTTGCATCGGGTTCGGAACATGCGGTCCTCGCAAGTGTTGGTCAAAATGTCGCGAACCTGGTGATAACTCGGGCGGGGTCGACCTTCTAGAGATGTGTTGCATCCTGCAACTACTCAGACTGGTTGTCGATCCTCGGAGATGGTTATCGGTTCTTGACGGTAGGCTTGTCACGTTCATGACGATCAGTGTATATACGGAAGGGTCCGTCTGTCTCTTGTCAGGGAGATTGGGGTTTTCCCATGGGGTTAGGTTTTTGGGTGTTAGAGCTAGGAACAGGAAGTTCCTACAGCAGCTTTCGGCTGCCTTGGCACCTCGGTGGTGCTACGTGGTAGGGAGCCTCAGCTATGGATGCCGTGTCAGGTACGAAGTTCATTTGTAATTTCTACTTGTCGGTTCAGTGGTAGTCTGGGAGTCTCTCAGAAAAGTTTTGGATGGTCCTTGACTACGGAAATGTCTTGGACTCGGCCTTCCTTAGATTCATGATCACTGCCGTGAGCGGAGGGTGCGTCGTAGTCCTCCTCGAGATGCTGGCGCATCGTCGAGGGACACACGTTGCGGAGTTATTATTCAGGTCGTACTCCTGAACGACGGGAGTTTCCTTTTTATGGGGAGGGATGCAGGGAAGCTTGCCGGGGCGGACGGTCTTGGCTCAATACAAAGGTGACCTGTCCATCCCAACGATAGCGTCAAGGCTTGATGGTTTGGTAAGAACCGGGTCGATGGAATAAGCTTTAGGCAAACGAAGTACCGGGAATCCTAAATTTGCCTTCGTAGCTGCGACTATTGGATCGGTGGCATATTCGAAGGAAGACTATCCGTAAAGCCTGAGGTCCTAAACTGATGAGATGTCCAATCTCTAAGGGGGCAAGGTTTTCTTCAGTTCTTGAATCAATTAGTGCGGAGGAAAAAGGGTCATTTGACAGAGGACGTACCGGTAATTGCTCTGAGGTTCTGGGGAGTTTCCTCGGCTGTGATTGCGAGAGCACTGAGGGTCTCGGTAGTATGCTCTAAGAGACAATCCTCACGGAGGTGCTGGTTGCTCCTACATTCGAGACAGAGCAGCTTTCTGTTTGCATTTTCTGGACAGCACCAGGGGTAGTGTCCCACGGTGTTGCAAAGTTTGCATACCGGGCACTTCCGGACATGGGGGAAGGGACATCTGCTGCATTGGGGGTGCGGTCCAGTGTGGATCCGAGGTAAGTTGGGGTATCCTTGGGTGGTGCTAGTTCGTGAGATTTGGTGGTGAAGCTTCCTTCTCTTGTTCCCACTTCGTTGGAAGAGGGCTAGAGGGGGAGGCAAAGGGTTGGTTCCAAAGTCCTCGTCCTCGTACTGTTTGGCAGCATATTCGCGACAATGTCGGAAGAGGTGTCCGATTTTGTTGCATGCGTAGCACGCATGGCAGTCCCCAGTGTGATGCCGGTAGCACTTACCGCACTTAGGGTGCGATCCAGCATACTCTCGGCGTCTGATGGTGGGCTTCTTGTTGAGGTCGCCCCTTATGGGTTGGTGACTAGCCTTACGCTTCTCACTCTTCCTTCGAGTGACGGCGGCTGGAGGAGGAGGGAGGTTGTTGTCATGATGGATCTCCGAACGAAAGGTGTCGGGGTTATCGCCTCTGAAGATCCTGTCGCTCACTCCGGCGATCACCTGGGCGATCAAGTCGGGTATTGCTGCGTTCATCTGGGCGATGACTTGCTCGGCGAGGTCACTAGCATTCAAGCGCGGGGGTGCCATGATTCTGCAACAGAAAGAATTTAGGTTGGGTTTAGAACGCGCGGATGAGATATGATAAGAATTACGATTTAAGTGATCATAGGTAGTCACAGTACGAGATTAACACGAATGATCAAGTAGTTCACGCAAGATTATGACTTAGGATAGAACCATAGTGTTCATAACAAGTACAAAGTTCACAAGACACGATAAATCAAATGATAAAGATAGAATTTTCATTAATAATAAGAAGTTTCGGTACACATGACAAATTCACTGAGGGAAATGCGAGTACAATACATAGAGGAATAATAAGTAGTGGCTTAAGTCGTGTACAATGGGAAAATTACGACTAAGCCGGTACAGTACAATAAAAAGGAAAATATGCCTAATAACGCTCTTCCAAGAACATCATGGCGGCGAGAGCTACGACAAGTGCTCCCATGACTATGCAAGCTCTGACGAGGCACTGGACGGTCCGGGCGGTGGCCTGAGCCGTCAGTATGATCCGCCGGGACTGCTGTGCTAGCTCGTTTGCAGCATCGGAGACTTCAAATAAAAGAAGGCCCTGCTCCTGGGCTTCCTCGGCAAGTCCACGGACTTGGCGGTGTAAGTTGAGGAAGGCGTCCGGGGGAAGAGGCTGGTGAGTAGGTGGCATCATGGGTCGGGAGGGTCCGGACTCCTGCGCACGCCGTCTTTCCTCAATGAACTGACGATCCCATGCGTAACGCTCCGATATCGGAGTGCGAAAAGCGGGATCGTAGGGGTCCAAGAAAGACTGGGGAGGCGCGGGTCGGAATGGGCCCGACGGCGGCTGCATAGGTGCTCCAGCACTTGGTCCTCGGGGCTGTGGTGCGGCAGCGGGCACCAGTCTAGGAGGTGGAAGTACCGACCTTGGGCTGGACCCATGGCTGCTGCTGATGGTCTGGGAGGTGTCTTCCGTTGGGTCAGTTGTCTGGTGACGCTGACTCTCGGATGCGGTGTGGCCCTCAGAGGGTTCGTGAGAGGGGGAGGCGGCTCGGGGAAGTGATCGTGTCTGGGATCGAGAGTTCGAGGACTGAGACATGGCGTATCTGCGAATAGAGAGTTACATAAGTATGGGGAAACTAAGAATAGGAAAAACGTAAGTAAAATGCATGCACGGGTCAATCATGTGAGTGTCGGGAATGGACAAGACCGGGAATTTATGGACTCAAAACCGTTTTAACGATAGCCTTTCATTTTCCGTTCTTGCATAATTTATTTTGAACTACGGGTGGTTGATCAAGTCACGCATAGTTGAAAAAGTTAATCATGCAATTGTGGAAAATAACATACTAAAGTTTGAACCCGAAATGACGTTTTCTGAAAAGCCTTGGTTATAGTTTTGGTTTCGAAAACATTTTGAAAGATTTTAAAACCGTTTTCACTATAACCCGTGCTCTGATACCAAGTCTGTCACACCCCGCTAAAGCGGAAACACGGAATGTGAAGAGCAAAGAATCATTTCACGGGTTACACTAAAAATAACGGTTCGAGTCATTAAGATTTAAATTAAAAAGAGTACAAGTCAAAGATACAACCAAGTTCAATATAAAACCATAGTACATAACCAAAAGTGTTTTTAAATAAAATTCCCAAAATAAGGTCTTCTTCCCAAGTACACTTCACATGGTGGACTTGACCCGTCCGAGCAATGCACATCATAACTTACGCTTAATTCCTGAAACATGAGATAAAGTGTCAACTACGAAGACGTAGTGAGTGAGTTACAGTTTATGATTTGAAGAAAAGTTCAATTTAAGAGTTCAAGTCAAAGAATTTCAAGATAAGATCAGATACTTAAAATTCGAGAGTAACTTAATTAAATTTAAGTGCTTAAAATTCAAGAATGACCCAATTCCAAGATAATTTCAAGTACTTTAGAATAAATTTAAGTAAGTTAAAAAAAAATTGAGTTCAAGTACGACCACAGTAAATCTAAGTCAGATACATAGTCAAATAGTGTAGCGAGCAAACGGGGTCGTAGTCATTACCTCAGCGGTGGATTAATCCACATGTGCAAGACAGAACGTAAGTATATGCGTAATATAGACCTATGATCCTCGAGTTGTACCAACCACTAAGCTTAATATACGTAAGATTTAGTCTACACACTAATCCGATTCTGGTCAAGAACTGCCCACTAGTCAAGTCTAAAGTCCGCGAGGACATAGCAATATGTACCTTGGTCGCTACCCATTGGTAAGGAGTGACCACTCCTAAATATCGATATCCATAATTTATGCTAACGGCGTTTGTTAATAGTGTGTATAGTCGCCCGAGAAAAATTGTGGGACTTTGATCGAACAGTTTTTAAAAGTCCTTTAGTCTGCACTTACGGCATTATATTCTCACCTAGGGTTTAGCACTTAAATACAACCAAGCTATCAATGTCTATTCAAATATCCAAAGAGGCAAACCTAGGGAGTCTAAAGTAAGCCAATCCGAACAATTGATGTGGTCTACGCATATTAGTCAAAATAGTCCATAAGTTCAATAAGTCCAATGGTTCAAAAGTCAAAATAGTTTATAAGTCCAAAAGTCAAACTAGTTCAAATAGTTCAAAAGTCAAAATAGTTTATCAAGTTCACAAAAGTCAAACTAGTTCAAATAGTTCAAAAGTCAAAATAGTTTATCAAGTTCACAAAAGTCAAACTAGTTCAAATAGTTCAAAAGTCAAAATAGTTTATCATGTTCACAAAAGTCAAACTAGTTCAAATAGTTCAAAAGTCAAAATAGTTTATCAAGTTCACAAAAGTCAAACTAGTTCAAATAGTTCAAAAGTCAAAATAGTTTATCAAGTTCACAAAAGTTTGATCTCATGTTTCCCCCAAAAAGAGTACTTAAAATGGTAAAAGATAGGAGGGGTGTAACTCACGGATTGCGAAGAAGTGAACTCGGAAACGGTCGGAAAGGAGCCGGGAATCACGGAATTGCCTAAGAATTACCAAGATTGTCCAAGAGTTAATGTCTTATTGAGTTACTTGTATAATAGGTTAGGCAACTTTTGTTTAGTTCAGGTGTTAAAGTCCAAAATTTGGTCCGGAGCGATTAACGTTTATTTTTAATTTGTAAGTTCAAGGTTAAAGTTATTAATATGATAAACATGTTTTGGTTACTGAAATGGCTTAGGTTTTCTAACGAAATTTGGGCAGCGCTTCCGCGCCGAAATTTCATGTCCAAAACCTACAATCATTCCCGCTCACAAAACATACCTATACACAAAATAACTTCATCACAAGTCCAATAAATCCAAAGAGTCCAATGTAAGTCACTATTTTTATTAGTCTTACTCATCTCAGTCTTATAACAATATTAGCAAAAGTCCAGAACGTGTGTACAAGTTTTAGACGAATAAAACGACAATTTTCGGGGGAACAGCAGCTCGGTGCTGCGCACCTGAGCCTAGGTGCTGCGTACCTAGCTGCTGTTTCTTTCCCGTTTGGTGTTTTTCTTGCTAAAAACGTTTTGTGACACAAGGATTTCAACATGCAACCGGTGGATAACTTATAAAACATCATTATTATGGTTTCTAAACAACTTTTATTCACAAAAACATAGATCTAAGTATCATTTAGATAAAAATCGTTTTTGTATGAAAAATGACACAAATCTTTATAAAAACTCATTTTTGTTGTTTAGATTGTACATGCAATTAGTAAATATCATTCAAAACATCATTTTAACAGTTTCTAATGTGCTTTTATTCACAGATTCGTGGATTTAAAGAGTATGTCGATTAAAAACGTTTTTGACCATAAAAGTCAAAGATTTGTATAAAAACACATTTTCAACCGTTAGATCTTACATGCAACTGATTATTTTAGTTAAAACAGTAAAAAGGGAGAGATCTACCGGAGGAAAAGCTTGGATGATGAGTTTTGGTCGGATTTGAGCTTCAAAAATCTTTACAAACTTGGTCCTTTTTCGAAATCTTTTGGTCCCTTTAACTCCTTTGGATGATATGAACGGTTTTTATGGATAGAAACTGGATTTTGATGGCCAAATGTTCTGGAAATGAAGGTGTTTTTGTTGTGTTCTTGAGAGAGAGAGTTTGAGAGGAAAGATGTGTGTGTGTGTTTTTGTTTTAAGAAAATGAAAGAAAATGTAATGGAAATGAATAGAGGGTGATATTCTGGCCTAGGGACTGTTATTTGGCAGTAAATGAACGTTTTTGGTTGGTCAATTTGGGTGGTGGAGGTGTAAAAACGAGGCAGGGACTGAAATTGTAATTAATTTTTTTTTTGAAATCTGCTATGAGGTGCTGCGCACCTCACACTTAGGTGCTGCGCACCGGGCATAAATTCAGCATTTTCAGATTTTTCGTTTTTACGTTATTGCTTCGTTGGACCTTTTTGTTAACTGGGAGTTCTTAATTATGATTAGTTATGAACTTAGGAAAGTTCGGTATGTGTTTTCTTGGTATTAGGACTTATAAAATTGATTCCGGAAGTTATTCCGACATTAGTTCCGACAAGTACAGACTCAACAGTTTCGAACTAGAACGAGGCGAATACGATGAAAAGAGTGACTGATGATTTCGAATCGACATGGAAGCTAGTCGAGCATCTAGATTTTTGACGGTTGTCACACGATTTTAGGTTTACAAAGTCGAATTTAGAGCAGCAAGAAGAGCAAAGACGGAAAATTTATAGAGAGATCTTCATTAGTTTCGATTCCTAAACTCTTTTACTTGTCTGATTCGATTCGGTACTATGTTTAATTACTCTTTTATGTCCTTTTGCTTAATAATTATGAGTAGCTAAATACTTTAACATTCGTTTGGATTAGGAATCTTTTGAAATGATTTAGCTCTTGTTTATTGAATGTTATTAGATGATTTATGTTTAATCGAAGATCTGTTCTTGTTTCAATCTTAAATATTGTTAAAGTTTCTTATATTCTTTCGTTAATTGAAATTCTAAGTATTTGAGAGGAATCTAGGATTAGATCAAACATTAAATGAAATAATCAATCGGTCTATAACTGATTAAGAATTACCAATATTCGATAAGAATTGTAATAGAAACTGAAATAATAGGTTAAAACGAGAACGCTAGTCTATAATTACAAGAGATTGGATTTGAAAACTAGTTAAACTATTCGAGAGAAAGCTTTATAAGATTAAATCATAAACATCAACTTGGTTCTTAAAGCTTAGTTATTTAGTACTTTTACTGTATTCGAGAGAAACGGTACTGTTTTAGGTAATTAAAGTTAATAGGTATTCGAGAGGAACTTAATTATAATTTAGAAGTAAGTTAACATTCAATTGCTAAAGTGAAATCAAACCATTAGTGAACTACCTAAACGAGTGTTTTTCTTTAATTGATAAACATAACAAGCGATTTTTAAAAACAACGTTTTACGTGACAAATTACTTTCTTAATTAGTTTAAGAAACGTGACAACTGGTCACAAAACACCCACTTTTAGATTTCATTAATTCTTTGCTTATAATTTAACTCAGTCCCCGCGAACGAATCCGATTTACCTGAACTATACTATACATGATTAGGTCCACTACCTAAGTGTGTGTAGTCGAGTGTTAGCGCATTTCAAGTTTTTAAATCGACAAGATTTTACACATCAAGTTTTTAGCACCGCTACCGGGGACCGATTTTTAAGTTTTTGTATAGAATTTGTGATTTGATCCTTTTAGGTACTCACGTACCCGAAAGTTATTTTATTTGTTTGTTTATTCACTGGAGCGTTTAACGGTTTTGTTGTTTGTGTTTTTGCAGGTATTCAAGGTAGTTGATGAACACAAGGTCCTATGGGTTACCACTTAAAAGTCCATTGTCAAATGCCGGAGTATCGAGAAGTCCGCAACAAGAAACTAACGAACCAATCACCAATTAATATTTCACCTTCTTTTGGACCATTCTCACCAGTTAAGATAGAAACGAAGAACTTCGGTTCATCTTCAGCTGGAGATAGTATTTCAGAATCAGACATTGAAGAGATAAATTTAGAGGATAAACCAGAACCACAAGCCGTAGAGATGGATCCATTGGATGTACCGATGCACCAACGGGTTGCAGCTGTGCCACCCACCTGAGGGTCGGCTATTAGAAAACCAACCATGGCGGACAATTTCAATATGAAGGGTCATCATCTGAAGATTATTCAAGACTATACATTTGATGGAAGATTTAAGTCGGATCCGCATAAGCACATCGCGAAGTTCATTGAGCTATGTCACATGTTCAAGTATGGGGAAGGAACTAGAGATAATGTGAAGTTGAGTTTGTTTCCTTCGTCACTCACCGGAGAAGCGAAGACTTAGTTTGAAGAGCTCGAAGAGAAAACCATTACCACTTGGGAACAAATGAGAGAAGCATTCATCAAAAGATTTTTCCCACCAGCCTTAAGTAGGTAACTTTTGAGAGACATTCGATGATTTCGTCAAGATGAAGGAGAAACTACAAGTGAAGCTTGGAGTAGGATGAAGGAAATTCTTAGAAACTGTCACGGGCACGGTTTGGGTAAGGAGCAAATCATGGAAATCTTTTTCTACGGTCTAGAAAGAGAATCTTAACGGGAATTAGACTTAGCCGGAGGAGAAAAGTCCATGTATAAGTTGACTAACGAGGCTTATACACTCATGGAGGATCAATTGGTGTTGGGCCAAGTAATGGAATGGATGAAGCTATAGAGTCTTCAGTGTGAAGGAATAAATATGATTTTTGTGACAATCCGTCTTTTCGAGGTATATTTTATTTACCGATTATTACTCTTTTTATTCGCAATGATTTGGACCCTTGTGTTTCGCTTTATTTTACTCACGTTTATTGCATTTGAGTCGGGTTTATGTGTTTTATTACTTTGTCTCTCGAGACGGAAGCTTTAGAATCACCTAAGTGCCTAATATCTAGTATTCTCACGTTATTAAAGTATTGCGTTTACGCCATAATCGTCGGTTAAGAAAATCATTATTTCGAAATCTCATTACAAAGTTAGTCCTCTAACTAAATCTGTTACAAAGTTAGTCCTCTAACTAAATCTGTTACAAAGTTAGTCCTTTAACGGAGAACTAACGGAATCTGTTACAAATCTGGTCCTTTAACGAAAAGTTAACGGAAACTGACCAGGAAAAGGCCCGGTGCGCAGCACCAAGGGCAGGGGTGCGCAGCACCATGGCCAATTTCGGCTAAGATCCATTTTTTCGAGTTTTGGTCAATTTCTTGAGATGCTACAACTCCTTTCACGTGAATTCTTCTGCAAACACCTCCTTTTGGTTATGCTAGATCCATTTGTGGATCTCTAAGCATGTCTTGACCCTTTCTCTTTCCAAAATTTCAAACTTACATTCAAACACTTTGTCACTTTTCTTTCTATTCTCACTTTTGTTACCCACACATATTTCTCTCTCAAAAGTCCAGAGAAATAGAAGTGCAAAACACCATTAACAAGTGAGAATCCAAGTAAGAAGGATTGGAGAAATAATCTCTTACAACCAACCTTCCATTCTACACATTTCGGTAAGTTACTCCTTGTTGTTTTCTTTCACTTTTCTTCTCTTTTCACCTATTTTGAGAGAAGTTTCCTAACATATAATCTTATTCTTTTATGTTGCAAGCTCTTACATTCATTTTCCCATCTTGAGACCAAGAGTTTTCGGTGACTTTCGTTGTAGAAACGTCACATTTGTTTTGGTAAGAAAACTCTCCGAATCTTTCTCTATTTTCTTTTCATCTAGTAACTTCTAACACATATTTCTTGTTTGTGGTCTAAATGGAAGTCCTTGCTTACCCGGAATCCTCCCATTTCCTTTGGAGCCTAGTGACTTTTCGGTGAAAGTAACATCTTGAAAAGTTTGGTAAGTAAATTCCTCCGAAAATCCTTTTCACATCTTTTCTTTTAAGACCTTGACTAATGATGGGCATTTTTGGTATTTTGGAGCTCTTTACCTCCTCACCACCACCATCATAAAGTCTCTCTTTCCGAAGTCCTTGCAAGTATCAATAATCGACACGTCTTGCGGGTGAAATCTGTAAAACATTCATTTCTCTTATCTTTTCATTTCTTTATCTTTACATTCGGTTTTTAAGCCTTGAAAACGGTTAGGTAATATATTAGACCAACACCTATCAATCTCAGAAAGTTTGGACTTAAAACATGTAAAATAAGTAAAGATAAGATAATTACCGAAATTAACGTATTTATGATAAATATATGTAAAACCATACTATTAGACATATATGACACTTGGTAAATGTTAAATGAACTTAAACTAACAATTTATCAGTTTACACTTTCGCCTAAAAACGTCAAACGAAACAGTTAGCAACAAAAACGTAAAATTCGGTTTTCGGGAAACACCCCGGTGCGCAGCACCTACACCCTGGTGCGCAGCACCGGGGGTCTGTCCTCCAAAAATTGTCGTTTTTGTTCGTTTTCGACTTAGACTCTTAACGTGTTTTGACCTCAAACTTATATCAGTAACTTATTATGTATAAAAGTATCAACTAAGCCAAAACTAACGTCTTTGGACTCAAAGACATATCGCAATCTTAAACTTAAATCGAGAATATGTAATCAAACGTTTACTTACTTTTATGAAAAATCATTAAAACCGTCATAAATCATTTTTACTTCATTATTCTGAAAATAAAAGTATTTTTACTCTTAAAGTGTCAAGTTAACTTCCATTCTATAAATCGTTGACTTTGACTTTTATTCAAAATTGTTGACTTTTGACTAATCTAAATCAATATCTTTAATTTTGACTTTCCTTTCAAATGGTTGACTTTGACTTTGACCAAGTCAACATCTTTGACTTTGACCAAGTCAACATCTTCGACGTTGACTTTGGTTGACTTCAATAAACTTTGGTAACGGTATTCCTTTCAATCGACGTTCCTGTTAGTCAAGTTCGGCTCGGAATGTTATTCCTTTCTAAAAGTCATTATGACGTGAAACTTATCGATATTTTCCCATCGTCCCTATCGACGCGGAACATCGTCACCTTGAACCGTCATCACGACTCAACTTGGAAATCGTTGGAATACCTTAATAAATCTTAAACTCTAGACTTAACCGACAAGGCTAAACCGAACTATGTTATTGAGATACTTAGACTTTGTTATATTGATTTAGGGCACTTAGGCGGCGGATTATTAGCTTCTTATTGATTATTACCCGATCTCTTGCCGAGCTTATTTTGTGAGTTATTCGAAGCCCCTTTTCTCTTATTATTTTGGGCTGGAAAGCGTTTTTGAACTATTATATGATGTATATCTTGTATGCCTAGTGTATCAGTATCACCTTAGATTAGGATGCTTCTTAGGCTTTTGGTAAGCCCCCCTCATACACTTGTTAGCTATTTGCCCACGGTTACATATATATAGATCTATATGGGTTTGACCAACCCTCATTACTCGAGAGGATAGCCCTACGAGTGAATGTTATGGCCGTATGATTGTTTGTTGCCTTTGGTATTGCATCGCCTTAGGTTAGGGGAATGTGGTCAGGTTCAGTGTATATTAATCTTTGGTATCTATACTCACACTAGGACTATACATCAAGATATGCTTTTGAAACTGAATATGTTTATTAAATCTTTTATTGGGTCAAATCTTATTTACTTATTGCGAATAATTCACCAACATTGTGTTGATGTCGTTTTTAACGCTTTTTCAGGAGTTTGAGGATTTATTTGATCATGCCTTGCACATTTTTGGGATCATATAGCTTATGTGTATTGGAATTCATTTTGTTTGATGTAATTCCTTTATGATCCACGTATTTGACATTTGTTATGTATTCGTACTTGAACATTTGGTTCTCATTCTGATCTTGTATTGTATTTGTAAACCTTGAGGCATGATTTAATATGATTCGATGTTTTGTTTATGGTTGTATGTTGTAATCCTTGACTCTTGATATCATTAACTGGAACACTCTGCGTTCCGCTTTTAGCGGGGTGTTACAGAAATTGGTATCAGAGCCAATGGTTATAGCGAACCAAGTGGCTTTATGAAGGAAATCACTTGGACTATGACCGGAGGCTTTACAATCGATTTTTCTCTGATTTGCTAAGTGTGCATTATTTGTTTTACGTGTTTATTTTTCTCGCTTTTGCTTTTATCATCTAACTCCATTTTATCGCCTATCATGCTTAACACGTTTTTACTTTTAGGACGATGCCGCCTAAGAGGACTACTGGTACGAGGAAGTCGACGAGACGTGTACAACCAACCGTGAAGGCTAGGGCTGTGAACCGGAATACGGGATCTGGAGGTCCTACCCCAGTCACGAGGACTAGTGGTCCTACACCTGTTACGAGGACGAGTGGTCCTACTCCTGTTACGAGGACCGGCGGATCGGGTCCAGAGACTACACCAGATTTGGCTCAGCTTGTAGCCCAGCAGATAGCGGAGTTGCTACCTACTATTGTTGCTCAGATTAGAGAGAGTACGGTGCATAGCAGTGACGGTACTGGTACTGGTGGATCGGATCAGGGTGGTCCTGAGCCTATTGTGATTGGTGGAGGTCCCGAGGCTACGGGTACTGGTTCAGGTGGTTCTGGACATGGTGGTCCTGATGTAGTGGTTACTGGTTCAGGTGGTTCTGGACATGGTGGTCCTGATGTAGTGATTACTGGTTTTGGTGGACCCGAGACGGGTATACACATGGGAGGTTCTGGTTCAGGTAGAGCGAATGATTCTACTCGTCGTACTCATGACGACACTCCACGGAGGGGATGTTCGCTGAAGACCTTTATGGGATGCAAAGTCCCCGAGTTTCGAGGTACTGAGGGCGCTATTGGGACACTCCAGTGGATGGAGAAATTGGAGTCTATTTTCAGTACAGTGGGTTGCGCGGAGGAGGATAAAGTCCGTTATGCTACATTTGTTCTACAGGGGACAGCATTGACTTGGTGGAATTCCATTGTGAGCGTTCGAGGCCGGGTGGAGACTGATATGATGACATGGGATACGTTGAAGGAGTTAATCCTTACTGAGTATGTGCCTGAGGCAGAGCTCGAGAGGCTAGAGGAGGAGCTGTGGAAACTAGAGATGGTTGGGTCGGATATTATGGGATACACTACACGGTTTTACACTTTGTCGCAGTTGGTTCCACATTTGGTTCGTCCGGAGCCTAAGAGGATTAGCCGTTACATCCGTGGATTATCCAAGGAGATTAGGGATAATGTCATGTCGTCGAAGCCATGTACATTTCAGAGCGCAGTGGAGCTTGCGACCACGTTGACTCATAACGCGGTTCGCGATGGTAGACTACCACCCATGGTACCTAGGCAGCACTCCGGAGGGAAGCGGAGTGGGGGATTCCGTCACAGTGACTCGAGGAAGAAGAATAGGAGGCAGGATACACCTCAGGTAGTGCAGTCTTATGCTGCGGTGACCCCGGATGCTCAGAGCAAGTATCCGAAATGTGGGCGGTGTGGTAATCATCATTCTCAGGAGGTGAAGTGTTGGGAGTGTGGGAAATGCAAGAAGTTGGGACACACTGATAGGTATTGCCGTGCCCAGAGGGGCAAGTGTTTTGAGTGTGGTTCTACTGATCATCGTCGGGACAGGTGTCCCAAGTTAGCTTCGGCCGGTACTGGTACTACATCTGGTTCAGGCTCACGTGGTAGAGCTTTTGTTATGGGCGCTCATGAGGCACAGCAGGATCCCAGTGTTGTCACGGGTACTTTTCTTATTTGTGATCAGCCTGCTTTTATTTTATTTGACTCTGGTGCCGATAGGAGTTTCATATCTACTGAGTTTAGGACCATGATTAGTTGTACTTCTAGACCATTAGTGCCTACTTATGAGATAGAGCTAGCCGATGGTAAGCATTTACGTGCCTCCGAGATACTTAGTGCTTGTAGGATTAGCTTTGAGGATCATACTTTTCCTATTGACTTAATTCCTATCACACTGGGTAGTTTCGATGTTATTATTGGGATGGATTGGTTGGCGACACACCGTGCAGAGATTGTATGTTTTGAGAAGATGATTCGTATCCCGTTGCCAGTTGGTGGTCCGTTGTTGGTTCAGGGGAACAAGGCGGGGAAGCGCCTTAAGATCGTTTCGTGTATGAAGGTTCGGGAGTACATCAAGCGGGATTGCACACTTTTTCTTGCACACCTTGTGAAGAAAGATACCGCGGGGCAGATTGAGGAGCAGCCGGTAGTTCGTGACTTTCCTGATGTATTTCCAGAGGACTTACCTGGGTTACCCCCTAGTAGGCAGGTAGAGTTCCGTATAGACTTGGTTCCTGGAGCAGCGCCGGTGGCGAAGGCTCCTTATCGGTTAGCACCTTCGGAGATGTTGGAGTTATCAAAGCAGATTCAAGAATTGGTGGATAAAGGCTTTGTTAGACCGAGTTTCTCTCCTTGGGGCGCGCCGGTACTCTTCGTGAAGAAGAAGGATGGATCTATGAGACTGTGTATCGACTACAGGGAGTTGAATAAGCTGACGGTGAAGAATCGATATCCCTTACCACGTATCGATGACTTGTTCGATCAGCTACAGGGTTCTTGCTTCTTTTCGAAGATTGATTTACGATCCGGATATCATCAGTTGAGAGTGCAGGAGGAGGACATTCCGAAGACCGCCTTCAGGACGCGTTATGGTCACTTCGAGTTTTTGGTTATGCCTTTCGGTCTCACGAATGCGCCTGCAGCTTTCATGGACATGATGAACCGTATATGTCGTCCTTATCTCGACAAGTTCGTGATCGTTTTCATCGACGACATTCTGATATATTCTCGTAGCCGGGAAGAGCACGAGGAGCATTTGAGGCTAGTGTTGGAGTTGCTGAGACAGGAGAAACTTTACGCTAAGTTCTCTAAGTGCGAGTTTTGGTTATCTGCGGTTCAGTTTCTTGGCCACGTGGTCAGCGGTGAGGGCATTCACGTTGATCCTGCCAAGATTGAAGCCGTTAGAGATTGGGTCGCTCCGAAGACACCCACTGAGATCCGGTCATTCTTGGGTCTGGCAGGCTACTATCGTCGTTTCATCGAGAATTTCTCGAAGATAGCCTCACCTATGACTAAATTGACCCAGAAGAGTGAGGAGTTTGTTTGGGGTGAAGAACAGGAGGAAGCTTTTCAGTTACTGAAGAAGCGGTTGTGTAATGCGCCTATATTGAGTCTTCCCGAGGGTACCGAGAATTTTGTAGTATATTGCGACGCTTCGCATAAGGGACTCGGTTGTGTACTGATGCAGAATGGGAAAGTGATTGCCTATGCTTCTCGTCAGTTGAAGATTCATGAGCAGAATTACACGACACACGATTTGGAGTTGGGCGCAGTAGTTTTTGCTTTGAAGATCTGGCGCCACTATCTTTATGGTACTAAGTGTACCGTATTCACCGATCATAAGTCGTTACAGCACATCTTTGATCAAAAGATGTTGAATATGAGGCAACGTCGATGGGTTGAGTTGCTCAACGATTATGATTGTGAGATTCGCTACCATCCCGGTAAGGCGAATGTTGTAGCCGATGCGTTAAGTCGCAAGGAGTCGGTTAAGCCGGTGAGGATTCGTGCGATGATGGTTTCTATTCAGTCGAGCTTGAAGGCTCGTATTATTCAGGCTCAGCAGGAGGCTCTCACCGAGGATCGCCTTAAGGATGAGGGTTTGTTCAGTTTGGCACGACAGTTGGAGCCGAAGGACGACGGGGCGATGTACTTCATGGATCGTATTTGGGTTCCCGTTAGTCTTAGGCAGTTGATTTTGGATGAGGGTCATAAGTCCAATTATTCCGTTCACCCTGGAGCGGATAAGATGTACCATGACCTGAAGGAGTTCTATTGGTGGCCTGGCATTAAGCGGGCGATTGCTGAGTATGTGGGCAAGTGTTTGACGTGTTCGAAGGTCAAGGCTCAGAATCAGAAGCCTTCCGGCCTTCTTCAGCAGCCCGAGATCCCGCAGTGGAAGTGGGAGAGGATCACGATGGACTTCGTTACGAAACTTCCTAGATCTACAGGAGGTTATGATACTATCTGGGTTATTGTCGATCGGCTGACTAAGTCAGCGCACTTTCTTCCTATTCGTGAAGATTACCGAGTAGAGAAGTTATCGAGGTTGTACATCGACGAGATTGTGGCCAAGCATGGCATTCCAGTATCAGTTATTTCAGACCGTGATGCACGATTTACTTCGAGGTTTTGGCAGTCCTTACAGCGATCTTTGGGTACCCGATTGGATATGAGTACGGCTTATCATCCTCAGACTGATGGTCAGAGTGAGCGTACTATTCAGACATTGGAGGATATGCTTCGAGCTTGTGTGCTAGATTTTGGTGGGAGTTGGGATCGACATTTACCATTGGTCGAGTTCTCGTATAATAATAGTTACCACGCCAGTATCAACTGCGCACCATTTGAGGCTCTTTATGGTAGGAAGTGTAGATCTCCGATATGTTGGGCCGAGGTAGGAGATAGTCAGATTACGGGTCCCGAGTTGATTCAGGAGACGACGGATAAGATCTTCAAGATCAAGGATCGTTTGGTAGCCGCCAGAGACCGTCAGAAGAAATACGCGGATTTGCGTAGGAGACCCTTGGAGTTTCAGGTTGGGGATATGGTGTTGTTGAAAGTTTCTCCGTGGAAGGGTGTGTTTCGATTTGAGAAACGCAGCAAGCTTAGTCCACGTTTTACGGGTCCTTTTAAGATTTTGTCCCGTGTTGGTCCAGTGGCTTATCGACTTGAGTTGCCACCTGAGTTGTGCGGCGTGCACAACGTATTTCATGTATCGCATCTCAAGAAGTGCCTTGCTGATGAGACCCTGATTGTACCACTGGAGAAACTATGTTTGGATGACTCGCTTCGTGTGATAGAGGAGCCGGTGGAGATTGTTGACCGAGATGTCAAGAAGTTACGGCGGAGTCGGATTCCGATAGTAAAGGTCCGATGGAACTCGAAGATTGGAGCTGAGTTTACTTGGGAGCGGGAGGACGAGATGCAAAAGAAGTACCCACATCTTTTTGCTAGCAGCGGTGTTCAGTAGAATTTCGAGGACGAAATTCCTTTTTACTGGGGGATGCTGTGACAATCCGTCTTTTCGAGGTATATTTTATTTACCGATTATTACTCTTTTTATTCGCAATGATTTGGACCCTTGTGTTTCGCTTTATTTTACTCACGTTTATTGCATTTGAGTCGGGTTTATGTGTTTTATTACTTTGTCTCTCGAGACGGAAGCTTTAGAATCACCTAAGTGCCTAATATCTAGTATTCTCACGTTATTAAAGTATTGCGTTTACGCCATAATCGTCGGTTAAGAAAATCATTATTTCGAAATCTCATTACAAAGTTAGTCCTCTAACTAAATCTGTTACAAAGTTAGTCCTCTAACTAAATCTGTTACAAAGTTAGTCCTTTAACGGAGAACTAACGGAATCTGTTACAAATCTGGTCCTTTAACGAAAAGTTAACGGAAACTGACCAGGAAAAGGCCCGGTGCGCAGCACCAAGGGCAGGGGTGCGCAGCACCATGGCCAATTTCGGCTAAAATCCATTTTTTCGAGTTTTGGTCAATTTCTTGAGATGCTACAACTCCTTTCACGTGAATTCTTCTGCAAACACCTCCTTTTGGTTATGCTAGATCCATTTGTGGATCTCTAAGCATGTCTTGACCCTTTCTCTTTCCAAAATTACAAACTTACATTCAAACACTTTGTCACTTTTCTTTCTATTCTCACTTTTGTTACCCACACATATTTCTCTCTCAAAAGTCCAGAGAAATAGAAGTGCAAAACACCATTAACAAGTGAGAATCCAAGTAAGAAGGATTGGAGAAATAATCTCTTACAACCAACCTTCCATTCTACACATTTCGGTAAGTTACTCCTTGTTGTTTTCTTTCACTTTTCTTCTCTTTTCACCTATTTTGAGAGAAGTTTCCTAACATATAATCTTATTCTTTTATGTTGCAAGCTCTTACATTCATTTTCCCATCTTGAGACCAAGAGTTTTCGGTGACTTTCGTTGTAGAAACGTCACATTTGTTTTGGTAAGAAAACTCTCCGAATCTTTCTCTATTTTCTTTTCATCTAGTAACTTCTAACACATATTTCTTGTTTGTGGTCTAAATGGAAGTCCTTGCTTACCCGGAATCCTCCCATTTCCTTTGGAGCCTAGTGACTTTTCGGTGAAAGTAACATCTTGAAAAGTTTGGTAAGTAAATTCCTCCGAAAATCCTTTTCACATCTTTTCTTTTAAGACCTTGACTAATGATGGGCATTTTTGGTATTTTGGAGCTCTTTACCTCCTCACCACCACCATCATAAAGTCTCTCTTTCCGAAGTCCTTGCAAGTATCAATAATCGACACGTCTTGCGGGTGAAATCGGTAAAACATTCATTTCTCTTATCTTTTCATTTCTTTATCTTTACATTCGGTTTTTAAGCCTTGAAAACGGTTAGGTAATATATTAGACCAACACCTATCAATCTCAGAAAGTTTGGACTTAAAACATGTAAAATAAGTAAAGATAAGATAATTACCGAAATTAACGTATTTATGATAAATATATGTAAAACCATACTATTAGACATATATGACACTTGGTAAATGTTAAATGAACTTAAACTAACAATTTATCAGTTTACACTTTCGCCTAAAAACGTCAAACGAAACAGTTAGCAACAAAAACGTAAAATTCGGTTTTCGGGAAACACCCCGGTGCGCAGCACCTACACCCTGGTGCGCAGCACCGGGGGTCTGTCCTCCAAAAATTGTCGTTTTTGTTCGTTTTCGACTTAGACTCTTAACGTGTTTTGACCTCAAACTTATATCAGTAACTTATTATGTATAAAAGTATCAACTAAGCCAAAACTAACGTCTTTGGACTCAAAGACATATCGCAATCTTAAACTTAAATCGAGAATATGTAATCAAACGTTTACTTACTTTTATGGAAAATCATTAAAACCGTCATAAATCATTTTTACTTCATTATTCTGAAAATAAAAGTATTTTTACTCTTAAAGTGTCAAGTTAACTTCCATTCTATAAATCGTTGACTTTGACTTTTATTCAAAATTGTTGACTTTTGACTAATCTAAATCAATATCTTTAATTTTGACTTTCCTTTCAAATGGTTGACTTTGACTTTGACCAAGTCAACATCTTTGACTTTGACCAAGTCAACATCTTCGACGTTGACTTTGGTTGACTTCAATAAACTTTGGTAACGGTATTCCTTTCAATCGACGTTCATGTTAGTCAAGTTCGGCTCGGAATGTTATTCCTTTCTAAAAGTCATTATGACGTGAAACTTATCGATATTTTCCCATCGTCCCTATCGACGCGGAACATCGTCACCTTGAACCGTCATCACGACTCAACTTGGAAATCGTTGGAATACCTTAATAAATCTTAAACTCTAGACTTAACCGACAAGGCTAAACCGAACTATGTTATTGAGATACTTAGACTTTGTTATATTGATTTAGGGCACTTAGGCGGCGGATTATTAGCTTCTTATTGATTATTACCCGATCTCTTGCCGAGCTTATTTTGTGAGTTATTCGAAGCCCCTTTTCTCTTATTATTTTGGGCTGGAAAGCGTTTTTGAACTATTATATGATGTATATCTTGTATGCCTAGTGTATCAGTATCACCTTAGATTAGGATGCTTCTTAGGCTTTTGGTAAGCCCCCCTCATACACTTGTTAGCTATTTGCCCACGGTTACATATATATAGATCTATATGGGTTTGACCAACCCTCATTACTCGAGAGGATAGCCCTACGAGTGAATGTTATGGCCGTATGATTGTTTGTTGCCTTTGGTATTGCATCGCCTTAGGTTAGGGGAATGTGGTCAGGTTCAGTGTATATTAATCTTTGGTATCTATACTCACACTAGGACTATACATCAAGATATGCTTTTGAAACTGAATATGTTTATTAAATCTTTTATTGGGTCAAATCTTATTTACTTATTGCGAATAATTCACCAACATTGTGTTGATGTCGTTTTTAACGCTTTTTCAGGAGTTTGAGGATTTTAGTTGATCATGCCGTGCACATTTTGGGATCATATATTATTTGTATTTGGAATTCGTTTTGTTTGATGCAATTCCTTTATGATCCGAGTATTTGACATTTGTATTGTATTTGTACTTGATTTTGGTTTCACATTCGGTTATGTATTGTATTTTAAAACCTTGAGGCATGATTAATATATTTTGATGTTTTGTTTACGGTTGTATGTTGTAATCCTTGACTCTTGATATCATTAACTGGAACACTCTGCGTTCCGCTTTTAGCGGGGTGTGACAATTTTAGTTCGTGGAGGGTCCGAACTAAAATCATCAAGAATAATCCGAAGTGAAGTTTTCAGTTCGGGGAACAAAAAACGAGCAACTTATGAAACTGGCTCCCGTTGCGTCGCACTTACACCTTGGTGCGGCGCACTGAATGCGGAATTTTCACATTTATTCTTTTAACTTGTTTTCGAGCAACGGACGATATCCCGAAGATACACGAATTACTCGATACATGGAACATAGAATAAGTACAAAGTCGTTGAAATAACAAAACCGGAAGTTCTCGAAAGGTTTATATCAAGTATACGAACACATCATAGTATGAATATGAAATCTAGAAAGTTTCTCGTTAATTATCTAGGAGCTCGTTTAGGGAACTATCTACTGTGCATCTAACTAACGAAAGCATCACACAAAAAAATATACACACATATCATATAAGTCATCTTACATCAGAAAACGTAACTTTTAATCTCGTATCAATAGTAATAAACAAGTTTTAAAATTTTCAGTAAAATACGGTAATGATCTACAGGCATACTAGACTAACTAAGGACGGAGGCAGTGACGGTTGTCACAATCGGTCGTATTTTACTAACATCATTTGAAAATTGAGATCAAAATCATAATTATCAAAATATCGAGATTGAAACTTGTATTGTATTTACTTATTAATTTGTACCGAAATTTATATTATATCACTTTGAAGCAAACTTAAACAATAAACCAACATCATTTAAAAAAAAAATGTAAAAAGTAATATAAATCAAAGGAACAAACTAAAAATTTAAACATGTTATTGAATTTAAAATGCTCGAATATTAAAAAATAGAATTTGAGAAACATTATGTGTAACAAGCAATATTATTGATTTTTCCTTTTGGTTTAAATTTTATATCGATTGTGTGATTGTTTCAAAATAAAAAATTGGAAAAAATAATAAAAGGTGGATAATATTTTGATTATTTTGATTTTATAGTGTTAAAATATAAAATGTTAAATGTTGAAACTGTTAAAATTAGATAGGAGAGATAATATGAAATGTTTTATATAATAGTATAGATACAAACTTTAATACGATGACTTAAAAAGACAATATTAAAAGTAGTATGACTTAAATAACCATTTTTAAAAGTAGAGTTACCTAAGTGAACAAGAAAAAATACATTATATTTAATATATAATAAAAGAGGGGTCTTAAATGTCACATGGCGAAATAAGGCCCTTTAGATCGGTTATCTTCTTTCATTTCAACCGTTAGATGATATTGATGATGTCAGCATATATAATTTTCATTTTACACTCTCTTAAAATATATAATTGCATTCTCTATTTTATTTTATTTTCACTTAAATAAAAAACAAACGTTTGTTCTCCCATTTTGTTAATCCTATTTACTTATATAATCGCTTAATTTAGACTATAATTTATTGGGATTTTCTATCATGTGCCCTTAGGCACATGATAACATGTATATATTAATATTAAAAGTACATCAAAAGTACACTTTTAATATTAAAAGTACACCAAAAGTACACCAAAAGTACACTTTTAATATTAATATATAGATGATTATCATGTGCCTAAGGGCACATGATAGAAAATCCCTAATTTATTTTATAGTTATTCTAAAATCTTCTAATTCAAAATATTTAAACACGTGAATAAACATAAAACTTTATCTTTTGCACATTTATATCTTGTCATTGTGTTATTTGTCCCAAAAACCTTGAACTTTCAACTCGATTGGGTGTTTACTCATATATTTAACCATTAAAATCTTCTATTACATTTTACTCATTTTTCACTAAATTTAGAATTGAGTGTTAATTTTCCTCATATCTATTACATATTTACATGAGACTTCTTCTACCTCTCACTCTTTTCTTGGTGTTATTCGTCTCCAAAAACCCTATATGGATTTGTATTCAGTGCATCATATCCTTTTTAACGTGTATATAAAAATAAAGTTTACAATTTTATTTTTGTCCATATTTATCCGCGTTGTCGCGGGACAATAATCTAGTACAAAATAAATAAATAAACAATAAATGTAAATTACATAAAATAGATATTTAAAAAATAACAACTTTAAATTTTAAAACGTTATGTATTAAATTATATTTTTTTACCTAATATGAGAACTTTAAGGCTAGTTAATGTTGATAAATGTAATTCAAAGGATTAATTTCATAGCACATTCACATTTATCATATATGCAGACACTATCTACACTTTATTGGATAACTTATCTTCAAACATTTAACTCTTCATTTACTTCTTAAACTACTATAAAAAATGATTCAGTCATTATTCACTAATCTCTCCTTTGAGAAACTAACTAAACAATGACAATCATTTAGTGAAGTGGGGCATTGTGGGGTTAGGGGTTTGGTGGAACATAAGTATCGCTCCCTTAAATGAGGTATAAGTCGATTTTGTTAGATTCACATAAAGTATACATATATTGTTGCATATTGTATTAACAAATCTGAATTATGATTACTAGATTCAAAACTTTATTTAGATGGATGAGTGTCGTGCATAATTCTTCAATACCAACGATTTGTTACGATTATTTCTAACTAATGTAAAGAAGAATATATATGTTTCGTAAGATTTAAGATTGTAGTTCTTGAAATTGATCGCTTTCAAGACACCTTCTCTATCACAATAACCAACTAACGACTTTACCCCTCTCGTAATTGATTGGGCAAATTAATTACAAGACACTAACGGCTTTCCTACCCTTAAAATGACATTTTGCTCTTACGATTAGGTCAAGTCATTGTCAAAGATGCATCAATAAACTTCCGCAATCAAAGGCGCACAAGTGTCGTATAATTTATTTTAACATTCAAAAATTGACATATATTTAAATTAAGTAAGGTATTATTTTTGGGAAAAATAACAAAAATAATACCCACCCTCACCAAACAACCTTTTTAATCAACAAATGCTTTAAATCCTGGTGAATGATAGAGTTATTATGGAAAATATGGCTTAAGCTAGCTCTACATTTTCTTGATATACAAGATAACTCTATTAATGAGGCCTAATACATTGAAGCCACCAAAGGTATAATAAAATAAAAAACTCATAAAGTCACACTATGTAAATCTTGATATGTTATAAACGGCATTTTGGGGAGAAAAGATATATAAAGACAACAAGCCAACAACTATCTACACTAGAAAATTAAAAGAAACCAATATATATATGAAATTGCATATATATATATATATATATATAAATATATATATATATATATATATATATATATATATATATATATATATATATATATATATATATAATTTGTATATTGAGATTTTTCTAAAAACAAAATCATTTTGTAGCCTTTTACTAACCATAATCCACTCCCTCTCTCCAAAAACTTTTTCCTATAAAAATACCCATAAAATAAAATATTTGAAAAATTTAAACATTTGTTGAGGAAGATGAATGAACCACCTTAATTTGTTGCCTACCCATAAGCCAACCAAGAGTCCTCCTTGCAAAAGAGGGTATATTTGATACTTCATGCGGTTGTGAATCAAACCATTGACAGATTTGAATTTCTTCATCATTTTCCCACCTTTTGATCTCTAATTCAGAATTAGCCCTCCTATTAACTTTTAATTCGTTCCGATTTACGGGAAACCGGAACGAGAAAGACCCTCTTGAAGACGGGCCAATGTGGCTTGTGACCGTTGAATTAGCCTTCTCTTTTTTCCCTCTAAGCCAAATCTTGGACACAGAAAAACTCTCCCTCTTGATCTTCCTAGTTACACCTAAATCTCCACCACCAAAAATTTCAACTCCTTTAAAATCTCTTCTTGAATCACCACCACATTCGGACATTGCCGGGCGGTGACATGGAGTGATTGGAAGAGAAGACTTCTTACTAGCTTGTTTCTTGACTTGTGTCCTAATTGGTACTTGTAAAGATGTATTCTCATTCATTACATATTCAAAAGACCCCATCGAAAAACACCTCCTAGCATCAATTGTTTGCTTCTCACTACTACCCTCACCACATGCATCCACATTCTTGAATTTTCCTAACTTAATTGTAACAACGTTTTCTTTATTCTCAATATCTTTGGCCATTTCCCCTTTATCGAATTCGAATTCTTGATTACTCAAATGGGAATTCACTCTTTGAACTAATGCACCATTTGGTTGATCAGAATTAACAATCTCTCTAGAAATCTCACTACTCCCAGATTCAAGAACAAACACAATAGGTGAACAAGGAGTGAAATCGGATACTAAACTAGCTCTACAAAGAGGACAAGTAGAGTGAGACAATAACCATGTATCTATACAATCCATATGAAAAGCATGACTACATTTTGGCAATAACCTAAGTTTATCATCACCTTCAAATTCACATAAACAAACAGCACAATCAAAAGGATCTTTTACACCAATTATCGACTTATAAGTGAAAACAGGCAACGTGTCAATGAACGATTGATCAACACCGGAGTCATGAAGATTAAATAGTTGTTGTAACTGACCTTGAAGTGCAGTTGCATTATCAAACTCATATGGGTCCCTATTAATTGGCCTCATAAAGAATCTAACAAGAAGATGAACTAACCCGGAAATAAAGAAAATGATAGCAAGAATTATGATAATGAGTAAAACACTTGGACTTACACTATTGTTTAGATTGAACCCATGTGATTGGTGGCTCGCGGTGGCCGGAGGCGGTGGTGATGGTGGTGGAGGAGGTGGTTGAGTGTAAAAGTATGGTCTTTCATAGTTGGAAACCAAGATTTTTTTATCCATTTTGTTAGAGAAATATGTAAGGATTGAATCTTTACATATCAAATGATTTTTCAAGATTTATGAGTTGAGTGCTTAGTTGGAGAAAATAAATGTGTTTGTATAAGTAAGAGAGAGATATATGAAAATGGGAGTGTCTGGTAGAAATAAATATTGTATCCAGCAAGAAATTAGATTTCAAAATAGGAGAGACTGAGAGAGCAAATGCATTTATTGATAGATAGTATCAAATTGAATACCTCTTTTATAATGATGAAGAAATGCGTTTACATTTGAAAATGTATAATTAGCTACTTTCTAGTTTATATTTATTTTTATGGTTGAGTTTTGTTAGAATGTATCCAATAGACACATGATTTAAAACAATAAATGAACTTAAAATTTCCTTTTATGCTAAATATGTATCGAATAGATATAAGAAAACGTATATATATAATATGTATTAAATACGTTTTATCAACACATAAGATAATTTTGAGTTTATTAAATAGTACATAATATGTGCCCAATTGATACATTCTAGAAAAATCCTTAATTGTTTACTAACCATGATCTTTAGTTTAATGGCTAAATGGGTGTTTTTCTATATTATATAAAATGTTTTATTTATACACTAAAATGAATTTAATAAACTAAAAGTGTACCAAGTTTCTATAGAGCACAAGAAAAATGCAGGGTGCCCATGATATGTATATTCTGATTCATATCATAAGTAATTAGTTATTATAAAAGTTCATTTCTCATATCAGATTACTCCATATTATTTATTAATGAAATTAAAATTAATGAAATCTGGTAATAGTAAAACAACTTGACCATATTCATTAGTAGCATCCAAGATGCTCTCAACATTTTCAATATCCTTACTTCCCGTAAAGTAGGAAAGGATTGTTTTGATTGTGTTGTGCGACCACAGTCTTTTGGATCCTTTTAAAGTATCGGAACAATTTCATTTTAATTCAAAGAAACCAAGGAAAGGCAAACGTGACTACAATATCATGTTTTTATCATTATAATAGATTTATAGTCGACGTAAAAAGTTAATTTGACTTGAATAGAGCCGATGGGTAAGCCATATTTATACATTCCAAACTTCATGAAATTTTTTTTCTCTAGCTTCTCGCTAGCTTAATATACTTATCGTTCATAAAAAAGTAAAACAACTTGACGAATAATATTTACTATTAAAAGATAGTAACATGTAACTTGAGTATATAAACAAATCCATTTTTAATATGCAACATAATCCCAATTATTGAAAATTTTGTAAATGTAAATCAACTCGTTGATGGTATATAATAAAAAATTTCCTCATAAAAACGTAACCAAATAACTATAAATCAATAGTTTTTTTTTCTCAATTATTACTGAGCTCGGGTTTGTTTGTTTTAGGTTTATATTTCTCGATCTCTAATATGTATCTCTCCTAGTTTTCTCAAGTTTTGTTGATCGAAGGTCTTCAAAAAGAAAAAAAAAATGAATCATCAAACAATACAAGATTAATTTTGAGTACTCATTTTCAAAGAAGGGAGAAATTTTCACCAACTGCGACATTTAGACTTGAAGATGGAAGCATTCCACATCTCTATGCACATTTAATACAACATTAATTAATATAATTAGGTGTCACAGACAATAATTTCCGGAAACATGTTAAACAAAAGTCGTAAAGTTCAAAGCTTATATTATTTTTTTAAATAATAATAATAATAGTTTAATATAAGATGGTTCTGTTCCTTGATTAAACTTTTAAAATCTTGAAATAAAGTTAAGTAATTATTAAACTAAAAAAAATGTGAGATAAAAGCTTATGAAATATTTTTAAGCATTTTGTTTGTTCTTTAAATATGCAAACATGTAGATTTATAATTTATAATATTTTAGTCTTATCTCTACTCTTATATGAAATATTTAACCCTTTTCATTTTAAAAGTTTATTTTAAAAGAAGAGGCATCTTAATTATTTATTTTTATGAATCAATATAAGTCATCAAATATTTAGAATTAATATAATCAAAAATTTAAGAAATATGACTTTTATAACTCATTAATAAATTTGTTAAATACAATTCAATGTATTAGTATTAATATAATTTAATACGAAAAGTCAATTGCAAATATTTTGGTAGTTAATAATCAAAATAAACACATTTATATATTCATATTTATATATAATATTTTTGACAAATAAAATAAACACTTTAATATACAAACGAATTAGCATTATAAATATTCTATCATGACTTTTAATCTATTTAAATAACAAACACCTTAATATATAAACCTGTTACAATTCTATTAATATAATATGATTACAAATTAACTTGTTAAAAAAGGATATTTCATATAATTAGTCTAGTTTGATAAATAGCTTGAACTTAGATTATATATTTGAATTTCTTAAAAGAAAAGATAAAACAATTTTGATATTCGTTGTTACTAAGAATAAATCGGTGACGATCTATGACGTTATATTTTTATTCATTAAAAACAAAATTGAAAATACCAATCAATGTCCAAATCGTTCTAATGTTTAATTAAATATCATCCCCTTTTATATGTTTTCTTCTGTCGCATAGCGCGAACATGCTTTTAAATGTGTAAAATTAATAATCTATGTTACATCTATAATAATAATTTTTCTTTCTTGATTTACTCAAACTTCCCATAAAGTTATGAACATATTTTCATATAATTTGAAGTATAATTAAACATATAGATAACCTTAACAAATGCGTCTAGTTAATAACATTATTGTGGTGAGCTTAAAAGTGTCATATTTTTTAGGGATAAGTGCATGAGAATGTAATAAACTTTGTTCGATTTGCTATTGTATGTATCCAACTCTCAAAACTTCTATTGTGTGTATTGAACTTTTATTTTTTAACAAATGATGTAAGAACCGGATTTTTTTGAAAAATATTAAATTTAAAAAACCGGTTACACGTCAGCAAAAATGCGGTCCGTTACATCATTTGTGAAAAAATAAGAGTTTAATACATACAATAGAGATTTTGAGAGTTGGATACATACAATAGCAAATCGCACAAAGTTTGTTACATTCTAATGCACTTAGCCCTATTTTTTAATGAAAAAACAATAAGATATCAAAGCAGATCTTGAATTTTGAACCCTAATGAACTTCTTTTCAACCCCTAATCACATTCTTAATTATGAGATGTTTCTATTCCTTCTCTTTTCTTAACTGTAATGAATATCTAGAGTGAACACGACAAAAACCATAGGTTTATTGTTAAATTTTGGAGTTTATTCAAAGTCAAACAAGCTTAGGGGCAAAACATGGAACGAGATAAACCAACTTTAGGAACTAGTGCAGTCGTGTATTCGTGTGATTAAAAAAAACATATAAGTCAAATGAAAGTTTAACCAGAGCCCCTCACAAATCATGTACAGTTAATTAAAATTGAGATAATAAGACCCAAACATCCGAAGGTATCAATAATACCACCACTAGATATATTTTTTCTTTTTCTTTTTCTTGAAAGAATACCACCATCAGATTGTAGTCCAAAAGAACTTAATCTTAAGATTTGTTACAGATAAAGCGGTACTAGAAGATGTAGTTGTCCGATATTCACGAATCTTTCTCTTTCGAATCTCAACATTTGAATATATACGCGAAAATTATATTCACTAGGTGTAAATGATGAATAAATGTGTACAATCAATATAAAAACAATATAATTGAACAATTACTTATATTAATAACCAAAAATCAATTAAAGTACAATCAACCAATTGACATCCACGATTTAAGTTTCCAAATGATAGAATCGATTAATCTATCACAAAAACCACAAAACTAGCAACTAGTTTCGTGTCTCTCAATATAGGTGGAAAATGACACCGACAAATGAATCCTAACACTACTAGAAAAATGAGTATCAGCCATGAAATTTTGCGACAGACAAATTCTGTCGCAAATTCCGAGGGAAATACCATAAATAATAAATACCGACAGAGTCTTGACGGATTTCAAAGGGATTAGTGACACAATATCCGTCGGAAGCCCTGCTTTGTTTTTGGTAGAGCTTCCCAGGGGGTCACCTATCCTGGAACTACTTTGGCCCAAGCACGCTTAACTACAGAGTTTCTAAGCTCTGTAGTGTCTGTAGCCACCAAAACGCGTCGTGTGATGAAAGACTAAAGGTTTACTCATATACCCAGCATCACTTTTGTCGACGGACAATGTGGGATTTGCCTAAGCTGTTATGACTCTATTTTGCGACGGATCTCCGACAAAATATTCTGCCGCTGAAAGTCGGACGTTCTTGTAGTGTAACACTTCCATTTATAGGCAAAACTTTTAAGTACAACAACTACTTTCGCTCTAGAACTAGGTTATAATTTCGCTAGATGACCAATTCCAACGAAACTACATAGTTGCGTTAGCGAAACGGCATGCTACACTTGGTTGCTTTTACAACTTGATCTAAATACATCACGACTCTTCATACAAGTTACTTGACAACTTCATGTGCCAACAAAATCCCTATTGACAATACTCAGATAATGTTTAAATCGTCTAGTATGCATCGAGTCTGTGTGAGTGTAGAGTTCTTCAATTGGTAAATATTTGTATTTGTCTTCAAATCATCGATCTTCTATCGTTTTCGAACTATCTTCAATCCCACTTTATCTCAGCTCATTAATCTTATGTCATCCCTACATAACCTTGCAACATAGAATACTTCCAAACACAAACATATGCAATTTATTTCCTATTTGAGTCCTAAGTACACTAAGTAAACAAATTTTGTGTTTTCCTAAATAACTTAAAACTCTTTATTTTACACTTAACATGTGACAACCGTCACTTTTTCCGTCTCAGGTTAGTCTAGTATGCCGATAGCTCTTACCGTATTTACAAAAAACTTTTTATTTAAAAGTTCCTTATACTTACTTATGTGTGATTATTTCTTTTTACATGTGTGTATATCCGTATATGTGATTAATATCGTGTTAGTTTAGGTGCACATGTAGTTAGTACCCACTAGACGAGCTCTTAGATAATTTAACGAGAAATTTCCGTGTTTCGTGAACTTGTCATTTTGTATATGATAAACATCGTTAAACATTTAAGAACTTCCAGTTTCAGATTATATCTATATTATATCTTAACAACTGTTCAAAACTACGCCTATTTTATAGCTTTCCCGTTGCTTATCGTTCGTTACGTTCATTTATAAAAATCATATTTTTACTGGGCGGACTGTGTCGCACCTTGTTACTACTGCTCCACAGCGCGCGCCTGGTTCAGATCATGTCCGACTTGGGTGGGGTGTAAACCATTGTCTAAGTCGTTTTGGACTAACCCTAAGGTGCAGTAAACCGAGCCTTAGTTCACAAATGACTGAACTTTAGCCAAACACCTTAACTAGTGTGCAAAACCAAACATACACCACTCCTTTGTTTAACCATTTCACAAACCCTAATTCTAATCTCATTTCACATAATTGTCACCTCCTTTCTCTCCCTCTAGGTATCGTTAAACACACCAACAAAGAATCTATCTAGGTATCGTTATATCATGTGTTTATTCTTTCATCTTGGCCGATTCAGATCATTGCGATTTATAGATTGTTCCCAGCATCTTGTAGTGGTGTGATCCTGTGATTAATCATCATCTAGTCGAAGCTAAGAGTCACGTATCAAAAGCTAAGCAAAATGTTGCATTCAAGGGTATAAAACCCTAATTTCATGTTCATTCTTATTCGTTATCATATAATCATTTTGGGAGTTGTTTGAATTGGTATAAAACTGATTATAACTCATAATAATCTGAATGAACATCGCATAAGTTGTGTCTTCAAGTTTCGTGATCATTAACGTGTTAAAAACCCGAAGACAAAGTCTAGACATATGTTTATTCGTAAAACTTGCTGAGTTGGATTTTGACCTGTCTTGTTTGAACAATAACTCCGAGAAGATACTGAAATTGAAAATGTGACCTAAACGAATGTTGTATCCATTGGAATCTAGTTTTCAAAAACGTAAGGCTCGTTGTCTAATTCATCTTAAAACTTTCTAAAAGTGTAAAATACTAACAGGAGGTCGAATCTGAGTTTTTGGAATACTTTGTTAAGTTTTGGTAATTTGAAAATGTGTAACCACTTAGAAAACCTTAAACATAATTTAAATTGGTTATTATTCATTAGTAAAAGATCCTAAACATCTTAGAAATGGTTAACTCGTTTAAATTTGCTATTGACAACTTAGAAACGTTTTATAACTCGAGTTACAAAAACAAACGGTTTTTGGACAGATTATTAGACCAGTTTTGTTTCAATCATAACTCTTTCATAATTAACTCATATGGACCAAAACCATAGTCTAAAACGAGCCCTCTGAGTCTAGTTTTCATATATGTAACATTCATCGTTTAACTCTTCCTAAAACTTTAGATATATCAGTTTGAATGAACATAGGTACTCGCTGAAAATGTTATCGTTATATTTAAAACTTAAGCACGATAATTAATCGAGTCCGAAACTCAATAACTTATTCTTACAAATCATTGCTATCTTTATCTAGGGGATATCTTTATCTAGTCGGGAATTAGCTAGTGACCTACTTACTTTTATACACACATATTCACCCTACTTGTGAAGTGTCGCGTATTTGCTCGATAAGGTGAGTTCATTGCCCCTCTTTTACTATTGTATATGTTTTACAAATCGGGGAAAAATAAAGCTCAACCAAAACTATTTTTGAGAAAAACGGATTTCATTTCCATTACTTACTATATATGGAAATTCTTTTTATTTTTGGAAACTTACTAAATTTGGAAACTTACTAAACTTAGAAACTAACCATAAATAGACATTTCTATTTATGGAAACTTACTACTTTTGGAAATTTATAAAAGAGTTAATTACACGGATGGTCCTTTTCCTCTTACCCAAGTGGCACTTTTCGTCCTATTTTCTGAAAAATTACATGGATAGTTCTTTATTTTGAATTTCTGCACATGGACAGTCATTTAGTCCGTTAGGGTTAACTCAATTCTGTTAGTTATATCATAATGACTAATTTACCCTTTTTGTCTTATTCGCAAAGGACCATCCGTGTAATTAACTCTAAAATTTATTAAAAGTATTAATGAAAAAAATTAAAACTTAAAAACAAAATGAAAAAAATAACACAAAAATCACAATCAGATAAAACAATATGTAATTAACCCCAAAAATCTTTAAATCTTTTAAAATCAAAATTAAAAGCACCTATAATCAACAAACAATCCAAATTTCTTTAAATCTGACAAAAAGAACAACAAAGTTAAATACACACAAAAATCGCATTCATATAAGCACATGAACAAACTCAATTTTTTGTTAAACCAACTCCATTTTTTTTAAATCCAACATATACAAACTATCAATCTTAATATCACCACCACACCGCCACACATGATTCAAACACACAAACCGTGTAGATCTACAAATCGAACCCCAAGAAGATGGAAATCGAAAGCATACAGATCTGACAGCAAATCGAACCCAGGCAGATCCGAACACATACAGAACACGTAAATCGAAGTCGTTGGCGAGGATTTTGAGGAAGATGATATTATTAAACTCCAGTTGTTGTTTTTTTTTAAGCCGTTGATATTCAAGATTATCGAACACATACAGATCTGACAGCAAATCGAACCCACGCAGATCCGAACACATACAGAACACGTAAATCGAATTCGCTGGCGGGGATTTTGAGGAAGATGATATTATTAAACTCCAGTTGTTGTTTTTTTTTAAGCCGGTGATATTCAAGATTCACGGACTAATACAAGAAGGTGGAGAGAGAATTTGAAGGGATTTTGTGAAATCGTTGGGTTGTTATTACTGTTAAAAGATTTAAAGATTTTTGGGGTTAATTACATATTGTTTTATCTGATTGTGATTTTTGTGTTATTTTTTCATTTTATTTTTTTCATTTTGTTTTTAAGTTTTAATTTTTTTCATTAATACTTATAATAAATTTTAGAGTTAATTACACGGATGGTCTTTGCGAATAAGACAAAAAGGATAAATTGGTCATTATGATATAACTAACAGAATTGAGTTAACCCTAACGGACTAAAGGACTGTTCATGTGCAGAAATTCAAAATAAAGAACTATCCATGTAATTTTTCAGAAAATAGGACGAAAAGTGCCACTTGGGTAAGAGGAAAAGGATCATCCGGGTAATTAACTCTTTATAAAATGTGTAACGTAAACCTAATGCATATTTTCAAAAACTTAAACGTGACATTGGTTGTGAGAGTTGTTCACTAGTATACCTTTCCTACAGGTGAAAACTCAGGTCAGTATACCTTTCCTACTGACGTATCACTATACCATTCCTACTGATACCTGCACGCTCATTAGTATACCTTTCCTACTAATGAGGTTTACTTACGGTAGCGTAGCTACTGCGGATGTTGTTAGTCAGTATACCTTTCCTACTGACAGTACTTGTTACTAATATACCTTGCCTACTAGTGATACATGCTTACGTTGTATGATTATGGTTTATGATTTTCTGATTTCTTACATGCATTAGTTACACATCCTTTTTGCTAATCTGGTGTTGAGATATGTTTTCTTACTTTTACATTTTATACTTACTCAATGAACTCGCTCAACTTTATGTTGACTTTTGAGCTTTATTTTCACGTAATGAGCAGGCATAGGACGAGCTGAGTTCGGGTCTTAGAAGACTTTTAGATTGCATTGCATTAGTCTTTCTATATAGTTTCGTTTCGTTGGATTATTTTCGGGCTTCCATGTCTATGTCCTTCCATTTGAATTTCTCGTTACCGTTTACGTTTATGTTGAATATTTCGGTTGCAGTGTAAGACGTGTGCATGAGACAAGGATAACTTTCTTGTTAAATGGCAATGTCACAACAATTTTCTTATATTATTGCATTTAGTATTTCTCTATTTTATTGTTGTGTTATGATGATTGCCAATTGGTCACACCTTGCGTTTCCGCCACAGGCGGGGTGTGATATAACACTCGTACACTTCCAAATTCTTCATTTCCCTGACCCTATTACAACCCAATTACAATGTCTAGTGATAAGTAGTGTAGTTCTCATTTAAGTGGTGGAGATTTGATTCTATCTCAAGCTTATGACAATTACCGCAAGCCTTATTGGCTTTGAGAGCACTTAATATTAGATTATAATCCCCCGATACACTTTTAGGGAATTGAGTGACCCACTAGTGAGGAAATTTCTGATCATGCATATTCCATACTAAGAATTGAAAGAATGCATATAATTATCATTTCCATACTTTTTAAAACAAAATTTCTATAAAACACTTACTTACCCATAACAGTTATTCATCTGCGAAAAGATCAATCCCTATTAATATTTTGTCTTCGTGAGGCAAGAGTTTTGCTTGAGTACAAACAATGTTTAAGTGTGTGACATTTGATATCGTCTGAATAACACACATTTTAGGACGTACTTTATATTAAATATACGAATTTACGACATATATATTAAGCATAATTGATTTATTTTCCTTATTTTACGAAGTTTTAGAGAATCGTACCTTGAAAAGGGGACAAAGGTGTAAAACATGCAGAAAAAGAGCCTAAAAATGGCAGAAGTGGCAGTAAATCGATGCAGTTTGCGTGAAGACTTCGAAGACAATTCCGAAAACTATCAGGAGACTCAACAAAATCAGAAGACCTAACAAGACACTTATCATGCACGTACGAATATTTAACGAAGATATTGAAGAGTTGCGCTTGATATAAGCTTATCAGCAAACGTCTTGGAAATCGAAGATGTAGTCGACAACCGGACAGTGAACAAAAAGTACCTAGGTGAAAGCAACTTTACAAGGTCTCGGTGATGCCAGAAAAAGACACTTTATCCACTCAAACCTCCACCAAAATCTCCACTATCCCAAAAACCTGTAAATCCTTTAAAAAAAAAAACCCCCAACCGCCAACCGAACGTATACGATTATATTCCGCAACGTCACACTACCCAAATTACCTTCATAATTCACCCAAACCACTTATCCTGGCACTTCCCAGCTTAACCAAATTCAAAACAGTTAAAAAGAATGGAATTATAGTTAATCCGCAAACCCTCATCGGAGCTTACATTTGACCTTTCGACATTTACCAGGATACTTTGAAGGACCTAGGAAAATTGGCAAAGACATTCCGCACATAGACAGAAGAAGAACTGCCAAGAAACGCACCTGAAACGCGCCGAGAAGAGCAAGCAACAACCGACAAACCACCGTTGTCGACCACTACACACGCCACCGACTACAGTGATTGTCGTCCACCCCTTGCTCCTGTTTTGGTAGTTTTTGTTGCCTATACATACATGTCTCAAATCCTCCATTCAACACACCTCATTTTTACATCTCTCTTTCTCTCTCTAGTTTCTCTCTCTAATATTTCCTTTGTAATTTTATTGTTTTCTTAGAAGTAGTTTTACATATAGTTTACTTAGGATTACATGTAATTAGTGAGATCGGAGATTGTGACTACGAAGCTTTCTTCAGAGGCGGAGTCGTTGTAATCAAGGCAATAAATCACACCTTCTATTCCTTATTCAGGGTGACTTCTTTCCCTTTACTTTTATAATCGATGTTCTTGTTTGATTGTTTGATTATATATGTATATTTGTTAGTTTTCATGCTTAGGGAGTAGTAGTGTTTGCCGTGATGTAGTAGTCTAGTATCCCTAAGGTAGTGATAACATGAGTTGAATAAATATGTTATAAAACCCTTACTTGCAAGACCCATTAGTAGTTAACAATTCATGACGAACTATATTGTGATATGACAGACCAGTCACGTCATGCGAAAATATACCACTCGTGGTCTTCATAACTTCGCTTATGTCGTAGAAAACAAAGTTAACCAACGAAGGTTGCCAAGTCAGGTAGTAATGATCTTTAAGTAGAACCTAATGTAACTATCCAGTCCCCTACGTGGTAAATACCATAGGGTGTAAATGAGCCGATCCGAGCCGGAGCTCGACTCGTTTAAGTTATACAAAGATCGAGCTCGAGCTCGGCTCATTTCGAGCTTTATATGTGAAACTCGAACTCAGCTCGATATATATACCCCAAGCTCGAGCTCGTCTTGGGTTCGTCTCGTTTAAGTAAAATATATATCATTTTCTTATTTTATTACTCTTTTAAGTAAAATATTTATATATTATATAAGTATATATTATTATATTTATATAAACAAAAACCCGTTTAAGCTCGTTTAGGCTCGCGAGCTCGGTGAACGATGCTCGGGCTCGAGCTCGTTTAATAAAAGAGCTTTATGTTATGTTCAAGCTCGGCGCGAGTTCGTTTAAGCTCGACTCGAATCGAGCTTTTTACGAGCCTAGCTCGAGTAGCTCGACTCATTTACACCCTTAAAATACCCAATTATACTTAGTTATGCTAGATAAACTAAAAGACTTTTAGGTATTTTCTAAAACTAGGTGACCTAAACTTAAATGACTAGAAGTAGGATAATTGTTCAGGTGTCAGGAGATTAGATAACAACATTAACCGGTACACTCTAATCATACTCGAAGAGCCTAGACCTTAGTGACATACCATTTAGAGTCATCGACCAATGATAATAATATCGGTAGGGGTCATAATGCATACACCACATTATCCAACATCTTTTAGATTTACAAATCATCAGAGTCATTGAAATAACTTAACTCAACATATTATCACTCCTAATCTGCTACACTACAAAATCATGAAAAACACTTTCCAATTATCAGGTTTGCTTATTTATTTATCACTTTATTTAGTTAGTTATTTCATAAAACAAAAACAAAAACAAAAACCAACCCCCTTTTTAAACCCGGTAAACTGAAATAAAAAGTTTGATAAAATTTCATTTTAAATTCAGTTGACGTATACAATAACCTTTGGTCAACTTATTATTTGCTATTTTTGTATAGTGGTTCGAATAGTTAGTACCGACGAACATAAAATTTTTAAATCCCCTAATATATTTCGGGTTGACAATCCGAACGTATCAATCTTCAAACTGAGATTTGATTTGTCGAATGTTTCTTGACATATTCTTGAGTTTGAGTTAGTTGAGATGAGTAATATTTTGGCTAGACGAATTGATACATTTCTTTTATTTTCACTTATCGGTGATTTTGTCATGTTTTAAATCAATTTCCGTTTCTTTTTGGATTTTTTTTATTTTTAAGACCTAAATTACGAAAAAGAGGATATCACAAACCAAAGTTTGGAGTAACATTGAGATATTTAAAATAATTTTTGACTACTATCATGTGTAACTCTTTAGGATTAAACTTATCATACTCAAATTTATAACAACTTACTAAAAAATAAGTTGATGTAAAAAGTTTAAAACCGAAAATTATCATAAGAAAATTTTAGAATGGTTTAAACTTATTATATGAAAAGTATATAAATATCTTATCTTAATCTTAATCGTAATCTTAATCTTAATATATAATAAAAAGAGGCTTTAAATGCCACATAACAAAATAAGGACCCTCGGATAAGTTTAGTTATTGATTTTCAACCGTGTGATTATATTCCTGACGTCATCATGTCCCTTGAACCGTTCTCTCTATTTTTTTTTTATTTTTTTTTTTTCGTTATTGGGTTTCCATAACGCAAATATTACTAATCCATTCTCTTCAATAGCCGCACCTAATTTCGAATTCATACCTTAAATTGAAATCGATTCATTCATAATTATTAATCCGTGTCATCATCTCCGATGATGTTTTCCATTGTTTAGAATTCATGCATGTCTTTTTCAATCTAAATCAAGTCCAATGGTATTGATTATAAATACTGCGTACAAAAGTCTTACAAATCTTATACTATGATCACATCTTGACATGGTTCAAGATTCTTATTATGCTAGCACATAGGTACAACTCCATTGCCATTCCTTTTTATAAAGTCTATAACTTTATCATATAATGAAAGAGGGGCCTCAAATAAGTTTAGTTATTGTTTTTCAACCGTGTGATTACATTCCTGACGTCATCATGTCCCTTGAACCGTTCCTGGCTTTCTTTCTTTCTTTCTTTTTTTTGTTTTTTGTTTTTGTTTTTGGGTTTCCATAAAGCAAATATTGCTAATCCATTCTCTTCAACAGCCGATCCTAATTTCGAATTCATACCTTAAATTGAAATCGATTCATTCCTAATTATTAATTCGTGTCATCATCTCCGATGACGTTTTCCATTGTGTAGAATTCATGCATGTCTATTTCAATCTAAATCAAGTCCAATGGTATCGATTATAAGTAATGCGTACAAAAGTCTTACAAATCTTATACTATGATACATATGTTCAAGTCTGATGATGATTCTTATTATGCTAGCACATAGGTACAACTTCATTGCCATACCTTCCTTTTTGTAAAGTCTATAACTTTATCATATAATGAAATTCTATAAGATGTTTGGGATTACTAAAAATTGGTTTTTGTATTTGGACACTCCTTCCACTTTCGATTAAAGTGAGATTTATGGTTAGTAACTTCGACAAGGTTGTGATAGTTGTTCAAATTAGAAATCGATGTAAATTTTCATTCAAATTTATGTTTGTCTCTAATTTATGTGTTTCAAATTCAATATAAAAAAAAGACTACCATTTGAAGGCTCAAAGCTATATTTTTAGATAACCAAGATGTTTAGATTTCATTGAATGGGTATAATCACTTTTAAGTGCATTAAGTATTCCTTTTATAGATACACATGTTTTTGTTTCTTCTTTATTTTATAATAACTTTATATAGTGCTTGTGTGGCATGTATGTCAAAAATTCCTACACCGTATTTTTAATGCATAAAATTATGAGTAAATGTGACCCAATCCGTTGTCCCTTTTGTCTCCTGTAGATTTTTACCTTAAAAGGGAAACATATCAAATGGGTCAAAAGTCGCACCTGTATAATTATTATGAATTACAACTGAATCGAAGGAAAAAAAATCAACATTGTTCGGTTACTCAAAAGAATCATCAAAAACCGAATTTTGGATTGGATTTTTGGGTAAAGTTTTAAACTTAATTACACTTATTTAAAATTTGCTTAATTTGTACTGCTGAATGGTGATCGAGATTATGAATCATTGCTTAGATCAAGAACACTTGTTAGTGAACTCGCTCATGATTTACAGTTCAAAGCTGCTGTTCGATACGAAATTTAGTTTCATATAGGCGAGGTTCTTCATTTTCGTTCTTTAAAATTTAGGTAGACTTTATGGTCGAACACGTAAGTTATCAAGTTTAATCTTTAACATTATATTCAATATATGCATGATTAAAAAAATTTGCTATCTGTATTCCATTTTGAGTACTTTAACTTGACTTCATTGTTTTATTCCAACATGATCGTATTAATATTAATAGAGGGGACTCGTGCAACGCACGAGTCCGGGGCGAAACGAAATCTGTGATCGTGTTGACGGGATTATTTGATTCGCAAAGTATATTTTTCATGTTGCCGAGATTATTTGATTCGCAAAATATAAATACTAATTTTATAAAAAAAAGAAAAACAAAAATTAAAGCCCAAACCAAGCAAAGCCCAAACCAAAAAACCCAACAAATTAATCAGCAAAAAAAAAATGGAATGAAAATAGGCAGGGTAAGAGAAGCAGTGCCTAACCACTCCAGCAACAATCTGTTTTGTAAACAAAATGAAAATAATTGTATTTAAAGACAAAATATTCTTATTATTATAATAATATAATGCACAATTCCATAGGTTTTGTTGAGTTTTAATAGGAGGTTTGCATTTTACGTTCCACTAGTTTGACTTCGAGTATTTGACCTCAAAAGCTAAAATGAACAATCTTTTGTTTTGTAAGTTGTTGAATGGGTAAGCGAATATGGAACCTATGGAACTTGTTGACTTCCTGGAACAATAAGAGGTGTTGATCATGGTGTCGTATACCCCAACCATCACTTCTTCTTTCAAGTCACTCTAGATTGTCTAACAACACCCATCCTCCTGTTGGAGATTAATGAAAAAGAATATGAGCTGTTGGATTTAGTTGAGGTTTTATATTTAATATCAGTACTATTTTAATTTTAGGTTTATTTGTGTAACTGAAAGCAAAAAACTGAAAGATAGATTAAGTTTCTGTTGTATATAAGTGAGGTTTTTGTTTTTTCTTTCTAAATTGTGTATTTATGCAACCTATTATTTGAACTAAGTATTTTAGAGTCATTAATGAGGTGATTTGTATACCCGTCAAAAATTTGTATACGTGGCTTGTAATTCATCCATAAATGATGTTTTATATGTTCTTTAGTGATATTGTACATTTCCTTAATCTACTTTTATACATGAGCACTGAAGTTTAGATTTATAGGTCTTTTAGACTTATGTTACCATTGTATTAGTTTAGATAAATTTTTTGCGTTTTTGCGGTTCAATAATATAGTTATTTACTAAAATATAAACTATTTTATATCTATAAAATCTTGCTCAAACTAAAATCAATCATTATTTCGGCTTATGTATTATGAGCTTATGTAAAATTTAGTCCAATTTTTCTACTTATAAGCTTATTAACTTAAGTTTATGACTTATTTAAACTAATAAACTCAACTGATAAATTTATAAGCCAGAAAATTAAGCTTATAAACTTGTCAAAAACCGAAACGAACGCCCTCTCAAACTAAAACTAAAACTAAAACTAAAACTAGTGTATTAAACATTTTGAATCATTAGGAGAAATGATTTATAAACACAAAGATTGAATCTAAAATGACCCAAAAAGTTTTTAAACACAAAGATTGAATCTAAAAAGGGTCACTCCGCATCTACAACTACTCCACACTCGTATGTTTTACTTTCTAGATAGTATCGTTATTTGAATTTTGTTACCTTTGATTCTAAGATATTTGTTTTAAACTATATGCATATGAGGTGTTCGATCAAAGTCCTGTAAAAGGAAAAACTTAGTTGTGTAACTAAAAAGGTTTTATTGGACGACAACCAACCAGTAACCACCGTACATATTCCATTATACGCACCTACTGTTTGACGGATTGTCACAAACAAATTTTAGTGCATAACTAGTTTGCTGCAAATTTTAGAATTATCTTGAAAACCTATACGGATTGCCAATCCTACGTTCATACCAGACGCCACTTTATTCTCATAAATGTTGTCTTTCGTTCATCAGCTTGATTTAACTCTTTGGTGTCATTGATCCAGTAATGAGAAATCGAACAAATGCTGGTGTATCCGCACACGGAGATGGATTATCAAATGCTAAATCGTTGCAAGGAGCTGTTAGACAAGAAGCTAGTCAATTTACATCATCGAAGAATGTATTTATGATTTGTTTGATTTTTAGAGTGGTGAATTCTTTATTTGTGCAAACGTATTTCAACCCTGACGAGCATTGGCAAGCGCTTGAAGTTGCACATCGAATTACGTTTGGGTATAACTATATATGTTACGTGTGACTTTGTATGTTGAGCTATTCTATGTTAACGAGTACATGAATAGGTTTTAGCTATATTGCTTAATTGACAGGTATGGACATTTAACATGGGAGTGGACGAAGGGCATACGTAGCTATCTGCATCCAATGTTATTTGCGCTTCTTTATAAAGTTCTTTCCATTTTACATCTTGATACTCCACTTTTCATGGTAACACGCTTGTCTTTTTTTTTACTGTCTCGGTGTGGGAGTTGATCATGAATTTACATTTTAGAGGTGGCAATTCCGACCCATTTACTTATTAATGGGTCAAATCAATAATATTAATTAGAACGGTAAAGGGTCAAATTTGTCGGACATGTGGAAAGCCGCCCAAAGTGTAGTTAAAAGGTATATTACCTCTTAAATTACATTAGTCAGAAATTCAGATTATTATTGTTATAGTATAGTTTTTGTAATCATAACAACTCATTACTTATATATTTAAGATGGAGTATAAAGTATTTGCCGCTCAACCCGACCCAATAACAAAAATTATCTGTTTTGACGGTTCTGGTCTTCATCTTGAAGAAATGTATTTATTTTGCTATCATTCTATAACTTTTGCAGATCAAGGCTCCACGACTGTTTCAATCTATGTTGTCCGCCTTTGGTGATCTCTACTTGTACAAATTTTCTCGTGTTCTGTATGGGGGCCATGTTGCTCAATGGGCTGTATCCTTTAATCTCATGCCCTTATATTAATTTTCTTCAATTTTCAATACTTATCATAACCACATATCTTTCATGTTGTACTTAATTCTATCTCAGCTCTTTGCGCAGTTAACAAACTGGTTTATGTTTTACTGCATCACACGCACTTTATCCAATAGTTTAGAAACTGTTCTTACGGTTATCAGTCTCTACTACTGGCCCTGTTTGAGGATTCATTCAAGCAATAACTCGCCAGTTTCTAGGACATGGGCTTTGGTTGCAGCTGCCATAGCATGTGCCATTCGGCCAACAAGTGCTATCATATGGATCTATGTTGGCGTTATGGAGCTGTATACGTCTTCTAATAGGCTGAAATTTGTTTTTGTTGAAGTCGTGCCTATTGGGTAAGTCTTACTGGGAAAAGGGCAGAGCTGATATTTTGTTCATTTATTTATTCGTTGAAATATATAATTATCACTCTAGTAAAGTAATAATAATACTCTAAATCTACGAATTAAACGATTTAGGAGGTTTTATGAATTCATAATAAACTTTGGCTACTCTCGACCTTTTTGACTCATGACCTTTTAGTTAGTTTTTTGTTCGACCACTTTTAAATGAAAACAAACCCGAATTAACACATTCGTAAGAAAATAGATGGAATTGACACCTCTACAAATTACGTTTTATAAGTATAACAACCTGCTTAAATTTGTTTATGTTTCTGACATTATTATTATCAGGTTTTCTGTACTTGGACTGACATTCCTACTGGACCGTTTGATGTATGGTTCATGGGTTTTAGTGCCACTCAACTTTTTAAAATTCAATTTCCTTTCTGCCGGAGGTGACTATTATGGAACACACCCATGGCACTGGTACTTCACCCAAGGATTCACAGTCATGATCTTTACGTTCCTACCTTTTATGGTGGTTGGCATCATCCAGTCTAAACACTGGAAGCTTTCGGGACTCATTTTGTGGGTTTTAGCTCTTTATAGTGTATTAGGTCATAAAGAATTCCGGTACGTCCACCTCCTTAACTTTAAATAAAAGTTGCAAAAGGCACTTTAAACAGGTCTTTTTCTAAGTATGAGTCAAAGTGGGCGGTCCGGGTTAACCCGCTAACACTTTCTTAAGATAATGAATGTTTAACAAAGATTACAAAAAACATTATTATTACAAATATTGTGGTTTAAAACTTTATATAGAGTAATTTAGGAGTTTATATGCATTAAAAATAGAGTTCGGACGATTTCCGATCTGTTTCCCTCTCACTTTTAGCTAAATCTTTTGATTTGACCCATTTGAGATAAAACAAAACCCGAAATCGGCCCATTGTAATTGGGTCAAAATTGCTACCTCTAATATAACCACGTTTCTCAACTGCGTCACACTTAACTTTTGCCACAAAGAAATCACGGGTCTTGAAAACATGCAAGTAGTATTAGTATATTTTCGAAAAGGAGTGAATTATAGCAAGATTTTTCGTGCAATTCGTTTAGGGTTAATTTGCATCCACAGTTATTAAAAAGTATTCAATCCTTCCAAAAAGCCCCGAATCACTGTGATTGGATAAGTTGATTACTTTTTCTACAATACACTCATCCTATAAAAGTATGACCAACAGGTTTGTCCTCCCTGTGCTACCAATAGCTTTAGCGTTCTCTGGTTATTCGCTAGCTATGCTAAGCCGACAGTATTCATCTAATAAAAGGAGCAAGAAAACTATAAGCATTCGCCCTAAAAGCTCATGGAAGATACAAGCAGCAGTCGTATTCTTGCTTGTCACAAATCTTCCCATGGCCATTTACATGAGTATCGTTCATCAGGTACATCAGCTTCTTCAGTTTATGTAATTTACCCTTATATCGGTAATAATCTTTTTTTTTTAAAGAAAATTGAGTAGGTTTTATATGATTTAATATCCTCTTTTGATGAGTCTTGAGTCTTGACCCATTTGACCCGCTTTCTTCTATGCTGTTTTGTTTTATTCAAAATTTTATCCATTAAACCTAGATGAGTTGACACATTCATATGTAAAATGGGTCGAATTCCACCTTTATTGTGGACTCTACAAAACGGCCGGGGCTATTGTCATGAAAATGCGTTTCATTTCGCAAGTTATCATTATTTAAGTAACTTCGTACATTAATTCTTACGATAAAAGTAATAACCAGAGAGGAACAGAGGACGTTATGAATTATCTAGCCAAAGAGGCTCGTAATGGGAATGTGAACAGGGTCTTATTCTTAACACCGTGTCACGCTAGTCCTTACTATTCGACTTTACATCATAATCTTCCTATGCGTTTCTTGGACTGTTCACCAAGGTATATACACAATAACATTATGTTGTTCGTTGTTGATGTATGTGTTTTCCTTATTTAACTTATTACAAATCATTTATGGTGCTCTTTTATCAGTGAAATGAAGGGGATCCCTGATGAATCTGACCGGTTCATGATGGATCCAATTGGTTTCGTATCTGAATTTGCAAAAAACTGGTCTCAACCAAGTCATATCGTGCTATTCAACAATGAAGAAGGGCATCTGAAAGATTTTCTTTTTTCGCATTCTTATAAAGAGGTACGTTTTTACTAAGAGGCTGTGTAACGGGTTCGTTTTGACCTGCAACGCTTTTTGTCCATTTTAAAGAAGAAAAAAAATGATAAATATTTAAGATGTTAATTATGATTACAAAAACAGTTAAAGTTATAATTTAAAACTTTGAATAAAAATAGACTTTGTGCAACCTTCTACCTGTTTAACCTGTTATCCTCTTAGCTTATTTTGTTATTTGACCCGTTTGAGACCCATATCGACCCATTAATAAGTAAATGGGTCGAAGTTATCACCTCGAGTTTTTCTCCTTGAACTGTAAGACTTGTATTAAACAATGTCCTTTTTAATATACTTCTCTAAGAATCTTGACGCAAAATATGGTTATGATTGCCAGAGAAAAAGATTCTTTCATGCTCATTTTAAGGTGGACCGAGATCTTCAAGCATCAGTCGTCGTGTATGCTCTCTTAAATCAGAGTAACTTTTAGCTTCAATTCAAGAACCCCGTTAATGTTAATCTAATCCAGGCCAGTGATTCTTCTCCTCATTTTAGCTAATCAAGGAAATTTTATTGTCTTTACTGATTTGGACATAAAGAAATCATGGCGAAAAATACGTGATGAGCTTTTGTATAATTATCTTTTGGCAGTCTAATTTATAGAAGTAAAGGGGCTGTAGTAGAAAAGGCCTGATTGTATGAGTTTATATCATTGATCTAGGAGACAAAGATGGTGTTATGCTATTATGTTATTTAGGTCTTAGTTAAATCAAATTATATAACACGGTTTTTGATACTCATTTCAGTTCTTCTACAAAGAATAATCGTTCAAGAGTCTCATACGAGAATGAACTGAGATTGCTAGTGTCTCTTGATAAGCAACTCGTCTCAAGAGGGTCATCATTGAATATTGAATATTTGAATTAAATGTTAGTAATAACTAAGAAGAATGACTAGAATATTCAACCTATTACTAATAATCATGGAAAAAAAACGAGCAAATGAACTGCATCAGAGAAACCTGATATCCTGCCATCTCCTTCCTCAGTGAATGCGCCTACTCGAGATTGGCTCTGATCTGAATCGAGTATTCCTAAACCCGATATGGATTTGAGATACCTCAAAATACGGAGTGCTGCATCTCAGTGACATGTATATGGTGTGGACATGAACTGAGTGAAGATGCTAACAGGAAATAGTTTAACTTCCTATATCGCTCATGATCCTTCATAGGACTTCCATCTTTTGTAAGAAGTTTTCCTTTAGTAAGGATTGGACTGTCTAACGGTTTGCACCCTAATTGATTAGAATCCCTTGCGGAGATCAGGAAACTTCTATGCCAAGGAAGTGATGAACATGTCCCCTATCAGTAACTTGAATTTGCCAGTGCATAAAATATTTTAACTTTGAAATCCGATATTGTCATCTTCGGTGATAATATTGTCATCCACATATGTACGACTAGAATGATTTAGCGACCCTGATGATGATGATGTCTGAAGAACACTAAATAACATAACCATGAGAGCTATGAGTCTACAGAACTCGTGGAAACCATGCTCTAAAGGTCTCAGTCGACATACCTTTGATGCTCCGTCCTTAACAAAAAAAACCCATGTAGCTGCTTAAGGCCATATAGAGTCTATGTATACCGCCATTGACGAGCTCGGGGTCCATCTTGGTAGCTCTTTTACTAGAAAAGTCGTGAGAGGAGAAGACAACACTAGAGTTTGGCTTGACCTGTGGACACAATCAAATGTTTGTTTTAAAGTCCGTTTTCCCAGTCTCTTCTCGCTGGAAGTAAAGAAAGGTTGTCTGGTCCAGAGGGAAGTATCATATTTACTTTCTCAATTGAGATATATCAAATAGCTAACCCTCAATAAACCAACCATTCGATTCCGAAACGAAAATAGCAACAAATATACCAAGATCACCACACCCGGTGTCTTAGACAGAACGAGCATTTGACCCGAATCTATATCCAATCCATAATTACCCTAGAAACTATAGGATTAATCTTAAAATATTCCCCTTGCATCAAACGACAATTGTAGATCCTATAAACCATTGCGTAAATCACATTCTTGCAACAAAGAAGTAATGAAAAACGATTATAGTCCAAGTGTTTTAACAAACGGAAGCTAACCCTGCCAATACATGAGCTGCCCGGAGAAACTATTGACACAACACATGGTGGGAAAGAAGTCTTTATAGTGTGCAATCTTGGAACAAAAAAAACAACAAACGATTCACAATAAGAGAATGCTCTCAAATAAGCCCTATAATCAATTATTGTTTCACAAAACCTTCGACTTCCAACACTTCAGTTAGAATCAAAGTTCTCACGTATTGAGAGCCTTATATTCAGGTACTTGTAAAGACTTATAAACTAGAACTAGAACTAAAACTAAAAAAAATTCCTAGAACTAGAAACAACTCTTGCCTTTATTCATACTAGTTTTCTCGATCATGTGTGTAAGCTTCATACTAGTTTTCTCAATCATGTGTGTAAGTACCGCAAAGCTCTTTCTGGCATCAAGCAAGCACCTCGAGAGTGGTACCATCCGTTTTTTGGCAACATTTCTTATATTGGCCTTATCAAAAGTAAATATGATGCTTCCCTCTTCATTTATCATCATAGATATGACACTATTTATTTGTTGTTATATGTTGGTGATATTATCTTGAAAAATTCCTCTTCCTCGACTGTCACTCGTGTCACAACATGTTTATCTTCGGAATTTGACATGACTAATCTCGGACATTTATCTATTCTTCCTTGGATTTGCTGCACTCATACTGTAAGCGGATCTTTTTTGTCTCAGACGACTATTGCTCCCGAGATTCTTGCTTATGCTTATATGGTCACCTACAATCGCTTATATGGTCACCTACAATCTGTGTAGCACTTCAACAGACCCGAAGTACAAGTTACCACCCATTGGTATGGTTGGACAGGTTTCTTGCCAAGCCAATTGGATCTTAACATGCTTGAATGAATCATGGTTGTATGGTTAACAATTCAATGAAACAATATATGACACAAGACAGATTTTAAGCAAACAAACTATACTTTTTATTGATTGTAATTGGATAATTTATTTACATACATGTGACTCCTATTTATACTGCCATAATCACGGTTGTGGCATAACTGCCATAACATTTCCCCCTTAATCTATTAGTGCCAAAATCCTGAAATCTTCGTTGTCTTCACACAATGACTTCAAAGTCATCGCCTCCGGTCATGCTGCCTTCTTCTGCATAATCTTCATCCACGTTGCTCTCCAGCTTAGCTCCAAATTTTGTCTCTTGGTTCATTCTTTCTCCAAGTGTTTCATGTGTTTCCCCTATGACAGCCTTGCCATTGTCCATGCCTTGTGGGACTTCCATAGCACCTATCCTGCTACCTTCACCCATCTCTTTTCCAGGCATCCTTCCATCATCCCAGGGTCTTCCCACTGTTTCATAGCACACCTGCACTAAATCAATAAACCTTTTGTAGCAATTCCTCATTGCTTCACCATCTTCCTTTGTTAAGCCTTGTAACTCAGCAACAGTCTCCCACATATTACCCATTGTGACACATAGGTATCCTCCAAAATCTTCTATGATTTTGTGTAGAGTTAGCAAATTATTTTCCATGACTCCAACCCTTGGTGGTATAACATCCAGCCTCTCATAATTCATATGCACCAAGTAAAACCACTTTAGCATATCCACAAATCCCAGTTCTTGAAAACCAAATTATCTTCCTTTACCAAATCCATGAAAGATAAAAAAAAACCTTGAATGTGTATTAACTTTCAGTGCATAGAGTGATCCATTCCAGCTTATATACTCATCATCTACATAGTCCTGTTCATCCTCCTTGTTCCACTTTAATTCCTCCAGGCCCTTCACAAGTGAAACTTCTTCTTCTTTTGGTTCAACGGATTCAAAGTATTTCTGTAAATACTTGTTATGTTTAGTGATGACTTTCTTTAATTTATCCACTTCTGTGTGGATTTGCTTCTGTGCCTTCCAAGTTTCCTTTCCTCCAAACATGTAATGGATATTACATTTGTTCTCACAAATTTCAACAACATAGCCTTGCTCTTCTAAAAGATCAATACTCAAAACATTGTTAGTAACCTCTGGTATGTAATGAACATTTGGTACGACATAATTGACTTCTCCTGTTTCCATCACAGCATCCCCAAATCCATATGAGAATATGATTTTTTTTTCTTCATTTTCCTCCTTTGATATCATCTCAAACTTGTATCTTAAATTCTTGAACAAGTTCCTTGTTGAACACATGAGAACTTTGTATGTACTTCCAACGAACCAAATATTTTCCCAGTTACTAAAGTCTGTCCCATTAACCATAAAATCAGTATTAACATGAACCTTTTCCGGAAACATTACCTTTTATGGGTACTTGATTGTATCAGCCATCCTTTTGAGAACAGGTTTCGAATCCTCCTTTTGCTTCCCTTTCTTGTCTTTTTTGTTTGGGCAATTCCAATAAACATGCCTTTTGGTTTTGCACTTGTAACACCTAGCCATTCTCTCTTTCTGAGTTTCTTTGATTAATTCCATGAATTAATTGGTTTTCCTTCTTTTAAATGATTCTATGAATCAATTTTTCGTCTTTCTTTCTGATTTTAATTTTCTCAGTGCGAATTCCAATCGTGAGAGTTTGATTTCCCTAGGCTTTTTGCTCTGATACCAATGTTGGACAGGTTTCTTGCCAATTGGATCTTAACATGCTTGAATGAATCATGGTTGTATGGTTAACAATTCAATGAAACAAATATATGACACAAGACAGATTTTAAGCAAACAAACTATACTTTTTATTGATTGGAATTGGATAATTTATTTACATACATGTGACTCCTATATATACCATTCTAAACGACATGACAGTTGCCCATGAACCATTACAATGGTTCATCTAAACTCTAACTGCTAACTAACTTAAATATAAAGTAACTTCGAATAACTGCCATAATCAGGGTTGTGGCAAAACTGTTTTTAACCCATGATTGGCCTAACTAATGTTAACATAAATTCGACATAATAAGTTCTAAAACTATGCTAACACTTATGTACAATCTATTTTGACACATAATAGATTATATGTGCAACATGTATTCATGTTTTTGATCCTACTCTACACAAGAGTCTTCCGGGTGCTCTTCAGTACCTAACAGATACTCGTCCTGATATATCCTATACGCTTTAACATGTCTGTTATTTATGCATAATCCTCGTGACCCCCTTTTAATGTATTAAAACCCATTCTTTAATAACTTCAAGGTACTTTTACTCATGGACTTTGTATGCGTCCTTTATATGATGATTATTTGGAGTCATACAATGATGCGTGATGGACTGGATGTCTAGAACCGCGTCTATCTACGTCTGAGCTATTTGTTTTTCGTGGTAACAGTTTTGGTCTCTTGGTCGTCTAAAAGACAACATGTTGTCTCTTGCTCTAGGCCTGAAGCTGGGATTGGGGTGTAGCCAATGTAGTGGCTCAGTCTACTTGGCTACATAATCTTCTTGTTGAGATACGTTGTCCATTGTCTCGTATGTGGCAATGTCAGTTATATTTACTTAGCGTCTAACCCAATACAATACCACATACCATACATGTAGAAGAAGATTTACATTTTGTTAGAGAATGTGATGCCATTGGCCAGGTTCGTGAATTGCATACACGTTCCCTCAAAATATCAGTTTGTAGATATCTTTACTACAGACTTACCTAAACAATCTTTTTTTTTTAATTATTATTATTCAGATTCACTCTAATAACATTAACCTCTCTTCCAACTATCGGGGTGTGTTAGAAAATAGATGTGTTATATATATTAGAGTATATTTACATCTTTGTATAATATCAGGTACTTATTTGATGTTCGTACACATATATCTTATTTATACTAATAATGCAATATGCAATAATAACGGGTTTTCTCTATATTCCAACACTAACTATACGACGTGTATTTGGCATATGTACGTAGGTATTTGGTCAATGAAATTCACAGATTCTAGAATTTATATAATGTAGGATCAAATGGTTTGTGGTAAAGAAACGGTCATAAAGGTTTTCACTCGATGCATAAGAGAATGATGTTGAGGATTATTAGCGTAAATGAGTTTGGCAATACTTCATCGTTTTAGCCATAACTCATTCATACGAACTCCAATTCAAGTTATTAAATTTGGAGAATAATCTAATTAAGGAAATATACAAGTATTTTTCGAATAAATGGTTGTTGGAAGGGTCTATACGATGTATAGATTATATGGTGTATAGTCATATGACATATACACCGTATTAGAGTGTCAAATAAGAACTTTTAAAAAAAGCTTTAGGGATTGGCTCCCTCATTGTTTTATATATACAAACCATAGACGATGTGGGCAAATAAGGGGATATCGAGATTACTTGTTCCTTCACCTCTATATCGGTAAAGCGGGTTTGCCTCCTCACTTTTGTTCAACTATAAACAAATAACCACTTTAAATGGAGATTATGCTAAACCAACTGATTGGGTTGTATTTGTATTTGGTTATTCGGTTTTTTTAGTTAATTGTGGGAGGTGTTCTTATTTCCAATATAGTTCTTTAAAATAGGTATTAAGCTATTGATAATTAAACCATTATAAATTATATTTGAATACCAATTTCGAAACTATAATTAATATTGATTTATGTAACATTAATACTATTCTTAAGAAATTTCATTTTCTGATCCTCAAGTTTTAGGTTTTGTATTTTAAATCTTAACTATCATTTTTTATATTTTTAGCTTTTAATTTTTAATTATTATCTTCGTCATAAAACACGCGCAAATAAATTATCCTATTGGTAGGAGTTTGTTCTCCCCTAGGGGATGTCTTGGGTTCGAGCCTAACTTTGGTGTAAGGTTCGTGGGTCACATACTGCCCAAATGGATGTCACTGTGGCCCCGAATCACTAACATTGCCGTTCAAGAAAAATAAAATATATAAAAGGTATAAGTTCTTGAAACATATGCAATAGATAGTGTTTTTTCTTTCATCTAAACACAAATAAGTGAGAATTGTTTCCAAAACTAAAACTATGTAGAAGTCAAAAGCTATTCTTAATAGATCGAGTCTAATATGGTCGGTTCAAATCTGATTTGACCCAATTACAATTCCGTTATTCAGTTTTATCAATCTGGACCACATTTTGAATCCCCATATGTAATTACTTGGCATTAAAATACATAGATAATAATCCAAAGGGTATTTAGTGGCCATTCATGCCTCACAGGAATCACTTGATGAATAGTAAATAAACCATTAATTACTATTTCAGGACCCTACATCATGTACCAATCCAACACTTGTCTCAATTTTCTCCTTCATATTCAATATTGCCAAACAACTCAAAGACAAACAACCTTATACAATGAAATAAGCTTACACAAGTGGTAGCTAAATCAAGAACATTTATACATATAATTCTTGATACTAGCTACCAAAAGCAATAAATAAAAACTTATCTAATTTAAAATTTTTATTTTTTGAAAACTTTAATTGTGAATTGATCAAGCCAAATTACATCTTTTTCCCCCAATATACAACATACGGGTGCGCGGTTTTTTCGCAGCAAGGGATGCAACATTTGATCATGTACATGGTTTCTTTCGAGAACTCATGTCCTAGTTTAGTTTCTTTTCTTCATCTAGCTGTTTTTTGACATAGAGATTGATAGTGTAGGATATGAAACTATATATATTAATCGACTGTTGTTGAATTACTTTGATTCAAAACCTTTGTTGCATTCGCGAGACTTCTCATCACATCAACTTGTACCTTAAGTGAGAGTATATAGTCTAATGCTTCTCTAATGAGGGAGAATTCATCCATGGTTTCTCCACCAGGTATAAGAGTTTTAAGCACTTGGGTTCTTTTCTTAACCAGTCGCTTCGCGATATATATAGCCAAATTTGACTTAGGAGGACCCATCTTCTTCATTCTTTGGCCTACACTATAACTCTTTTTCAAGATCATCTTGCTTCTAACCCTCTTATGACAAGCAGTTATTTGGCGGACATTCTTGTGAGGCGTTGTCCGCAACTCGGGGCTTATTAGATTGTCCATAAGAATCGTGTTTTCGTCATCTTTCTTCGCATCAGAAATAAGAGCATTGCTCCATGAAGTTGTGGCATTTTTGGCAGAAGCCAAAGCAATGTCAGCACACAACTTTATCTTCTTCTTTCTCTCCATAACATCCATATTCTTCTTTGAAGAACAACATATTTGAAGACCCTTTACCCATTTCTTAGTGAAATCTCTCTTAAGCTTGCTAGAAGTGTGCATTTTTCTTCCTTACAGAATTAAGAAAAAAAAATTAATAAACCTTTTAGTGTAAATTAATCATTTAATCATTTATGTTCTTGATGAAACTATTAAAACAAATTATAATTTCATTATTTTCATGAAGAGAACACTTCACATTGCAACAAAAAAATTCATAAAATATTTACAAAGATTTTCAAACTTTCTAAAATCCATTTAAGCGAAATCGAAATAAAAATGCTCTTTCGACCAAGAAAAAATATTTTGATCTAAAAACGTTCCATGAATTGAAGACATTGAAGAATGCTCATGCAAAATAACATTCAATAACACATAAAATGTAAATGTACCTTTCTTATAATCAATCAATCTTGTATTGTTGAAGATCCAAGGGGGCTCTATGAGAATAATAATAGGGTTCTTGCAGAGAGACAAGTAGAGTTGTAGGGATCCAACAAAAGTATAGATAGATATGAGAGAATTGAGGAGAATGAAAAAGGAGTTGAAAGCTTTATTTATTTGTTTTTTCTGAAAAGGGAAGAAGAGGGAAGGTGGTGGGGTTAAGAAGGAAAGACACAGCACATGTAATCACATGGGTGTACATGGCCTACAATCCCCCATAAAAACCCTAACAGGAAATGCTCTAACTTTCACAATTTACCAATTTTTATGTACAATACAGATTTTCCCATATGTACTTGAAGTAAAATTTCAGTTTATCAATTTCACAAATTTCATGAACAAGATCTAATAAAATAGTGTCCCCAAACATACCACATAACATGAAATGTAATCATTGTATAGGATTTAAGGTATCTCCGATATGATATAATTTTATACATTACACATATACGTGTGTTAGGATCGATATAATTGACAAAAACTCAACACACGCTAAAGAGAGATCTTGATCTATCAAAGAATTTTGCAGCGGATAAACACTTTGATATTACAAGTTTATTGATCAAACGAATATTGTTTATTGAAAGTATAAGAACAATAACGCGTACCAAATTGTAAGCCTCAATATATTAACCTTTAAGGAAGGATCAATATACGTGTTTTTCTTAATACAAGGATCTATGTATATAGACCTTGAGGCTAACCTAACTAATCTAGGAAACGACTTTACAATCACAATTATATTATAACTACAATCACAGTTGCATCATAATCACAACTGCTAAAAATATGGAAGAGATAATTACATAAATACTCAATATTTATATAAACTACACTTAGAGTAGTAATGAGAAGCAAGCAGTAGTAATTGTCTTCAGCAATATTACATGCAATAGTAACTGGTATACACATGCAGTATAATATTGGCAGTAGTTTGAGTAGTAGTAATGAGTAGTATTAATAAAATTAAACTAATTGACTAACAATTTAATCCCAACAACGTGTTATAATATTTAGCATATATGATTAACAACAATGGACCCTCATGTTCATAGTCTAAAACGAGTCTTAAAATTAATGTTGAAAAAGTTCCTATCTAGTTACTACTGGGACGATAGATTAGTACTTGAGATTATTTAGGATTAATTGGGGAATAGTGATTAATCGATTGTAATTTTCTATATATAATGAATCATATGACTTAACTACAAAATACCATTTGAATATTTTATGTAATAGGCTAATTAAATGGTCTAGATATTTGTATTTATAATTATAAAATATTATTATAGATCTATTACAAGTTATTTCAGACCGATCATAACTTATTGCTATTTTGACTCATTAATTGCCCAGATATTGACCGGATGACTAACTGATGCTATTTATGGAAATTCCATCGGCAAAATAGAGATTATAGATTATTCGCGGATTAATAAAATTTTACATCCTTTCTCAAAAATGCGTTTACATATTTTACCCTTGGGTTAGAAAGGAGTGTCATATTCTTTTAATTTCTTTTTAATATCCTTTCCACATATTTAAGTATTTCAAAAACCAGGACTTTTTACAAACACGATATGGCAGTTTTAAGAAATTATAAATTGAAATATTGAATCAAACCTAAAATTGTTGGGATATAGTATTTGGTTAAAGATAAAAATCTTTAGTGTGTAGAGATTTTGATAAGTCTATATTTCGGTTATACAAAGTTCAACATTCGAAGTAAAACTTAAGTGGTCCACAAAGTTAACATTGAAGACTTTACTTTTGATGAATAAGATTCAACTTCCGAAGTAACTTGAAGAACATCATAAGTAAATGAAGATGAAGACATAGTTGATAGTTAGAGTCCGATGTGTTTTTAGATAAAACAGTGACTTGCATTTAGTTTATTTATGTTTTCATTTGTCTATAAATAGTAAGTAGGGATAGGAGTTACGGATGTGCTTGAATATTAGTTTGTCACGGCTTCTTCCGCCAAAACTATTTGGGATAATGAGAACGCATATTTAGTGAAATTGAGAGTTGTTCATCTTTGTAAGCTTAGATTTGTGTTAGTTTATGGTTCCGTAACATTCTAACATAAAAGTTAATAATTAAATAGTATTAATTATAGGTTAAAGCCTGTAAAATATTATAAATCATAGAAATTTACTAAATTTAACTAAATTAATATTAGAATAAGATTATTTTGAGTTTTTCCTATGAAGAAATTGAAAGAATTATTGGATGACACTTCATAAATAGTTTTGGCCTCTTCAAAAAAATAACTTATTTTAGTTTCAAACAATAAACATAATTAGATTAGCCATCTTTTTTCTACTGGCGCGCTTGTTAATACTGCTTACTTGATATAGTTAGTTAGAGCATTGTAAAAGATAGTTATGTAAACAATTTATTGATAATTATCTTCGTAAATTTTGTTAAAGTTTTAACCTAATTGTATTAGGGTTTCCTCAAGATATATATATATATATATATATATATATATATATATATATATATATATATATATATATATATATATATATATATATATATATATATATATATATATATAGACCCCTGTGTCGTTGTAAACACACGTTTGTTAACGAAATATTCTTATAGATTGAGGCTGTTGGAGAAATACTTGTGTTCATAATTATTAACGTTTATTCATTCTTATTAATATAAACCGTTAATCAATTAATCCTTGTTAATGTCAAAGTGTTGATCCGCTGCAACTTCTTTGATAAATCCAAATCTACATGTTTGTTTATTCAAACCTAGTTCGATAGATCCTAACAGTGTGTAAACTTAAAAAAATCCTTATATGGCTTAAAGAAAGCACATAGAGAATGGAATGAAAAACTGACTGCTAGCTTACTTGAGTATGGTTTCTATCAAAGCAGGTCTGATTATTCTTTATATGCGTTGTCTAAAGATGAAGTACATATTATGCTTTTGGTTTATGTTGATGATATCATTATTTTTGGTAATTCTAATGATGAGATTATGGCAGTTAACAATTTCTTAACTCTAAGTTCATGATTAAGGATTTAGGTAAACTAAACTACTTTTTTAGAATTGAGGTATTTGAAACTGATAAAGGAGTTTGTTTGTCTCAAAGAAAATATTGTCTTGAATTCCTTGATGAATTTGGGTTGTTGGGTAGTAAACATGTCAATACACCTCTTGATGTTAATATTTATGTGTTGTTTGATAAAGTTGAACACAAAACTAGTGAACCTCTAGACAACATACATGTTTATCAAAAACTTATTGGCAAACTGATATATCTTACTCTTACTAGACCTGGCATCAGTTTTTCCGTTCAAAGTTTATCACAATTTATGCATTCACCAACTGAGTTACATTTTAATCTAGCACTTAAAGTTTTAAGATATCTTAAGTATGCTCCAGGTCAAGGAATTCAAATTTGTAAAACTGGTAATATGAAATTATCTGTATATGTTGACTCTGATTGGGGAAAATGTCAAGTTTCTAGAAGGTCTGTTACTAGTTTTTTTGTTTACCTTGGTGAGTCTATTGTTTCTTGGAAAAGCAAGAAACAACCTACTGTTTCAAGGTCGTCTGCAAAAGCTGAGTATAGGGCTATGGCATCTGCTACTTGTGAAATTCAATGGTTGATTAATCTGTTGCAGGATATGAGCATTTCTAACCTTACTCCTATAGATTTTCACTGTGATAACAAAGAAGCAATGCTTATTGCAAATAATCCAGTTTTTTATGAAAAAACTAAACATTTTGACATTGATCGACATGTTGTTTGAGAAAGAGTTTGTTCTGGAGCTTTAAAACTTATTAAGGTTGAATCTGCAGAGCAACTTGCTGACATTTTTACAAAAAGTCTTTCAAAACAACATCATTTTTTGTGTAAAAACTTGGTCTTTACAATGCATCGCAAGTTAAGAGTAAGGGGGAATGTTGAAATATGTTCAAGTCAGTCTTAACTTAGTTTTAAACGATTCTAACTTAGTTTGGTTTGTGCATATTTGAGCGTTTTATAGTTGAGGGACTGTTAATGTCAATAGCTGGAACTTTGGTGTCAAGTGAAAGCTGAAAAGAAAGAAAAAGGACTTGAGGGGCCAGATTGTAAGGACTCTAAAGTTGGAGGTTATGTTTGTAATTAAGGAGTATAAATACTCCTTAACTCACCGCTTGATGATTGTAGTTGTGTATGTTTCTCTCTCTAGTCTCTCTCAACACTGTTTTGTATCAATTAGGGTTTCTTGTTGAAACCCTAAGTAGCCTTAGTCTGGTGATTTAGCGCTATAATCGTTAGTTTCTGATAGTTGATTGTCTTGTATTGAAGTTGATTGGTTTCTGGGTATAAGATTGAATGTTTGATGGTTTTCTGGTGTATTACGATTGAGTTTATAGTTTTCTACAATATTCATGTATCACCTAAACATTGCGGAATTTAATATTGTACGAAATTGAATGTCGTGTACTTCACTAGTTTACATGCTTTAGAGACATTTGGAATGATATGCACACTAACGGAAGTGACGTGAGTTGAGCTTGGAAATCAAAGACGGAAACTAAGTCAACGCATGGTGGTTGACACTGCATCTAGTTTCCATCCTCGGTTTCCAAGACCGACCCCCGTCACTTCCGTTAGTCCACATATCATCCCAAATTTTTGTTAAAGCATGGAAAATGATGAAGTACACAACAGTCAATCCGTAAAATAGAAAATTCCGCAAAAGTTCACAAGAATAACTTTAATGATACTTAACGCCTCCAACGAAGATCTCTGATCCAACTGTACTAAAGTCTCATACGTAGCTATCATGCTACTTCCACTTGTGTCACCCGAAGGGTACCACATCGTCGTTGGGGAGATGGTATTAACGAATCCAAATTCTTGTAGGTTCTCCCAAACTCCTTACGGTAATATGCATTTTGACCATAATACGTAGTTACGTAACAGCGAGGATATGAATGTCACACACATCTATACCCATCATGTAAAGTATTTAGAATATATGATGATAAATCATAGCATGCATTTTCCACAGCATGTTAATACTTGCAAAACCTAACTGAGTTAGTCAGTCAAGAAAAGTAGTACTATACATAGAGCTTACAGTTCAATATATTGGGCACAAACGATATATCATCAATCTATACATTTTCCAACATGCAAAACACAATAAACCTGATATTCTTTCATCAAAAAATTTCCCATAAATAGTCACTAATTGTGCATTAGATTCTTGCATCGACATTTTCTCGTGATACGATTTAGATATTTTTAAAAAAATTGGGATTTTTATAAATGGTTTGTCATTTTCAGGGCAAGATAATGTTAACTCGTTGGCTAGAGGCCACAAGATCCTTGGTGAGGTATTGTTTATTAGTGAAGGCCAATAGCCCATTAGACACATGTTGACTACTTTTTCTTTATCTCATGAGGAGTGTAGTCACCAAACTAGTCTCCGAGTTTAGTAAATTGTACAAGAACAAGCGAATATAAATGTATATGCAATTTAACAGAAAGAGACACAAAAATCCGCTTTACTCCACACATCGATCTTCAATCAAAAGTTGTTTTTCAACAAGTCTTTTTCTTGGTATAGTCAAAACCCGATTATATAAACAGTACAAATATACCAAACTCGGAGTAACAAACTACAAAGAGTGACACGTGAATCACACTCTTTCAAAGATTCAAACTTGGATCCGTCACAACTACGTATTTTCTCATTTAGTCTCTATTAGATAATAAGCCCAAACCCGATATGTGGATTTGGGTTCATTAGGGTTTCTGATTAGGGTTTACATTGTATTCATGTATATATGTTTGATCATGATAATAATAATCAAGGGGTTTTATCATTCTTCATGGTATCAGAGCGGGTCTGATTCCGTCTCTATTTTTCTTCTATTTTTCTTCAAACCCTAATCGGCGTAGGGATGAGCCGCCTAGTTTGACTAGGTTCCAAACCCTTAAAAAAAAAAAAAAAAACTATCAAAAAATTCGGATTTGTACACCACCAATCACTGTTTTGCCCATAACTCCCAAACCGTTTGGAAACCGTTTGGAGTTAACTGACGAGGTCAGCGCCGTTGGCTTCGTAATTAAATTCTGAAGAAAAGCATACCGGAATCGCAGCAGAAGACCACCGGACGCACCGTCACGCTCCGATACAAGGTGTCGGGTTTAGATATGGGAAAAAAAATTTGTTTTGCTTATAATTTTCAAACCGCTTGGAATTAGCTGACGCCGTTAGCGGCTGTGAATTCGTAATTAAATTCCGAAGAAAAGCAAACCGGAAAAAGCAACGAACGCAGCTTCGACCCGTCGCCATGCGTCACCGCAAGCAATGAGTCTTATTAGCAATTATCTATGTTTTATTTTATGTTTATTTTCGTAATAATAGTTTTTTTGTCCAGTTCGAGATTTCGCGATTTCGCCGCTCGAACTACCGGGGAGTATTAGATAATAAGCCCAAACCCGATATGTGGATTTGGGTTCATTAGGGTTTCTGATTAGGATTTACATTGTATTCATGTATATATGTTTGATCATCATAATAATAATCAGAAACCCTAATGAACCCAAATCCACATATCGGGTTTGGGCTTATTATCTAATAGTCTCATACTCCAATATAAAAAGTGTTTTCAAAAGTTAACGTGTATCCTCACAATTGTTTTTATGAAATCAAGTATTACCTCATATAATATAAATATTTATATTTATATATTTCCGAGTTAAGACAACAATCTCTATGTATTTATTATGAATATTACTAGATTATTGTCTCGCGATAGCGCGGAAAAAATAAAAATTGAATCGTAAATATGTAGATTTTAATTTATTATGAGAAAATAATGTTATATGTATAATACATATATATTTTTACATTTATACACATGTTATTTATAATTATAATAGCATATAACACATTTACTTTTATATACATGTTTTGATATTTTGTATTAGCCGATTTTAGAATAAAAATAAGATAAATCATAGTCCAAATTGAACGATTCTATAACTAAATTATAATTATGTTTTTTATTTTAGTAGAGATGGAATGAAAGAGAGAATGTAATTATTTATCGTAAAAGGGTGTAAAATGAAAATAATTTTTGATGACATTATCAATCTGATCTAACAGCTGACATCAAAGAAGTTAACCTATCGAATAGACCTTACTTTGTCATGTGGCATTTAAGGCCCCTCTTGTATTATATATTAAAGATATGAAGGGTAGAATGTGGTTTTACTATCATATACCTTTAAGTATTTCTTTTTTACAAAATCTAAAATATTTTCCTATATTGATTTTGGCAAAAGAAAAAATCCAGAGTTCCTTTCTTATTTAAAGCTATATCATAAAGCCGATTATTTTTACGTTTCAAATTCACTAATGTACTTTCTCTTGATGGTTAAAAACAAAACATATATATTGAATAAATGTGGGTTCTAGTTTAGATGGATTTCCTTAGTAAAGACTTTACCAAAAGAAGTTTCTTGTACATTCACATGGCACTTCACATGGGGATTTTGAAAGCCTTACTAATATGTGGAAAAAAATAAAAATAATATGTCATATGATCTATGCAAAAGTGTTCTCTTATTTGAAACTACATTTATGGATGATTTCACCAATCGTGTGTGTGGTCAAAAAAACATATTACATAATTGCATAAATGTGAAATAATTATAGGTTGTGAAATTGGTTGTAATGAAAATTTGGTAAAAGTACATGTCTAGAAAAGTTAACATATCATACCTAATATCTATGCGACAATGTACACAGGTTCCGTCTAAACACATGTCGAAGGTATATGACCATATAGGGATCCAAGGCGGGAAGTGATCAATCTTTTTGTCCTATACAACTCTATGCATCAATGTACGCCGAACAATTTAACAAAGAATAAAAAGTATACATTTGGAGGACAATTTTTAAGAAAAATGTTACGATAGTGAAACAAAAGTTATTTATGAGGGGTTCATTTTTAAATTTCGCACGGGGTCTTCGCACTCTTAGGACCGGTCTTAAATGACATACAAATAAGAGTGTCGTTCCAACGATGAACAAACTTCAGTATAGAGTTGATACATAGCGAGGTTGTGACTTGCGTATATTAAGAGTAAATTTGCGAAGTTGCAATGTTCAGCTAAGGTATTTTAAATAGTCGATGAGTTCTTCAACCTTGAGATACAAGCGATTAAATACATTACATCCCTCGATAATCCATCATTCTCTTTGCTAGAATCTCAATCATACATCAACATCTATTGTTCAAAAGCGTATTGCTGTAAGAATCAAATACCATTAAAGGTGTAAGTTTACACATCTAAAAAAATTGAAATATTATCTCATAGCTAAATTAAAAAGAAATAGAAGTAGTTCGATTCGATACAATAAAAAATTTTAAACATATTCTTCAAAATATTTCTATAAAATTTCAAATATTATATCATAGCCAAAATTTGTTTAACTACTATCACTAACATAAAAGTGAAAATCAAAAGTATACTATGTCTCCCAAGTTGGGGTCAATTGCATTTTTCATATAAATTTTGATGGGCAGCTTTCAAATAATTATACGTGGTTTTATTTTATTTTAACATTTAATTTAATTAATTAAATTAATTTACAATCAAATCAAATCAAATCTTGAAATCCTAATTTGAAGAATCCAAGTACTTCTTGGATTTTAGGATAAGCCGTTGATTGCGGGGGTTGATCCCCACAAAAGAAATAAATGAACTCATTAACTTTTTAATGTTTTCACTATCAACCCTTCAAGTTTCTCCCTGCCTTCAACTTTGGAAATGAAATTGTATCAAGGAAAATAAAGAAAAGGTATATTTAATAATTTATAATTATTTAAAAATTATTTACTTTCTATATTTAATCTATTAGTCTTTATAACTAAAGTCTTTAAATGTAATTAATAATATGAATTTTCAGTACACGAGAAAATATTTGTTCCGAATATATATATCACTCTTGTATAAAAACATTGTTTATACAACTAGTTTATTCTTTTTGTTTTATACTAGATTATTGTCCCGCGATAGCGCGAAAAAAAAATTGAATCGTAAATTTTATGTTTATGTAGATTTTTAATTTATTATGAGAAAATAATGTTATACGTATAATACATATATATTTTTATGTTTATACACATGTTGTTTATAATTATAATAACACATAACACATTACTTTTATATACATGTTTTGATATTTTGTATTAGGAGATTTTAGAATAATAATAAGGTAAAGAGTTAATTACATAAATCGTCCTTAAGGTTTATATAAAATTACGGATTTTGTCCCTAAGTTTAAAACGTTGCATAAATCGTCCACTTTTAGAAACTAATTACGCTTTTCGTCCCTAATTTCTAACGGGCGTCCATTTTAGGGACGAAATGTGTAATTAGTTAACGAAAATTTTAACGGAAAATATTAACGGACATCCATTTTAGGGACGAAAAGCGTAATTAGTTTCTAGAATTGGACGATTTATGCAACGTTTTAAACTTAGGGACGATATCCGTAATTTTTGATAAATCATAAGGACGTTTTATGTAATTAACTCTAAGGTAAATAATAGTCCAAATTGAACGAATTTATAAATAAATCATAATTATGTTTTTTATTTTAGTAGAGATGGAATGAAAGAGAGAATGTAATTATGTATTGTAAAATGGTGTAAAATGAAAAAAAATTTTGATGACATCATCGATCTGATCTAACGGCTGACATCAAAGAAGTTAACTCATCCAATGGACCTTACTTTTCCATGTGGCATTTAATGTCTCCTTTTTATTATATATTAAAGATATTAACGGATTTTGAATTAAAGTTACTAGTATTATTGTTCATGTTATTGTTATTATTATTATTATTATTATTATTACTATTATTATTAATATGTCATTTTGTTTATGAGTATGTTGGTTCAATTTCATTTTATGTTATACTCGAAAAAAAAATATAAAATATATGTATGTCAGTATATAAGTGACATATTGACCTAGACGTCATAAGTTTTGAATGACACGTATTTTATAACATATTTTATATAGCTTTCTAAACTTTTTGACGCATATAGTAACTATAATTGATCTATTTCTCTTGTTTTATATCAATTCATTCCCTGAAAAAACACAAATGTAGAAATCATACATAAAAGAGCTAAAAATGAGCAGATATGTTATTTAAAGGTATGTCTACCCACGCATAAAAACCACTCCATCGACTCAAACCTTTACCAAACCGTACATTCCTCAATTAAACACAAATTCTAGTTCTAAACCCCTAAAAACCTTAATCTCACCAAAAAATCACCAAATTATCTATTTCCATTTCATAACCTTACACTATCCAAAACACTTAATATTTACCCTAACATATCACCTATAATAGCTTAATCCCTCATTTTTTCAGTAAATCCTAGTTCTAACACGGTAAGAAGTATAATTACGGTTAATCCACTGACAACCACCAAAATCCAACCTATTCAACACCAAACCTTAGAGAATTGTTCAAGGCACTTCAAGGGACATAGGAAAGCTAATTAAACTGTCTCATGCAAGTCTGATCCACTGTTTCTTCATTTGACAGAAACAAACGCACCGAAGAACCAATACTGCATAACCGAATCACCCCAACATGCCCAAAACGACGTCTGGGTGGTACCCCCGTTGACGGGTTGACCCGGGGGGGGGGGGGGGGGGGGGGTATTTATTTACCTCTATATATACTAGGATTCATGTCCTTGAGATAGATAAAGATAAAGAGATATACATTGTAACATTTTGTGTATATATTCAAGTCTATATATGATGTACACTAGTTAGGGCGGAGCTACTCTCTAATGAGAGGGTTCAACTCCACCCAGTCAAAACTCAACTTTTTTTTGCAGATGGCTTTAGATTTCTAGGAATTTTGGTACTTGAACCCTCTCGATTTCCTCACTAATTCCCGCTTCTTCTTTTTTCCCCATATTCCCGTTTTTTTCTTAATTCCAACTTTTTAGAGGTATTAGGTACATATTTTTATAATTTAATTGGTTTTAGCCCTAATTTCTTTTTCATCTGTTCTTAGGTAATCAATAGTCGTCGATGTTAGAACTTTAATTGTTGGTCTCCAAATCTCAAATAACCAGGTTTGAATCATCATACTTCCAAAAAAACAAGTCGTTGAAACAAAGACACTTTTACCTATTTGTTTGTTTGTATTATTGTATAAAATTTCGTTTTTATATTTTAATTTGAAACAAAATTTGAGTTGTTGTTAGAATTAGGATTGACTTCTAACTCCATTAGTCACTTAGTTGAAAGTTGAGTTTATTATGTTAAAGTTTTGAACCAAGACACTTTTACAGTGACATTTAGTTAATTAGTCGGAATACATAAGTTAACCGAGTACATAGTACATTATTCTTAAAATCAGGAAAGATTTAATTGCTGAAGTTTGTTCATTTTGTAAAGCGCAAGATATTTTGATTCTAAAGATGGATGGTATGTTCGTATTTCCTGGAAGATCAGCCCGTAAAGCTAGAAAGGTTACAAATTATCATCATTATAGAGTTGAAGTGTTTTGCTCAGTGTTGGATAGACAACTACAAGAGCTCGATAATCGATTTTACAGAGGCAAGTACAACAATGCTTTTTTATGTTGCATGTTTGAGTCCCGAAAAATCATTTTCAACATTTGACCATGATAGCTTAATTAATCTTGCTCGATTCTACCCTTCAGATTTTTTTGGAAATGATCTA
>CAJVGC010000582.1:59682003-59850817 GCA_910822075.1 Senecio squalidus | reverse complement strand
TCTTCACACAGACAAAGGAGATAAACTCTAACACTACTCCTTTACATCTACTTCACATGGATCTTTTTGGTCCAACAAATGTAAAGAGTATAGCAAAGAAGTCATACTGCTTGGTCATCACCGATGATTATACAAGATATACATGGGTTTATTTTCTTGGTACCAAAGATGAAACAAGCCAACTTCTCATCTCATTTATCACTAAGATTGAACTTCAACTCAATCAGAAGGTCAAGAAAATTCGCTGTGATAATGGTACGGAATTCAAGAATAGTGTGATGAATGACTTCTGTGACAAGAAAGGAATAGAACGCCAATTCAGTGCTGCCAGGACTCCTCAACAAAACGGGGTTGCTGAAAGACGCAATAGAACACTGATTGAGGCAGCCAGAAGCATGTTGGCTGACTCCAACCTTCCGATCTTTTTCTGGGCAGAAGCAGTTAACACTGCCTGCTATGTCAGAATAGTGTTTTGCTTGTCAAGGCACCACAACAAGACACCATATGAGCTACTTCACAAGAAACAACCCTTGATCAGCTTCCTTCTGCCTTTGGATGCTCATGCACAGTTCTAAAACCAAGACTTACCTTGGAAATTGAAAACAAGGCTGATGAAGAACATTTGTCTGGCTACTCTCTCAAAGCAAAGCATAATCGGGTCTATAATCACAAATCCAAGATCATTGAAGAAAGCTCAAATATCACCTTCAATGCACTACACGCCCCAACAAAAAGGGACATGGACCGGAATGGGTATTTGATTTGGATGCCTTGACCAAATCGTTGAACTCCACTTTGAGTTTCAAACTAACCAAGTTGATACGGATAGGGTTAATTCAGCAAGTTCTACTTCTCCAGCTACGGAGCCCGTTGCTACGGCTCCTATACAGGTACTGCTCGCTATGGATGTGATGGAATACTCAATCTTCCAGTCACTCTGGAGACCAATAAGCAACTCAAGCAGAAGATTCTACAAAAGAAGATGAAGTAATACATCCACCATCACCAACTGCTACGGATAATGCAACACGCCCTAATTGTGTTCCACACCTAATTGAAGAGGATGAGAATGGAATTGAACAGATTGTAACTGAAGGATTTGAGCCTTACACTACTAATATTCCTAATGTCAGGTCAACCTCTCCTTCCTTTACTACTCCTCCAACCACACCTTCTCCATTCAATCCCTCTAATCCTAGCAATGACATGCCGGATTTGAATGATACAAACTTGGGTGTTGAACTACGCCTTGAGAAGATCCCATTTCTCGTGTTAACTAAGAATATCCTCCTGATCAAATAATTGGTTCCCTTGACTTCTCAATGGAAACTAGAAGTCAAATCAAATCCAAAAAGGATTCTCAGAGTGCTCTCATAAACACATGTCTCTTTGCATGCTTCCTCTCTCAAATGGAGCCAAAGAAAATTCAAGAGGCTCTACTAGATCCACACTGGATAGAAGCATGTCAGGCAGAGCTCCTCCAATTCAAGATTCAAGGGGTATGGGTCCTAGTTGAGGTCCCATATGGCAAAAAGGTGATTGGTACACGCTGGATATTCAGAAACAAGAAAGATGAGCGTGGAATTGTGGTCAAAAATAAGGCAAGACTGGTTGCCCAGGGTTACACTCAAGAAGAAGGCATCGACTATGAAGAAGTATTTGCTCCCGTAGCTAGGATTGAAGCCATACGCTTATTCCTAGCCTTTGCTTCTTTTATGGGATTCAAGGTATATCAAATGGACGTCAAGAGCGCTTTTCTATACGGAGTCATTGAAGAAGAGGTGTATGTCAAACAACCTCCTGGATTTGAAGACCCTCAACATCCACACAAAGTGTACAAACTGATCAAAGCTCTTTATGGGCTTCATCAAGCACCACGTGCATGGTATGACACACTATCAGATTATCTTCTTCAAAACAATTTTCAACGCGGCACAATTGACAAGACCTTGTTCTTCAAGAAATCCCAGTCAGACATTCTTCTGGTACAAATTTACGTGGATGATATCATCTTTGGATCCACAAAGGATTCATTGTGCAAAGACTTTGAGGATCTCATGCACACTAAATTTCAGATGAGTTCAATGGGAGAACTCACTTTCTTTTTGGGCCTACAAGTCAAACAAAAACCGGATGGCATGCTAATAAGCCAAACCAAATATGTCAAAGACATCCTTACAAAATTTGGATTATCAGATGCAAAAGTGGCAAGTACTCCGGTGGAAACTCACAAACAAATGACGGCTGATCTTGAGGGGGAGGATGTGGATATACACAACTATAGATCCATGATAGGATCTCTCATGTATCTCACAGCATCAAGACTCAGACTCATGTTGGAGTGTTTGTGTGTGCGCAAGATACCAAACAGGCCAAGATGTCACACCTCTTAGCTGTTAAGAGAATCTTTAGATATCTAGAAGGGCAAACCTAATCTAGGTTTATGGTATCCTAAAGACTCTCCCTTTGACTTAATAGCTTATACTGATAGCGACTATGGAGGTGAGAATTTAGGCAGGAAGTCAACAACTGGAGGGTGCCAATTCATTGGCTCAAGACTGGTGTCATGGCAGTGCAAAAAGCAAACAACGGTATCAACCTCTTCTACAGAAGCTGAGTACATTGCTGCTGCCAGCTGTTGTGCCCAAGTTCTTTGGATTCAAAATCAGATGATGGACTATGGATACTCATTCATGAACACACCAATCTTCATCGACAACCAAAGCACAATAAGCATCATCAACAACCCGGTCAAACACTCCAAGACAAAACATATAGAGATACGCTATCACTTTATAAGGGATTGCAACGAGAAGAAACTGATCCATGTGGAGAAGATACACACTGACAATCAACTCGCTGACCTTCTCACAAAGGCGTTTGATGTTGGGAGATTCACGTTCTTAATCACAAGCATTGGAATGCTCAATACGGAAGAATAACTCAACTAATTCTTTCTTTCTCAATAATTCTATTATGTTTAAAAATAAGTCCCTTTGAAACAAGCAGTAGTAACCTTATGATGAAAATCAAGTACCTTACTCTCTAGTATTGTACTATGTTACTACTGCAACATTAATAGTAAAAACAAAAAGTGTCCAAAGTATGAATAGTACAATCAAATTGTTAGGACTACGGGAAGGTTTAACTACTACTGCCCTATGTCAACAAATTTGAACGGAATGGTTAATGCGGACCAAGAATGTGTTACTACGGCCCTCTGGTTTAATACTGCCAGTAACTCAAGTTACTACGGACAGTCCAGTTAATACGGCCCATGAACCATTACTACGGACGTTTAACCTACTTACTACGGATCTTTGTGTTAATACTGCAGATTATTTTATTAATAAAGGTTTCTTAATCAATAAGAATGCCCTAATTAATGATGATTTGACAAGTCAAAACACAACTTGTAACCCCACTTTACACGTGTCAGTCACAGAGAACATAACAATAACACGTGGTAAAACCTGATTGGACCTAATTTTTAAAATTCAGGCGCGAGGCTCAGCTACTAGTTACACGTGGCGTTCTTTAATTGGACCGTTACTTTTGAATGATTACCCGCGTCTAATCAGGGGAGTCAAGTTGTTAAAATTTTTCGGTATAACAAGGGGTTAATTAAATCAATTGAAAATTACCGTTGTAAAAACCCCTAAGTCTTCCAAAGAAAAAGTTACCGTTAGACCAAAATTCAATCAAATTTCAATTTAGTTGTGACTAACCATCCACATTCTTGTTCATTACTGTTACTAATCAATTTACAGAATCAACAATGGCGGATCAATTGCAATTTTACAAGACTCACAACATGGTCGCTTGCTTGGAAAAGAATACCGATAACGCCGATTTCCATCAAATAATCGATTTCTTTGATCAATCGAAGATCAAGACGGCGTTAACCATCAATCCGGAGATTGATGAATCCCATATTAGGGATTTTTGGACGTCTGCCACTTTGGACAACGATGATATTGCCATCAATGCTGTGGTGAGGGGTAAAGCAATCCAAGTGACAGAATCTTCTCTCCGAATACACCTGAACCTTCAAGATGAGGAAGGTATAGAACATGTCCCTTATGACACCCTGGTAACTGCTTTTACTAACATGGGATATGAGGGGGATCTAAACGTTTCCACATTTTTAAAAGCCAAACTTTCCCCTCAATGGAAATACATGTTGCATACTTTGCAACAATGTATGTCCCCCAAAAGAACAGGGTGGCATGAAGGAAATTCAACATTAGCCAATGCAATGGTATGCTTGGCTACGGGGGGTACTTTTAATTTTTCTTACATGATTTTTGATGCAATGAGAAGAAATATTGACAGTCCAAATAAATTTCTTATGTATCCAAGATTTCTTCAACATTGTATAAATTGTGTTCACAAAGATCTCCCAAGATCTGAAAAACATTTTCTTTCACATGCTCACTCAAGAAAAGTTTTCACTAATATGAGGCAAATAAACAAGGGTGGACCATCTCGTGTGACACCACTATTCTCAAAAATGTTGGTGGTCACGATTCCCACAGCTGCAGGACAAGAAACTCTTCCTCTGTCCCAACCCACAGCAGCCACCATCAGTACCACTGCACTTACTCAGGGCACTAGTGCCATATCTGAAGCAGGTACTGAAGGTGGAAACCCTGAGGTTACTACGGTAGTTGCTACTGCCCCTGTACCTCCAGTTGCTACTGTGAGTTCTACTCCAGTTGCTACTGCTTCAGTCACTACTGCTAAAGTGACTAAACCCAAAGTTTCTGCGCCTCACAAACCCCTCAAAGTTGCTTCTAAGAGAGTCAAGAGGGTTACTCAGCCTCTTGTTTCTACAACCATCCCTCATACTACTACTGCAAAAGCAATCCCTGAAACATCTTCAGGATTGTATCACACATTAGGGGAAAACCTTGAACATACCCCCTTGTTCACTGAGTTGGTCACTAAGGAGAGGGAAGACCATGTGGGGAGGGCTGATACTACTGCAGCCTCTACTTCTTATAGTAGAGCTCAGGACAGTATCAACATCACTAAGACCCAAACTACGGCAACACCATCCCTTGCTGAGAACTTGTTCTCAGATTGGGAAGGTGGTCCCTGGCGCCAAGAGACCATGGGGGAGATACCTGCTTCTGCTAGGCAGGAGAGTTTCTCTATTCCCGAGGATCTTCCACCTGTTGGTACCCAACAGGAAAGGGGTGAGGGTAGTGGTAGTCATTTTAAAGAATTGATGGGTATGTACCAAAATCTACTGATGAGGGTTGAAAAGCAAGAAGAGATGCTGTCTTCTTTGACTTCTTTTTTGCAACAGGTACTGGCACAACAAGCTTTGATATCAGTCCAGTTACTGCCCAAAAGAATCATCACACAAGATGCTGGCAATTCACCAAAACCTTCCAGCTCATCCTCTTCAGATGACTCTCCATCAGATGACAACAAGGGGGAGAAAGAAATAGATGTGTTATCATCTGGAGAGAGCAAAGGTGATGAAGACAAGGGAAGCACAGATACTGTCATCACTGCCACCTCCAATCAAGATGAAGAGATGGAGACAGACAGTATAGTTGAAGGGGAGACAGACTTTGATGTAAATATGGTGATAGATGCAGAGGGTGAAGAGATGGAAGTTGATACTCCACTTAAGGGGGAGCACCAGCAGCAAGAAGTCAAGCAAATGGTCGAAGAAACCATAGACGAGATGGAAGATAAAACTTCACCAAAAGTTGCTGCGGATCAGGATGATGAAATGGTTACTACGGACCCAGTTACTACGGATCAGCTTACTACGGTGGATCCTATGGTAACTAGCCCAGTTACTACTGACCCAGTTGCTGCGGACCCCATGACAACTAGTCCAGTTGCTACGGACTTAGTTAGTACGGTTGAAATGGAGCAAATTGCTACGGACCCAATGATTATCAGTCCAGCTCCAGAAAGAGAGGAAGATGATCATTCCTACCTGTTCACAACCGTTCCTCCCTCTTTCCACCAAGCTCCTTCAACAACTTTTGAAGCAATCCAATCAGAGGCTACAACTATTTCAATCTCTGCAACAGAAACCTCTGTGTTTACTAATGATGATCAAGAAGCTGCAAATGTTCTTATAAGAACAGAGATGTCAAGAACAAGTATGATGGAAGATGAAGCCACTTTATCATCACAGCTGCAGAAGATCAAAGATGAAAAGCAGAATCAAGAACAGAAGAAATCTGAAGAGGAGAAAAGAAAGAAGTTGATTGCTGAGGCAGTTGCTAGACAAAGAGCAGAAGCTGCATTAGTAGTTACAACTTCAGCAACCTCTCTAACCTTACCTGAACAATCTGCTGGTTTATCTGCTTCTACAGGTAAATATGGGTATATAATAGCAGACAAGAAAAAGAAGACACTGCAAAGGGTTGAACTTGATGCTGAAAAGGGAAAAGGAAAATCCGTTGTAGTAAAGAAATCAAAAGATGAAATTGCTGAGGAAGAAAGGCTTGCTGGTGAAGCACTATTCTTCAAGAATATGTCTGTGGAGGAGATTGAAAATGTGAGAAAAGAAAATGCAGCAGCAGAACTATACCTCAGAATGGCTGCTGAGCTAGAAAAGGAGGAAAGGGCAAAAGAAAGGAAGGTAGCTGAACAACAAAAAGAAAGAATTTCTCATGAAGCCTTTAACTTTCAAGGTCTAACAGCTGAGGAAATGGAGGTGATCAGACAAGAGAATGAAGCTGCAGAGCTATATAACAGAATGCAACAAGCTGCTGCTGAGGATGAAGCCAGAGCAAAAGAGTTGCATAATGATGAACTCCTTCAAACACTGTGTTCTCAAGGCCAAGTTAGAGCAGATTTTGAGCTAAGTATGAAGACTGTGGAAGAAGAAGAAGCTGCTCTTAAGAAATCAAAGACCAAAACGAAGCCTGAGAAGAAGAAAGTGTTCAAGCCTACTCCTACACAAGTCAAGATAGCTGAGGATAGGAAGAAGTACACTAATTATCTCAAAAGCAAAGGTCATAGTGGCAGATCCTTAGGCCCTATGAAGCTAGCTACTATCTTAGAGCTTGTGAAGGAAGAAAGACAAAAGGAATCCAAAAGGGAAGCAGCACTTGCAAAGCTTGAAGAGAAAAAGAAGCTAAATGCAGAAAAAGTGTTGGCTGCAGCCCATAGAACAGGAAGGAAGGTATTTCAACCTGAAACCGTTCCTGAAGTCAAACAATCAGAAGAGAAGCAGAAAAGAAAGAAGTTGTCATCAAAAAGGATTCCAGTTCCTCCATCTAAAAGACAAAAGATGGGTGATGCTGCTACTGCTTCTCAAGAAAACCCAGAAATTCCATTTGCTGATGTTAAAACTGAGCCTGAAGATATGGAACAAGACCCTCCTAGTACTACTCAAGGGGGAGATTATTCTGCATATATCAACCATGTTGATGGTCTGAAGTATACTCCATTGAAGGTGAAACCTCCAGTGATCATTGATTGGAAGTATATTGGTGGACCTTTGAAAACCGAATATGAAGTTACAAGAGCAGACAAGTCAAAGAAAAATCTTATAGCTTTTCATTGGGTATTCAGAGATTTTGATAGGGATGATCTGGAGAGGATGTATGAGATTGGCATAAGGAAATACTCTCATCAAAGAAAAGGAGTATGTCCTGGTATCGATCTGGCAATGGATATTTTGTGTGGGTTGTTTGAACCTGACTACAAGAAAACAAGTTCTGTCTTCAAGAAAGAAGGACCTAATAATCCTGTACTCAACTGGTATGTGTATGAGAAATGTGAAGCATACTCGATCATAAGAAGACAAGGAGCAAGGGAATTCTACTTGGTAAATCACAAGTATCCACACTCATTGAAGACATTGGATGAGCTGATTGAATTGAAGCTGAATGGACCAAGAGATTCATTGCTTGCTCAAGAACTTATTTGGAAAATCTTGTGTCAAAGAATAGAAGAAAAGAACAAGATGGAAACTGACTTGTAAAACTCATAGTTGTAATAGTTAATACTGCTTTATGAATGAAGTAGTTAATACTGTTGGAGCATGAAACTTGTACTTTTGATGTGTCATAAAAGTTCAAGGTTAGGGGGAGATTGTTGGGTTATAACTTAGCTAAATATAGTTTAACCATAAACAATATACCTAACATACAAAAAAAGTAACTTAAGTTGTTAATACGGAAGGTATTATAAGTTACTGCGGAAGATCAAGTTAGTGCAGCTGTTCAACAAGTTACTACGGTTCATCAAGTTACTACGGAAAGTATTAAAGTTACTACGGAACGAGTAAAAGTCAAGTCAAAGTCAAGATACGGAAGAAGTCAAGACACGGAAGACAAAACTTATCTTGCAAGTATCAAATCTAATTAGATAGAGTTATAATTAGATTAGATTTCCTTTTGTTAATTAGATAAAGTTTCCTTAATCTAGATAATGATAGATTTAGATAAGGATAGATGTAGATTTCTAGTTTATCTAGAACGAGCCTCAAGGTCTATAAATATAGATCCTTGGAGAATAGAGAAAACACGTTGTATTGATATATTTTTGATTAATACAATTGAGGCTTACAGTTCGACAATAATTTGTTTATTATTCGTTCATTATTAGTTGTTCGATAACTCGTAATATTGAAGTGTTCATCCGCTGCTGAACTTCTTCAATAGATCTCGATCTTAATCGTTAGCAAACATATTAGTTTATTCAGACTAATACGATCCTGACATATTACTTTTGTGAAGAACCCCTTTTGCGAAATCAGACCGGAGATCACCTAATTAACTACTACTAGTTACTTATATAGAAAAAGATGTATTTAATGGCATATGTAATGAAGTGATTATCCGATGTTTTGTGAAAAGTTGTCGTGGACAATAATTATCATGAATGCATTATTACTTTTTGTATTCGTTTTTTTTTTAAGACGTATTTGTTTTTATATGAACCCGATGGAGAAATTTTCTGACTCCGCCCGTGACACTAGTTATTAATAAAATATGTCTCCGATCAGTTAGTTAAAATAAAAACAAACTTAAAAAGTCTATTCATGATTGCATTTGTATCTGGTGAAATTATCGATTAATAACCTTTAAGAAAATAGTAAAAGCCGTTTCCAATCACTTAATTTAGAATGAATTTTCATGTAATCATTGATTTGATTCCTTAAATTGTAGAAATAATTTCAAATTGTCAATCATGAGTATTTAATTTATTAAATAAATATATCATATTCAATTTACTTCAAAGGAAAAACCTACTATTACTTAAATCTTATAAATTATAGTTTTGAGGATATGATTAATAATTATCACTAGTTTAATAAAATAGTGAAATAAAAACCTAGCCGTTTCTAGGTTTTGTCTTTTTCCTATGAGAGTTTCTTCATCACATTATGATAATTTGAGGAAACTTATTCCTCTTATTGTTCTAGCTGTGATGTTTTTTCTCTCTATTCCTGGTAGAGATCAATTGCCGTATTTGTTGGTTTTATTCTCTTTGGTGAGTGTTGTTGGAAGATCGTTGTCCACCTTTTTTGTTAAATCTTTGAAAAAGATGGGCTATGAATTCAAGGTTTGGGATCCGGGAATCACTCTTTAGATCCAACACTTTTAAGTGTCACATTACACAAAAGTCTCTTGCAACCAGATCTGGATTTTGGAAAGAAGAAAGATTTGTTTCGTTAATGATTTTTAATGGCATCTTGAAAACCTTTCATTCAATAAAGTTCAACATTTATCCGATTCACTAATGCAAAACCCCCCTGCATTATTAAGGTGATATTCTCGAGCATGGTTGTTCTTCAAATGATGTGTAAGGTATTAGATTTGTGTCAACTTGCCGCAAGAGCCAATAGTTCATGGATTTCTTTTGATATGCTATCAACTCTCCACGAGCAATCCGGGTTAAAATTTTACATTATGTATGTTTTACTTATTTTGCTCCTTTTATATTGTAGTATACAGTGTAATCCATAGATTTTCATTCTACGAAAACATACCTCAATTTTGAGGAGTGATTCTTCTTAAGAAACCTTTTATTCAATAACGTTCAACATTTTCCCGATTCACTAATGCAAAACCCCCTTGTATTATTAAAGTGATATTCTCGAGCATGGTTGTTCTTCACATGATGTATAAGGGATTAGATTTGTGTCAATTTACCGCAAGAGCAAATGATTCATGGATTCTTGTTATGAACAAATTCATAAGCCCTTTTATTCAGGAAAAAAAGTATATGTTTAATATATTAAGATAAGCTATACAAAATTTTACTTTTAAGAGTTTTTTTCTTATTTTCTTATTGTTATAAAATTAATAATTTTAAATGTTATTATTTTATTTAGTGTATTAAAGTGTTTATTAATAAATTTAGATTTTTTATTTTTATTATTACACCTTAAATTATTTTATTAATAATTATTTAATATATATATCAATAATTATGTATTAAAATATATTTAAATGCTATTAGTGTGGTATGATACTTAGAGATTATATAATAGGTTTATTTAAATACCATTACAATTGATCGTCAACTGCCTCATTATTCTTTGCTATTATGATTTCCCCGTAGATTAATCATGCTACACACATTTAGTTGTTCAAGTAATAGTGTTTTACTTATGTTTTGAAAGTTCTTGAAATTTAAGCAATATATTAAAGTTTTGTGGCACTAAGATGATTGTGTGATTCAATTTTATTTCAATGAAGCTTAGATCATATATATATATAACCTTTTTCTTTTTTAAGTTTGTTCACCTTCTATTCCATATGGTGCCCTCAATGGGACTACTGAGCTTGGATCATCTATAGTAAATTTGTTCATATTTTAGGTTTAAAGTATTTAACGACATTGTTAGAAAAAGGGTATCACAAAAAGTCAGGCGTGTCAAGGTATTAGGTCAAACATGTCATTTTAAATATACGTTACAAATATCTGAGTTGTGTAGTTTGATATATTAGTGTCATCCATCGAAACCTTCAACCGGATCTGTTTATAAATGAGTCGCTTTTGGTTTTATGTTATCTTCGACATGTAAAATAAACCTTAATTTGAAATTTTCCTAAAATAGAAATTAAATAGTTGAAACTCAATAAAATTACATTAGATCCTCGAAACTTCTTGATTTGACTTATTATAAACTTAAATAGAGATTTAACAATAACGTTTATAATCGTATTTGAAACATCAACATAACATGAAATTTAAAAAATGTTGAAATTGACATTAACAAACACAACCCGTTACCCATTAGATGACCCTCTTTTTTGTTTTGTTTGTTCACCGCGACACGACTGCTTATTTTTTCACATCTTTTTTTTTTAACGTTCAAGAGATGAATAAATTTAGCTTCGTAAAAATGGTTTAATTTATTACAAGCTATGTAATTTATTATAAATCCAAACAAATATCTTTTTACAAGACCGTATCTAAATCATTAGGGATGAAGATTAATGAAGAGGAAGAAGATTAAAGGGGTATTGGTAGTACAAAATATTTGCCATTATTTGTTATAATGATAAGTTCTTCGTACTTAAATCAACTTTATTAGGTTTTAGGGTAACGATTAACCTACAAAGGTTTACCATTTCTTTATAATTTTTTTTATTTTCTTGATGTTGTGTTAGAAGATAGAAATTTTTTACTTATCAAAAATAAAATATCCGAGCAATGCACAGATAAATTGATAATTTTTTATTATTTAAAATTAAGAATAGTTTATCACTTCGGTGATGTACCAATGTTTGTGAAATCTAGTAATTACGATGGATACACGGTTTGATAACTCTACCAATATTATTTTATTTTTTGAACGACAAGAAATTTCATTTAAACACAAATCTTGGCATAACCCAAATACAAATGTTATGTGGGGATTCTCCACCTAAAGAAACCATTACAAGAGCTTTTATATATGTAAATAAAGCTTGAGGACACGCTATCACTATCTTATCCTCAAGATTTGTTTACATATAAAAGATTTCTAATGGTTTCTCTTACTTAAAGAAACCACATAACATTTTTGTACACTTTTGAAAATGCATCATTTTTGCGAATTCATCTTTTAAAATAATGTAAACTGACTTTGTTAATAATTAAATAACGGTTTTAGACTGATCATCAAAATGGTTGAAGATATGTATTTTAAATAAGTAAAAGCTTTTATACTCATACTATAAGAAAAAATGATTTGAATGACGAGTCAAATTTGGTTACGAAAATCAATAGTGACCAAATATTGGGTCACTAATGATATTAGTAACCAATTTGAGTGGTCACTTTTCGTCACTATAAGTCCGTCACTAATTCTATTAGTGATCAAAGAAGGTTATTTTTTGGTCACTTTGTTTAGTGATCAAATTTAGTGAACATTTTTTTTAAGATGACTAAATAAGGCTATCAGTGACAAAAAATAATCGTCACTCAAAAATCCCATTACTAAAACCTACTTTTCTTGTAGTGTCACAATCAATGTCCATCATTGTTAATACAATCAAGAAGATTTGAATCCAAGTGATGTTTTTATCCACATTGTTACAAAAATCACGTAATTATCCTTTTAAAATATAATTATTAATTAATTCTTACAAAATGAACTATCTTAAAACTAAACCTCAATCATCGTATCCTAAGTGTTTGATAAACCCGAATTCCTCACAATAATACCTTTATACGATAGGTACATTTGTCTATTTTTGTAATATATAATCATACTTTAGAAAATCATTTGTTTTAATTACTTTGTATAACTTGATGTAACATAATCAATGTCATTTCGTGAAACTTTAGAGACAGAGAAAATGTCATCTTATAAAATTTGGAAAAATTTGTAATTCTCCCATCATATAATCAAATTCTAGATAACAAATTTGTAATTATAAAATATAACCCACGAAATAATAAAATATCATATAAGAATAAAGTATCATTTTCATCATAAATCTTAGGTGGCAAAATCAAAAAGTGAGGGGGAGACAAGGTTACACAAGATGTGGAATTAGCATGTTATATCAGAATGTGGGAAGCAAGCTAAGCTTGTGCACCCTTGACACATGCTACAATGAAATAGGTCTGGCTCATATAATTATATATATATATATATATATATATATATATATATATATATATATATATATATATATATATATATATATATATATATATATATATATTTAATTATTAATTAAATATTTCAAGTTTCAGAATAGTTACTTGTTGATTATCAAGTGGCCTTACGCCTATTTACATTATTGATTTAGTGTATATATTTATCGTATATACGTACGCGTCTACAATATCCTCCTAATTTATCGCCTCACCTACAAAATTATGATATATGTAATTCACTCATTCTTTCTATTTGACTCCAACTTTAATGTTAATAAATGTCAATACCGTTTTAGTAGAAGGATGTTATAGGAGAAATTAGCATTTCTCAAAATATTTATGTTTTCGACAAAAAAAAAGGAAAAGGAAAAGAATAAGTTATGATGATGTTTGAAACATAAGAATAGAAAAGGGTCGGGTTCGCGAATTTGGATATCTTGTACTAGAAATGAAAATTGATTTCATTAATACATTTTTTATTTTTCACATAAGCGGTAACTAAAGTATACTATGATATAATAAAGAAAATAGTGCCCTTCTAATTTTTATGTCGATCGTTCATAGTATACGTCTAAAGATCCGATCCTATGAAAGAGTTAATGGTTTGTTTATAAAATATACGGATCATAAAAGAAGGAAAAGAGCAAGTTATGATGATCAAATTGTAATGGTTTTGAAATATAAGGGTGGTAAGGAAAGCATGTGCACACATGGATGGGTCACACACAAATGTCTCCAAAAAGTTGAACACTTGATTCACCCTTCAATCAAAATTTTCATACATCTACCCCACACCCTTTAATACATGCCAAAGTAGCCCCTTGTTCTCACATGCCACAAAATCATCTTTTGTACATGCATTCAAAAATATTTAATCTTAGGGTCCATTTGGTTCGCAGAATATTTTTAAAGGAATTGGAATCTGTCAAAGGAATTGGAATTTGAGGAATTAGAATCTGAATTGATAAAAAATTGTCCTGTTTGGTTGACAGAATTCAACGGAATTCATTTTTCAATTTTTGCATATAATTCAGTTCGATTTGTAAATATATAAATACGTCTGGTTAAAAACTTATAACAAACTTATGAGGACTTAATCTAATATCTTTGGTTGGTCGACATTTTTTGTGAAACTTATCTAAAATAAATATAGACTTCTAAAAAAACAAGTTGTTTCAAGTAGCTCATAAAAGTATATATTGAGATTATAATACAATTAAATTTATCTTTCTTAGTTATTATGTACTATCATTTTACATTATAAGATAAAACTTCAAATACATTGTTGAGCATATCTACGAAAAAAGTTGGTGGTTATATCATAATGGTGTAAAGTTTCGTTTGAAAGAAGTTTTTGTAAACTGGTTTGAATTCTATGAAATCAGGAATCTTGAATTCCTTCCGAAACTGAAAGGATTTCTGAATTCCACAACGGAAGAAATCTGATGAAAATTTGACAGATTCCAATTCCTTCAGTTATTATTGGGTTTTATGTAATTAACTTGTTTAGTGACTAAGTGTGATTTTAGGTTATGAATCCTGCAAACTTTTACTTGGGTATTGTTTGATAAGTTTCATCGTACACATGACGTGTTTAGCTAAATCATAAGAACGATTTCATTGAGATATTATTGTATCTTCATATACGATAAGTACACATACAAACAAGTATAATATCAACATGTATATACTTTTAACCATGTGATACCGTGATGACTCACTAACCAATAAGTCGTACATTCATAATTCATCCACAACCATCCATTCTTATCACAATTGTGCTTTTGGAAATATTAATGAACAACGACCAATGAATTTAAAGTAGAGAGTCAAATAAAGAACGATCAGTTAGTTTAAAGCAGAGAATCAAATACAGAGTTCAAAGATCTAATCACTCTAATTTAATATGCCTGATCCTATTCTAATAATTTAAATATTGTAAATACCATTTCGATAAAAATAAATTAGTAATGAACCTTAATGAAACTCTCTCAAACAAAAGATTTAAATTTTTAATATTTTACAATAAATAAAACTAAAGGGCTTAAAACTAAATTACATTAAGACCAGGTTCTTTTTTAAAAGACAATAGCCCATACTAGTTTACTGGACCCGGTCCAGGTATATCAAATATTGATATGATATGGGCATCTTTATATATCCTTATTAGGGCCCAATTATCCATAATAGCTATATTCCATAAATAAAATAAAAGTTATCATAATAATCTCTGCCATAACAGAATTTTGAAACTAATTACTAAATTTGCGAAAAATTTCTACACCACCTTTTTGACTCGAGAATCAGATATGAAAGCACGTGCGAGAATATTTAAGGTGGTGTGACAACGTGTCCAAATTAAAACCACTCATTTTAAACATAAAATGATGACAAAAAACTTGTCGCAAATTTAGTGATTAGTTGATTTAGTTCTGAAACAATGGTATGTCACGTGACTATTTTGACATTTTTTCTTTAATCAAAATAGCAATGTTATGACACCAAGATCAACAGATCTAGTTTTTAAACGTATTGACTTTGCAATCCAAAAAGGGTTAGCGACGCAGCTTGTTGCCCGCTTGCCTTCTGCCACTTTGTAAATTCTTATGAACTCTATTTATTTGAAATTTTTATAAAAATAAATAATAATGAAAAAAAAAAGCAAATTATATCTACTGTTCGTCTATACTTTTTCGTTAAAATAAAAGGTTTCTTCCTTTACATTTTAAAATTACACTGATGGTCCTTATTTTTCATAAGTGTAAAAGAGACCGATAGAAGATGTAATTTTAAAATGTAAAAGAATAAATCTTTCGTTTTGCTGAAAAAGTATGATACACATCCAGTCAACATATGACATGTTTATCTATGGATTTATTGCTCGTGATAGAAAATAGACGTTGGGGAAATTGATCTAACTAAGCACCTTTGAGAAAATATTCTTATGATTAAAAGCTTAATGGTGGATCTCTCTTGAAACATTTATTGTTTAACAATACCTTCCGCGACATCAATTTGTTCTGTCGGTGAGTCCGTTATTGCAAGAGTCGACTTACAAAGTTGTTTGTTACTACTAAAAGTAGATTACTTAGAATAAATATATATATTTTTCTGGTTAGTTAAAAATTCTGACTTCTTTGATAAAACAATAAAAGAATTATAACTATATTGTATTATCATCTTTTACATAGTGTTCTTACTCATAGTATTAAGTTTAGTATAATACTTTAAGAAATCCTAGACTAACAAAAAAATCTTAGAAATTCAAAATCATAAGAATTCTCCCGAATGACCAAGTAATTAAATTATAACATATAACATCTTTTTATAACAAACTATATAACAAACTAGGCGTATTCATGTGCGTTGTGCGGTGACAATTTCTAAAGAGATTTGTCACGAACAATAATCAAAATCGGGTTGTTTTATTTACCAGGTTTGATATCTTTCAAATAAAATTAGGGGTGTTGTTTTAGGGTTAGTGCAACAATGAGCAATTTTTTAGGGGGCTGTTTTGGAACTTTTTTAAAATTGGTACCGTAAGAGTAATTGGGGAATACAGTGAAAATGGTCTCATCTGTCTGACTACTGACACATAGATGAATTCGATAGCTGCCGGTTCAAGAACAGATTTAGAAAATCATAAAAGGCAAAAGATCATATGCAACAAAGAACTAAATGGTCTTACCGAACCATTGGATAGGGGCAGTGAGTATTGCAAACGGGGCAGACAAATATCCTATGTGCAATTTTAGCCTTTTTGCTGCAGCAATGGCAGGTGACATAGTTCCACCCCGCATAAGGGTAAATACTATCGATCTTTGCCAGGACCGTAAAGAGACCCTCCTTGCGATTCTTCAGCCGCTCCCATGGCCAACACATCACGAATCACATGAGCCGCCATTATTGAAAGATACAAAGATGAGCAGATGATGAGCAAATGCATATTGTATGCCCTTTTATAGCCATTGGTAGCCAAGGATGCCAATAACCGTCATTACCACTCATTAAAGAAGGAGTTCAAGGGACAGTTTCAGAAGATGAAGGGGATAGAGACTTCTAGAAAGGCTGAACAACAATTAAAGGATGCTTTAAAAATCATTGAAAGTTTCCACTACAAACCTTTATACAATAGCGACCCAAAAGCCAACCACAATTAATTACGATGCACTAAAGAGTTAGGAGTTTCAAATGCACAACATTCCACTATTTGGGATAACTCACACAACAATGGTTTGGTTCCCTTAGATTATAAGTAATAGTAGATATAATAACTTTTTCATTTAGTAAATATGATAATATGAACATCCATTAGCGTTCGCAGCCATAACACCGAAAAGCTCGATGTTATGGCTACGTCAGCATAACTCAACGCATAACATAACTCTAAAAATACCCCCAACCATAACATGAAACTCTAGACCCACCTATTTATATTAAACTTTATAAATATTAGTTAAAAAAAAACAATTTCTATAACACGCGTTACATACGTAACGCGGTGACCATAACACCGACCATAACACGACCTGGCCAGCCATAACGTGTGTTATGGAGCCATAACACCGATGATAACGGATGAGTGCATAACCTCTAAGAAACCATTTGTAAATACTTCTATATGTCCATTTATTTAAGTCTAGTGTTTCCTTGGGTTTTCAATAAAATAATTAAAAATTTTGTTTTTTTATTTACAATTATTTGTAATGATTCTGATTATATTATTTGCAGAGGAGGAGATACACCACGAAAAATTAGTACTAGTGTTATAATAAGCTTATTTTTCTTATTTTGTAAAGTTTGGCATACCCATGAACGTATTTATTTTGCCGCAACACTTTGCTAGATGAACTATTTCGGTATAATAAGAAGCATTTTGACATTTGTTGGTGTTTACTATAAGCTTATTTTCCTATAATTTGGTATAATATGAACTATTTAAAAAATTATTGTCGTGTTTCATAAACTGTTTTGGCCTATTCGATGCGGATTCGTCACTGATTGATTGTTGTTGCAACTTTTTAGTTGATGTTCTTGGCTTTCCCTCAAACTTCAACGTCAATAACTTATCTTTAGTTTTGTTATTATATGTTTTAAGTCTCGAGTTTTCATAATTTTTTTGCTCTATCAGAGAATGTATGTTTAGATTAGTTAGGAGTAGCTCAATACGTTTAAGGTCAATTAACAATTATTTATATGGTATGTAATTTTATAAATAAGTTATTAATAATACTCAATAGCCCGAATTTCTATTATTGACATAAACTTTACAAATTTTTCAATTTAATTTGTGTTTGTTGTTTATATATAAAGACGAAATTAATTTAGTGACGAAAACACTGCCGACGAATAAGCCCACATATAAAAGCATTTGGATAAGATTTGTGGTCACAAAATTCACAAAGCCAAACCCTACATATATCCATATCTAATGGTAAATAACAATTCAATTTTCAATTTTTTTTTAATTTTCTTCCTTTTTTTTTTTTTTTTTTTTTGTCTTTTTAGTAAAACATCTCATTTTTTTAATATATATAATGGTAAATAATTGTGTTTTATTTGTTGGATTACATCATCAAGCATGTTTGATAACTATTAAATCGTTTCAAAATTGTATTTATGTTTAAACACAAGGGTTTCATGAACTGCGTAAGTGGAATTACACCTCTATCCCAAAGTATAAAATAACTTGAAACTCAAAAGTTCATTTATCTTGGGTTATCACTTTCTCTAATAACTTTATGTAATTTATTGAAATAAGTTGTGAATGTATGATATGATATTATATTGTATTATATATATTATATTATAATTATTGTTATATTATATTATATTATATTATAATTACTAGGTTTAAATACGATACACGACGATTAGAATTATAAAGTAAAATTATTTGAATTAAATAAATTTAAGATGGAGTAAAAGATATAACGTTTATATGGGTGGATAAGAATTTTATTTGTAAACATTTTTTATATGTTTTAAAGATTGAATGTAAACAAACATTTCTATAGAGTGGCATTATCTTATGACTATATTTTTATCTTGAGAATGTATTTCGGGCTTCTATGCCTTTGTATTGGAATCTTTACATTGGTTGTTTATTGTACATATTACTTGTAATGTTTGACGATTTTCGTGTACCAAGGATTATACCTTGAGTATGACGACGTCATAACAACACATTATTTATTAATCCATATAGATTATGTCTTTATTTACTATTGTGTTTATACGATTGCCGATCGACCACACCCTGCATTTTCGCCACTGGCAGGGTGTGACATCGTGTCTCTAAAAGTTGATAAAGAAATAAATCAACAAGAGATTCCAACGCTTTTGCCTCTTTGGAAGACCACCAATCCAAGGGGTCCGCCGATACACGGTTTTAGTTTTTCAACTTTACTTTTAACCTTCGGGCCAATCATGAAAATTATCTACCTATCGGCATAATAGTTAGATAACAAATTATTTTTGATGAATCCGTTGACACATTTAACAAACTAATAATGCAAGATTGTAGTACGGGTAAAGACTTTAATCAATTTAAGTCCAACGCATAGACAATGACAACATATAAGAACTAAAATCAATATAACTATGCCCATGAAAGTTGTTGTACTATGCACGTGTGCAACATTAAATTAAGTATTGTTTGTATGTGTGAACTAAGAGCGTGAACGACATAAATACTAAATTTAAACATAAAATAAATATTAATAAACCTTGAAATAGTAAACTCAAATTACAATGAGTACATCTACAAAACAGAAGTCAATAATAAAGAGAAAAATAAATAAGTAATAAAACTATGTGCATCAATGAGCGATGACAATAAAGATATTTTGCGACGCAATAACCATTGATGACAACATCAGCAACATGGACTTCGACTGCGGTAGCATGAGCTACCACTGCGACGATGGGAGAAAGAAATAAACTGGAAAAAAAAAAGTAATCTTCGTCTATTATCAATACATTAAGGAGCACTATCATCAATGCTTCAAGGAACAGGACATGGATGTAAATGAGAGAAAGAGGTGTCCACACAATTAGAGCGATGGTATAAAAAAAGATACGAATACCTTATAATTTAATGAAATAACATCGTGAGATGTTGTGTATTACTTATCATCTACGAATAAAAGTACACTCATATCTAAGGAAATCATAGTAGACATTAATTCGTCTCTCTGGATTGTGCAATACATAAATACGTAATTTGATATATAGTTTATTTCTTAATTAGCTATTAAAGAAAGGTCACTACAAGAAAAATAAGTTTAGTGACGAGTATATTTTGTCACTAATAACCTTATTTCGTCTCAATTAAAAAGGATTGTCACTAGATTTGGTCATTAAATAAATTTAGTGACAAAAAATAACTTAATTTGTTCTCTAATAAAATTAGTGAGAGAGCTATAGTGGGTGAAATAATAGCCTATCCAATAACGTGATACGTTAATATGAATGAACAAAGTTAATAAAGATATAAATACACAATATCATGTTTAACTTTGCTATACTCTAATTCAACAAATGAATTACATATAGAGATTACTTGCGAAATAAGCAACTCTAACTTACAACTAATGTATGACAAAACTAGAAACTAATTCTAAGTATTTGTATGAATTAATTGAAAGTTTATGACTGGTCGATTTCTCTTCTTTGGAGATATCTATTTTTACAAGTTCAATTATACTAATTAAAAACCTAATTCTAATGAAATTAGGAAACTAATTCCTTTAGTTTATTAGAGACGAATCTAACTTTAATTTTACTACAAAAGAATAACCCATTCAAAAAACCGTTAAACAACTACCACCAATTTTTAAGGGTGGACTTACATATACTATAACCGTAATTTTATCCTTAACCATAGTATTGGAGACTATGCTTAGTATTATCCTATAATATATACATATGAAGAGATAATATTAAATAAATAGGTTTCTTAGTCAATAAATATGAATGATGTTCGGGATGTAGAAAATATAGTTCGAAACATTTTAATAACTTTTATCTAAACTGAAATAAAATAAGTAGATGCTAAGATCCGTCGTAACGCGGACCACTTTCACTTGTTTGATTAACAAAAACAAAAAGGTTTTGAAAGAGAAAAACTAATATGACTATTAATTTTGTAACTGAATATAAAAATAGATAACACAAGTTTAAAAGTAATACAACTCTAGAGAGTGATGAGTTCAAGTTTTACAATCAACATAGATTTATTTTATTTGAAAGGTTTTTTTTTAGCTATACTTGCATATACCTAGAACATCAAATTGGTTAGTCAATAACTCGAGAAACCAAGTTTGAGTTAGGGAATATTTTCGATATATATGATATACTTCCATAACCATATATAAGTTCAAATTGGTCGGTCAATAACCCGAGAAACCATGTTCGAGTTAGTAATATTTTTAATGTCTATCTATTGACGTGCCTCTAAAAAGTTGAATACACGTTAGATAAATAAAAATAAAGAAAAGAAATATTCCAACTTCTTTTCCTCTTTAACAGACCACTAATCCAAGGGGTCCAAGTCCACCGATATATTGTTTTAGTTTTAATCCTATAAAACTTCAGCTAATATGATTTCAACTTTACTTTTAACCTCAGGCTAATCATGAAAAAGTATATCTACATATCGGTTTAATAGTTAGATAACAATTTATATTTTTGATGAATCCGTTGACACATTTAACAAAATAATAATACAAGATGGTAGTATGGGTAAAGGCTTTAATCAATTTAAGTCCAACGCATAGACAAGGACAACATATAAGAGCTCAAATCAATACAACTATGCCCATGAAAGTTGTTGTACTATGCACGTGTGCAACATTAAATTCTAACACACATTCAACCATTCAAAAATGTGGTGGTGTTAGATGTTTGATTGGTCGATTCTTATCATCAATATTTGTGTCACCAAAGAAGAAGACAGACACACTATCACGATATATAACAGTTGTAATAAATTATCAAAAAAAATTAAAAACATCTCTAGATTTATCAACTAGACAAATTTTCATACATAAAAACTTACTCAATCGACGGGTCATTCGAGAAGTCACCATACTATCAATTTCGAATTACAAAAAGTTAACGAAAATCATGGTGGTGCAAGCGTAGAGTGATCACTTTACGAAGGCGTATATGTTCACTAAATATATAAAAAGATTGAGACATGTGTACATGAAGAGAGCGAAATTCATGAAATGAATGAATTGGAGATACTTTTCGACATGCTTTTTTATGTGTATATGAATATGAATATGAATATGAATAAGTTTACTAAGGCGGGTGTAAATTAATTCAAGCTGTTATTCCTTTTTCGTTTAAGAGAACGTAAATTGTCTTTTCCATACTCACGTGGCTGAAAGTTACACATAAAACGGTCATCGAATTAGAAGGGTAAATGAACATACAACGGGACTTCCTTACCTCTCTCACCTACCAATTCGACTATATTCTATTCTAATCTAACAGATCAAGATATACATGATCTTTTTCTTTTTTTTTGTCACTGAACCGATTCATTTGCCGTTGATAAATACAAAAAAAAAAACAACGCTTAATTCAAAGACATAACTTATAGTGACTATTGCAACTTTAGTTTATAAGAATCAGTCATGTACCCTTTGAGAAATCTAGGTTATTCTTGTTACGATGTTTTGATGTTTTGTATTTGTGGAGGTAGGGATAATAAGATTTCGGGAAACAAATAAAAAGTTATTGCAACCAAACGATTATCTCGCAATAAGGACATTAAAAAACGTAGATCCAAACACCACAAAATGTTTATCAAATCAAACCCACAAAATGGCTATCTCTTTTAATCGAACCACCATCAATCAAGATTCTTTGCTACATAGACAAAAGCACATGTTACATTAATTTAAAACCAAGTGTTTGTTAATAATATCAAGATTTCAAAATGTTCTGTTCAATCAAAGTGTACTGTACCTAGATGTTTTGTTAAATAGACTTTTTTCAATAATTTGAGTAGATTTGCATCAATTATTTGTGTTGCTGGACTGAGACATGTGTTGTAGAACACAAAGAACCCAAGAAAATTATCTTCATTTGATATTCCCTTTTCTTTTAGAAATACAAATATTAACACACTCCGTATAATACGGTGTATAAAGTACGGAGTTTTTTTTTGTCATGCTCCATATTTTGAGTATTTTTTTTATTAAAATCTTATATATAGGGTTGTAAATGAACCGAACGAATATGAACGGAGCTTGTTCATGTTTGTTCGTTTAACTTTAAGCGGAAAAATGAACGAACACGAGCAGTTAAATGAGCCGATTTCCGTGTTCGTGTTCTTACGTTTAAAAATAATCTTGTTCGTGTTCGTTTGTGTCTTTTCGTTTAAGTACTAAACGGACACAAACGAACAATAAACGAACATAAACAAACAATAAACGAACATAATTATATCAAAAATATGAAAATAGCTATTCAAATATTCCATAAACATGAATATATATCACTTTACACTTACACTTATTTAATTATCAATATTTATTTAGGTACGTAGTTGAATATTGACAAAGAAAAAGCATTTTAATATCTTAACTTAGATTTATATTATATAGTTATACATGATAATTGTATATAAACGAACATAAACGAACGTAATTAAATTAACATAAATGAACAAACATAAACTAACGTTCACGGACGTAAATGAATGAACGAGACTTATGTTCATGTTCGTTCGTTTAGTTAAACAAACAAAAAAATTGTGTTCGTGTTCGTTCGTTTATTAAATAAACGAACATAAACGAACTTCCGCCAAACAATTCACGAACTATCCACTGAACGTTTGATTCATTTACAACTCTGTACATGAATCCTTGTCATTTTAGTAGTTGCATAACCACAAAAAACCAAACATATAAATATTGTCATTCATCATGGAAATCTAGTCACTCACGTCTTAACCATTTTGTGTTGAATTGTTTGCCATCAAGATTAATTCCATGTACAAACTAAAGCATATCTATGGAGAATAAGTTATTGTTTAGTTTAGTTAACTCAAGTCCGGTTGCAGTTTGGGTCAATTAGAGTTTTTAGATATTCTATTCTTTGGTACTATATTAAAAACTTGAAAAATTAAAACTTGGTTAATTAATAAAGGTAGAAATTCATATATATTTGTATAAAATACTAAAATAATGTATAAGAGCACAGAGAGTGTGCTCGTTGTGGGCTTTGTTGTGGAGCCATAACGAACCGATCTCCTCGTTATCACTCCCTAGCTTCCGTTGTGGAGGCTCGTTGTGCTCTTAACGCGCCGTTGAGGAAATTGTTTTTTTTTTCCAACGGTAAAATTAAAAAAAAAAATTAAAAAATATTACCGTTATATATACAACGGCTATTTTTTTAATTTTTTTTTTCCACATTTCCTCTATAAATATAACATAAACTCTTAAACTAAAACCCACTATATTTCTCAATCTATCTCAATCTTTTTCTAAAAAATATATACAACAAAAATAAGTTTACATTCTTCAACCGATCCTGATGTTAAGGATTCGTCATCTTCCGAATCCGAATTGGTCGAATTACTAGTTAAGGCTGTAGAAGCTGTTGAACAAATGGAGGAGGAAGAAAATGAGGCCGAAAGTTCACATCGGACTGAGAAAAGGAAAATGCGATATATCAACCGCGGTCGAACGACAGCAAACGAAAACGTGTTACGACATTACTTCTCCGGCGAAAGCACTTATCCGGATGAATATTTTTGTACACGATTTCGTATGAGAATACCTCTTTCCTTCAGAATAGTCGAAGGTATATCTAATTACACCGTAGAACCTTTGCCCGATTAACTTAAATATTTCAAACGACGACCTAATTGTACGGGTAAAATGAGTTTTAGTTGTTTACATAAATGCACGTCCGCTATGCGTATGATGGCGTATGGTATTACTCCGAACGCTTTTGACGAATATTTACAAATGTCATAAAGAACATCATCTGAATCCCTAGATAATTTTTTAAAATGTGTAATCTATCTTTATACAAACGTTTATCTAAGAACCCCAACACAAGATGATGTTAATCGTTTATATCAAAAACACGATGAGGTTCACCGGTTTAAGGGTATGCATTGTAGCATCGATTGTATGCATTGGAAATGGGATCAATGTCCAAATGAATACAAATGAAAATACACACGAGGTAACCATGGTTATCCAACGGTTATACTGAAAGCTGTTGCGTCGTACAATCTTTGGATATGGCATGCTTACATGTCTTCTGTCAATATCCAATAATAAAATTATAAAAGCCTAAGTCTCGCTTGGGATGATGTAGCAATTATGTGTCTCAATTCTCCGGTACGAGCTTTACATATTGAATTAAGCTTCAAATAATGTATTAGAAGAGAATTACGTATCCCATCATTAAAGGTTTAGGTGAACTTTAATCTCATCCATATTACAGACTTGTTAACCAAGTCTCTTGCTATCCCTTCGTAAAGTGTAAAGTGATCAAACAAACTTCGTTGAAAACCATAAAAGAAAAATCAACAGGTATTCACCCCATATGTTGAAGTAAAAATCCTCGGGGATTTATACCACGAACAATCTTCTCGGGATGTCTTCCAACTGTAATCTGAAACACGAGATAAACGTCTAAGGCTTACCGGGGAGGTGTCCCCGATAAGGCTCGGGTGTGAGAGTAAGTATTCATCACAAGGATTTAAGGTTGTTTTTTAGAATGTAAGTAGTAAATGCGGTATTTAAGATGAAAGAATGATCAAGAACATTTATGGAGAATGTTCTTGATTTAGAGTGTTTAAGGTTTTGATCCCCTTTCTAGAATGGGTCTGATTCTGTTTTATACTACCTGGTGCATCGGTCTATTATCCCTTGGATAATAGACTGATGCTTCTTTCGGCGTACTATGTTCCTTTTCCTTGATGAGTCTGGTCCATAGGTGGCGCCTTCGGCACCACTCTAATACCCAGCAGGTGATTGGCGAACCTCCAGTGCTTTTTCTGCTGTACCACGTGGTACAGTCCTTTTAGCCGTTCTGTCAGATACGTTATGTCAGGTAAGCACGTGATATGTTTGGCGTTACTTGTGCTGGCGGTTTGATGTCGTCAGCTTGGTCTGCTACCCATGGCTTCGGTCTGGCGCTTCGTTGATCCTGCCGGAGCCAGTCTTACCGAAGCAGTAGGCCTTGAAGTTACCTTTTGGAGTTTATCTATATATACTCCAACACCATACAAACTTGGCATATATATCACCCTCTTCCTGACATCTACAAATTTGAGTTGCTTATCAATACAAAAAACTACTTTCTCTCATCTATAAGCTTGTCATATTATTACCGATTAACCATATGTTGTCCAACGACCAACAATCAAGATCCCCGGATAACAGACAAAACATATGTTAACACTCATATAATTAGCACCATGAATGCGTTAAATGTTGTGATTACATAAAATCTTATAGAATCGATCAAATTGTACTCGTTTGGACGGGATTTGAAAGCAAAAATTGGATGTTTGTGATTGTGGTAGTAACATGGGCGATTGAGGAAGGGATATCAAAGTGCTAGGTTGTCGAAGCTATTAGGACCAAACCATGCCAGCAACTCAAATGGGACCTTAAAGTGTCGTTATTATATGAATTGTTGCACGGCCGTGGGGGACTTTGGCAGCCACACCTTGGACCCTACTCAACCTAATAGATTGGCCTTCGTCGTTTCTTGCCTTATTTTCTTTTTTGATTATTTCTTTATGATTGTATGTTTAACAGCTTATTTTGCCATAAAAGTTAATTATGTAATGTGTTATTAGAATTTTCATGAAAGTGACTTAAGTAAATGTATCATTTTGAGCATAAAAAATAGAAAGAAAACCCCACTTTGGTTTTTTTTTTCTTTCATCCAATATAGTAACTAATATTTTGCATGTAAATGATAAGTTCTAAATTACGAAGTAATATTAGACCACTCTGAACCGTTGTTCCTACTGACACGGTCAGTTTTTGTTAACTCAGTGTCATGTCAACTGACACCAAACTGACTAAATCACTGCCAACAGTTACCCTTCGGTCAGTTTTTCCTGGACCCCACATATTTTATAAAAATAGTACAATTACATTTAATAAGAAAAAAAAACAATACAAAATAGAACACGATTATAAAAAAAAAAAAAAAAAAAAAAAGAAAAAAAGATTGATAAAAAAAAGATTGATTTTTTATTAAAGTGGGGTCTACTTTTATACCACTCCTTCATCCATTTTCTCCTCTCAAAATCGATGAAGACCACTACTTCAACCAAACCGATGAAGAAGGGATGAAGTCGGTGTCATCGGTCTAGCAACCGATGAAGAAGGGATGAAGTCGGTGTCATCGGTCTAGCAACCGATGAAGAAGGGATGAAGAAGGGATGGAACCATTGGGGCCCGTCTTATGATGGATTTGTCTAATATATGTTCACAAGACACATCTTAAAACATTAATTCGATCATTAATTACACCGAAAGTTTTTTTTATAAACACATTTGCATTTAATATACATTATATATAAAGAAAATATAACTTTAATAATTTTTATATTTTTAAACAAATAAGAAGATTTTAGATTCATTTTGCGTCATACAATATGTATGACACACACATTGTAGAAAAACAATATTATAATACCTAAAAGATTCAAGTGATAAAATCCTATAGATTTGAATATGGTAATATCATTTTAGGTTGTCGAACCATGAATATCATTAAAAAAAATTCTGTAATCTTAACTTTATCTCTATATCTATATATGTCAGAATCGATTCACTTAAACACTTAAATGAATTGAAGATTTAGATCTAAACAAATGCAATTTGTATTGCAACGGATAAACACAAATTGTATGAACAAGGTTATGATTAATAAGTTATATGAAACATTAAACTTGATGAACAAATAACAAATTAATTAACAAAGCCTCAATTGAATTGTATTAATTTCAGAGAAATTACAATGGTGTTTTTCACATACAATCAACGTTACGAACACAATTCACAAAGGAACTATTTTATAGTCCTTGAGGAAGTTGAGGCTACCACGCTAAGATCTAGTAAAGATTACAATCGATTAAACCTATACAAAAATCTATAGCCCATGCTCTGCAAACAGTTTGATCTCAAATCAAACTATGCTACCAACTAGTTACCAACTCTCTGATTAATCACGTGAAAGTACTTTAGTTGTTGGTGATCTTTAGTTGTGGATCTTCATCATCTATCGTCGTTGATGATTACCCCGTCTCTACCGATCAGTTGGAGAAGATGAGTTTCTACTGATCAGTATGTAGCTACTGATCAGTTTCTCCAGGCAGACTAGCTACTGATCAGTTCTACTCCTTCTGGATACTGATCAGTACTTTGGGACAAAAGAGTTTGCTTCACTACTGATCAGTAGACAAAGGTCTTTACTACTGATCAGTAGCAAAACATAATTAGTATATATTTTGACCCAACAATATATGTAGAAAATTGTGAATGGTACATTGATAGTTGTCTTATATATAATCGGTATGATTAATGTGTTCAGATATGAAAACAACGATGAGTAATTCGTTAAGTTACTAGTCATATTAATCTCCCATATCATCTCACAATGCCTATGATGTTGAGAAATTGTTTTAAGAAAATCTCATTCACCACATGAAACAAAAATACTAGAAAAATTTTAAGTGTGAGGAAAATCCTATGTGTTTTGTACTTTCTTTGCTTTGGAGGTATCCATTATCCAAGTCTTGAATCTTGTATAGTGTATAAGATTCACATAAAGATGTTCTTTTAACCTAATAATCTCGTTTTTTTACTTATCTATGAGAAAACATTATTGATTGATTGAATTTGACATTATGATTGATTTGATTGCTTTGTTGGTTACTAGATTTGGCCTTTTTACATCCATACAATTTCTATTATATGTGCATGCATCGCTCCTTTCCATTCATTTTCATATCATAAACCATTTTACAATTATTACGAAGGTATTAATTCGTATATTGATACCTATAACAAAAACTGTTTAATACAAATTATAGCTTCAACAATGTTTTTCTCAAAAGTATAATATACGGAATATCATTCTATTATAAGCTAGGGCGGGCTAAGTGAAATGTAACAAAATGATGTAAGAACAAGATTTTTTTTTAAATATCTAATATTAAAACCGGTTATACGTCAGTAAAAATATGGTCTGTTACATCATTTGTTTATACACGTTCGTTTAAGAAAAGACATAATATATCATTAGCAACAGTTATCGTAGTTTTATTTGCTCTAGCTAATCATACATGCAAATAACCTGAAACAAAAAAAAAATAAGTTTTAGTGACAACAAAATTTAGTTACGACTTTTTTAAGTTACTAATATCTTTATGTAATCACCATTAGAAAATGATCACTAAATCTGGTTACTAAACAACATTAGTGACAAAAAAAATAACCTTATTTGATCTCTAATAAAAATATTTGGTCAATAATGAGTAAGTGACGAAATTTTGGGTCACGACCATTTTTCTTTTTAATGGTTGCAGCTAGTGATCGTAACTAATATCTAACTTTACACACTAGCTAGTTTTTATCAAACATATGTTTAATAATTGAATATGGGAAAAACAACAAACAATAAATTACTCTATTGATCGTGTGTGTGATAAAGAGAGAGAGAAAGATGGTGTGAATATTTTCCTTAAATACCCACCATCTAAATCATTTCTTCTCCATTCTCATAGTGTCTCTTTGTGTGTGTGTGTAATAAAATGGGAGCATGGAGAAGAGGTGTCGTTGTTGGCCGAAGCTCGGCCGGACGAAGGAAGAAGAAAGCGAAAGCATTGGTCGTGTTGAACCGTAAGTCCATGGAAAAGAAGCTAAGGCAACTACATAGAATTATACCCGGTGGTGGTGGTGGAGAAACCGAAGTGGACAACTTGTTCCACAGAATCGCAACTCATATCGTCCTACTTGAATCTCGTGTGGATCTTTTAAGAAACATTTACTCCGTTTTTAGCCCTCTATAATTCATTCAACTATTTCCTTCTTCTATATAAGTCAAATTCAACGTATTAATTATTGTTTTTTTATGGAACGTAAATAAATTGTTGGGTAATTTAAGTAAGCAACCAGTAGTATGTAAATGTAGATTTTGAAATTTAAAGTGTCTTGTGTTTTTTCCGTATAAAGATTAGTATTATTGATGTTTGTTTTGTATGTGTGATATTTGTTAAAGAATATGTATAATTTTATATGTATTTGCCAGAAATTATATCTTTCCAAAAAGATCTAGTATTAGTGCATACATGGATTACAGGATAATGATGTGAACTGTTTTCTTGATTCACAAAAGTCATTTTAAACGGTATGGACCATGTTAATTTTTATGTCGTATTTTAACTAAGGTTTCTAACCTCTTTAAATAAACACCTTGAGATAGTCAAAGAAAGTTTGAAAATGGATACGGAGGTATCGGTTAGGCCGCGGACATCATAGTCAAAAACGTCAGTTTTTCCTATAAAGAGGAGTGAACATGGATCCTCCACCATTTACTCGTATATATACTTTATAAAAAAATTATATTATTCATGAAATGATAACGTGAATCAATTTAATTGATTGTTCTATGTGTAACAATATTAATATTAATATTAATAGTAATGATATAAAAGTAATTTACTAATTTTGACTTCCAAATTTTCACAAAGTAAATGTTTTAAGTGTTTTATTGGATACCAAAAAAAAAAGGATTACCTATCTGTTCGATCTATCATTATCTCATAAAAATTGTATGAAAATAATAAATCCTCCTAATTTCTAGGCCTATTTATCCTCAATGTTAGTGATTGTGGAAAAATGACAAATCCTTCTAATTTGAATGCTTGTTTATCATCCTAGCTATATAATTTGATCATGGCGTTTGAAAAAATTAATAAATTAGGTGGTGAAAAAGAGTTCATGGATGTAGTCAAGTGGTTAAAAGGATAAATAAGAGGATGATTTATGAAGATATGACAATAATGTTCAAAAATTTATACCTTTGGTCTTACACAACGGTTTTGCATGATCGATTAGGATTTATGTAAATACAGCCATATTTATGTCGATTAAGATTTATCAAAGAATATTGTATATATAAAACAATAAGAACAATAACACAATAACTATTACCATCAAGCCTCAATCTATTAATCGACGAACAAATTAACAAACATGTTTCTCTTAATACAATGATCTATAAAAGACCTTGAGGCTAAACCTAGTTTTTCTAGGAAACATCTAACAACACCAGCCTCAATCTATTTGATCAGAATATACGTGTTTCTTCTCTTTACAAGGATCAGTCTTGACCTTAAGGCTGAACAAAGGGGAACGATCTCAAGTGGTGAGATCGTTTGGTGTTTTCCTAAAGAATAAACATGATGAAAACCACACACCTTTACAATGTCTAGAAATCTCTTTATATGTAGAGTCTCATACGACTTACATAAGGAAACCTAGTTATATTATGAGACTAATTCTTTTAGATCTTTATCTTGAAAAGCAAGTCTTCCATAACCTTAGCCACAGTAGTAACTGAGTTGCAGTAGTAACACCATCGTGCAGTAGTAACTGGCTCTTGCAATATTAACCAGATAACCTTGCAGTAGTAACTTCATCGTGCAGTAGTAACTATGTTCTTGTAGTATTAATTGTGCAGTACTAAATGGCTCTTGCAGTAGTAACAATGCAATACTAACTGTGCAGTAGTAACTATGTTCTTGTAGTATTAACTGTGCAGTACTAACCGTGTTCATTTGAACTGTGCAGTACTAATTGTTGTATGCAACTCTAGAATAACAATCTCAACCATTTAATCCTAACAATCTACCCCTAAACTTATGTTTTTTACATGTAAATCAATAAGTTTCTTCAATGCAAATTGTAATTAAAAATGTTATCAAAACTACTATTTCTTCTTGTCTTCTTCATGGTTTCCTTGATGTAAATTATCAGTTTATATTTTGTCTCATCAAATCAATAATATGGATAATAAATTATCCCAACAGGTTCTTTCTTATACATGATAGTAGTCTCATCGAGTCCGTATAATGAATAGACGTTTTCTATACCTAGGTATTTCTTTAGATACATTTAGTTACTTTATAACTATTGAGAAACTTGACTTTCTATATCTTATATATATTGTTATATTAAAACTATCAATAATATGATTTTTTTTGTGTATGTGTTTCTACGCACATAATTCGGCATTATTATCATTACGCTTTAAGTGGGTTATTCTATTCTACTTCTTAAAAAGAAAAGAGCTTAAATCAAATTACTTAATAGCATGACAATACATTTATACAAAAACTTCTACCTCAAGCACACGCAACGAAACAGTAGACATGACCAATATGTTTAGTATTTTCTTACTAGTTATTTGTGTGGACTATTTTAGTATAATATCCTCACCCAATTTTAGTAAGAAATTGAACAAACTCGACAAAATGGAAGAGAAAGAAGACTTGATATTATCATAAGAGTTAATTACATAAATCGTCCCTATAGTTTATCCAAAATTATGGATTTCGTTCCTAAGTCTAAAAAGTTGCATAAATCGTCCAAGTTTAGAAATAAATTACGTTTTTCGTCCCTAATTACTAATTTGCACCCGTAATTGGGGCAAACTTTGGGGACCAAATCCGTGATTGAGGAAAAACTTTAGGGATGAAATCCGTAATTGGAGCAAATCTTAGGGACGAAAAAGGCAATTAGTTTCTAAAAGTGGATGATTTATACAACTTTTTAAACTTAGTGACAAAATTCGTAATTTAAAATAAACCTTAAAGGCGATTTTTATAATTAACTCTTATCATAAATATCCAAAAATTATCATTTTGGTAAAGCAAATACATAGATGCACTTCTATGAACGTGGAAAAGTCAAAATAAGTTATTTTAGGCCTTATAAAAAGAAAATTGATTCTTGAACCCTTTTCACACTTATGTCATTTCGAGGAACTTCGAAAAAGTGAATGTTATTACGAATTACCTATTCATGTCATTTCGAGGAACTTCGAAAAAGTGAATGTTATTACGAATTACCTATTCGGGTACTAACCCTCTTTCTTTCTGGAAAATACAATTTTACTTCTATTTTTGTTACATCAAACAATCTCGACCTTCTTTTTATTAGTGCGCATGATGGTTTACAAAGATTTACCAATCATTTATATCTATTTCAATGAAAGTTAACTATAATTCATTTAAATAGGATTAAATAAAAATAAAAATTTATAAACTATAGTAAATGTTGGAATGATACAGAAAAGTTGTTGTACATTGACACATCAAATATCATGAAATATGATACACAAAAATTGTGCTGAAACAAATATTATACACACATTGACATTGACACAAGTGACATTACCATACGATTTTCTACACTTTATATAAATATATGACTCTTAAAATAAACTCTTCTTGCAGTTTATAAAGTCCTTATAAGAACTTAAGAGAAATCAACAAAAGACTAATGAAAATAAGATACATATACAAATATGTAAATGAAGACTTGTAGATGGAGTACGTATACATATGTAAGTATTGGTGAACAAAACGAAAGTATATGAGGTTTGTTTATATGGTAAATTTTAGGGGGTGTTTGTTTAGGTTTATATAAGGAGCTTATGACTTATTGACATTTCGCCTTATGTTTCATAAACCCGAATTTTTCGGCTTATGTAACCGTTTATGGACTTATTACTGTTTAATGTTTATTATGACGTAATAAATAGTATAAGCCCATAATTAGTTAAATAAGCCGGAAAATCTGGGTTTATGAAACATAAGCCGAAATGCCAATAATCCATAAACCGTTTATATAATCCCAAACAAACACCCCCTAATTGTTTGAGTAAAAGTGAATAGTTTGCTAGACTTCTGTTTTAAAGTTCATACTGTATCTTTCTTAAGTTTGTACTAATCTTTTTTTTATTAACGATTTACAATGGCTAAAATAAAAACCCTAAACCCTAAACCCTAAACTCCTCAATACTTAAAGTGGTTAAAAAATATGTAGCTTTATAGTGTCCCAATTCGCTTGTTGGAGTTGATGTTCGTTGACGGTTTATAGCTTCTTCAAATAAAGTATTATAAAGGTTTATATTTATGTACCAACTCCTACGAGATGTTCCAACCCGCATTTACTCAACAAGGGTTATATTCTTGACCATATTTTTCGCAATAAAATACAATTAATTCATCAAAATGGTCTTCAAATTTTAAAAGTTCCTTTGTGATATATTATGTGCCCGCCGTTAAGTGTATATCTAAAATTTTCCAAAATTATTGTGATTAAAGTTTGTAGGCCGTCAATAATTAAACATTGATTTAGTAAGACGGAATAAGTAAAAATCAAAGGCAAAGTTACCGAGTGTATAAATTTCTTTTTGACAACTCTAACCATTTTTCTAAACATTGGATATGAGGAGGTTTCAAATTGTTTTAATTTTTCGGTCATTACATAAATAAGTTTAGAACTAACGAGATAATTAGGTATTATATACACCCGATAATATAGTAGTAGCCTCTTTAAAACTACTAAAAACGAAGTTAAATCATTTAGTTGATCCCAATCATAATCTAAAATTGCTACGTACTTATTTTTAGCGACTAACACGTCATTAAAAGCATTTAAAGTACCGTATTATATTATTGTACAATTTTTTCAAACATAGTTTGAGTGGAATTCCACCTAATATTATTATCCAAAACTCAAAACCCCCGCTCCTAACGACTAGTTAACGGTCATAATTTTTCCATCTTTAAAAACCCGGTTTTATGAGAAAACTGAATCCGATCTAACCGGTTCAGTTATATAAAAACCAGTTGGGTTTTAAAAAAAAAAGGCTATTGTTGTAACTTATAATAGAAAATGTTAACAATGGGCCATATACATTGTATTAGAGAATGGGCCTTTAGCCTAAAACCCTACCCACATATTAAAAAGAAACCCTAAAAGTGGTTACACCTCCTATCTTTCATCCTCGGGCACATTTGTTCATCGGAGAGATCTTCAGCCATGGTAACCTTACTCACATCATCTTAGGGTTTCGATTATTAAGCTGTAATAAATCATTTATTTTGTACTAGTCACAGTTAATTAACTGGATTCTCAATAATTTCTTATTACTTTTCCTTGTTAAATAAGATTTATCTATCGTTTTCTATCTGTTAATTCCAAAAGTTAGATTTTTTTTTTTTTTTTTTTTTTTTTTTTTTTTTTGTTGTGACAATAAGTTTTCCAGTTTGCTATTTAGTGTACAATTTAATCATTATATGTTGCTCCTAATTTTAGGTTGTTTTTAGTCATGCAATAAATTTATATTGTTTATCGATCGATATCGATAACTGTTAGGTTTTAGGAGATTACATATCTTAGGTACATACTACCCATTTTGTTTTTCTTAAGTTTTTTTTAGCTATTAGTAACATTGAATCACTTAATTACTGTTGTTATCATTTTATAAGAGATACCGTCTTAAAACATCGTTTGCGTAGTTTATAATTAGTTTTTGTTTAATACAGGTGAATGTTCCTAAGACTAAGAAGACTTACTGCAAAAACAAGGAGTGCAAAAAGCACACCTTGCATAAGGTGACTCAGTACAAGAAGGGAAAAGACAGCTTGGCTGCTCAAGGAAAGCGTCGTTATGACAGGAAACAATCCGGTTATGGTGGACAGACCAAGCCTGTCTTTCACAAGAAGGTCTATTCATTATCCCATCTTTTTATTTGTTCTGTGTTTGCTTTTAATGTACTTTTAGGTTGCACACAGTTATGTTATCGGGTTATCTAAGTTTAACTTGTTGGGATTGTTTTTTTTGGGTTTTAAATAATCGTTTTGAGACTCGAGATTGTTAATGGTTTCTCCCAGAGGGTTGTAAAACTGTCTTTTGTGCTTAGAGTTTAAATTATAAATAAGACGTTTTAAATTGGCACAAGCTATTGAACACTCATTTTTAAATCGTCTAATCTGATCAACTTTTGCTCTTCCGCTCAACCAAAGTTATTATATGTGCGCTTTAAGTGATCCCAGGCTTTAAAGCCCATCAAGCCCAGCTCTTGGGGCTTTTTTAAGGTCGACAACTCGACATCAATGAAGTTCACTTAGGCGCTGCGGTTTGGGCCATTACTGAAGCCCATTAAGGCGCGCCTGTATGAAAATTTTTGGTTTTCTCAATTTTTTAATCTTTCTTTAATTTGGACCGTTAATACAACCTAACCCCAACAGATACTTTCAACTTTTTAATCTACACCGGGAATACTAAGAGATTTACTAATCCCAACCTAAAGAAAACGGGTATATATTCAATTGTCTAATTGCTAGACTGATTTGCCTAGGTCTTTTGTTTTGTTTCTATACTTTTGAATTGTTTAGCTGATGCATGACTAGGATTCTAGTTGCTAGATTTACGCATCGTTAACATTACTTGATGATGTTTAAACTGATTAGTTTTGATTAATATTAGTATGTTACTTGTTCGGTACTTCTCAATTTGCATTATTACATATATTCTTAGTGTTTTTATTAGAATGCGCCTTATGTATGTCAAGCCTGCGCTTGAACTTGCGCTTCGCGCTTCAAGCCCAAGGCACCTATGCGCTTTTGTGCGCTTTGTGCTTTTAATAACTTTGCCCTCAACAGGCAAAAACCACCAAGAAGATTGTGTTGAGGTTGCAGTGTCAGAGTTGCAAACATATGTCCCAACACCCTATTAAGGTTATATTTCTACTTTGATGAATCTTTAATTGTTTGATTATTTAAAGTTACGGCAACCGGTTTGGGTAAATTGGTAAACAATGAGTTTCGATCAAACTGATATCTTTATGAAACTTGGTCGAAAACAGCCTCTTTTTGAATAAGTTGGTTGAAGTTTTCATCTACAGTTTTAATTATGTTTCCTAATGTTTTGTGCAGCGATGCAAGCATTTTGAGATTGGTGGAGACAAGAAGGGCAAGGGAACGTCACTGTTTTAAGCGATTATGTGTTGTTTTGATATAATATTTAGACTTATAAATGTTAAATCTCTTTCCAGATATTATGCACCTATGTGTTTGGTTGTCACATTTAGTTTTCTGTTGTTGGATTTCATGTTGCGTGACATGTTAATGAAAATCTGTTTTTTGAAGTCTTTGAGAGTTATAATATGGTTCTTAGATGCTGCACAATTGGAATTGACTTGTATCCGTCTCAATGTTGCTAGTTTGGTTAAACTGTTGAATTTGTTTTTCAGCTTACTGGAGTCTTAGATGATTATCTTTTTCCCGTAAGGTTTACTCTACCCACATCAGAAACCAATATTTTTGTGCGATATACTACAAAACCCTTTTACTTGTGGTTGACCCATGACAATTCCATAGCGTGGTTCATGCTAATCATGGCAAGGAGGTCATCAATTTGCTTTTCTGATTTTCGATAAATGTTTAGAGATCACTATGGATAAACATAAGGTAAATACTTTAAGCGAGCGCTCTTTCAAGAACAAGATAAGCATGTCTAATATAAAATTGTCATTTTTTTGTTAAGTCTTATTTTAATTTTGATCTTTCAAGTGTGTTTGATCTTGTTGCTTTCATATTCTAATTGGCCTATATTTGCTTATTTGCATGTATGTTTTCTTTGCTCTCTTTTAGGTGTTCACTATTCCTTGTTCATTTAGGTTATCCCGACAAATGTTATAGTCGTTGTTCATTCCATTCCTCCTAACCCATTATAACAGTCATACAGCAAACGAAAACAGAAAACAAACATGGAGTAAACTGTTTCATTCGTTGTTCATTTAGGTTATCCCAGCCAATACTCAAACATTAACAATTAAACATAACGATAACATATTAGTTCAAATTTCATGTAGTCAAGTACTTAAAAGTTCAAACATTAACATATTACTTCAAATACGTCAAAGTTTAAATAGTTTAAAGTTGACCTTTTTGACCGATTTGAAATGAGTTATAGTCCGACTCTTTACCAATAGTCCGTTTTTTTGGCCGAATATTGTTTAATTTGCATTTGAGCAGTAATAGGTTTAGGTTCGAAACGTAATTCTGTGTTTAGGGCTTTTTTGCTTTAATTATGTTGTGATTCATGTGCTTTTAGATTTGTAAAGTTACGTTTTAATACTACTTGTTCGATTGGTTTAAAACTACCATAAATCAAACTCAAACTTTGTTTAAGCTAGTGATCTAAACGACGAGATCAATTCGTTCAAAACAGAAGCTTTCATCTTTCATGTTTCACTAAATAGTGATGTTGAGGTTTGTGTATAAAGAAAGCTTTGCCTATTGCGACGAAGTAGAATTCTACAAGAGCAATAAGGAACTTGTAATTTGTGAACGATGGGGCAACACGGGTTTTGATAGTTCTGTTTATCCTTGTATCAGTTACTTAGGTCTAATAGTTTTGTCACCGACATATTTTTCGATGTGAAACGGGCACCGACCTTCAAAAGACCGAGGTTTTAGGCACATAAAGACGAGACTAGCCCTGCCCTGGTTAGTGGTAATTAAATGACATTTCTAAACAGGAAGTATCAGCTATATATCAATCAAACATGATAACAACGTCAACATTAACTTTTGTACCATCACCAGCAACTTGAGGAATTCAACATGATTAATAAACGCGAAAGCAATTAGACATTTCTGCCCATAATAAAAACCGGCGTCTTATTTAGCCAAATAATCTTGTAAAGATCAAAACACATTCAAAAAATTCAAAGCAAACAATAGATGCGATGCCGACACCAATTCTTCCTTGAGTTGATATTGAGATCACAGAGGACCCGGAAATACCCCATTCTCCCTCTGCTCATTCCACTTGTCAACCTGCAGCACCATAACAAATGAGTTACTTTAATTAAAAACATACGTCTCTAGCCACACTAAATAACAACGGTTGGTCAAAAATACAAAAGGCATACGTTTGTAAATATAGATTAAATTTTGAAGACTATGCCATGAAAATCTAAAAAAAGAGGCTGGGGTTTAAAAGGATCAAAATCCAAATGAGAAACTAGCAAATTGCTCACCCATTCACCCGGGCAAAGTGACCGATAGAATTTAGCAAACTTTTCACATTCAGCAGCATCATCACCCTTTGCTGCCACACATCTGCAGGAGTTCAAAAATTAACAATGTAAGCAAATTGTTCAAAAAAAGGATTATGTGTCTTGCTTCAAATACAGTAATCGTAATAGTATATAACGTAAAAATATGATATATCAGCAGACTCATGAATAACTAGGGCTTCTTGTTAACAAGTTTTTCCAAATATAAACTCAGATGATAGTCCCCAATTTGTAGACAAACAGTCTCAAACCTATTCCAGAATTCAGATTAAGAAACTCTCTTGTATTATCTTAATATCGTTATGGTGAAAGTGGTTAATTATTGAATCAAGAATCATGCATAGCTTTATTGTTTCTTAAGTTCAAGCGGGGATTTATTAAAATAAAATTAATCTCTAGTTGGCCTCTTCGTTTCAACTTTGAGCCTCATCAAGCTAAAACCAATAACCGATGCTCAACTTTTGGTTTGCCCTCAACCACATACAGTCAAAGGTTTCTTTTCACTGTCTATATTTTTAGCCTAGTATTTTCAATTAGATCTCATCAAACATCAACCTACGTTGTCAGTTTTTTTGCATCTCTTTTAAAGTTTAACTGCGATCATTTACTTCTGCTTCAAAATCTCAAGGTTTTATTATTAGCTAGAGTGAGTCTGGACCAAGAGATTCTTAATCTCTCGTTAATATGTCAAATTTGCATGTCGAAACTATCAATTATAGTTGGTGATGTTCAAAGTTGCAACTTTCAAGATGCTTATGTAAAATTGATGAAGGCCCCAATCCTGAAGCAAGTTTTGGGACGGGAAGTTTACGAACTAGTTCTACTATTCAGGTTCAAGTTCAAATCTTACAGTTACAGAACATTGTAATTTCAAGTTCATGGGAACCGGGTTCAAGGATTGCTTTACATCTTTTGAATCTTAATGTTGTGTTATTGACATATAGTGGAAACATATCGCCTCCCTCATTTATACCTTAATTTGATCTACAAGTTACTATTCAATATGAGTTCATCATTTGCCCAATTATAAAGAAGCACGGAAAAACGAACCCAACCTCCTAAATTATTAGAGTCAGCTTGAATTCATACAAAATATACATAATATAATTAATAGACTATATCTCCATAAAACATCATATAATAAATTGCGTTGATGTACTAATGTGATAGCATACCTGTGAAACTCTACATAGCGAGTAAAGCAATGTCTGCTTTGGTTGGTTGTTGGGAAACGGTAGTCACCTGGGGCAGTCTTCAATTCGATCTGAAGACAAAATGAAAGAAAATCAAATACCCCTACATTACAAGTAGCAAAGGCCAAGGGTAGCTGATATCATATAAGAGGTCGAACACAAATAACTTAAACTGAAAACGGGAATGGTACAATGAGAGTGTTTTATAGTAAGTCATTCGTTTGTCTATAGTTAAAGCAGTATATTTTCCCAATCTACTGAAAATTTGCTCTTTTGTCAGTAATCGTTACCAATATAAGAATATAAAGCATACAAGATATATGGCCACCAGAGACTTTTTGCCCAGGGTAATACAAATTCCAATGTCCCGATAAATTTTAACGATATCCTTACGCAACACAAAGTGAAGAGACAGCCACAACCACGAGAAAATATGAGCTAATACTTATGAGGGTTAAGCTTAAAGGATTCTAGAAGATTTCTAATAATCGTTTATCGTGTTTAATATCGTAATTTCAGTTTTATCAACAAAAAGTATCCAATCATCACACATTACAGGACTCAAAATCATCAAACTCAATAAACAACATGTATTTGAATATCTTAAATAACAATATATCATCAATAAAAAAAAAACAAGGAATTTCAAAAAATGTTAATTATTCAACAGAATTCCATTTCACAAATTATTCAAAACTAAACTAATCGTGAATCTATTATATACAGATCGAAAAATAAAATAAAAACCGAATATTATAATCGAGGATGAAATGATACACAGATCGAATCAGAAACAAATTGTTAATAAAATTCATTAAATATAAGCAGAAATATGAATGAATATTGAATACCTCAGCCATGAATGAATGATTTGCTTGATTGATTTGAAATGAAAATGGATATTTAAGGGCACCGAATTTGGGCGTTTGACGAGGATCCAAACGATGAAATCTTACACCTTCACCCCTTTTACTTTATCAAACACTTCGTTTTTGGTTAAACGGGTTATGTTTAGAAATTATTTGAGATCAACTCGTAAACTATTCGAAATCTACTCGATTTAATCGAGTAGAGTTCGAGCTCGAGCTACTCGAGTAAACTTTTGAGTCTAGTTCGAGTTCAAGTTCTAAGATACTCAACTCGTTAGGCTCGTGAGTTTATCGAGCTTTTACTAAATTATAAAAATTTACCCTTTAATTATATACATGCAATTACTAAATTATTGTTACTATATAAGTTCATACGTATATGAAGCAAGTCGAGTCGAACTTATATAACGATTATTTATTGAGCTCGAGTTTAAAACGTATAATCAATCGAGCTCGAATCAAGTTTCGAGCACGAGTTTTGGTAATCGAGTCGAGCTTGAGCATAAAATTTAAAGCTCGAGTTTCGAGCACGAGTTCGAGCTTGACGATACCCGACTCGACTCGACTCGTTTAAACCTCTAATTGAAAATAAGAATTTACTAAAAAATAAGCTACTCTAAGTAGTTTAAAAAATGGTTTGTGCTTATAATTTGATAATTTACATATATAGCATGTATAAAATTTGTCTTTTTATATTATTATATATTTTTTTGTCATTTAACAATTTTAATCTCTAATTCCAGCTACTCTTTCAAACACACATTTACAAAAATAAAAGTTTCAACATTCAATTCTTAATACAAGCTTTAGCTACAAGCTAATTTTACCAAACATACTCGTTTCGTTTTAAACCGAAAATGAATAGTATCTTGACCATTGTTTAGGTTCTAGATTTTCTCATTTTCATTTTTTGGTTTTTTTTGTTAGCTCATGTCTGTTCAAATTTATATTTATAATTTATTCAGAAAAATAATATCGAATAACACTAGTCATTGATATTATACTAGTCGCTATTTATTGCTCAATTTGATTCAAACCTGTTGAATCTTAAAACAACTTTGAGCTAAAAGTTATAAGCTCTCATAGGTTTACTGAGTTATTACAAGTACTTGACACATCCAAATATGGGGATATTGTCGAGTTTTTGAAATCGGTTCAACTTCTAATAGATTTGATCAATGAGCAAGTATTCTAAGTGTTTTAATTTCGGTCGATGAGCAAGTATTCTAAGTGTTTGTTTCACTTTAGCATAAAAGTCTAATTTCAGTCGAGTTTCACTTCAGTATAATCTAATTTCAGTCGAGTTTCACTTTAGTATATGATCTTGTGAGTTAATACAGGTATTTGATTCAACCCAATAGGGGGATATTGTTGAGTCATTGAAATTGGCTCAACTTCTAATAGATATGATCGACGAGCTAGTTTTTTAATCCAAGTGTTTTAACTTAAACATATGTTGTATTAAGAGTTTCGTTGGAAGCAACTCATGTGTGTCAAGTAGCTAAATATACCCTTCAAGGTAATTAAGCAAAGTTACTATTAACGAAGTAAATTTTGAACGGATTCATGTAGGAATATCCAAATTATCACGATAATTAAGATTAATATTTGATCAAACTGATAGCCACAATTTATTCAAGAGACTTATACATCGCAACGAGGGGTAGACTTGCATATGCCAACAATGTCCTTGAATCTTATTCATACTGTATTTTATGAAAACTCATAAAGATACATTATTATACATATTTTATAAGATTAAATCCTGAAACGATAAATAAATAAATAAAATTAGTCGAAAATCATGTAAAAGGTATATAAATATAAATAATTAATAAAGATAAAGTTAGGAATTACTGGTGATATTCTATGTTAATTCTTCCGGCATCAGGATCAGCAATCTTTGCAAATGCTTCTTGTGAAAGGTCAAGCTGGTCGCCTGCGCATCCAGGACAAAGATCAACAACTGTAACATCGATAGTATTTCCTCTACATGGTCGTGGAACGCCTGCGTTAGTTCCCCCAGTGCAACGCACACGATACCTCCTCCCACATGCACCTTTGTTGGAAAACAAGCCACTGTTTGCTGCAACAATCATTGTACCTCGACCTTGGTAGCCATAACATGATGATGCTACAAAGATAATGAAAAACTCAAAATAACGCAAAGGGGATAAATATTAATTTAGTTCGTTTTTGATCAATCAATGTACTTACGAACATAGGGTGGAGTATAGAAAGTTGCTTGACCAGTTATTGCATGAGCAATAGAGGTAAGACAAGCTAGAATTGCGATCAAGATCAACGATCGGCACATCAAACCCATGTTCGACGACGAAAACACTAAATTTTGCTTATTAAGAAGTTGGCTTAATGGGTGAAGAGAAGCATAAAAGACCTTTCCTTTTATAGATAGGAAAACTTAACGTTAATGATAATAAGATGTGCAACAATTTTATTGAATTAAAAAAATACCAAACATTTAAATAATCATCTATATTTTTTAAGGGTTTTTTTTTGTCTACTCTAATGAGACTTTTATTTCTTGCCAGGACGAAGTGATCGAAAAATGCATAATTTGTCGTACCTGTATGTAGTGGCGGAGACAAGGAGAGTCTGATTAATGGTTCTCGATCCTAATCAACGAGCTATAATTCTATAGAAACTTTAGTTGTAACCCAACTCCAATCTAAAAAATATATAACAAGCCTCCTAATTTATATGTGTTATGGGTTGTTTAATAATACATAACGGACCCCCTACTGATATGAAATCCTTTGTTTCGCCTCTCTATATCCGATCGCACATTACATAGGATACGGTTATAAACCAAACAAGTAGTATTGAAGAATTTATATATTCTTTCATTACACTAATGTCATGTACGATTGGTAACCGGTTATAAACCAAACAAGTTACACAAACGACATTTAGGGGGTGCTTGGTTAGGGGTAATGGGGGGTAACGGAGGGTAATGATAATGATTGATGGAGGTTGGTTTGTTATATTGTAGTTAATCATTGCACAATAATAGGTAATACTCCATTATATTCCAAATCAGGGTTATTCATAAACTACCCATTGGATTCCATAGTATTCCTTTTCTCATTAACTACTCATTGAACCAACCGCCCTATATATATATATATATATATATATATATATATATATATATATATATATATATATATATATATATATATATATATATATATATATATATATATATATATATATATATTTTCTCATAACTCTAACCAATTAAATTTTATGTATGATTTATTCATTTTATCTTAATTTGAAAGTAATTGAAATCATAATGACAAAATACGATTACTAAATGGGTATAACGACCTGTTTGGTAAGAGTTTTTTCTGAGCTTTTATTTTCTCAAAAAAACTTATTCATATAACATTTGTTTGGGTACTTGAGCTATAAACTTTTATTTTAAAACAAAAAAAGAATGACTAATAGACTTAATTTATAGACCTAATGTATTGCATGATTGTACATTATGCATCGAAAGTATAACATGTTTTCTCTTTTCTCAAATCCAATGCATAATGGACAATTATATAATGCATTAGGTCAATTTGTAGTTCTACAAATTAGGTCTTTATATCAAGTCTTAAATAGAAAAGCTGGAAAATAAAAAATTAGTTTAAGAAGTTTTTTTAAGCTAGCCAGAGCTTTTAAAATGTAAAATTATATATATATATATATATATATATATATATATATATATATATATATATATATATATATATATATATATATATATATATATATATATATATATAGTGAATGGTTTATGCGAGAACTCATTATTTTGCGAGAACTGCGAGAACTCTCACAAAAAATGTTAAATCACGTTTCACTTTGTTCATTCACATGCAAACTCTTTTGGAGATTAATAATCAAGTAAATATAAACGTAAAAAACTAAAAAAAAATCATATAAAATGACGTAAAAAATTTTCGTTCATATATGAACTCATTTTTTGAAAAAAAAACGTTCACATGTGAACAATTCTAAATACGCGTGATTTCATACAATTTTTTTTAATTTTTCATTTATATTTTTACTAGATTTTTAACATTCAATAGTTTTTACATGTTAATAGACATAATTACATGTTAATTGACACTTTTTTTAAGAGTTCTCGCAGTTCTCGCAGAAATAAGAGTTCTCGCATGAATCAGTCCCTATATATATATATATATATATATATATATATATATATATATATATATATATATATATATATATATATATATATGGGTAAATGTTAGCTACATCATAATGTAGCCAACCCCCTGCATTTGGGGATAAAAAAACCCCGATTATATGCTTCTAAACTTAATTATTTAATAATTTCCTTTTATTCCAAAAAAATCAATGCAAGATTACATTGAAAATGTAGCTATGTTAGCTACATGCAAATGTAGCCAAGTTATGCCTATATATATATATATATATATATATATATATATATATATATATATATATATATATATATATATATATATATATATATATATATATATATATATATATATATATATATATAGGGTGAGGTTCGGGTAAGAACAGCCCAAAGTATATGAACGGTAAGAACAGTTGCTGACCGTCCGATTAAGTGATGATCATCAGCAGTACCCTTACTACTGATCAGTAGTAACCTTACTACTGATCAGTAGAAGGGTAAAACTGATCAGTAGAAGGGTAAAACTAATCAGTAGAAGGGTAAAACTGATCAGTAGAAGGGTACTACTGATCAGTAGTAAGGTTACTACTGATCAGTAGTAAGGTTATTGCTGATGATCATCACTTAATCGGACGGTCAGCAATTGTTCTTACCGTTCCTATACTTTGGGCCGTTCTTACCCGATCCAGTTCCTATATATATATATATATATATATATATATATATATATATATATATATATATATATATATATATATATAGATCGAGGTTCAAAAGAATCCCTAATTCTATAGAGATCCAGGGATCTTTTTCTAACCACCTATTTTTCCTTATATCTTTGTTTTTTTTTTTTTTTTTTACTTTTTTTCTAAATTTTTTTTTTTTTTTTTTTTCTTTTACCTTTTTATTTACTTTTTGTTTTTTTGTTTTTTTTTTCTTCTTCCGAAAATCACATTTGATTTTCAACCTTACTTTTAAAAATCACATGTGATTTCAAACTTCCGAAAATCGCGTTTGATTTTAAAAAATTATTGATTATTTTTTACCAAAATCACATGTGATTTTTAAACTACAAACTATTTTGCTTATAAAATCACATGTGATTTTCGAGAAACAAAATTTTCAAGTGTGACTTTAAAATTTATAAATTTTGGTTTTCGAAAATCACATGTGATTTTCGACAAAAAAAAATAATTCTCGTGTGATTTTAAAATTTATAAATTTTGGCTTTTGAAAATCACATATGATTTCAACTTTTTAAATATAATCACATGTGATTTTGAAAAAAAAAAAGTTAAGTAAAACATAGAAAAAAAAAAACCGAACTAAAAACCGAAAAAAAAAATATTAAGAGAAAAATGTATGGCTAGGAAGTGGATCTCTAGATCTCTAAAAATTGGAGATACCTATATATATATATATATATATATATATATATATATATATATATATATATATATATATATATATATATATATATATATATAATTCTTCTAGAATTATGTTTATGTATTAATTTTTATTAATTTTGCCCTTTTATGTAATTTTACAATATTCTAACCATCTTTACATCTAGTCTGACAAACGTTTCTATAAATAAAAATTGCAGCTTCTATCTCTAAATAAAATCTTCAACTTCCGAATAACGACTACCAGCTCGTACCTCTAACTTACATCTAATTTTGACAAACATAACCACATAAATTAATTAATAATATATTAGATTTAGAACGTAAGAATTTACAAAGTGGCAGAAGGCAAGCGGGTAACAAGTTGCGCCGCTAACCCTTTTTGGATTGCAAAACCAATACGTTTAAAAACTACATCAAAGCGTCTAGGTGTCATAACATTGCTATGTATAACCCGTTGAACTCGACTGAGTAGCTCTACCGCCTCCGGTGCAAGGAAACCGAAGGTATCAAAAGCAAAGGGAATAAACACCTGGTTGATTTTCAATGCATGCTTTCTCGTGTTTTGTCACTTTGCCTGAAGCGGCCTTCAAAGCAGCCTGACCCACTGTAAAACCGCTACTACTTAACCCCACGAGAGGAGAACCCCGGTCAGATCCACACATGCATGTTTTCCTCCAACCCATCCAAAAACCAAAACGTCGGTCGGTCTAAGTGTAGATCTTCCATCCGACGGGTATGTTAAAAAATTTACAGGTGCTTCTTTTTTGGCGGAGATCCCGACACGTCTACATATGTCAAAAAGGACGTCTCTAACCATATCGTGTCGGTATTTGAATCCCAGGAGCTCTTTACAATGAACCGCGTGTTCCCCAAAGAAACCCAAACATGCCATGCGACAAACAGGACATATCGCATCAACCGGGAATAATGAAATCATAAGACGATACTTAAGAATAAATTAATATATATTAAATTTCAAAATCAGAAACAAAGATCTCGTGTGGCAAATCAAAATTTAGTGAGGACAACCAAAAGCAAGAAACAAGAATCCACATATACTTGTTTGGTAATATATTGAATTTCAAAATCATATATATGTCAAATGACAACTTTAACACTCAAACCAAAAGGAAGATGACAAATTCAGATCTTTCTACGAAGAATAGGTTTTAAAAAGACATTTTTTGTTAGTGTAAAATAATTATCAGCAGAGACTCATTTGAAGTAAAAACAAATACAAAACATAAAGAAACCTACCCAAAACTTAACACCTAACCCTTTCACTTTCCAGGAAAAAAAAATAATTATTCGTAGCTGCAACTTTGCTCGGTTCAACCTATTTCAGCTCGGCTTGGCTCAGCCAAACGGGTTATGAATAGAAGCAACTAAAGTTGGTAAATTTATATAGGTAATATGAATAAAATGACAGACAACTAACTTTGTTGTTAGATAGTAGTTATAATATTTTTAGCTACAAACTTGAATCATGAAAGTGTTTCATAACACCTTAATCATATTACTTTCTATCGACAAAACGGTGCAGTGTATTTGTCTATACATAACTAGTATTATACTCGTGCGTTACTCGGGTATTGCATTACTATATATTTATGAAAAAATAGGTGACAAATATTAGAGTATAACATATACTACATGTTATAAAACGATAAATCTCAAGGTTTACAATATGATTTTAAAAAGGAACCCATGTTGACTTACTATGTTTAAATATGTGAGATTTGAAGTTTTAAACAATTCTAAAACCGTCTTCAATGTATCCACCAAGATGTCGTTAAATATTATCTCCAACTAATACACAATTGGTGAGTTCATGATTAAAACATGTTCTTAAATAAAACGTTCAAATAAAAAAGGCAATGGGTTGAATGGATCAATGGTCAAACAGTTTGGCGTTTAACACAAATATTCAAAGATAAAAAGAAATTAGTAAAACAAAGAAAACACTAATTCATGTTTATATAAAAACCATTTTGATAGTGTATTTAGAAAAAAAAAATTAGTAACGCAAAGAAAAAACTAATAGATCACCTCGATGATATTGTAAATTTTAAGTCCTTAAATTGCATATATAACATCTTATTATTAATTAAGTAATGAAAAAAATAATAATAATAATAACAACAATGTTAAACCTATTAAATATCAAACAACTTGTCCAATAATCTATATTAAACCGATTTTATTAATAAAATTATACGTGAAATTAACTAACAAATATCGTGTCGATATTCTCAAAAACTTTGGTTAACCTATTAAAATAGTACATTCAGTTCCTCAATGGAATTCGTATAACTCACCAAACTATCAATACATGCGTGTCCATATGTTTATTGTAAATAAATCCAAAATCCAAACACATCTTAAAAGAAAGTAAATCAAACAATCTAAAAAACCAATTGAAGCAACCGAAGCTAACAATAGTTGACCTTTTGAATATGTTGCTCCAACCTTATTTTGCATACATTATGTGAAAGTTTATTTTTTCGTTTTCCCCAAGGTTTTCTAACACTCAACTTCATTTCCGAATTATAAGTAAGAATATTGAATTAATGCAAATATTAATTATTAATGTTTTTATTTTTATTGGTTTGACTTATTCTATATACTTGAGATAAAAATTAAAAACCACATTTTGCATGTGTTTTTGATGTTTAATAACAAAGTCAATATTATGACAACATTAGTGTGTGTAAAAAGACATATTTTTAATGGTCATGATTGATTGTTTGTTTAATCTAGTGAATCTTAATAAATACAACTTTCTTTCTCACATACTCATCTAGCACACAATATATATATATATATATATATATATATATATATATATATATATATATATATATATATATATATATATATATATATATATATATATATATATATATATGGTGAGGTTCAAATGAGATCCTCAATTTGCTAGGGATTCAGGATTCACTTTTCAGCCACACATTTTCCCCTTAATACTCTTTTTTTTTTTTTTTTTTTTTTTTTTTTTGCTATGTTTTACTTAATTTTTTTTTTTCAAAATCACATGTGATTTTTTTGTAAAAAATTGAAATCACATATGATTTTCAAAAACCAAAATTTATAAATTTTAAAATCACACGTGAATTATTTTTTTTGGAAAATCACATGTGATTTTCAAAAACCAAAATTTATAAATTTTAAAGTCGCACTTGAAATATTTGTTTCTCGAAAATCACATGTGATTTTATAAGCAAAATAGTTTGTACGTTAAAAATCACATGTGATTTTACGCATAAAAGATTTGTAGATTAAAAATCACATGTGATTTTTAAAAGTAAGATTGAAAATCAAATGTGATTTTCGAAAAAAAAAAAAAAAAAAAAAATAAAAGAAAAAAAAAAGGTAAAAAAAAAAAGTAAAAAAAAAAAAATTAGAAAAAAAGCAAAAAAAAAAAAACAAAGATATAAGGAAAAATTGGTGATTAAAAAGTGGATCCCTAGATCATAAGGATCTCATTTGAACCCCAATCTATATATATATATATATATATATATATATATATATATATATATATATATATATATATATATATAATTTTATATTGTTACGAAGACTAGACCTTGTAACATATTTGATAAGAAAATAGGCCAGGTACACATTCATATTCATTCGGATGTTCAACACTTTGATAGAATGTAACTAAGATTTTTCCTCAACGATTTAACGACTGATCAAAGAGGAACTGAAGAAAGAATACATCCACCGAGTGGGATGCAACATCTACGTAAAAATGTATGATTGAAAGAGTTAGTCGTGAAGTTTTGGCAATGCTTCAGCGGCTCAAAGTTTCCTCTCAACGCCTCACATCTAGATGAAGACTGTTAACGTTAAGATGGTCTTCACAACACAAGTACACGACAGGAATTGGTCAGAGAGACAAAAAGAATGTTTCCCGTTCACTGTGCTGATTACTTGATCTATTTTTCAAAATTCTTATAGAACTCGTTATTGTGACGTTATAATCTTCTCTCCAAGAATGGTATCACAGATTTGTGTTGTCAACAAGACTAAAAAAATATTTGTCAAAACACCAAAATTCTCGCCACATAACTAGTCTGGAGGTCTAAATCTTTTGGTTCTGTTATCAAACCTCGGATAGGTTATCATATAAATCATATAGGTAACTTTTTAATAATCAACAAGATAGATGACCGACAACAAAACACTAATATTCTCAAACAATACAGGTAATGTCCATAATACGCTTCATGTATTGCTTTATTTACGACATTTTTTCAAACATAAAAAGCTAGCTTTAAACTTGTTATAGAAAATTTTGGTTCAATGAGTCTGAAAGTAGCCAACTCAGTCGCATCATCGTTTACAATTCTTGATTTTAATTCTATTTTGCACAGATTTAACAGTCGGAAAGAAGAGGAAAATGCCGAAAATGAAACTAATTATCCATGATTCTAAAGCTTCTATGACACTGTATACCTTACTGGAGTGATACTGTCAACGCATTACATTTTCATGAACAAAGTGAGATCTGCATATGCGACAAATTGGGGATGGAAAAAATTACCTAAATTACAATTGTTGCCTGTTCAGGTTCTAGAGTAAGAGTTGTCATATGGCAGTGGTGCCGGTCTCCATTGTGGATTACCGCTTGGAGGAGGTGGTCCAGGGTGGGGTCCACCGTAAGGGATCATTTGTGGTGGTGGTCTCCACTGTGTATTGCCGCCTGGCACAGTTGGTCGAGGGTGGGTTCCACCAAAGGGAATCATTCCCTCTCCGGCACCCATCTGGACATGACGATGATTTCCATACCCATTATCATAGCCGCCGTTAGAAGCAAGCATATGAGGTGGTGGAGGGTAATGTTCTTGGTTCATATAAGGCCAACCGTACACGTTTGGTGCTGCATACAACATAAACATTGTTATTTCAGGGTAAAAAAATAAAAATTGCAATCTATATATGGGGGAGCTTGAATTCGTATTTTGAAATTGATTACCAGATTATTGCGAACTGGAGTAGCAAAAGTCGTTTTTGGATGATTGATTTCATACCTTATGCGATAAAACTAATTATCTAAAGGTAAAATACAATCTACTTATTTAGACTTTTCTAAACGCTATTTGTGTGACGTTTTTTCATTCCACAAGCTGTCTGTACTTTTTTCTCACAACTACGTTAATTTTGATCAATTTATCTCAAAATTTAATAACTTAGTAAATAACCACAAACTGCAAATTAATTAAAAAAATTATTACCTGATTACTACTACATATAACAACATGAGCACATCCAAACACTACTTTCTACCGCCCGTTAAATCAGAAAGAGATCAAAGGCAGGAGAATAAAAGGAAAAAAGAGATATACCATTTGCCCTCTTCTCGGCATCCAAAACCTCAGCTCGTAACCTCTCTACCTCTCTTGCCATACCTACAAGATCTTTCTCCATAACTTCCATTAGCGCCACCTTTTCCATGTTTTTGCCTTTTTCGTTCTCAAAAGTCAACCTGACAGCAAACAAGAATAATTTTCGACCACCTATCACTCCAATTACCTTGAATAACATGAGTAGCACACTATTTTTTTTCTGCAGATTTCCCCTCAACAGATAAACCAAGTTTTAGATAAACTACAGGTAGTAAAATGGGCGAATTGGGTAACGGGAAAATGGGTTCTACTCCACACATGTGGACTACTTTTTGTCAAAAAAAAAAATATAAATAAAATTTTATCGATCCAAGTATAATTCTAAAAATTATTATAATGATAATCTAATGTTTGAATATATTGATTTAGGAGATTTATGCAGTGAAATACACTCTCAGCGACTATCAGCTTGTTTGACTCGTACATTTCAGCTACAATTTTATTTATTTTACCCATAGAGATAAAAATAGCCAGAAATGACCCATTCATAGATAAATGAGACGGAAAAGTTAAAATAAGTTTAGAGCTAAGTGTTGTTAACTAACCGTAATTTCTGGTGTTCCTGTTTCAATTCATCAAGTTCAGCCTCCATTTCGGGTAATTTTTCCACATCAGCACGAACCTTTTCCAATTCTTTGGTTGCCTGTTCAACTTGACTAATTAACTCCTCTCTAGATGCCACCAAAGCCCTAGCCTCACTATGCGCCTTCTGATGATCCTTCTTCACGTTTTCACCAGCTCGTATATGAACCTCCATTTTCGCCATCTTGTCCAAAAATATACGAATCTGAATGTCACTTTCTGTCTGGATGCTTCCTATGTGGGCCCTGAGTTTTTGGATATCCTGTTGAGTGGTAACTAAATCTTGGCGTAAAGCAACATGAGTACTTGCTAGTCTTTTATTGTCACTAGCAAGCCTTTCTAATTCGGTTGATTGTGCAGCTGGTTTGACATCTCCACGCTCAGGGTGTCGTGGGTCTATGATGTGGTCCATAGGATACGAACCATGACGTATCATCCCAGGTGGTTGTGTTGACCGGCCCTCGTGAGATGGTGGTCCATGTCCTCCTGCCGACATCTATCTGTCTGGTAAAAATACCTCTCGATGAATTGGGATTAATGTGTTCTGCAATATAAGGGGGAAGACATGGTTAGTATCATACAACTTAAGCTTTTTATAAGCATTTAGTGGCCAAAACTAAAGATCAAATAAATATCACAAGAGGTGGCAGGATATGCGGGTTGGGTAATGGGTCAAAATAAGTAAGATTGTAACGACTCATTTTGTATTACGGGCCGAAACAAATAATTTTTGAGAAATGTATAAAACAAATTATTATAATATGAATCTGATAAGATGATTTAGCAGATTGTATACATTAAAAATAGAATCTTGGTGACTGTTCAATAAAAAAAAAGGGTTAAATCATCAGGCAACCCACCCGAGTCCTTTAGACTAGCACTACCCTTCCGTAACACATTATAGCACCTCTATTCCATATTGGCAAAACAAAGATTCGTACGGTTTTACCTACAGTAAACTTTAAAAAGAATTCCCCAAACAAACTTCAATACATCTACATAAACCAGGGAAAGTGGATATACAGATAGGTAAACAAAAGATTATCTCGGTGATTTTTCTAATATTTTATTTCAACGACAAGAAGTAGTATATACATAAACACATAATTATTTCCACGAATCTTTTATACTGGTAAAATAATTTAGTTTTTTCAAGAGATTAGACATTTAGAGCCATAGAACCGCATGCAGCATACTCCAGATAACAAACGTGGCTCATTGGTTACTTGACGAGATTGGGTTTTCAATATACCTTCCTAAAATCAATAATCCTAACACCTGAAAGTTTTAAATTGATCATATTTACTAGATTTGATCGACGATCTTTATTTGAATATTGCTCTGCTCCGTGCCTTGTCCGAAAAATAACATTGCACACTTGAAGAAACTAAAACGCTTTAAAGTTTAACCTGCCAGTATAACCTAACTCCTTAGAGCACAGGGAGTGGGATGAAATTCCCCTCGTTCTAAGCCCACAACCATGGTTATCACTCCACCCAAAATTCCAGAACCATTGTTGTGGATGCGCAAAAATCCCACAACTTGGTTATCACTCCTAGTGCTCTTATGACACAATGTTAAATATGTAAATACGGAAACTAACTTGGTGTGATATATCCACATTGGTCAAAAATGATTACATACACATACAAAAGCAGACATATATAAACAATAAACACAAAGCAATACCTAATTGAGGTAGCAAAAACCTGGGGTTTCATAATTTCAATTTTACAAAACGCAAAATTGGATTAACAAAAAAACTATACGTTTACCTAAATTACAATTGTTGTCTTATGCGTGTAGAATCATATGTGGTAAATTTCAATAGCAACAACTTATAATCTACAAATATACTTATTCATCTCCATATTCGAGTAGTTAAAATGTTTGATTTCTTATTTTAATGAATATTAAATTTAATTGATATTGATAATTAAATCATTTCAGTTAGAATTATTTTTTACTAGTTTATCTTAAAAGAATTATGTTATCAATAATTATTTAATTTTAACAAGTTGTATTTATTTGATGACTAGAATCGTAATTATGTTCTCCTTATTTTGATATCGATTGCAAATGAATTTTGAGTGAAGTTAAAGTCTATTTATTACTATAAAAATATTGACGGTCTATCTGAAATGGGTCGATTATTTTTCTAATATATTTGTTGCATATATGGTATTGTTAACTATTTCTGTAACAATTACATTTGTTGAAAAAGTTTAAACTTAAATTTTTAAAATTGTACTTGATATCTTACAAGAGAGATACTTTATAGATTAGTCTTGATAGCAATTAAGATAGGGTATTGGTTATAATTAGGTGTGTAAACGAGACGAGACAACTCGCAAGCTAATAAAGATCGAGTCGTAAATTATTTGAAATCAGCTTGATATAAACGAGTCGAACTCGAGTTACTCGAATGAATTTTCGAGTCGAGTTCGAGCTCAAAGATACTCAGCTCGTGAGACTCGCGAGCCTTATCGAGCTTATGTTATATTACACTTTTACCCTTTTAAATACATACTATATAAGGTATTATGTATATAAAGCGAGTCAAGTTGAGTTTATATAACGAATATTTAGCGAGCTCGAGCTTAAAATGTATAACCAATCGAGCTCGAGTCGAGTTTCAAGCTCGAGTTTTAGTAACCGAGTCGAGTTCGAGTCGAGTTTCGAGCCCGAGTTTTAGTAATCGAGTCGAGCTTGGCAATACTTGACTCGATTACACCTCTAGTTACCATGGTTTGATAAACAATTTCGTTTAAAAAATGTTCGACAAATAAAAATATTTAACGAAAAATGAAAGTTTACTGGTAAAATTTATGAGTTTTGATAACAACCTCATTGGGAGTTGTTAAATAAAACTAAAACACACATTCATTATTTGTACAATTTCACTAACAACCCCTACATGTACGGAATCATCTCCTACTTTACTTTTTAGGGAAAATTAGTAATGTACAAACTGTAATACATGTCTTAACTTCTAAACCACAACCTACAGTGTTGTTATCAATACTCAAAATTTATATCTGAGAATTTGTGTTGCATATTATGATACTGTTGTTTTCTCTTTTTTCTTGTCTTGGCGGGCCTTTTTTGCGATTTCGCACAGGGCCTCTCACATTCATTTGCGGACCCTGGTCATATGATGGCGGTGGCGGTCTCCATTGTGGATTACCGCCTGGAGGAGGTGGTCCAAGGTGGGGTCCACCGTAAGGGGTCATTTGTGGTGGTGGTTTCCACGGTGGATTAGCGCCTGGCACAGTTGGTTGAGGGTGGGTTCCACCATAGGAAATCATTCCCTCTCCGGCACCCATCTGGCCATGACGATGATTTCCATACCCATCAACATAGGGGCCGTTAGAAGCATGCATATGAGGTGGTGGAGGGTATTGCTCTTGGTTCATATAAGGCCCGGCGTACACATTTGGCGCTGCATACAACATAAACATTGCTATTTCATGGGCAAAAAAATAAAAATTGCAATCTATATATGCTGTTCATTTTTACCATTTTGTCTCATTTCAATCCTCGTTACATCAAGTATATGAGACACTAAATCACATTTTTAACATTAGGAAGTGTTTGGATACGTATTTTGAAATTCATTACCAGATTATTGCGAACTGGAGTAGGAAAATCATTTTTGGATGATTAATTTCATACCTGATGCGATAAAACTGATTATCTAAAGGTAAAATACAATTTACTTATTTAAACTTTTCTAAAACTTATTTGAGTGACTTTTTCATTCCTCAAGCTCTCTATTTTTGATTTTTCATTCCTCAAGCGAAAAGATAAATCGGGAAAGATCAAAAGGAGAATAAAAGGAAGAAGAGATGTACCATTTGCCCTCTTCTCTGCATCCGAAACCTCGGCTCGTAACCTCTCCACCTCTCTTGCCATCCCTACAAGATCTTTTTCCATAAATTCCATTTGTGCCACTTTTTCCATGTTTTTGCCTTTTTCATGCTCAAAAGTCAACCTGAGAGCACACAAGAAACAAGTTTTCATCAAGTACCTGGAATAACATAAGTAACACACTTTTTGTTTTCATAAAGTAGTCATTTCCCCTCAACAGATAGGCCGCAATTTTATTTGATTTTTCCCCGTTTGAGTCTTGACACATTAGAGATAAAAATAGCCAGAAATGTCCCATTTATAAGTAAATGGGACGGGAAAGTTAAAATAAGTTTGAAACCAAGTGTTGTTCACTAACCGTAATTTCTGGTGTTCCTGTTTCAATTCATCAAGTTCAGCCTCCATTTCGGGTAATTTTTCCACATCAGCAAGAACCTTTTCCAAATCTTTGGTAGCCTGTTCAACTTGACAAATTAACTCCTCTCTAGATGCCACCAAAGCCCTAGCCTCACTATGCGCCTTCTGATGATCCTTCTTCACGTTTTCACCAGCTCGTATATGGACTTCCATTTTCGCCATCTTGTCTAAAAATATACGAATCTGAATGTCGCTTTCGGTCTGGATACTTCCAATGTGGGCCCTAAGTTTTTGGATATCGTGTTGGGTGGTAACTAAATCTTGGCGTAAAGCAACAAGAGTACCTGCTAGTCTTTTATTGTCACTAACAAGCCTTTCTAATTCGGTTGATTGAGCAGCCGGTTTGACATCTCCACGCTCAGGGTGCCGTGGGTCTATGACGTGGCTCATAGGGTATGAACCCTGACGCATCATCCCAGGTGGTTGTGTTGACCGGCTCTCGTTAGATGGTGGTCCGTGTCCTCTTTCAGACATCTATCTGTCTGGTAAAAAAAACCTCTCGATGAATTGGGACAGCGTGGCAAAAGTAAACCTTTTTCCGCAAAATAAGGGGGAAGATGATGGTTCATATTATACAATTGAAGCTTTTTATAAGCATTTAAGAATCCAAATTCTTAATTAATTTATTTCAAGAGATTAGATATATAGAGTCATAAAACCGCATAGCATACTCCAGCACGAAAAGAAGGAAACAACCTTACATCACCAAAAAGAAGTAGCAAACAACATCGGTTCTATGCAAGCAAGTGCCTTCACTGAATTTTTCAAGAGTATTTCCATTATATAATCTTTAAGAATAAATAACAAAAGTGGCTCATTGATTAATTGTCGAGATTGGGTTTTCACTATACCTTCCTAAAATCAATAATCATAACACCTAAAAGTTTTAAATTGATCATACTTACTAGATTCGATCGTCAATCTTTAATTGAATATTTCTCAACTCCGTGGAAAAATGACATTGCACACTTCAAGAAACTAAAACGCTTTAAAGTTAACATGCCAGTATCCCTCCACTAAAATGTTAATTTTGGCGGAGTAATCACACCTCCGTGGTTCTTTTGAACCCAACCTAACCCTCCACCAAGGACTAGGCTCCATGCAATGTTCCCCTATCTCAGTATCCCTAAGTCTCTAACTACTTATAACTTCGGTATCTATTTAACGCAAACTTAAGTTGTCAAAATTCTATCACTACGAAAATTCTATCCATATTAGAGCTCAGTAAGTTGTCAAAACTCATTCACTGTAAATGAGTAAATACGGAAACTAACACGAAGTAAATTTGCTGTGATGTATCCACATTGGTCAAAAATAAAACGCAACGATTACATACAAATACAAAAACAGACATATACATACACAATAGAGTGATAAACAAACTAATAAAATCATTGATATTCATAAACAGAATAGACGAAACACAAGGCAATACCTAATTGAGCTAGTAAAGGATAACAATAACCAATTCAAACCTAGGGTTTCAATTTTCACTTTAGAAAATTAGGGCTCTACACGGAGTAAGAAAAAAAATAAGATGATCGATTTAACGCAAAATTAGATTAACAGAAGCTATAAGTTTACGTATATATGATAACGAAGAAATTGAATTTTATCTTCTCACCGGAAAAAAAAAAGATGGCCGGCCACTGCTAAATAGAGGGTTTGTTTCACAACCTTGATAAAATAAAAATAATAACTCTTTAGTTTTTATCATCGTGCCACCACCTCTCCTTCACCCAGTAAAACCCCTTACCAACCAGGCAGAACCTGATTGGCAACTCTTTAGTTAGTATCATACATGTTTGTTTGGGATTATATAAAGTTATTTATATTTCGGTTTATGTTTTATAAGTTTGGATTTTTCGTCTTATGTAATTTTTTATGGGCTTATTACTGTTTATTATGCCATAATATACAGTAATAAGCCCGTAAACGGTTATATAAGTCGGAAAATTCGGACTTATGAAACATAAACCGAAATGTCCATAAGTCATAAGCCGCTTATATAAGCCTAAATAAACACCCCTCGGTAAAGACAAAATTACAAATAGTTTGTACTTTTTGTTATTAAGTTTAAGAGTTTAAGTTATTTGTACAACTAAACTTGTTTTGTTTCTCAAACCTATGCTTTAGACCGGTTAAACGGTAATAGTACAAATAACAAAGTTTGATTTTTTTATGTTGGTGGCGATTTTCTAGACGGGTTTTAAAAGGTTGCTTTTTGATGATTATTATAAATGTAAATGATGCACAAAGTTTCTATCAAGTTTTTAACCATAATTTTGGAACTATGGTTAGCAAACTTCTTGTTTTATTTGTGTTGTGTTCTGACCGTAAGTATTTTGTTATTCTTATTGTTAAGTTTGGTTAGATAAGTTCCACGTTATATTATTTTGGTTATTAATGTTTTGATTAATTAATAATGTATTTAACTAATTAAGATGATTTCATAATTATAGTACTATTTGATTTGTAATTAAATAATGGTTTTAAAGGTTTTCTTGTTGGATTATAACACTAATACTATTTTGAAACACTCTCTCTCTCTTTCTCTCTTTCCGTTTAACCCGCTCTCTTTCCTGTTCATCTCTCTGTCAATATCTCAAAACCAAAAACCCTGGGTTTCAATTTCCTAGGATTTCAGGTTTTAGGGTTTGATTTGAATTTTTCAATTAATCTGAAAGGAGTTTTCGAGTTTAGGGTTTCTTGTTGCTTGGTTCGATCAAAGTAAAAGGAGCAAGAATAAACGTTATTCGGTTCATGTAGTTGTTCAAATTAGTTGCCCGTTCTAGCGATGACGTCTGACTATGGAACAAGGATATGTTTTCCTGTTTAAATTACTAGTTTGTACCAAGTTTGTTTGTTACAATATGTGTTACTTAATAGAGATCATGCTCTACGGGTTGTCGTTTTTATATATAAAAAAAGCTTCACACTTTATTAAAGTTTGACACGGGAGCGTTAAAAAAGCAGTCGGACAAAAATAGCATGAAATAAGACAAGCATTATCAAATTGCTTTATACAATATCAAAATGTGATTTTTATCAAATATGAGAAATGAATTACATATTGTGTTCGCTTTTTACACGCTTTATCTATTGAAATGTTATATTACATCTTCACGGTGTTAAAAACGAACCCATGAACTTATCTCCTAAATAAAACCATATGGATGAAACTAAATCGAAGAGGGGAGAACAACTAGGTGTCGAGAGCCTGCGATGAATAATATTAGCAATCGAAGAAGAAAATACGGATCGGCTAGAAGAAGACATGAAAACCCCCAATCTGTGTTTGCTAGGGTTTGGACAACTTTTCCAATTTTGTTTCAAATGTGATTTTCATTATTTATATCATTTTAAGAGAGGATAAAACTTATGCCTCAACAAGTAACACGGAAAAATTATAACACATTTCTCCCCTAATTTTCCGTGTTCTGTTTTCTCGCCCCAACCAAACAATGGAAATAAAGTCATTTTCATTTTTTCAATTCCTTTTCTCCTAGAAACAAGGAACATCACGGTGGCACAAGCTTCACTTGGAGAGTTATATCAACTCATTATTAATGCACTTTCAAAACTATGCAACCAAAAGAAGTTTTTAGCTGAATTCGAAAAGACGGGAAAGCGACTTGGTGCATCTTGTGACGAAAAATACCTCCAGATTAAGTGCAAAGATAAAGTCGTCATGTGATTGTTCTCACACAAAGAAGAAGTCTCATTCGAAAGGATTTTCCGAATTTACAAATTCTTACAAACGTAAGAAGTGGATTCCAAGAAAAACCTTTCAAAACAAAAAATGGAAATTCTTTAGAAAAAGAAACCAAAGAGGAAGAAAATCTGATAGATGCTATGTCTGCCACAAGCAAGGGCATTTCGCAAAAGATTGTCCAGATAATCGAAAGACACAGGCAGTAATTCAAGCGCTCAATAAAATTGAGCCAGTTGATCTATCAGATCTTGAATCCGTTTATTCTCTCGACGACGAGCCAAATGAATTCTCATTATGTCGATTGCTTATAGCGACTCAGACGAAGAATCTGACTCATATTCATCTAGTGGTCACTCAGATGTTGAAGTATTCATCATAAGCCCAGAACCAGTTCCTGCCGTTACGAATCCCCCATCGGAAGTATTTAACATTAGCCCAATCCCCGATTCCTTTGATGATGATACGGAAGTGTTCGAAGCAAGTCCCATTCCTCACATCCGAAACCCAATCCCTGCACGAGAAAACCAACCAAAGTCCATCTTCTCACATCAACATATGCCAAACCCATTCCAGTTATGGGATTTTTGACACTGGTTCATCTGTTTCCATACTAAACCCAAAGATCCTCCCAGAAAGTTTTTGGAAACCTCACTACCAACAGTTTTTGGCAGCCAATGGAGAAACTTTTTCTATTGACAAGATAAGCATTCCCATTAATATCAGGCTTTTCCCTTAGCTTATTGTTAAGCATAGAATGCTCGGTTCAAGTGCACATGGAAAAGATCTTCTCATCGGATTTGACATCCTCCATAAATTGTCAAATTTAAGATGGACACCAAAAGGTCTTTGTTAAAAAATTTTCATGAACCCATGGACCTTTGTCCCAAGACTATTTATGGCCTCCACTAAATCCCACTCTTTAGAGTCACTCAAACATGATATTATTCAATCATGTTGCGCCTCCTCTCATACATAATTCCTTTCCAAACACCCAAATCCGTTATGGTTAAACCCTTCATTTTTCGTCTCACTACCATTCAAACAAAATGAAGATATTAACCCCACAAAGGCAAGTCACCCGGGAATGAATCCAGATCATCATAAACTTGCTTTAGAAGAATGTACCCAACTTGTAAACCAAGAGATCATTGAACCCACCACATCCCCATGGGCATGTGAAGCATTTTATGTCAACAAAAGAAGTGAACAAGTTCGTGGAAATAAGGCTTGTCATCAACTATCAACCTCTGAACCACTTCCTTGCTGATGATAAATTCCCTCTTCCACAGAAAAAATCATTGTTCCAATCACTAGTAAATGCAAAGGTACTTTCAAAGTTTGATCTCAAGTCCGGTTTCTGGCAATTAGGTATTGCTCCTGAAGATAGACCGAAAACAGGGTTTTGCATCCTGATCATCATTACCAGTGGAGAGTCATGCCGTTTGGATTAAAAAATGCCCCGTCAGCATTTCAAAAGGCAATGATTAAAATCTTCGAGCCTATCCTTTCAAATGCCCTGGTATACATTGATGATATTTTACTATTTTCCCAAGATGAAGATTCTCATGTTGATTTACTCTCAAGATTTTATTCCTTAGTCAAGAAGCATGGGATTATGTTATCAGAGAAGAAAATGGAGATAGGAGTACCATCGATTGATTTCCTCGGTATGAAAATATCGGACGGGAAATATCAACCACAACCCCACATTTCCCAAGAGTTACACCAGTTTCCAGATGAGCTAACCACACCAAAGATGATCCAATAGTTCCTTGGGCTAGTCAATTACATGGCTGATTTTTTGCCTAAGTTGTCTGCTCATACAGTCTGGCTATTCCCCATGCTCAGAAAAGATTCTCCCCCATGGACTACAAAACAAACAACGGCCGTCAAAGAAATAAAAAAAACTGGCAGATGTGATGCCTCCATTAAAAATACCAGGTCCCTCAGAAAAAAAAATCTTGCAGACAGACGCAAGTGATGAATATTGGGGTGCGGTCCTGCTTGTACAAGATAAGGGTAATACTAGATCAGTATGCGGGTATAAAAGCGGTACCTTTAAAAAAGCTGAACAACACTATCACTCCACGTTTAAAGAGATACTGGCAGTCAAAAGAGGTATTGAAAGATTCCAATTCCACTTGATCGGTCATGAATTCGAGATAGAGATGGACATGTCCTCTTTTCCACGCATGCTACAATTTAAGCGAAAGACACTCCCAGAAGGACAACTGTTAAGGTGGGCCAACTGGTTTTCCCAATGGAAATTCACTGTTAAACACATTAAGGGAACAGAAAACGTCCTTGCCGACTTCTTATCAAGACCCAAGTCCTATATAAAGAAGAATAACAGCCCAGTAAAAACCAAGCCAATCCACAAACCCGATATACTCCCAATGGTCTACACAGTAAATTCTGATAACAACAATGCATCATCCTCCGGTGCCACTCCCTTAGCCCTTCAACTCCCAGAAGAAATCGTGGAAGCAATTGCAGATTTAACCCTTATGGAGAGATCTTTGCTTAACTATCAAACATTCCTCACAATTCTTATCCGTAATCATGGTCTGGCAATAAGAGGTCTCAAATTTCACCCCAACTACCCGTTCTTGAGTATTTTCCACATCCACGATCTATTCCGACTCTCTAAGGAAGCCTTATGTTTCTTCTGGTACCTTTTTGAAACCTAAACCATTGGAATTACTTTCAATTCCATCAAACTACAATCCTACATATTCCAATGTCAGTTCGAAAGTGTACCCCCACAAGCAAGAAACCTCTTCTATCTCCTCCAGTGGTTCTTACCAGCACAACAGTGGACAAAAATGATATCAGCTGAAAAAACTTATGTTATGATATTATTTCGACGTCCATGTTCCTTCTTCACACCATCGATGGTTAGGATGAATCAATCAATTGTCTACCATGCTCCTACAACAATTGTGCACGTAAATTATAATGTGAATCCTTCAATTATACGCACTAGGATCTTCTACCCGCAGGATTGGATAAATGCACGAAGGGCCCTAGCTCAAGCAAATAAAGTTAATCCGGATACAATCCCTATGCATATTATGTATGATATGGGTGCATGGTCTGATGATCACCCTATATCCTCACAATAGATTGAAGCATTAGACGAATGGAAAAAGACACATTTAAGTGTCCGTGGTGATACATCAGATGATGAAGAAACTGAAGACGATGAGGAAGATAACATCCCACACCAAGACCCATTTGAAGATGACCCTTCTCACCCGGATTCCCGTTGGAAATAAATTTACCACGGTAAAAGTAAAAGCAAACCATGGTGAAAGTTAAAAAATCATGTGACGTAAGCGCTTACATCACCATGTCTAGAAGATTTCCTTTTAATATGTAATGGGTATTATTTTATGTTATCATGTGTGATTTAGTCAAAAATGTATAGTGTGCTAGTCAACAAATGCATCATATCCTTCCCTATAAAAGGAAGAGTTATTTCCATTGTAAGATATCCAAGTTTGAGAAATAAAACATAGTTTTCTCTTACATTCTCTCTTATATATTCTTGTTTCTTACAAGTTTTCTTAATCTTGATCTTGTTTGTTCTTGATTATATAGATCTACCTCAACCCTTCAAAGGGTTCGGTGTCATGTAGATACAAAAGTAAAACAATTTAAATGGCTCTATTTGTGAATAAAGGATGGGCCAATATGTTAAATCAAATATATATAACATATTATATGTATGTTTACTAGTAAAAGCAAGAGTTTTGGATGGACTATGACACCTCCAACTCCTAACATACCTACGCCACTCAGTATTAATATAGTAATTTGAATTATCACATCAAACGTAAAATTAACAAAAGTTGATTAACTTATAAGTTTTAGTATCAACAAAACGGTATATCATTCTTTTGAAAAAACAGAAAGAAATTAATGGGAACAAAGTTTTCTTTAACTCATCCTTATTTTAAGCAAAGACTCATGTTTTCTATATCTTTTTTTTTCTTCTTCTTTTTTCCGGTCAAAATAAATAAATAAAAAGAATACTAAGGTAAACAAAAAATACACTACAACTTTACATGATGAACCTTGCTTTACATCAACGGTGAGGGAACAAGGTTTCTCTGTTGGTCATGTCGATTATTATTACATAAAAATTATAGGTCAAGGTAAGAGGCCTTTCTATAACACAAAACAATGAACAAAGCTTCGATTATTCCAATAGGGTTAAGGTCATTTATTACCAACGAACTTTTCAGGGTGTATCGTGATAACCCATGATCTTATTTTAATACTATTATAATCCTTGAACTTCGAAATTACTTGTTAAAATAGGCAATCGGTAACTTGTTACCTTTTAGTCATCTTCTCCTGCCATTATTCTGACCACACCATTTTTTCCGGCAAAAAAAAACTTTTTTTTTTCTTTTTCCCCAAAAATGAGCAATTAACCATTGTCACACTCCGATTATTACTTTCTACAAATTTCAAACATTTAAACAACATTATTACAATAATAATACCCTAAAATTAAAATCCCACAAAAAAGATTCAATCTTTTTAACAAACATATGTAACAAGTAAAAAAAATCGGTGGGAGGAAAAAAATGGTGTGAAAAGGTTTTTGGTTTTGGTTTAGGTAACAAGTAAAATTAAAAAAATGGTGTGAAAAGGTTTTGAATTAGATATGAATTAGATCAGCTAAAATTATGCATAAAAACAACAATCAGTCAACAAACACATCAAAATGAAAACAAAAATAGTAAAATTAAAACGGTAATACCTAATTAACAAACAAAATTCATTTTCAATATGCATATAATTACAATTAATGTAAAATTAATGAAAATTACGATGAAGTAAGTGAAATTGGAGGTATTATGAGTGAGATATGGACTAGATTAGTTACCGGCTGTGAAGAATTCCGGCGAATTGTGATGAAAAAAGATGATCGGTGATGAAAAAATGGTAATTGTGTGTAAAAAAAGTGTGTGAAAAATGGAGAGGAATTGGGAGAGTGGGCCGGTTGTGTAGGTAACAAGTCAAATTTCTGACAATATTGGTTATTGTGGGACGAAATTTGAAAGTTTAAGGATTACAATAGTATTAAAATAAGATCAAGGGTTATAACGATACACCGTGAAAAGTTCGTTAGCAATAAACGACCTTAATCCTATTCCAATAACGAGCACATTGAAATAAACAGATATTTTAGATAGAACTTGATATATTACAAGTACAAAAACTTTTGCGTATGGACTCATTATGTCATGTAATACTTTACTAATAAACTACACGAAATAATAGTCAAAGGAAAGTTTAAATTAGATAATCATAAATTTTAACATAAAAACAGTAATTTTTCAGAGCCAACGTTTGAAATTGATGAAGTTGCTGTCTCAAGGCTCAAGAAAAAACAATCGCCCAAAAGAAATCCCTTGGATACTGACAGAATTTGTCCTTCGGTTGGTTATAAATGTCATCAATGTCCTGACCAAATTTGTGCGACTCATACTTCTATGTAGATCACATAAGACCATTCCGATCCATGAGCTACACGTAAACTGTAATCATATAAGCCGACTCAGCTTAATCAGTCCATGTTTTGGGAGTATTCAACCTGACAAAGTCAACTTCATTCAGCTTATTAAAGCCGTCAATGTCCCTCAAGGGGCGCAACCCCATAACCTTGTTTGGTGTGGTTCTTGATAAACTACACTGTTGTTAACATCGTGAAAGTTCAGGTCACCTCGAGAACAATTTATAAATGCCATGACAGGTTGGGTCAAACGGTGATGGTGTTTATAAAGAATAGTGTAGGTCAGATTGTAAACTTTAGATTGTTCAGGGTGTCAGATTGTAAACTTTAGATTGTTCAGGGTGTCAGATTGTAAATATTTTGTATTCTGTTAGTTCCCTCGTTATAACTGTAACAAACTTTCATTTTGGTTAATTAATTCAGTTAATCTTTTGTTATTTTCTCTCTTCCCCAATGTCACCATTGTCATACTTTACATGGTATCAGAGCTACAATGGCTTTGATAACCTAATTTCATTGTGATAATTGTCGCATTCGTGTTGTGTTTGTAAGATCAATTGTGAAGATTGTTGTAATTTCGATTCTGCAATCGAGTGTTTGATCGATTGATTGAATCATTATTACTCTGAAGATCTTCAACTGTATTCAATTGATTTCGTTGTGTTGAAATTTCACGATTTGTGAATTAGGTTAAGATTTGGGGAAAAGTCGTTGTTAAAGTTGTTGAGTTGCTTCCGCTGTTGCAAAAATGGATACTAGTAGTCCGTTGTATGTTCATCCATCTGATGGTCCAGGTTCATTACCAGTTCAAGAGAAGTTAATTGGAGCACAGAACTATCGTCCATGGCGTCGATCAATGGAGATTGGTTTGTCTACCAAGAGAAAATTGGGCTTTGTCAAAGGTACTGTTACTAGACCAGCTAATGTTACAACAAATGCTGTGAATGTAGAAATGTGGGAGACTTGTAACAATCTTGTGATTAGTTGGATTATGAACTCAGTATCTGATTTGATTGCTAAGTCAATTATGTTCATTGGTACTGCATGTGAGATTTGGAATCAGCTAGAGACTAGATTTTCTCTAAGTAATGGTTCTACAAAATACAAGCTGAGTAAAGAGTGCTTTGAAGTGCAACAAACAAATGGTTCAGTGAGTGAATATTACACTAGGTTGAAGTGTGTTTGGGAAGAATTGGATTCCATTACTGTCTTGCCTAAACTAAGTACTATCACACCTGAAATTTCTGTGTTTCTAAATGCTGTTGAGAAACAAAAGGAAGAACAGAGGTTGTTTCAATTTTTGAATGGATTAGATGAGGTGTATAGTGCTCAGAGAAGTCAATTGTTGTTGATGAATCCTCTACCTAGTGTAGAGAATGCTTGTGCTGTAATTCAACAAGAAGAGTCACAGAAAGATGTGTTTCAAACTGGTATCTTAAATGTTGAGTCTACTGCATTGTTTAGTAAGCAAGAGACTAAAGGAAAATGCTCTATATGTGGATTTAAGTGGCATCCACCTGAGAAATGTTGGGAAAAGGTGGGGTATCCAGTTTGGAATCACAAGTATAAGCAGTCTCAGTCACAGAATAGACAAACTCAACCAAGGGCAAAGAGTTTTGGAAATGGTTCAGGAAACAATTACAAGAAGACTGCAGCCAATGTAACTAGTGCAACTAATGCTAGTAGTGGGTCAAGCAGCTTCACTTTTTCACCTGAGCAATTTGAAACCTTGATGAGGAGTGTAATGCATGATATGAAGAACAATGGTGCAGCTGGTATGGATAGCACTGATGATGATCTTGAGTTTGTTGCAGGTATGCTTTGTCTTAGTGCAGCTGCCAATAGTAATAGTGCTCTATATTATTGGATTTTAGACACAGGTGCTACTGATCACATGACACCTCATTCCAAATCAATGCTAAATGCTAAAATTCTTCAAAACATGCCTGAGATTACTTTACCAAATGGTCAATCTTCTGTCATCACCCAAACAGGACAAGTAAATCTGAATAATGGAATAGTCCTTAAAGATGTGTTATGTGTTCCATCCTTCAAATTTAGTTTGTTGTCTATACCTAAGTTGACAATGGATAGTAACTGTATAGCTATTTTCTTTCCAAACTTCTGTATACTTCAGGACTTGACAACAAAGCAAGTTCTGGGTCTGGGTAAGAAAGTGGCAGGACTGTATCATCTTCTCAATGTTGCTGTGGATTCTTTGGATGAAAGACTTAGTCATATGCTGAAGACTCATGTCAATGATGGTTTGTTTTCTTGTTCAGCAGGAGTTTATAGTAATTCTGTTTCTCCAAATAAGTTTAGTCTGTGGCATCATAGACTAGGACATCTATCTGTTTCTAGAATGAAACATATTCAAAATCCTGATGTATCTGTTAAAGATTCTAATGAAGCTGTTTGCATTACTTGTCCAATGGCAAAACACACAAAGCTGCCTTACTCTGTAAGTGATTCCCATAGTTCCCATGCTTTTGGCTTGATTCATATAGATACTTGGGGTCCTTATAAGGTAGTTACAAATGGCAAACATAAGTACTTTTTAACAATTGTGGATGATTATAGTAGAGCTACATGGACATATTTGATGGTTCATAAATCTGATGCATTTGATGTCTTAAAAGCTTTTCTAAAGTTTGTAGAGAGACAGTTTAATACAAAAGTAAAGTGTGTAAGATCAGATAATGCTCTTGAGTTTGTTAGAGGTCCTTGTGCTGCATTTCTATCTAGTCAAGGTATTGAGCATCAAACTAGTTGTGTTGATAGGCCTCAACAAAATGGAAGGGTTGAAAGAAAGCATAGGCATATTTTGGAAATTGCTAGAGCCTTAAAGTTTCAGTCAAATTTGCCTTTAAGCTTTTGGGGAGATTGTGTGACTACTGCCACATATCTTATCAATAGGTTTCCATCACCTCTTCTTAAATACAGAACTCCCTATGAAATGCTTCTCAACAAAGAACCTGATTATTCTAATTTGAGAGTCTTTGGATGTCTTGCTATGGCTACTAATCCTTCAAGAGTTTCTGATAAGTTTGCTCCTAGAGGTGTTCCCTGTGTCTTTATAGGCTATCCTGTACATCAAAAGGGATATAAGCTGTACAATTTCCTTACTCACTGCACCTTTGTAAGTAGAGATGTTCAGTTTCATGAACAAAATTTCCCTTTTGCTGAGTCAAATAACTCTAAATTTCTCAATCCTGTTCCTGTTTCTATGCCTAAATGTAATTCTCTATATGATGATCCTGTTACACAACCACTGCCTCCTGATCACTCTGTCAATCAAGAGCATGTGGTTGACTCATCTGTTCATAATGATCTTCCAAGTTCTTCTGCTATTCCTTCTGCACCTCTAAGGAAGTCTACAAGAACATCTAAACCTCCAGTTTGGGCAAAGGATTTTGAAGCTCCCACTATTAAGCCAATGGCTTTTCAAGTCACTTCTCCTGTCTTATCTTCTCAGTTTCAATGTTTTTTAAGTGTTCTTGAAGCTCACAGTGATCCTAAGAGTTTTAGAGAGGCAATAAATGATCCTCAGTGGTGTGAGGCTATGAATAAAGAACTGAGAGCTTTGGAGGAAAATGGTACATGGGATCTTACTCCTCTTCCACCTAATAAGAAGGTTATTTCTTGTCACTGGTTGTACAAGACTAAATTGAATGCTGATGGTTCAGTAGACAGAAAGAAAGCTAGGTTGGTAATTCAAGGGAATAGACAAAGAAAAGGTGAAGACTATGATGAGACTTTTGCCCCTGTTGCCAAAATGGTGACTGTAAGATCATTATTGGCAGTTGCTGCTATGCAAGGATGGGACATATGTCAAATGGATGTGTCCAATGCCTTTTTACATGGAGATTTGATGGAAGAAGTTTATATGCAAATACCATTGGGATATGTTGGAACAGGGGAGCCAGTGCAGAATGTTAAGTCTGGGTCTACTCAAGTTTGCAGATTAAAGAAATCCTTGTATGGATTGAAGCAAGCTCCAAGACAATGGTTCTCTAAATTGTCTTCTGCACTAACTTCATTTGGTTTCCAACAATCCAAGGCAGACTATTCATTGTTCACAAAGAAGGAAGGTGAGACATTTACTGCTATTTTGGTGTATGTAGATGATCTTATGATCACTGGTAATGATTCTGCTCAGATTCAACATTTGAAGAATCAACTCAATTCCACTTTTCACATGAAGGATCTAGGAGCACTGCACTATTTTCTGGGTTTGGAGGTTACTAAAGCAAGTTCAGGACTGTTTGTTTCTCAGAAAAAGTATACTCTTGAGTTGTTGAAGGAAGCAGGGCTCTTGGCAAGTAAACCTTACAAGCTTCCAATGGATCCTAATTTGAAACTACAAGCTGATATGGGTACTCCTTTACATGATCCAGAGATTTATAGAAGATACATTGGAAAACTAATCTACCTCACTATCACTAGGCCTGACATTTGTTACACAGTGCAGTTGTTAAGTCAATTCATGCAAACACCAACTTCTGTACATATGCAGGCTGTAAAACATCTTCTCAGATATCTTCTAAATTCTCCAGGACAAGGGATTTTATTAGCTCACAAATCAAAGGTTCAGTTGACTGCCTATTGTGATTCAGATTGGGCAAGTTGTCCTATGACCAGGAGATCAACCACTGGTTATTGTATTCTCTTAGGGGACTCTCCTATTTCCTGGAAATCAAAGAAACAAGGTGTGGTATCCAGAAGTTCAGCTGAAGCTGAATACAGAGCAATGGCTGTTACCTGTTGTGAAGTTACTTGGTTACTCAGTTTATTAAAAGATCTTGGTCTCAAAGATTTACATCCTATAACTTTACACTGTGATAATCAAGCAGCTATACATATAGCTGCTAACCCTGTTTTTCATGCTAGAACTAAACACATTGAAGTGGATTGTCATTATGTAAGAGATCAAGTCAAAGATGGGACTGTTAAACCCACATATCTTCACACTTCAAAACAACTGGCAGATGTCTTTACCAAAATTCTTCCCGTTAATCAACATCATACTCTTTTATCCAAGTTGGGAGTTTCATCATTAACTCACTCTCAACTTGCAGGGGAGTATAAAGAATAGTGTAGGTCAGATTGTAAACTTTAGATTGTTCAGGGTGTCAGATTGTAAACTTTAGATTGTTCAGGGTGTCAGATTGTAAATATTTTGTATTCTGTTAGTTCCCTCGTTATAACTGTAACAAACTTTCATTTTGGTTAATTAATTCAGTTAATCTTTTGTTATTTTCTCTCTTCCCCAATGTCACCATTGTCATACTTTACAGTGTTCATGTCGTAGGATCATGGACTGCGGAGAAAAGGTAACATTGAAGATTTCGGGGACATAGTTTTATGAGGAAAATGTAAGGCATTACCCCCTTAATTTACAAAATTGAATAGAAAATCACATTATTTTGTCTGTGGACTAAACCTATCGCCACGATCGGATGTAATCACGTTAAATCATCTTGGATTCTTTAAATTTCTTTTATTATTTTGTGTTCGCTATTGCGTGATTGCAAACCTTGTAAACATACCATTGTCCTTTGGGTTCGGGATATAGTCACTCAGACGGGAGTACATCTCGCACCTTCCAACGTACCCTTTCAATCTTGATATCCCTTTATTTTCAAAAAGTCATAACAACCTGTGGGAATTTTGAATGGGGTTTAGACTATAATCATAGTATTAAACATGAAAGTTTTACATGGAAATACAATATAGAGAAAATATGACAATTATTGATACAAGATCATATGTGAGACTTTATTTACTATTTCATTGTTTCACAGAGAACACATTTATGGCACTACGCTTCACTATAAGCAATGGGAGCATAATATCCTTTCCCTTCCTTCTCATCACGTCTTGTTTTTAGTTCATGGTAGAAGACGGTGAACATGACAAACATCAAGAGTTGCAACCAGCAATACCATCCGTTTGTGAAAGGAATGGTGATAGCTAGTCGTGTGTATTTATCGTACCTATAGCTTGTAAAGGCATCAGCCATTAGAGGAACGGAAGAATAGGCAATAGAAAAAAGAACTATCATCAGTGAAGCTTGAATTCTCTTTCCTTTCATTAGCTCTGAAGCCGTCCCAATTGCTTTAAGACCGCCAACACCTTCTTCAATAACAGAAACAACCACACTCACTGTCCAAAGAGAAGCGACATAAACGTAACAAACTGGTATTGAAAGAGTAATAGCTCCAAAGAACAAAACTGCCCATGAATTTACTGCCAATATGGAGGTTATGGCTATTAAAATTGCGTAAAGAGAAGTGAGGCCTAAAGTGAGCAATGTCATATAAAAGTTAGTTACTAATGGTCTTTTCCAACTCTTTTTAATTTTCAAGAAAACGTCTTTCGGGCTTAATAATTTTGCAGTGTAAGCTTCGGATGAAGAAGAAACTGTTGCAACCAAGAAAACTAGTGTGATTATTGAAGAGATGGCCATGATCACGAGTTTGACAAGGAGAATCTCTCTAGCATCGTTTAGTGCGCCAACATAAGTGGTTTGATCGATATTGTAAGCGAAATCTCGAACCATGTTTGGGTGTTTAGCCAACTGCGTCACAAAGTCTTTAGAGACGGGTGCAATTACATACTTCTGAGCAAAATCTAACTGGCAAAACAACACAAACACAAGGACTAGGATTGGAACCAACAACTTCCCATTTCTACTCGTGATCTTGAAAGTCTCCTTGACGATTCCAAAGAACCCTAACGAAGATTGGAATTGTGGGAGGGATTTGTTCTCCATCTTTTGATGTCTGTGTTTTAATTATGATTAAACTTTATTAAGTCTGAGTTATATAGAGGTATTTTTTTTATCTGTTCTCTTTGTCATTTATATTTTTTTTTTCTTTGTAGAAAGAGGTTGATAATTTCTAGGATTTGTGTGAAGAAAACATAGGTAAGCTTTTTAACCTTAGCATCCAAGTATTTTCGCAACAATTGAGTTTTTTGTATTCATCGTTGGACTTTTAATAATATAATGCTAGAAGATGTCGAAAACGCTTTGGATTGACGATGAAGACTTGCCGGCCACGGAATAAACCAGCAATCATAAGTATAGATGGGTTATTGAATGATAACCGAGTTCCGGACGTAACCATTAACTGGCAATGAGTGTGAGTGAAAATGAAATTAATTAACAAATTATTTTAATGTTAGAGTGAAACAACTATTAATTTTACAAGTTAAGTTATTAATATTAACTACTTTAAAGAACCCCAATGAATTAAATATACCGTTCCACAGTTTTTAAATTGGTAACATTTGTTATTTACAAATATGAGTTTTGATGTTATTATATTTTATTTACACTAGTATAGAATCCGCGCGATGCAGCGACGACAAAAAGTTATAATACGATAATGATTTTTTGTAGTTTCCAATTCGTCTCGTGATTTATGTCGTGAGAGTAATGATTTATGGGGCGGTCTTTGGGCCCAAAACAAATTATGTGCGATAATGATTTCTTTTAGTTTCCAATTCGCCTCGTGATTTATGTCGTGAAAGTAATGATTTATGGGGCGGTCTTTGGGCCCAAAACAAATTATGCGGTAACGATTTTTGGCTCACCTTTCGGGATGAAAAAAAATTATTGATATGACAACGAGTTTCGATAGTTTCTTATTCGTTACTTCTGACTTTATATTACGTATAATACTTTCTTATTTGGTCGTTCGTGTTATAATATGAATTTTAAGGAAACAATTTTAAGTTTGACAATTTGAGGCATAAAAAGAGTTGTTATAATTGTGTCTCGTTCAACCACTTCCTCTACTAAGTTTTACAATATGAGGTAACATTATCTATTCTTACCATTTTATCTTTAGTCATTCAACCTATTTGGGTAATTCGACTTATTTTACGCTATTAGCCCATTTTGGTAAAATCATATATGTATAACAAAATATAAAGTAGAGATAATTACAAATATGTTTCTTACGATTTGACAAATAGGACATGTTTAATCCTCTTGATTTTGAAAGTACACCACATACCCTTGCAATCTTTTAGTCCATTAAGATTAACTTATTTCAGTTAGTTATATCAAATGACCATTTTACCATGTTTGTAGTCAAGTGTTCACATTTTATGTTCACTATCTCAAATGTTTATTTAAGATTGATGGGTTTTGAATTGTTATATGCTTTATAAAGATTATTGAGATGTCTAATTATCCATGTATTTTTTTAATACGTATCAAGCATAATATAAAATCGGTTTTATAATATAAGTTTTCTGGTAGTTTGAGACATAAATGTTAAATATTTACAAATACTTTATTATACAATATAATAAAAAATAAACATATTGTTATCATTTTATTATGTATTTGTATTTGTATTTGTATTGTATATCTACCTTTTAATTTTTTCACAAAAGAACTATATAATTATCATAGATGACTATCAACTAAACCGTATAATCAACACTAATATTTATTAAAGAATTAAAACTTAAAAAAACCCCAAAAACTTGTTTAATATCTATTAACAAACATTTAAACATAATTTGTCTACAAAAGCAACATAAACAACCATCATAACAATTCCTAGCAAAATAAATATAACAAATCTTGCAAATACTACAAATTACAAACAATTTATCTTTGAAATAATGTGGCAATAATATTATTAGTAGTTCTTCGGATTGTAATACAATTATCTGGAAATTTAAAATGTTAAAACAATCTCTTTTCTTACTTCTTAGTGTTAACCCCGTCCAATTTGATTTGTTCATATACTGAAGAAAAAATATCAAATACCAAAAACTAATTATGGATTCAAATATTACTATTTTTTTTATATAAAAATAAATATTTTAAATATATTTCTATAAAAGATAACTTACTTAAAACATAGAATTCAAAAAAACTTTAAATGCATTATTATGTATAATAAATAATAAAGATATCGAATTTAATTAGCAAAGGGTAAATAAGTAATTCAACTTAATTATAATTTCTATTTGTTTGAATTGAATAAGGGTAAATAAGTAATTTCAATTACTTAAATTTAAGATATTAAGAGTTTGAGGAGATTCTTTATAATATTGTTAAGATAACATAATGTAAAATCAGTTTCAATAGAAAAAAACATCGGTTATTTTCAAAGTTGTTTTCCAAAAGTTTGATAAAATTGCTACAATTTCAAAGGAGTGTACGTTGCTAATTAGTTGTTTTCTTGTAGTCTATGTTATAGGTGAAAGTCTGTAACCGGTTTTTTTTCGAACTAGACCTAAAACCGAAACCGATTTTTGTAGAAACCGGTTATTACGAAACCGAAACCGGTTTGCAATAAGCGAACCGGTTATGACCAGTTAAGGTTTTTCTAGAAAATCGGTTATTTTCGGTTTTTTAACCAGTTAAAACCGATTTTTCTCAAAAACCGGTTAAACCGGTTTTTTTTAATGTAAAGAAAACGAGAAACAAACCTAAAACCTTCGATCAAATTAAACCGAAAAAAAAGGTACAATTATCCGATTACAACAGATCAACAATCAACTTATAGAATAGATTGAGTGAAGAAATTGAAAGCGGATTGATTGAATTTGATGAAATTGGGAACGAAAACACACAGTAGTTTGTGTGATGAAAATTAGGGTTTGGGGATGAAGAAGGAAGAAGAAGATAGTGAGTTGATGCTGTGTTTTTTTTGAGATTTTTTAGGTTATTCTTTTTGTGTGTGTGTGTGTATGTATGTATGTATGTATAGAATTGGGGATTTTTGATCTTGACCCTTGGTTTAGATGAGTGGTTGAGATTTAGACATGTGTGTGTGTCAATATAGAGGTACGATTTTGTATCTATCAAGTATTATGTTCATTTATCTATTTATTTATTTATTTAGTTGTTAATATTGGGGTCGAGTTTGTATTAGACGTGTCTAAGATTTATAGAGTTCGAATTCGTATTTGACTTGTTTCTAACATTATACTAAAAGAATTAACTTCGTTTTTATTAGAATCCGAAAAAAACCCAAAAAAAAAAACGATTAAAAAACCGGTTCAAAACCGAAAAAACCGATTCCGAACATTTTAAACCGAAAAAAACCTATTTCAAAAACCGGTTTTTTTTTTAACTGGTTTTTTTTTTTAACCGAAAACCGATTAAAACCGATTTGTTGCACCTATAGTCTATGTTTCACGGTTTCAATTTCAAACCGGAAGACCATCCTTGATTTACCTCCCTCATCGGTCAATAGGTTGGGAGCGCTTAATGATGACGATCATTTACACTATATATTAAAAAAGAAAAAGATATTTTTGTTGGTTGTCATCGTTGGACCTTAGTTTGGACCCAATCACTAAAAAGTCTTTGAATTACTCTAAAGTGAATATAAATTGGTGTAACACTCAAATAACCGAATGATTGATATTATTAAGCTTACTTAAAGGTTTACCATACGAATAATATCAAATACAATCGATTACAAAGACTTTAGACCGTCGAAAACACTATTGAGCAAGTGAAGCTCACGGGTCGCGTAACAACTGATTTTCTCTGTCTAGACGGCTACATTTGTGGCTGGTAATTGGGGTATTTATAAGCATCATAAAACCCTAACTTGTTACGCAACCACAACACCAGAACTGGTGTTACCAGCGCAACAGTGGTGTTGAGCAACATCAGTGTTGACTGCGCAGTGTTGACTGCGCAGTGTTGACTGCGCAGTGTTGCCTGCGCAACACTGAGCGTAACAGCCATAAATTGACTCGTAACACTTTACAACTCGATCTATATACATTCTAAACTTCAAGAAATGATTCTAAACTAAGTATAAGTACAATAAACGAAGAATATGCTCCAACAAACTCCCCCTTTGATGTAGCTTATACTTTCAACGAAAATTCTGATGTCGTGAGATCGAGAGTTGTCTTTAACTTCAAACGAAGTCTCTCACAGTCTTCAAGTCTGCAATAGACGTATCTTGAATCTATTGAACTCCGAGTCTTCATCCTTAATATATTCGGCTCCATGAAGGTCGGCTTTGAGTCTTGACTTCCCGAAAATGCTTAACTCTTCGAGATCCAGTCCTTGAAATTTTGTTTTCCTAACTAATAGAGACATATACTTTCCAAACACATTTTTTTTCTTTAAACTGATAAAATCTTTTACTTTTTTAGAACACAAGTGACAAAACCTTAGAAACGCAAAATCTTTTTTAGAACACACGTGATAAAATCTTTTACTTTTTTAGAACACACATGATAAAATCTTTTTTAAAACACACGTGAAATAAAATCTTTTTGGATTTTTGTTGATTTTCTTAACCTAAAAACGCAAAATCTTTTTATGATTTTCATCTATAAGGTATATCCACTACTTTGGCAACCTAAAAACCACAAATCTTTTTTGACAGGATATCGTTTGCTTTTAGGATCATATCGCTAGAAGTGGAGTCATACGAATCAGCCGATTATTAGTATATTTGTCCTATTATATACAACATTGACATTATATAATATATCTCCTGATTATTTATTTACATTTGTTTATACGTAGTCCACTTATATTTACACCTTGCTAATTCCGAACTCCCCTCAAAGTGTCATCGAACTCTCAGTATCTATCGAAAAATGTCACCTTATTCCTAATTTTATTAACTAAACTAGAAAATTAGATCATGTCTAGTATTGATGTTATGCACACTCTTTTGTGAGTACGTGTATAACCTTTTTAGGTATATATAAGCTTTGCTTGTTCCCGGTTACACACTGCGCCCCCAATATCACGACATTTCTCCGAAAACTAATATACATACATATAGTATTTATTCATTTATTTATGAGGTGTTTATGACACGAATTCCTCCCCATGTGTTTGTCTTTTATCAAGTCAGCATCAAGGGTTACGAGTCTTTATTCGACTTTATTACATAACTGATTATTTAGAGTTGTAATTTTTATTCTCACTTTTTCTTATTACTCTCTTATTGTTTCCATATATATATATATATATATATATATATATATATATATATATATATATATATATATATATATATATATATATAATCCTATTGGTGACAAGTTCCACACACACACCGAAAATTCTTGACTTATCACTGAAATGAACAGAAAAAGGCGTGTGATCCATGATAAACAGTTTCGAAAAATTGTTTAGATGATATTAGCCGTACCTACTAATACATCGAACAAAAACTTTAACTCAACGAGTTTGAAAATTTTAGACTCCCTAGCAAAAGAGTTTTGCATTTAAGCAAAACAAGTTTTGTCCGAGTTTACCACTGTTATATGTTGCGAAGCCTAAACATTTAGACTTACCTAAATATGTATGAAGACTTACCTTCTCGGTTGAGAAGGAATTATTTAAACTCACTTGAGAGGAATTTCTTTAAACTCACAAAAAGCGTATTTGTGAGAAAAAAATGAGATAATGAAAATATTTGAGTATTTTACACCTCCCCCTCATTTTTTGCGCTACATGTATGAAATCCGTAATGGTACTACCCTTATCTCCGCGAAGACAACGTTTCCCCCCGTCTATAGGTATGAAATACGTAAGAAGGGAGATGTTGCCCGTCATGTGCCTTGAACAACCACTGTTGACATACTACGTATTATCTACAGTTCGCTTTAGTCGTTCCTGCACATCTTAGAAGAAAGGTTAGTTTCAACGGAGACCTAAGCCTTAATCGACTTGGGTCTCCCACTTTCATCGGTAATGATCACATCAACCAACTTATAATCTTTTCGATAGACGGTTAAGGTTGATGCGTCATCCTGATGGTCGGGTGACTCTTTAACATCTTTCACAGTATTGGTCAATGTTGATTTTTGTCTGGTCTTGACTTTGACTAAAAGAGAATCAACCTTTGGTTTGTTTGGTTGATTCTTCCTTTTAAGAATAGACTTAACGTTTTGAAGTCTTTTATTTTCTTTGCGTTTCAAAATAACTTCTTTTAAACGTGGACACATCTTAGCAATATGTCCCTTACACCGAAAATAATAGCAGGTTCTTGGATCAATTGAATTGACCTCTTGAACCTGAGAAGTTTGATGCTTCTCTTGATTGTCATTTCGACATGAGGCTGCCTTAGATGTTTCAGCTTTCAAGATTTTAGGTGGCAAAACTTTCAACAACGACTTTAGCTTTTCCCTTAGGCTTTGACTCGGACTTGTTTTCTTTTAATTTTTTTATTTTATTTTCACGTTCTTGCAATTTTTTTAAATTTCTTGTCCATTGTTTTGACAAGTCGTTTTTCAAGGCGATGAAAGATTTTCTCAAGAAGATCCTGTTGTTGCTCAGATATTTTCAAGTCATTTGAGTCAACAAACTTATGGTCTTTACACTCCGAAGAGTCTTTAGAAGTACTTCTTTCCTGACTTCTTACTTCCGCTTTACCACTTACGGGTTCGGCATTCATCGAGGAAGTTGGTTCAAACTTAGGCAAATCGACTCTCGGGATTGGGGTAAAATGCTTTGGAAGTGGCATGTTATCATATCCCAATCCGGACTTGTCTTTTGTATCTTTGCGATGAGTCTCGATGAACTGACCTAGAATTGCTTTGGAATTTGCAAAAGCGTCCAAGTTACCATTTAGTTTTTCAATTTCATTTTCTTTTTCAGAGACCAACAGTTTTACTCTTGCAAGTTCATCAGTGTAACTTTTACTTGTGAAAACATGTTGTTTGATAATGACTTGCAAATCTGACACTTCGATCATTCTTTCGTTTTTATACTTATCAAAAAGATTTATTTCTTGTGTTAAACGATTGTATGACTATCTTAGCTTATCTATGTTAGTTTCCAAGCTCGAACCGTGTTTTTTCCACATTTCGAGCTTGTTTTCTAGCTCAGTGCAGTTTCTACACGTTTCCTTAAAAGGATCGATGTCTACCTCAGGTTTAGGTGGCGAATTGCCAGATTGAGTAGCCATGATCGCGAACTTATCATTTTGTGAGAAGCATCTTCATACAAGTTGCAGTTCACGTTGCTATCGCGAAATGTAGGACAACAGTTGTTGTCCCTCTCTACGTCTTGAATTTGAAGGTTCCGATTAGCCGGTCGTTGATAGTTTCCTCCTTGCTGATACAAACGACCTTGAGGTGGTGCCTGATGTCCTTGGCCTTGATTCACGTTTATTGAGCCTTGGAAAGGTCTGAAATCCTCACGAGAGGTTTGACCGCATTCTCTAACAAAATGTCCATCGTTGTAAAATTTGAAGCACTTCACTTTTGATTTTTCGAAGCCCATTCCCGTTCGACTGTCACCACCGATGTGCTTCTTTCCAGTTCGGTTTAAGAAGTTCTTGATACTTCGTGTAAGCATCGGCATATTCCATCGTAGATCCATTTCCTCTAAGTCGTCATGATCAATTTGATCATAGTCATCCTCAACCATATCGAGATTTGAGATTCGACCTCCGACTAAATCATCACATGCTGTAAGATAGCATGATTGGAGCTCTTCATGCGCTGCTTGCACTGGGCCGGAAGCATGAGAAGCAGACGCTTGAGACTTTAGAAGCAAAGAAGAAGCATAGGTTTCATTTCCCTTACATTGACAATTTCCACAAGTTGGACAACGAGAAGTGGTGGAAACTGAAGCATTTGTGTTCATGTGATTGCTCGGGATAGTAACATTATGACTTGATGAGCTAGGCGTGGTTAGACCTGGTAGAGGAGGTGGTTGCATTTGTTGAAACACTACATCTAAGAGGAAAGAAAATCCTGGATTCTCTCGTTGAGGTGGCTGCACACCGCTACCAAATACCTTTTGCTGCATCTTAAGATTTTGCACCTTTAACTTATCGACTAGTTCGTCAAAATCTTAATCTTTAAGTTCAGGTTAATCCTTTAAAAGTAAAACACGCATATCCCAATGAGCAGGTAAGATATTCAAAAATTGAAGATTTATATCCATATTTTCATAAGTTTCATTAAGATCATACAAATCGTTTGTCAGCCTACTAAATTTGGAGATCAACATGTCTAGACTCTCTGTAGCAGAACATGATAAGTTATCAAACTGTCTTTTCAAGAGATCACGTCTGATTTTCTTCATAGCTTCAGTTCCACCTTGTCTTTTCAAGATAGCATTTCAAAGATCAAAAGCTGCTTTGTGGTGTCTGAAGACCGACTTCATCTCATTGGTTAAGCAAAGTTGAACTGATCCTATAGATTTCTGATCTTTGTAGAAAGTGGCTTTCTCCGTGTCAGTCAATTCATTAAGTGGACTCAATGAGCGTGTTCCATCACCTGTATTGACTTAAGTTGGAGCTTCGTACTTTGTGAGAATGGGTATCCACATTCCGGAGTCGGTATATGATACGAAAGTATTGAAATTTGACACCCATTCTTCAAGAGTATGATTCGGATCATACTTTGGCGGAAGGAGAGGATTCCGATTGACATCCATCTCATAAGAAACCGCGTTTGTAAGAAGAGTCATTATCACGAAACTGTCCCGAATACCAAACTTATCACGAAACCCTTGAATTCACAATCCATTTACACACAAGAAGAAACCCGAATAACCAAGCCAAATTGCACAAGAAAACCCGAATTCCCGATAAACCCGTTCACACGAATCCCTGAATACCCGAATAATCAAACACAAACACGAATACCCGAATCTTCAATCACACAAACCAAAATACCCGAATGGAAGTAGAGACTAAGTAGAAGACCTGAAATCCCAAACCTAATAACTACCTAACAATCATAACGAAATTCGAGCAGCGTAACAACTAGAAAATAGGTTCAGAACTGGTGTTACACTGATGTTGCGCAACTTGTGCAACAACCTGAATAGTTGTGTGACACACTAAAAGCTGAGTAATATGGAGTACGTAAGAAACTAGTGTAACACCTCTGGAGAGAATCGAGCAACGTAAAACATCTACGTACTAGTCAGAACAAAGCGTAACAAGCCTGCGTGACACGGGTGTTGCGCAGGTTGCGTAAAACCAAGGTAGTGTGACAGGCTGTTGCTCTGAGTGACGGCTGTTGCGTTGAGTAACACGGCTATTGTGAGTAACAGTCGACAGTGTTGCACAAGTCTCCGGAAAACTAAATTTCGGATTTACAACACCATTTTTTCCAGAAATGATGTAGATATCAATACTAACCTAAATCCTAAATTTCAGAACCAACACACCACGGATAAGGCCTAGATCTACAAAACAAGTCTTCAAAGTACCAAAATTCAAATCCTAGATCTATACCTAAATAACCCGTAAAATCACCAAATGGATCAAAAAACCTCTATATCTAGTATAGAGGCTTTGATACCACTTGTCGTTCGCCCTTGTTGGACCTCGATTTGGACCCAATCACTAGAAAGTCGCGAAATTACTTTAAAGTGAATATATATATTGGTGTAACACTCAAATAATCAAATGACTGATATTATTAAGATTACGTAAAGGTTTACAATACGAATAATATCAAATACAATCGATTACAAAGACTTTAGACCGTCGAAAACACTTTTGCGCAGGCGAAGCTCACGGGTTGCGTAACAACTGATTTTCTTTCTCTAGACGGCTACACTTATGGCTCATAGTTGGGGTATTTATAGGCATCATACAACCTTAACTTGTTACGCAACCGCAACACCAAAATTGGTGTTACGCGACGCAACGCAACAATGGTGTTGCGCAATATCGGTGTTGCGCAACTGAGCGTAACAACCACAAATTGACTCGTAACACTTTAGAACTCGATCTATATATATTCTAAACTTCACGACATAATTCTAAGCTGAGTATAAATACAATCAACGAAGAATATGCTCCAACAATTTTAAAAACCCTGTAACTATATAAAACATTAATCTTACATATTTTATATGTTTATAATCATATGGGTCTTAATTGGTAAAATCCACTATCTTACACGAATGTTTCCAACAACAATTATTTTCTTTAAACTACACAACACACGAAGACAACTGCTATGAAACTAACTCTCAAATGACTACTAACCATTAAGGAGGCCTACGTCGGAGACGAACATGTTTCTCTGTCCAAAGTTTTTCTTAGAGTTGCTCTTTTGAATAAGTCTGGTTTGTCGTCTAGAAGGTAAAAGGTTTATTTAGCTCAAGTAAACAGCACGTCTAAGATGATCTTAAGGATTAGAAATATCTGAGGGTCGATGTCATGGTGTGTTGAAAAAACAACTACACCCGGCTTATTAAAACAATTTCAATTCCCTCTTTAAATAACAAAAAATAAAGACTTGTATAACACAGTTTCAGTTGACCTTTTCAAATTAATTAGGTATGTAGTTTGCAATCAATTATCTATAGATATGCCCCAAGTCCAACATATGGGATTGGGGTGAATTAGGTTAGTGTTTTACGGTGTTATTTGTAATCAATTTATACGATATTAATAATACAATAATAGCAACGGGTTTCATTTTATAATATGATATCATAACGGTCTGGTCTCTATATGTTTTTTAAACCCTAATCAGTGGGGATGAGCCGTCTAGATTGATTAGGTTCAAAACCTTAAAAAAATCGGATTTGAACTTCACTAAATCATTGTTTTCGTCGTAACTCTCAAAGCGCTTGGAGTTAACTAACGAGGTGAAGGCCATCGGATTCGTAATTAAATTCCTAAGAAAAGTATATCGGAATCGCATCATACGAACCAAAAATTCGCAGATCCGTCGACGCAGTAGTCGGGTTCAAATCCGCAAAAAGAAGAAAAAAAAAGAAAAAAAAAATAAATAAAAAGTTCCGACCATATGTTTATTGAAGATAGATCTGCCAAAGTCGGATCTTAAACGCCCGAATACTCTATTTTATTTTAGCGCAACAAATCATTTGCAATCTGAGTGTTTATCAACTACCTACTTTTATCTTTATATTTAAATTTCATAGTAACAGTTCGAGCTTTTACGATTTCACTACTCGAACTATCGGGAAGTATTATACAGGCTTGGGGGTTACAATGTTATTTGTAAATCGATTATAATCATTTTTAATTTAAATTTATAATCTAAATGCGTTTAGTCATTAAAGTTTTGCAAAATGTTGTTATACGATAATATTATAGAATGAAACATGTTATTATTGTATTATTGATGTAATATAAATAGGTGAACTTTCTATATTTATATTTGTCATCGGGAATTTTTCTTCTCTTTTTTTCTAGACTAATTTTTTTTTTTAAATTCCACCAAAAATCGAAGATATACAATTAGTCGTAATTTATCTTTTTTTTTTATTAAATTTATTTATATAATAATATAATAATCTATACTACTATATAATACATATCTCTTTTGTTGGTTTTAAATGTTTTTTTTAAGTAAATTGAATCTTGACTATTGATTATAACAAAATAACCTAAACCATTTAATATTTAAATATTTTTTTTAAAAGTATTAAGTGATAATTTTGTAACTTACAAATACATAAATAAAATATTAAAATGTAATTCAATGCTTAATCATAATTAGTTTAAAAATTAAATTAAATTTTAAAGTTCTTTAATAGTTAATTAATTAAAACAAACATATTAATTTTTGATATTTATAACTTTTAAGATAATCATTTTAATAAATAAACCAATAATAATACATATCTAAATTAGTAACTTTAATAGTAAAATTGAATATGAATGAAATGAAGTTGGTATAGTTAGTACGATAAGTAGTAGAGTAATAATTAATTCAAAACATATGTAAATTGTTGAAAAATAAACAAAACATATTTGATATATAACAATTGTCTAGATACAAACATTTATTTGTATAAAGCATCCATAAACATCTCACATTTATTAAATTGGGAGATTTACATCTACGTCCTTATAAAACTTTAATATTACGTCAATGTCCTTGTAAAAATCAAAATTACGTTATTATCCTTCAAAAACATCAAAAAATCACATATATATCCAAAATAATATATTAATAATATTTAAATGATTTTAATATTTATATTATCCATCTAAATATTAATTAAATGATTTTAATATTTTAAATTATTGAATAAATCAATAAAACTAATCCAAATGCTTATTTAAACAAATATGTTAATGAACAATCAAATATCGAATGAACTGAATAGATTAAATTTAATGAATAAATTGTTTTAAACGTATATTAAAAAACATTAATCAATCAAGACGAAGAAGTTTTGCAACCTTTTTAAATAGGTTAATGCCCAAAATTATAGAAATAAATCTTTTTTAAATCTATATTGCGAGTTTATGAAATAGAGATATATTGGTTAATGTTTGATTAAACCTAACATACTTGACTAAAAAGTTTAATTAATATTTAGATGAATAATTTAAATATTAAAATTACTTAGATATTATTAATTTATTATTTTGGATATATATGAGAAGTTTTCATGTTTTAGAAGGATATTAACGTAATTTTGATTTTTACAAGGATATTAACGTAATATTGAAGTTCTGTAATGACATACATGTAAATCTCCCTAAATTCACGTAACGCGAATATGATGCTAGTATATTAAAATAAAATTTGCCTGATAAAATTCAATATATTATTTGATAAATCGTTTGACTAGATAGAAGTGGTCAAAACAGTTTTAATCGGCAACTTTCATTTATTTAATTATTGGTACTTATCTAGATTTGTTTGGTTTTTTAATAGTAAAGTTAGTTTTGTTAGTCGAGTCATGTTTTATAGGTTTATGTTTTCTATTTAATATATACGTAATTTTTATACTGAGTTCAAAAGAGAAGAAAAACATGATATAAAGTTCTTAGTGTTTTTTTATTAATTTGTTAGAAGAAAACTTATTTCAAATCGATCTTCTATTATTATTATTATAACCAAAACTTTATGTATGTGACGAGTAACATAGCAGTTCTATAAAAACATAATTTAATATTACTTGATTTATTCTTCTTAGAGCAGTATAAAATATGATATTATATGACATGATATGATATGACTATTGAATAATGGAAAAACCGTTGTACTATCGATGATAGTAAACTTATTTTCGAGCGTCGAAATCGTGAAACCTCGAACTGTAAAACAAAACTATAATTATCAAAATAAATAAAAGATAGAAACTAAGATATTTTGAATGACTCCTAGCTTGCAGTGGCGCTGCAGACGTTGAGATAATGTCGAAGGACTTGAACTAGAAACCGATCATGTTTCACTCGAATCAGAAAACAAAAGAAAGCATAATATTTTCCGATCATTTTTCACTCGGAAGCATCGTAATATTTTACCGATCATGTTTCAATCGGTTACAACAACAAAAGAAAGCATAGTATTTTCCGATTATGTTTCACTCGGAAGCAGCAATAATATTTGGTGATTGTCTCACTTTAGGAGACATTTTTTTTTTTTTTCTAATTGTTTCGCTTTAGGAGACAGGTGAAAATATTAATCCTGATATGAAACAAATATCATATGAAACAAATAAGAGATTTAAACCAAAAACGAAACAAAAAGAGCTAACAATAATATGAAACTAAGATCGACGAACAAAGGGAATGAGAAACTAAAATAAACAAAATAGAAATTGAAAAATTTACCAAACAGTGTGCGAAGAGGAGAAAAAAAAACAAAATCTAATATCAAAACTATTATATTTTTTTATTAAGAGATCACGTGAATCAAACAAAGTTTGAACAATTCTGTTTTGTTTTCGTTGTTTTTTTTTGTTTTTTTTTGTTTATAATAACGGTGCAAAACAAATTTTCTTTTAAACAATGCAAACAGTTTTTTGTTTTTGTTTTGAAGGAACAGAAATAAAAAAAGACGAATTAACCGATTAGAAAACTAACCCACTAATCAGGTTTAAAACTTGAAACACGTTGCAGTGAACGGAAGCTTAATCGAACGAATCAAAGAGAGCCTATGGCTCTGATACCATATCATGGTTATCAGTTTTGATGTAACATGCTTGATGCCTTTTCATTAGATTGATCAGTTTACGCCAGTTTTTATCCCCCGGGCCTTTAGAGACAACGAAACCGTCGAGGAAGCCGTCTACTTCCCAAGTGATACAGTGCATCTCAAACATCCTTTCCCATTGAGCGTAGTTTAGTTCGTCCATATCGAGAGTCACCGAGATGTATGCCTTGATGTTGGTAATGTTAAACGCCTTGTCAGATTCGGAACCGGAACTCGTGCCATCGCCGGACATGGTGGCGGAAAGCTGTTGTGATAGTAAAGAAGAAAGAAAGTGGCGGTTGGTATTGAGATAATGGTGAAAGCAAGCAAGAAAGCAAGTGACGGCTAAAGCAATAGGGTTTACGACAAGATTTTTTTTTCTTTGATAAGGAAAGTAGGTTTGTTGGAGTGATTTTAGGAAAGCCTCGTTAAGGCTCTGATACCATATTGAATAACGGAAACCGTTGTACTATCGATGATGACAAACCGATTACAAAACAATTATTTATAAACTAATATAAAACCCTAATGGATCCTAACCCATAATTGGTTTCAGGTCAACTTATTTTCTAATAATGACGTTTTAATATAAGAGTTCACTATGTTTTAAAGAGTTATACGGATACGAATTCCTCTATATATGACAACATTTACTGAATGTTAATTACATTATTCTCTAGTTTAATTCCTCTTGCTTCCCATGGAATTGGCAATTTACTATTATTATAATGAAAATATTGTGTTTAAATACAATTTTTATAACAAAACAAGTTGTTGCCGGAGTGGTTATCGCGCCGCCTCCACTGGCAGGAGACCACGGTTCGATCCCGCAACCACCTCATTTACTTTCTTTCTTTTGTACTGCTAAATTGACATTTAATTATTATTAAATTTTGGTTGGTGTTGGACTTGGGTTGGTGTTGGGATTAGATGTTGGGGTTATGTGTTTGGGTTGGTTTTTGTACTGCTAAATTGTCATTTAATTATCATTAAATTTTGGTTGGTGTTGGGCTTGGGTTGGTGTTGGGCTTAGATGTTGAGGTTATGTGTTTGAGTTGGTGTTGGGCTTAGGTGTTGGGCTTACGTGGAATTTGGGCTCTTAAGTTTTTTTTATATTTTCTTATAAATTCGAAATGTATGTTAAAATCATCGTTAACTAATCACACATTTCGTTCTCGTCCCGAATTCGTACAACGCACGAGTCCCCTCGACTTGTAGTTAATAAGTTATTATATGCAATTAGAAATATGTATATTAATTAAAAAAAGGAGTAAGTTTGAGAATATAAGAGTGGATATTTGTGAATACATAAACTATCACAGTTTGTCTTGGTGTCTTGAACACGATCTTGGTATCATTTTTAATATTAACAAGCCCACCAACCCAATAATAATAATAATAATAATAATAATAATAATAATAATAATATTCATTATAATAATATTAAATTCATTATAATAATATTATATGGCACGATTCCATAGTGAACGACCAGATTTAATCTTAAAACTAGAAAGTATCCCGGGCGTTGCCCGGGTGCGATTTACAAACTCGAAATTAACAAACATTAACAATTAATTAACAAACAGCAACTCATTAACAAACAGTAATTGTAAATGACAACACAAAAAAACCTATGTCAATTTAAATACAAACAAATCAACAGCTAAACATCCAGGCTCCCTAGACAGCCTAAAAAAAAAAAATCACCTCTCCTCCATAACGGAAAACACGTACGTCAAACCTGTAATAAGTTTGTCTCTGATAAACATCTTGCTTTTCATACTCCCAAGGGCTCGTGGAATAATTCACACAATGAGCTCTGTCCATTGCTCTTCGCTCCAATTCACTCCCGCTAAACAGCTCCATCACAAAATTTGGCTGAAACACCCATATCACACATTTAAATTTTTCAAAATATGCATATAATATGATAGTAATAGCAATAAACATGTGAATATTAAGAGACTTACGAGTACTGAAAGAACAGAGGAGTAAACAACAGACATGCTGACATCTTCAATCCCTAAAAAGGAGCCACTCTCTTAGCTCGTTGGACTTCTGTTTTCAGAGTCGTCATCACTTTTAAAGGATGATGACGATTCTTCTTCAAGCATTTGCAGGGTGATCTTATCATCAGATTCTTCTTCTGCAATTACTGCCTTTTGCTCGGGACTTAAGGATCTAGCCCTCCACAGAGCCATGATTGTTGTATATTAAAAAAAACATCACATGAGTTAGCTTTCATTATGTTGTTAGAGAATGAAATATTATCTTCTAATATTATTAAATCCTTTTATAAGTATCTGTTACTATTGAACATTATTTACTTCCATACTTTAAGACGAAAATGAAAAGAAGGCAGTATTAAGTACCTGTGTCCAACGTTGAAAGGCACAAACGGCTGAAAATGGAATTTAAGCCTGCCTTCTGCATCTTGAGTCTTTGCACCGTGCTTCGCATCCAAGCCTCTTCCCGTATGTAATGTTATGACCACAATTGGATTACCCATTGATGACAACGTACGAGGAACCACCTGAATATCTTCTATATCCTCCCACAGAAAATAGAAATTCGTCTTGTGTCCAAACAGATCTCCATGGAACCCTATAATTCTTGCCGAGAGAAACAGGCGACCCTGCAAAACAGTGTACGTTTAGTAGAGGTCAGGCTTGTTGGATAACATGTCAATACAAGTTTGGGTTGAAACAAAAGTTGCGTCGACCGACATACAATTAATTTCGATCATTTTTCATAAACAATCTAAAAATCTAAATGAAAATGATTTTGGACTCTACGACGTTGCTTATTTAACAATACACTTGGGGTGAGTTTCAACCCATTTGACCCGTTAACTTAATAGCTAACTTTGTTTATTTTGCCATTTAATCACATCCAAAATCACCCATTTATAAGTAAATGGGTCGAAATTGTGACCTGCAATATCTAAGATCAACGACAACAGAGTATCCACATATCATGCTATTAACCATTATTTATTTTAGTTAGTTTAAAAGGATAAAATAGAGCGAAGACAGATAAACAAAATGTAATAAAACTACCTGCAGGGACATTTTACGCTTCAAATGACATGTAAAATCATAATCAGAAATTCTTCTGGTGAAAGCTTAAAAAGCTTCTGAAGTGTTGAATTTGTTTGAGGAGATCGCAATTTTATCTAAATAAAGAAAAACACAAAATAAGCAAATTTAACCACAAATATGGAAATATTAAATGGAACCGGTGACTGTTATACCTTCTTTCCCACCTCCTTTTCCATCTTGGTCAAATATTCTTTAATAATATTGCTACCTCTCGTATTATTCAAAAATATCCTTAAATGCAATTTATACAGCTTCATCAATGTCCATCAAAATCAAAAACTTCAACATCAACAGCAGATGGCGGGTCATCCATGGCATCAAATTCAAATATTTCTGCGAATTATATAAGACACTATAAATTAAACATTTATTACAATTAGAAAAAAGTAAAGTTAATACTCACCATTGCAGCGAGGATCAGATTTTTGAAACCTGATTGAGCTATTTCTTGTTTTCCCATTGCAAGTAAAGATGACATACGGATCAGATAAGCCATTTGAATCAACGACTCCCAAGTTGCTACCTTCAACCAATGCGACAGTAAGCAACCATCCATCCCCCATGTGCTTTGATTCCATGATCACCACCTACGATGTATTTTTAAAAAGCATCCAAACGAAAACAAATAAAGAATGTCTAAAGTGTTAACAAAATTACCATTGAGTACTAAGTTTTGTGATCATCGCTAGCATTAGCCTCATCATATGAGTACTAAGTTTAAGAATAAACAAACCCCTCATCATATGAGTACTAAGAACTCACCCGGGTAAACAGAGGTGACTGCATTGCAGGGTCGTATAAATCATTTAACATTTCAATATTCATTTTAACTTGTATGGCCTGAAATAAAAATATAAAAGATTACCTATAAGTCCATACTTCGTTAAGAAATTAGCTGCGGTGGCAGCATCCCAATCATACCTGATAAAATTTGAATGTCAGGTCATGAGAAATACTAAAAAAATAATATGTACTCGTCACTTTGCTAAGAAAATAAATAGTATCTTACTGATGCTTTATGTCTACGAATCAAGACTAAATCAAAAAAACCCAAAACAAATTAAAAGGAGAATTATATAATCAAATCCTAAGCGTCAAATTATACATTTGTACAATGAAACTTCAGATTTAAAGAATGTTCCATACCTTTAAAAGACTGCGAATCTCGCGTTGGATATATCTCCTCCGATAAATCCGGAATAGCATTCCAAGCTTCAATCATCCGATTCATCGTCTTCCTAACCTACAAAATAACAGATTCACCTATATAAGTCACACATAATTACAGAAATTATTTTTTATATATTTATACCTCATCGAATTTTTTGGCTTCAAATGTCTTCAAACACGAAACTTTATACTCCGTTAACATATCCGTCTCCACAACCGCCAATTTCTCAAGCACTTCAGCAGCGGCTTTCCTCACTGACCAATCCTCACTTTTAACCACAAATTCAACCATAATTTTAACTAAAGTTTTCACAATAACCGAATTCGCTCTATCAATTAAACCTAAAACCTAAATTCTGCACAATTACAAACACAACACCACAAAACAAAAAACAAATCGCAATCGAAAACGATAACCGAATATCCAAAACTAATAATCACGAAAGAAAAAAACCTTGACTTATTGAAGATACAAAACAGAGGAAGTATGAGCTTGGAATCCATAACTGAGCTTAAAACCTCGATGTAGCAAACTAACAGTTCCGTCTTCACATTCAACAGCGATTTTACCTCTGCCGCTAGAACAACACTCGATTGATCCGGCGAGTTCGTCCGGTACCAGGCATTTTCCGGTGTATTTTTCTTCGAAGATTTCGATTTTCCTCAATCGATACATGTTTTGATTAAGATTAAATCGATGTTGTGTGCATTTAGGAATTTCTCTTTATCGGCCAAAAAAAACAGATGAAGACACGTGTAATACTGTAATACACGTCACATTTAAACCGCCTAAGCAAAAACCAAACGAACAACCACACTCGAAACGCTTAAGTCCATTAAGAAGTCGGCCCAATAACCCATCCAGCCCAGTCCACAACGAATAAAAAATAATAAAATGCACGCTTAGCAATGCAATCTAGCATTTTAATCTAAGGAGTAATAAGAGGAATAGGCAAATTCCTACTGGGTTCCATACAAAGTCAAAGTCAAATAGTCTTGTTATAATTTATTTATTTTAATATATATATGACTAATTCAAACTTTAAGTTTTGCAAATTTCTTTATATATGACCTGTATTTGTTGTAATCACTTCATAGGTTTTCTTCCTTGACCACCAAGCATTTTAATTAATTTGCAATGACAATGAAGCAACTATCTAGTTTTCTTGAACTCCTGAAATCACCACTGAAAATTCTTTCTCAAAATGGAAAGCTTATGGCCATTACAGCCACCATCTATCTTATCACTTACTCCGTCTGCTACGTCTTATTCACTTTCTCTACCAAGCCCTTCCTTCTTGATTTGCTCCTTAAAGGTTTCGCCGTAATGTCTACACAACCTGGTACACCTGAATACACACAACTCTTGGTTGACATCCGTGAAGATATCGGCATCTTTTTTGGAATTGAAGGTGCCTTTATTGTTCTATATTTCTTTCTGGTAGTTTTTGCCCAAACCGCGGTTATTATTATTGCATCCTGCTCCTACTCTAGTAATGACTTGTCTCTCAAGGAACTTTTCTTGAAGGTATCGAAAACATGGACTAGACCCTTTATTACATCGTTCTATGTACAACTTCTTGCTGGTGGTTACATGAGCTGCTTGTTTTTGCCTTTGTTGGTTCCAACACTCGTACTTTATGACCATCGTACTGTTTTATTCAGCCTCCTAATCTTCCTAGCTCTTATCTTCTTCACATTCTATCTTTATCTGTATGTTGTTTGGAGTTTGGCCATCGTTGTTTCAGTCGTTGAGGATACTTATGGGCTTTCAGCACTCGGAAAAGCTAGAGAGCTTGTAAAGGGAAATAGAATAAATGGATTTCTTCTGAATTTCTTCACCTTTCTAATGTTTCTAGTTATTTTTAGTGTCGGATACAAACTATCACCTGCGCTGCCGATTGTTTCTGGGGTAATTCAATTTATCTGCATAGGGTTAGTGACCTTGTTTCAGTTCATGGCATACAGCGGATACTACTTCCAGTGTAAGAATCTCATGGCGAAATCAGGGGGTGGGGGTTATAGCCAGATTCCAAGTGCACAGGTTCTGGATGAAGATTTACCATGAAAATTGTAGAAATATGCTCGATCTTTTTGAGTTTCCTATCTTCCAATATCCAATAATTTGTAGTTGATTTGTTGATCATATATTTGTTTTGTCTTTCGATTGTTTATTAAAGATTCCAGTTTGTGCTTTCTTGAGTTATTGAAATAGTCTACCGAGACCAGTGATTCAATTTCATTCAACTTGTGTGTCATATATGTGACGAGAAAACTAAAGCTAAAGAGAGAAAGAATAATTGAGCTAAATGATTGTTGAACTTATATTTTCCAGAGTTAATTACATGGGTCGTCCCTATGGTTTGCACCATTTTCACCTCTCGTCCCTATAACTTTTTTATTACACCACTCGTCCCTAAGTTTGAATTTTATTGCACCGAGAATCCCTATTATGGATGTGACTTTAAATGTGCCGTTAAGTCATCCCACGTGAGTCACACATGAGGGTATTTTATTCATTTTACATTTCTCTCTCCCATTTTAATGTCTACATCCCTAAAATTTCAAAATCCCAAAATAATTTCTCAAAATCAAACAAATTCATAAACTAGAAGAAGATTTGATTGAGTAGAATTAGAAGCAAATCAACCCAAATTAATCAAATCCACTCCATTTTCACATAAACCAAAACAAGGAAAGAAAAGAATGAAAAAAAAAACAATTCGAAAACGACCTCGATTTATCCTTGGTGAATTTGACAGCCTTGGACTCAAACTCACCGGCGACTTCATTCTCCGGCGACTTCATTATCCTTGGTGAATTTGACAACTCCGACGACTTCATTCTCGTTTTCCTCGGACTCAAACTCACCGGCGAGGAAATACTCAACGAAATAGACCTCGACGAGGAAAGGAACCAGCTCCGCGGTACCACCACCGTCGCCGGCAACCATTTTTTCCGGCGAGTAAAACTCTTCATACTCCGAATTCTCGAACCCATCATGCAGAAAAAAAGTTTGAAAAGGGTACGCAGGAGAAGAAAGTTCTCGAAGTTCATGTTGAAAAGGGTATGCAAAATGGTCAAAAGATAACGTTTGAAGGTCAAGCCGATGAAGCTGTAAGTTAAAATCTCGTTCATAAATGTGATAATTTGAATAAAGATTGCATAAAGAAGTTGACTTTGACCAATGTTTATCTGTTTTGCAGACTGATACTGTTACTGGAGACATTATTTTCTTACTGCAATTGAAAGAACACCCAAAGTTTAAGCGAAAACAAGACGATCTTTATGTGGAACACAATATTAGCTTAACGGAAGCCCTATGTGGGTTTCAGTTTGTTCTTACTCATCTTGATGGCCGACAACTTCTCATCAAAACGAACCCAGGAGAAGTCATTAAACCGGCGAGTAAAACTTTTCTTTTTGGTTTATGTGAAAATTTTCTTTTTGGTTTATGTGAAAATGGGGTGGATTTGATTAATTTCTCTTTGGTTTGTATGGATTATGTGGATTTTGAAGTAATTAATTTGTCCCTATTGTGTTTATGGATTTCTGGAATTTTTGGGTAATTAATTTGGGGTTTTTGGATTTTGGGGATATGGGTATTAAAATGGAGAGAGAAAATTAAAAGGACGAAAATACCCTCACGTGTCCCCCACGTGTTACTGACTTAACGGCTCATTTAACGGCACATCCAAAATAGAGACTCTCTATGTAACAAAATTCAAACTTAGGGACGAGTGGTGTAATAAAAAAGTTATAGGAATGACCGGTGAAAATGGTGCAAACCATAGGGACGAACCATGTAATTAACTCTATTTTCCAAAATTCACATTTAGTCTCTGCAGTTATCTTTTTTCTTTTAATCCATGCACCATAAGCCCATCTCATGTTACCAACGTTTAGCCCATATACACTTCTAGCCCAACTTAGCTCATTTGAATAAGAGCTTATCTATATATTTAAACATTCATTAATCAAAACACACAATAAGTAGAATCCATTCTATAAGCATTTTCAAGATAGGAATTACACTTACATCCTTAGACAGTAAGATTCCACCTTAATTCCTACTTTGAAAAAGATCAACCAAATTAAGTTTCTTACAAAGGAGTTCATGTTGTATTAGAGACAAACCTTTAGTAAAGATATTTGCAACATTACTTGCAGACCCAACTTTTAACAACTTTAACAATTCCATTCAAAATTTTCTCCCTTATAAAAACAAACAAATTTCAAAATATTTTGTTCTTTCATGAAAACCCAAGATTTTCAATAATTTGAATAGTTGATTATTATCACACATACTCTTTACAAGAAACAAGTTTGGCACATTAATATCATTAGAAACCTTTAGAATCCAAATTATTTCACATACAACAACCACAATAGCCATGAATTCTGCTTCAGCTAAAAATCTAGACACAGTTGGTTGTTTTTTACTTGTTCAAAAAATCGATCTTTTTTCCCATATAAATAGTATAACCAGTTACAGATCTCCTAGTTGTTAAACATTTACTATAACCAGAATCAACATAAGCACATACCTCAGTAAACCGAGTGTCATACCACAATCCTATACCTAGACTTCTTTAGATATTTCAAAACTCTTAATGCTAGTTTAAGATGAGAATTCAAAGATTTATAAAACAACTAGTCTAATTAAGGTTAAGTATATTAACTTTCCTATTAAGTATTGATAATATGTAAAATCTTTTAGCACAAACTCATTTTTAGCATAATTATCCAAATCAGTAATTACAACATCCTATATAGGAGTCTTAGCAGGTTTACTTCCAAACAAACCAAATTCTTGCAAAACTTCAAGACTATATCAACTTTGTGTCAAACACAATCTATTGTTATCTCTCAAAACTTCTATTCCCAAAAAGAATTTTAGCAATCCCAAATCTTTAATCATGAATTTAGTTTTAAGAAACATCCTACACTTTTCAGTTTCATGCTCAAAATTTCCAATAACCACAATATCATCCACATAAACAAGTAAAACTCAAAATTTCCAATAACCACAATATCATCCACATAAACAAGTAAGGCAATAAACACAGAGTCTTTAGACTTCGTAAACAAGGAGTAGTCACTTTTACTTTGCACAAAATCACTTTCCAGTAACAAGAAGTAAGTTTTGCATTCCATTGTCGTGGTGCTTGTTTAAGACCATTCAATGACTTTACTAATTTACAAACTTTGTTACTATTTTCATCAAAATATCCTTTTGGAAAATCCATATAAACTTCTTCAGGAAAATCAATAAAAAAGCATTATTGACATCTAACTGGTACAGTTTCCAATTATTTTGAACAACTAAACTAAAAATGCATCTTACCGCTACCATTTTAACCACAGGTGAAAAAGTTTTTTCATTATCTATTCGTTCTTTCTAACTATACCTTTTGGCTACTAATCTAGCTTTGAACCTATCAATTTCACCATTTTCCTTGTATTTTATTTTAAATATCCACTGACAACCTATAGCTCCTCTATCTACAGGTTTATCAACAACATCAAAAGTATGAATTCTATACAACACATTCTACATTCTTAGCATTAACCCATCTAATCAGGGCCGGATTTGAGCATGTTCAGGGTGCACAATCGCACAGGGCCTCGGTTTTTGAAGGGGCCCAGATTTTGATATATTATGTCGGGTATAAACTATTTTTCGGAAGATTTAATCCAAGTAAGCTATGTTATACCATGTTTAAAACTCATTTTACATAGTTCAGAAGTAAAAATTAAAGCCAAAATATAGAAAACAAAAGCTTTGCTTAATGTTTTAATGGGGAAAGTTGCAGGTACATTATTAGCAAGAAGACGAGATGATTTAACTATATTTTACAAAAGTGACCCTCTATTATTGTCTAGATATCCACTTTAGCCTCTCAAATATTTAATTAGGGATTTAGCCCTTTTTGATAGTTGACCTATCAATAATTTACATTTTAAATTCTAAAATGTTATCTTATTTTTAGTAAACTTTTTTAAAACTATTTAGACTATTCGTATTTAAGGGGCGTCATTTGATTTTTATCTTGAATATTTTTACAATTTATCAATTTTTTGTTAACTTTTTTTAAATATTTAGATTATTTGTATTTAAGGGGTCTCATTTGCTTAGCCGAGCAGGGCACCCAAAATCCACGGGACGGCCCTGCATCTAATATCTTTACAAGCTTCAACATATGTCTTAGGTTCAACACACTTATTCAAATTAGTCACTAAACACAAATTTTCTACATTCAAATAACTATAATTAACCACTTTATCTATCCCAAATTTAACCTTACTATCAATAACATAATCATTTAGTTTTGATGGTAACCGTTTTCCATAACGACTTTCTTAAGACATTTGTTTGTTGTAAAGGACTTCCCTCGGGAGACTCTTCATTAGTATCAAAAGTATCACTAAAAACATTCTCACTGGTAGTTTGAAATTCAGGATGATTTATTTTAGGATCAAGCATAGTATCGGTACCATTTGTTCTTAGATCATCATCTGAATTTCTACTTCCTAATGAAATTGTTTTATCAACACTTTCTTAGTTTTATTATCATCATAGGGACTCAATTTTTCAAAAAAATATGGAGTGTCAAACATATTAATATGATTAATGCTATTGTCATCCACTATGTTATGTTCAGAATTTAGTTTAAATGGAAACACATTTTCAAATACCCTTACATCTCTAAAGTAAACAATCAATTTACGCTCTAGACTGTACAATTTATAAGCTTTTTTTAACACTAGAATAATCAATTAAAACACATTTTTCAGATCTAGATTTAAACTTGTCATTTTCATGTAACTTTTTAGCAAAACACAAACATCCAAAACTCTTCAAGTGAGATATATTAGAATCATAGTCAAACACAAGATGACTGGAACACTTACCATTTAGAACGGAAATGGGCAACCTATTAATCACATAACATGCATTTGGTATAGTTTCAAGCCACATACTCAAAGGAATCCCTCCCTGAAACAGAAGGGACCTTGCAACATTTAAAAGGTTCCTATGTTTTTTTTCAACAACACCATTATGTTGAGGTGTATAAGGAACATAAGTTTGGTGTATTATCCCATTATTCTTACAAAACAAGTTCATTTGTCTATTTACAAATTTTGTTCCAGTATCTGATCTGAAATGTTTGATTTTAACTTTGAATTTAGTTTCAAGCAATTTGTAAAACATTTCAACACTGTCAAAAACTTCAACTTTAGACTTGAGCAATTAAACCCAAACTTTCCTTGTAAAATCATCAACTACAGTAAAAAAAAAAAAAAAAAGTATATATATAACCATCACTAGAAGTTACTTTATAAAGACCCTACACATCTAAATAAACCAAATCACCTAGTTCTTTTGTTTTATGATCCCTTAAAGGAAATGGTTATCTGGTTTGTTTAGCCATTTGACATATTTCACATGGTTGTAAACTTTCATTTCGTAACTATAACTTATCTTTAAAAATAATTAACACATGATCAGCAGGGTGTCCAAGTCTATGATGCTAAGTAATTTAGATTCACAACAAACAAACACATTAGTACAAACTTTTTTCTTACGTAACATAAAATCATCAAAGAAATAAATGCACAAGAGTTTGTCCCATTACATTGTTGTAGGGAATTTCTTGCACTTAACACTTATTTTCATCAAACCCCACCAATTTCCTACTATCTCTAGCTAACTTATGCACGGACAACAAAATAGCAAGATATTCAGGAACAACAAGCACATCAAATAACACAATATTAGAACTAAGTTTGTAATTTCCAATCTTAGTTATCTTAGCATATGTGCTATTAGAATGTTCAACAGTAAGATTTGGCCCAGAAATATCAACCACATTTTCTAATTCATTTTCACTTTTAATGTAGTTTTGATTATCCCCACTATCAATAACCCAACCTGGCTTACTTAGACTCTGTAATCTACATGCCATATTCGCTTTTGGTCTATCAAACACTTTTATATCACCAAGTAGATTCTTCAAAATTGAGAGTTGATCATATGTAAAAGGTGCAGAAGAAGACACACGGGGAGAACTAGTTTGATGTGTACTTGTATATGTGTTATTACTAGAAAATCTTTGATTATTGTTTGAAAATTTTTGATTATTAGTTTTCCTTTGAAATATTGGAGAAACACTAATGATTTTAAAACACCTTTCCGTTGTGTGACCTCCCATTCCACATTTAAGACACTTCACATGTAGATTTTTAAAAATCTGTCTTTAGTATGCCCAAACATACCATACTCTGTACATTTTAAACTAGGATTCCTAACAAAACTAGAGACACTCTTCCCTTTGTCATTAAAATTCCCAATGTTTCCTAAAAAAGAAGTATATGAACCCTTCCTTGTAGGAGAGTTAATACCCATGTATGAGTCCTCATCTAAAATCATTGCAAAAGCAGTTTTCACAGTAAGAAGAGGGTCTCTACTTAAGACGTTACTTCAAAGTGGTACATACACATCATCTAGTCCCATAAGAAATTGCATTAGCTTTAACAGTTGACTATGAGCAGTAAATTGAGCAGCACCTTGACATGTACAAGCAGGTAAATGAACGAAAGCATCAAATTGACTCACAAAGAATGTTTATGATAATATTTAGTCACAGCAGAACCATTTTGACTTGAGGAATTAATTCTTTGATGCAAACTAAATGTAACAGAACCATCTACTTTATCAAAAATTTCTTTTAGTTCATCCCACACCACAAAAGCAATATTAGAAAACACTTGACCAACATATAACTCTTAAGAAATAGACCCCAACAACCAAGAAAGGACAACAACATTACACCTATCCCACTGTTAAGCAAGCACTTCATTATCAACGGGTTTCACAGAAGTTCCATTAATAAACTCAATTTTGTTTCTAGTCTCTAAATCAAGTGTAAAAGCACAACTCCATATAGTATAATATTATGTTCCTCTTAGCTTTACATTTATTAAAGGGGTACCACTAGTGTCACTAGCATGCAAATACAAAGGATTACCAAAATCAAGATTACTAACTTGAGCAAAAATCACACCAAGACCACCAATATCTTCGACATCTTTACCAGCCATATCAAAGAATTTAGCAAGATTATAAACACACATACACAAAGTAACAACTCAAAAAACAAACCAACCAACCAAAAAAAAAAAAAAAACAACACAAAAAACAAACAAACCAAAAATCAAGATATTATTTATTTTACTAATGGTCTTATATATTTCAAATGGGTCAAAATCTTCGGAATTTAATTTTTGTTATAAAAATGTGAATAATCCACCAACTTTATGTTGACGTCGTATTTTTAACGCTTTTCAGGAGGTTGAGATTTGCATCGATTGTGGAGTTACATTATTTGCCTTTGATTTTGTGTCGACTTTCGAAGAGACATAGCTAGACGTAGTTTAGTTTCTAATTAGGCCACAAACTTATTTTTATGTTGTTTTTATTTTGTATTGTTGTAACTCCTGAACTTTATTAATGTAAACTTATTGTTGTAGTTTTATTCGATGTAATTCTTGGTCTTCTGATACCTATGATAACGTACACCTCGGGTTTCCGCCTGAGCGGGGTGTGACAAAAACTGAGATAAGAGGGTCAAAGAACGTGTTCACCACGGGACAAGTCAATTAACACATTTTTAGTCATCCGCGGATCTCGGGGGTGATTCCGAAATTATAGGAAAGTTTGTTATTTCCATTTTTCTTTATAAATAAATGCAAATGGTCGAAAATAGGGACAACCAACACACAATACACTCAACCTATACACGTTTTACTGTCGCTCATCACCAACACTTCACATTTTCACCACGATTATCACCTTAGATTGACCATTTGAGCTCTTGTATTGTATTATTATCCTTTTTTCTTAATAAAATCAACAAGACAGGGGATTATTATCCCTTCCTGAAGTTTTATGTCGGCGATCCATATGGATTAAGGGCTCTCCTCGTAAATACTCATGTCTTTTTACTTTATTAGCTCTTTTATTATGTGTTTATCACTTTTATTTTGAACAGCCTCGTGATCACAGTAAAGATCATAACAGCACCTAACCTCACTTTTACTGATTTGATCACAGAATTATCCTTAGTAATTTTTGGTCAAAACAGTGTTACACCCCTTGGTTTTTAAAATCAGAGACTCTTTTAATCTGTGCATGCAGGCTTGGTACTTAGACGATGGAACTATTATTTTAGATTCCTTGGGTGTGGGGGAGGTTTTAAATTTGATCATGGATGACGGCCCCCCTATCGGGTTGCATCTTAATGTTGATAAGACTGAAGTCTTCTGTCCTACGGTAGGCCCTAGAAGTAGCCTTGCAGGTATTTTTCCCTCCCAACATTGTGCGACCCTTACATGGCGTCAAACCACTTGGTGGACCCGTCAGTGTTGATTTCAGTTTTAGTAGTGGGCTTGTGATGAAAAGAGTAGCAAAGACCATCGAGCTTATGGATGCGGTCTCTAAAATTGATGACCCCAGTCGGAGTTGTTGCTTACACGTTCTTGTGTTGGTATTCTAAACTCTATTTTGCTATTCGTACATGTTCTCCCCATGTCTTTGAGTCGGCTCAACGTTCCTTTGACATAGCTCTTCGTTCTACTCTTGAACGCATTGTTACTGCTTTTGGGGAAGGGTTTGGTGACTGGCAATGGAGGCTTGCTACGTTACCTTTTTATATTTGGGGGATGGTGTTTATTCTGCTGGTGATGTGTTGCATTATGCCTTCCTTGCGTCACGTTTATAGTCTGCTGATCTGCAGACTAAGCTTCTTAGGAATACGGGTGTTGTAGTTGATGGGCCAATGTTTGATAATGCCTTGAGTGTGTTTAATTCATTTGTGGAGACTGACCTTTTTAGTAATCCAAGTGAGATCGCTGCCCCCAAACTCATGAAGAAACTGCCAGATATATATTTCACACAAGTTACTAAAACTGCGGAATCCATCTTTTCCTTATCCCCTCGATAGTTGGCTTTGTGGCAATCCGTACGTGAAGATCACGCTTCTGATTGGCTTAGGGCGGTTCCCATTTCACGTTTGGGAAAAACTATGAAAGGTAAGACTTATCATTGTTTGCTATGTTACCGTTTAGGAGTCCCTTAATTTCTAGACTCTTCGTCTTATTCCGCTTGCTCTAGGGTTTTTGTTGGTGAAATTTATGGAGATCATGTTGTATCATGTGCGGGCATTGTTGGTATTAAACACAGGCATAACGTTGTACGTGATATGGTTTTAGATATTTGTTATCGATATGGTATTTCGGCTGGTAAGGAAGTTGATATTGGGTTGTGTAATGATCGGGATAGATCCTTGCGTCCATCAGATATGTTACTTTATTCTTGGGACGGAGGGGTTGACGTTTGTGTGTGATCTGAATGGGTCCTCACCTTAACGCAGACGGGGATGGTTGATTTTATACCCGGTCGTGCAGTGATTAATGCGGCTCATCGTAAACGGATCAAGTATGGTGCGAAATGTGCCGCTTTAGGTTATGGTTTTCTCCCCTTTTCATTTTCTTCATTCGGAGAATTGGAGAAAGATGTTGATTTGCTGAAACGGATTCAGAAGTTTTTCATGTCTCAAGATATTGGTTCACGTGCGGCTGTTCATATTTTTAGTAGGATTAGTTTCGCCATTGTTAAAGGAGTGGGAGCTCAGATAGTATATCGACTCCCCTCTAATTTTTTATAAACTTTTTCTATGTTATAAATGAATAATAATAATAATAATAAAAGAATTAAAATAACGTCTTCGAACAAAATTGGAATATACAGGTATCTTTCAGCCAAGTTAACATACAAATAAAAACCCTAGCTCTGATTTGGGGCTAAACCGTGTTTATCGTTTGGAGAGGGTGTGATGGTGGCAACCGTTTTGGAAAAGGGAAGGGATTTGAGGATAATAATGACCGTCTTTGGGCCTTTCAGCTATATTGAATGGTCAAAAGTTGAGAAAAAAAAATTAATTTGTTTATAAAAAAGTCAAACTAAAAAAAACATAATTTGGATAAATATTTTTTTCTAGTCCTCTAACTAGAATTTGGAAATATCACACTAAAATAAAATATAAAATTAAATAACAAGGATATAATGAAAAATATCATACGAGTAATTAACATGATAATTTTGTTAAACACAATCATAATTTAAACATTATGACATGATACAAATATTTGTTATGTATATCCTTAAAATTCATGTTGTAGTAGGGCCGAAGCCTTGAAAAGAAGGGGTAATAATGTTGAACCGATGACGCTTCGCCTTATTTATAGAAGCAGCCAACTGACTTCTCATAATAGTTATGATAATAATCATATATAATTTTGATCTTAGACAAGGTTACCGACTCCAACACCAAAATTACAAAACTCATTTATTAATTAATATATAAGTAATGATACATGTCTCGATCTTAAACTATAACTCTCGTTCTTATCAAAAAGGTTAACATTAAATCATAAAGATAAGTACCTATCATTTTATGACTTGGACACTTTGGTATGAAATATCGGATATGCCCAAATCATTCTCAAGATTTTACAACCAAAATAGCAATATCTCATATATATCATCAAACAAACAAATAGAAACTTTATTTTGCTTTCTATATTATCTAACACCAATGAGTCAATAATCGTTTTCACACACAAAACCATTTAATTTAGAGCACTCGATAAATTAATACTCGATTAATTAATAAACTCTCTAAAATAATACTTTTTTCCGGTCTCGACTCGCACTACAACAAAATAGACTTTTGGGGACGACACAAAGTCGTTGGTAAAGGCAACAATGTCGTCCCCAAAACCCTTTGGCGACGACATGTCGTCGGTAATGTGTCGTGGGCGAAAGCTCGTGTGGGAAAGGTTTTAGTGACAACATTTGGCGACGACTTGTGCGGGCCCACATTGACTTTCAACGTAATTTGAAATTTTTTTTAGCGACGACAAGTCGTCCCTAAAAGATTTTCATTTTTTTTATTTAATTTATTATTATTAATTAAAATTTATTATTATTAATTAAAATTTATTATTAAAATAATTATTTATTATTAAAATAATTATTTATTATTTTTAAACAAAAAAAAAAAAATTGGGACCCAAGGCTTTGGCGACGACATTTGGGGACGACATGTCGTCGCCAAAAGACCTGTAGAATTTTTTTTACAGCTTATTTGAAACTGCTTATTTTCCAGCTTCTCGCTCATGTCGACCTGTACAGCTTATTCAAACAGCTTATTTCCAGAAAATTCAAACCCGACAATCGAATATATTAAAGTCATAATCATTAAAACCATAAAACAATTATCCGACATACACAAATAATCCGGAAATTTGATAATGAAACATAATAACGAAAAACGATAAAATGTCTTAGAAAATCTGAAATTGTTCAAACATACATGAGTCAATCATCATTGTCTTCACCCGTATCGTCTCCCGCCTCTTCGATTTGATGATTATCAACTACGGGATAATTTGGCACAACAAAACCCGGGTTTGATGCTTGAAACGCTTGCAAAAATCTTCTCATCTCTTGTTGTACCCTTTGTTCGATCACATTGTCATTTATGTCCATAGTTGATGAACTTGGTTGATTTGATGAAGCCGGTAAAGAACTAGTCACCGACATAGGTAGCTTTCTCCCCCGTCCACGATTGTGGCCACGACGCACCCCCAAAACCGCATCCATTATGTCCTCCTCACTTGTCAACGGGGATCGAGTCTTCATATCAACCATTTGCCGCTAAAAAGTTACAAGATATTAATTATTAGTCGCGGTTGATAATATATAACCCATTTGACCCGTTTTTAGTTGTTTGATACTTAAAATTTATGTTTTACCCATATTGACCCGTTTCTCCCATGTTAAGCTTTTTACCCGTTACAAAATGTTAATTAATAGTTTCGGTTGATAATATATAACCCATATGACCCGTTTTTAGTTGTTTGATCCATATATCTTATGTTTTACCCGTTTTGACCCGTTTCACCCATTTTAAGCTTTTTACCCGTTTTACTCATTTTACTTACATGCAAAGTTTCCGCTTCCTCGGAAACCCATTCCTTGTTCCGCTTATCGACATGCATTTGCTCATAATTTTCGATATGACTCGGATTATCACACGTCGGGTCCTCGGCTCGCTATTAACACATTAAATTAAATAATATCAATGAATCAAATTTATCACAACTAATTAAATACATAAAATATTAATACTAATGAATGAAATGCTACTTACCCGATACGCCCTCCTACTAACATAAGATCGACTTCCATGCTTACTTGCGTATTTTTGTTTACTCCTATTTTCGGAGTTCTTCTCTGCACGGCTTATTTGACTAGGGGTCGTGACAAAGTCTACGAATGGACCCCACACATCAGGAGGAACTCCGGCCGGGGGATCGTCACGAAGGTGATTAGGATCCTCGTACCCATCTCGTGCCACAAAGAACTCCTTCTTGAAATTTGACTTTGCGCCTTTATATCTCTCTTGACATATCGCCTCCACCCCGCCTCTCACCGTTCTTTCCTTTTCTCCGCCATCCAACCACGGCGTCATGTCAAAGTATTTCTACAATTTAAATAATATAGTTAGAACTTTATATTTGATAAACATATAAATATATTAATCTTTTGAAAGAAACTCAACTCGAATCTCGGGCCAAATCCGAAGCTTCTTATCCTGAGGCACCCTGGACCAACTCGGGTAATGTTTGGGAAATGCATTATCCCTAACAATGGACCCGATCAGAGAAATGATCATCTGCCCATGCTCACAAACCGGACGTCCCGACCCCTGGTCTTTAACATCAAACTCAACCTTCAACGGTTTGTGATCGTTTTTCCTGAACTCTTCCCGCAAATTGAAACACGTGGTTTTCTTTCGTACGGGTTTCGCTGCAAATTAAAATAGAATAAATTATTAATACAAGAAAACAAAGTCAATAATATAATCTCAAAATACAAAGTAATTATTTCTTACTAATGTGACTCCTCGGTGGATCCCAACTACCACCTGGTGGATCACCACCCGCGTCTCCGCCGTGAGCAACTGATGTCATCTGTAAAACAACAAGTACTAATAACATAATAATGATATATGTATTAAACAAGTGATAATTACAATGATATGTAGATAAATAAAGACATAAATAATATAATTAAACCAACAAATCAATAACGATTTCATTCATAGTAGTTTTTTTTTAATACCTGTAACAATTACAAATCAGTCTGCCTCGTCACTAGAATAAGTTTCATTGGTAGCCAACTGATGTATGCATTCATTATCAGATTCGACATCTTCGCTTTCAGAATCATCAGTTACATTAGCATCAATATCATCATCTTCATCATTAATGAAATCAACATCGTGTTCTCTTGTTGGAATAATTTGAACAGACGTTGTTTGGCCATCTATACTTAAGCTCGTATAAGACAGACTATCCAAATTAGCATCCAATGTAAGATCAAATGAATTGTTTCCATGTATAACATCTTCGGCGTTTTCTTCGATTATGTCTATGTCCCATATCTTTCGGTGATTCACCTCTTGCACGACCTTCCAATTTTGGGTTTTAGACGGGTCTTCAAGGTAAAAGACCTGCTTTGCCTGGGTTGCAAGAATGTGTCGATCTTCTTTACACCACTCATGACTTATACAGATACTTGTTATGTTATTCTTTTTGATACAACGTTCGGTACGACCAGTGTTGTTAGTCTTAAACCATTTACATCTGAATAACACAACGTTGAATGCACACATATAAGTTAGCTCCACAATATCTTCCAATTGGCCATAATACATAAAGCCATCATCCCCAGGTGTTGAAACGCCGCTATTTTGAGTTGTACGCCGTTTATCGCGACTATGAACTAGAAACCTAACACCGTTTACTATGCAAGCAGTGTAAGATTTTGCAACAGTCAACGGTCCATTTGCTAGAGATAACAATTCATCGCTACACCTTGATGGGTCACGTACTCGTAGATGACGTATCTATGAAAAAAACAAAAATATAAAAGTTGAATAATAATCGTTATTGTTATATTTTATGTTAATATATACAATGAGTTTACCTTGTTATCAAACCATGTAGGAAATTCTGTTTTTAAGTCACTCCCAGGATTCTCGGTTTCAAACTCACTATAAATATTCAAGATATTAATTAGTATAATCATTCGTCGAAGATAATTGATAATAAAAAACACTTACTTCTTGTAATCGTCGATGTCAGAACAGTTGTTGAGTACATACCAATGAAGATTCTTCACAAGTTCTCGGTCCAACGTTGTTTTCAACCCTTTACTAATTGGTGTACATAATGATTGGAACACATGAATCTTACACGGTGTAATTGTAGCGTCTTCATTTCTGTCTGGACGATTAAATCTTGTTTGTACACCCCGAAGATACATTGAACAAAAAGTTAATGCTTCGTCTGCAACGTACCCCTCCGCTATAGAACCTTCAGGTCGAGCTTTATTTCTTACATAATGTTTTAGCTTCTTCATGTATCTCTCAAATGGATACATCCACCTCGTGTAAACGGGTCCACCTTGAATTGCCTCTTGCGGTAAATGCATAACCAAATGAATCATTATGTCAAAAAAGGCCGGAGGAAAAATTTGCTCGAAAGTACATAAAAGTTTGATCATCTGGTCTTGAGCTTTCAACCTGTCATCGACCAACAAATTTCTAGCACAAATTTGCTTAAAGAATGCGCAGAGCTCAACTATTGGTGTTGCAATACTTTGGTCTAAGCACCCTCTAACTCCAACCGGTAGCAAATATTGCATCATTATATGACAATCATGAGACTTCATGCCCGTTATGTTGTTATCATTGTCTGCAACTTTCCGCTTAAAACTTGATCCAAACCCATCAGGTAATTTAACCCCTTTAATGAATCGACAAAAACGTTGCCTGTCTTCATTTGTGAATGAGTACTTTGCGTGAGGTTTTAGGTACTTCCCGTCTTTTTTAGCATTCTCTTTGAGCCACAACTCCTTACGAATTCCCAAATCTTTCAAGTCAATTCTTGCATTGTGGGTGTCTTTAGATTTATCATTCATTAATAAAGTACCCAACAGACTCTCACATACATTCTTTTCGATATGCATGACATCCAAGTTGTGTGGAAGTTGAAGGAACGGATAATATGCTAGTTCGCGAAAAATAGAAATTTTACTCCAATTGTGTCCCAACTTAGCATCACGTTTTCTCTTCACGCCTGCAGTACTAGGATGTTTCCCGGGAATACTCGGCGGCAATTGAGCAAGTTGACGTGAGATTACATCATGTGTAAATTTTCTAGGAGGTTTTGTTCGATCAATTTTATTGTTGAATGCTTTACTTACTCTCCAAGGATGGTTCGATGAAAGGAATTTTCTATGACCAACATAAGCGGTTTTCCCTCTTACACGAGTGGATGGAGTGTCCTCGTTACATGTGGGGCATGCTTTGTAGCCTTGACCGCTCCAACCAGACAAACTACTACGGGCGGGAAAATCGTTGATTGACCAACAAAGCGTTGCTTTCATTGTGAAAAAGGTGTTTGTAGCAGCGTCTCTCGTACGTACTCCGTGAGACCATAACGTCTTTAATTCATCAACTAAAGGCCTCAAGTAAACGTCGAAGTCTTTCCCAGGTGATTTAGGACCAGGAATTAACAGAGTCAACATGAGAGATGACTCTTTCATACATAACCACGGGGGCGTATTATATGTTGTCAGTATGACCGGCCACATGCTGTAAGACAAACTCATGTTACCATACGGATTGAAACCATCGGCAGACAACCCCATCGGCAGAAACCATCAATAACCTAACAAATCATATTCATATTTCATATTCATATTCATATTTTCATATTCATATTCATACACTTTTTAAATACCCAAATCAATAACAAATCATTTGATATACTTTTTAACGATAAACTTATGAGCTCTAAATCCATATCTTAGTCCTATCAAATTAAATCGATATCAAACATTTTAACATAATACTAAATATCACAGATAGCATCAAAACACTTAAACAACAGCTCATTAGCAGTGCTAAAACCTAAACCACCTAAACGAAAACGATATTTCTTTAACTTTACATAAAATAATCACAAAAATATTCTCATTCTGTTTTCTGATTCGCATAACAAAACAAATACAAAATAACTTCAATCCAAACCTAAATCAATATAATCATTATCACGAACAACATCATATTGAACACCAATTACGGAGACATTGTGCTGAGATGATTTGAATTTCTTTAAAACTGATTTTTTATTTATTTAAATCCACCCATTTATAAGTAAAAGGGTCAAAATTTTTTGCCTTAATGATTATCTAGCATACCTGATTCGTCAACTTTACACCTTTTCACAGAAGAATTTCCAACTTAGTGCTTTCTCTTTAAGCAGAAAACGTTACTTATAAAGTAAGAAGCCTATAAAGGGCAAACAAACAAACAAACAATAAGCTCATAAGCATAAGCAGTTATATAAGGGCAAACAAACAACCCCTAAAACGACATAAATCCTAAACAAAACTAACAGGGGACTAAAAACAACCAACCATTTTAATGATTAAACATAAACATTCTGATCTAAACACTAAAATTAAAAAATTGTAATCAACAAAAAATCAAAAAAAAATTAAAAAAAATTAAAAAAGTGACCTTCTATTTAGCAACTTCCTCACTAACTTCCTTCAAATCACCCTTCGTAAAGATCAAACCAACATTTCCCTGTTTTACAAAATCCATTAATTAAAATTTTAATAATAAAATTAAGTAATAATAATTAACTAAAATTTAATAAATAAAAAAACTTACAACAAGGAGGGGAATGAGATTCAAATAAGCCTTATTCCCAGTCTTTTCAGAATACCATTTTCTGTATTAACATCTGCATCAATAACCTTTAATATTTAGGGATTTGAACTCCTCTTTCCGAAATCAACAAAAAGCGGCAAAAGATGTACACGTAGCTTGAATATGAAAATTGATAGCGATTTTTTATACCTGTTACGGTGGTGGCTGAGATGATGGTGCCGGCTGAGATGATGGTGGCGGCTGAGATGATGGTGGCTGAGATGATGGTGGCGGCTGAGATGGTGGTGGCTGAGATGATGGTGGCTGAGATGATGATGGTGCCGGCGATTTTTTATACCTGTTACGGTGGTGGCTGAGATGATGGTGCCGGCGAGTAATGGTGGTGGCGGGTGAGAATTAGGGGGTTTGTGTTTGTGATAAATGAGACTTAGAAAAGGATAAAAGCTGTTTTAACTGTTTCCCGACGACATTTCCAGCCAACATGTCGTCCCCAAAAGGTAGTAGCGGGAAACTAAAAGTTAGCGGGAAAAGTGCTGAATTTTTTGACCATGTTTCCCCGACGACATGTCGTCCCTAATACCCTATGGCGACGAAATTTTTTTAATTTTTTTAATTTTTTTTTTTTCTTGTTTTCCATTAACATTAAGATAAGAAATTATAAATAATAATGTATATTAATTAAAATAAGCCCTAATTAAAATAAGCCCTAACTTTTCGTCGATGCTAACTCATTTGTCAAATTCGGTGGTCTTGAAACTCATGTAAGACTTAAATCGACACTTATTACACCCGCATTAGATGTTCTCCGGAAATCATATCTTGAAACTCATAACTATTTGATTGAACTGTAATGATCTGTAATGATCGATATGATTTATGGTATAATCGAACAGTTAATGATGTACGTAAAGGGATAGTAATTATCATTACTATCATATCGTTGTTGTCGAAGTTTAATGATCGACCGATTTAAGCCTATATTTGTGTCAATAGAACCACTTACTCGATTGAATGATATCATTGCCAATTGTGTAACACACTCGAGAGATGCAATGATTCGTAATGTTGTTGATTACATGTAAAAATGACTTTTAATAAAACCGGTTACACATTTGATTGAATTGTAATGATCGATATGATTTATGGTATAATCGAACAGTTAATGATGTACGTAACGGGATAGTAATTATCATTACTATCATATCCTTGTTGTCGAAGTTTAATGATCGACCTATTTAAGCCTATATTTGTGTCAATAGAACGACTTACTCGATTGAATTATATCATTGCCAATTGTGTAACACACTCGAGATGTAATGATTCGTAATGTTGTTGATTACATGTAAATGATCCGAATGACTTCTTATGTAAAGTATTTCAAACGTCTATAATACCTATTTATCATTATTATTTGAAATATTATACAAATCAAACATAAGAAAAGTATGTAATTATTAATATAACAATTTATTATAAATATATAGATATAATACTATAATTATTACAATACAAATTATATATTACTTTTTTAAATAATATTTCAATTTCATATTACTTTTTCAAATAATATTTAAATTTTTAATGGATAAAAGTATATTTAAAAGAATATATATATTTTCTAAATAAATTATATTTAATTATTATTATTTATTTATGATTTTTTAAATTAATTTTAATTAAAATGATATTTATTTTTATTTTTATTATTAAATGATATTGTATTATTAAATATATAATAACATTTTATTTATTGAAATAGTTTTAGGAACGACATGTCGTTGCCAAAATTAATTCATTTTTTATTTTTATTTTTATTATTAAATGATATTGTATTATTAAATATATAATAACTTTTTATTTATTGAAATAGTTTTAGGAACGACATGTCGTCGCCAAAGGTGTCCCGGGAAATTATTTTCATATTCGCGCCAATATTTTTACACGACCAAAAAAAAAAAATATATGAAAACCCTTTCCCGACGACATGTCGTCCCTAAAAGTCGCGGTCGTTTATTTGACCAAAAGAAAGTCAAAAAAACCAATTTTTTGTCGTTTAGTGGGGCTTTTGGGGACGACATTGTGTCGTCCCCAAAAGTGTCGTCCGGAAAGGTAACTATTCTTGTAGTGTCGAGGAAATGATGCCAAATTAATAATTCGCTAATATTATAAGATAATACATTTTTTGTAATCTCTATACACCCCGTATAAAATATAAATTAATAATTCTTTATAAAATTAATATTACATGGAATGATTTATAAAGATTTCTTGAAAACGACTCATTTGTCTTTTGTTTTTGTTGAAATCAACTTCACCTTGAATATGGTCTCTAATATTTTTTATCGTTGTAGAACTTTCATCCAAATCAGATGAAAGTTTGAAATATTTTTATAAATTGATATATTTATTATGTATTGCACGATAATTATGTTAAAATTAAGGTATTTTACAATTGGTATTTAAATATAAATTAATAAAATATTAGTTAGTATATAAATTAATAATTATTAATTTATCGATTAATTAATAACTTTTTAATTAATAAATTTTGTTATTTTCAAGAATATTAATTTATAAAGTTTTTACTGTATCTTAAAAATACTAAAAAAAAAGTTACAAAATGATAATCATGAATGAATTCTATTTATAGATTTTATTGATTTAGCCAACTAAAGTCGGTCTGTCTACATATTCATTCTCATCTTCTCTTATTACCATTACCACCTTTTTCTTCTTCATGAAATCACTTTCATCGTTTCATTTTCATATTTCTCATTTTTATCATCTTTGATAATGTCTAGATCATCTTTTAATCTTCTTAATCTCGACGATTACTCGTGCGTAAATGATCATGCAAACGTTGAATCACAACGTGCTCCTTCAAGGAGAATTATAGTTGCAAATCAGTTACCGTTGAACGCGAAATTCGATAAGGAAATGAATAAATGGTTGTTTGAATATGACATGGATTCTCTAGTACTTCAGCTTAAATCCGGGTTACGACCTGATATTGAATGTGTTTATATCGGGTCGTTACCCGGATATATTTATATTCAGCCTTTGGAGCAAGAATATATTGGTCAGTTTTTGTTTAAAAAGTTAAATTGTGTACCAACTTTTTTATCGGTAGATATACATAATAAATATTATCATGGGTTTTGTAAACATTATTTATGGCCTATTTTTCATTATATGTTACCTGTCACCTGTCCCGGAGTTGGATATGACCTGGACGGATGGCTGGCATATGTTTCAGCTAATAAAGTTTATGCTGATAAAGTTATGGAAGTTATTAATCCGGATGATGATTATGTTTGGATACATGATTATCATCTTATGCTAATGCCAACTTTTTTAAGGAGAAGGTTTTATCGTATTCGGGTCGGGTTTTTCTTGCACAGTCCGTTTCCGTCTTCTGAAATCTATAGGACTTTACCCGTTAGGGACGAGCTTCTTCGAGCGTTATTGAATTGCGATTTGATCGGATTCCATACGTTTGATTACGCTCGTCATTTTCTTTCATGTTGTAGTAGAATGTTGGGACTTAACTATAAATCTAGACGTGGCTACATTGGTTTAGAATATTATGGACGTATTGTTAGTATCAAGATTTTACCGGTTGGGATCGATATGGGTCAGATTGAGTCCATTAAGTCGTTGCCAGAAACCGCGGTTAAGGTTCGAGAGTTGCGGCATAGGTATAATGGAAAAGTTGTAGTTGTAGGTGTTGATGATATGGATATGTTTAAAGGTGTTAGTTTTAAGTTTTTAGCATTTGGTAAACTTTTGGAAGACTATCCGAAGTTTAGGGGCTTAGTGGTTTTGGTACAAATCTTGAACCCGGCTCGGAGCCGGGGTGAGGACGTGCTAGAAGTTGAAAATGAGATGCAAAATGTGGCTGCTGAGGTTAACCATAAATTCTCGAAAGATGGCTATGTGCCGATTGTGGTTGTAACTGGTCCAGTCTCGACCCATGACAAAGTTGCGTTTTATGCAATAGCCGAATGTGCGGTTGTGAATGCGGTTCGAGACGGGATGAATTTGGTGCCTTATAAGTACACTGTTTCAAGAGAAAGTAACCCCGAGTTAGATAAAGTGTTACTAAGTGATGAACCCGAAGGAAGGCCAAAAGCGAAAAAGAGTGTTATTATAGTCTCGGAGTTCATTGGGTGTTCGCCATCTTTAAGTGGTGCAATCAGGGTCAATCCTTGGAATATAGACTCGGTTACTGACGCCATGTATTTGGCGATTACGATGCCTCAAAGGGAGAAGGAAATGAGACACGAGAAGCATATTAAGTATGTGAGTTCTCATGATGTTGCTTATTGGGCTAAAAGTTTCGATCGGGATCTCGAGAGGGCTTGTAAGGAGCATTTTCACAAACGGTGTTGGGGTGTCGGGTTTGGTTTAAGTTTTCGTGTTGTGGCTCTCGATCCCAATTTTAGGAAACTCTCGGTTGCACAAATCGAGTCGTCTTATAAGAAGACAAGTAGTCGGTTGATTTTGCTTGATTATGATGGTACCGTAATGCGACAGGGTTTGGTTGATAAAACGCCTAGTAAAGAGGTTATCTCGATGTTGAACAATCTATCAAATGATCCTAAGAATGTTGTATTTATTGTTAGTGGTCGAGGGAAGGATACGTTAGGCAAGTGGTTTAATTCGTGTAAGAAACTTGGTTTATCGGCAGAACATGGTTACTTTACTAGGTAAGCAACATTGTCAATTGTCGAAAACCTGTTTAATTGTTTTGATCTCATTCTGGTGTTTTTTGTTAAATGTTAGGTGGAACGGGGACTCGGATTGGGAATCTTGCGGGCTGACTGTGGATTTGGAGTGGAAGACTCTGGCAATGCCGGTGATGGAGCATTACACTGAGGCGACTGATGGTTCTTTTATCGAGCAAAAAGAAAGCGCTCTGGTATGGCATCATCAACAAGCGGATCCTGACTTTGGGACATGGCAGGCTAAAGAGTTGCTTGATCATCTCGAAAACGTGCTTACTAATGAACCCGTGATCGTGAAAAGTGGACACCAGATTGTCGAGGTGAACCCGCAGGTAAAAATAACTTTGAAATTTGAAGTTCAAACATTTTAGCAAGTTCGATTAGTTTGCATCATTTTAGTTGTGAATACTATCTCGATTTAAGTTGTGTTTTATCCCTAACCAGTCAAATGGGTTAAATTACAATAATCAGTTAAATGGTTAAACCGGTTGAAAGTTGTTTAAACTTAGTTCTTAGTAGCATATCGTTTACTTTTGTACTAATATTGTTTTTGGCCCGTGCATCCTGTCGCCGTTGTGCTAACGTGCTACTTATTTCTGTTTACAGGATGTGAGCAAGGGAGGGGTGGTAGAGCGGCTTGTAACAACGATGCAAAGCAGCGGTAAACAGGTCGATTTCGTGTTATGCATTGGTGACGACCAATCAGATGAAGACATGTTCGAGAAGATCTCAAGTTCTGTTGGGAATGGGATTGCGGAAGTGTTTGCTTGCACAGTAGGACAGAAGCCAAGTATAGCGACGTACTATCTTGATGACACGGTTGATGTCATCAAGATGCTTCATGGGCTCGAAGCAGCTTCGATCGGTTTACCAAAACATACAGGTTTTTATGTCGAAACACAAACCTAGACTTATGTAGACAGAATCACCCCTAGCTCGTGGTGAACCTTATTTCCCGAAGCTAGAATGATCAAGACGTTGATGCATAATTTGGTGGTTTTTGTTTCGGGAAATTCAGGATTTTACGTTTTTATTTTTCAGAACTTGAAACCAGCATTCACACAGCATTCGTACGGAGCTATATACATGGGTTTTTTTACACATATTTTCGTTTGGTTTACGTGGATTAAGTTTTGATTAACTTTTTGTTTCAGAAAGTCAAAATACATGATTTGATCCTATTCTAAATTTTTTGATTTGGAATAAGTTAGCCTTAGGAAGTTCACAGTTTTGGGTATGTGCTGAGTATGGCCTAGTTACACAAAAAAAAAAAAAAAAACAAAAAAAAAAAAAAAACGGAAAAAAAAAGGTAGTCACACCTTGGGAAAAAGTAAAAAAATGCTAGAAATAGAATGGTTTGAAATGGGTAAAAACGGTCGGAGCAAAATAAAATAAAATAAGCGTCAGTAGTGGTAAGTGTGATTACTGATTGAAGTCGTGAAGACTAAGAAATCAAAATAGCAAATAACAGAGGTCGCAAAACAAACATACAAATGATGCCAATACACATGCAAAACAGAAATTAGGAAAAAGAAGCTTAAAACCTTGAGACAATCAGCTGAAGAGGTAACGAAAATGGAAAGAAAGAAACAGTGTGAAGACGTAAGCAACATGAATAACCAGTAGAAAGACACGTGTAAACGATTCCAACAAAACCAAACAAACCGGCACAAAAATAAGCCCAAAAAATGAAACTTCAGCCCAATAAGGACACGAAATCCAACCATCCCATAGTTTTTAAACTATAGGTTAATATCTTTTATTTTTATGGATAATATAGTATTCATATATTCTTTTAAGAGCTAATGGTCCAATATTATTTTTAATTTTAGTCATAAAAATTACAATAAATATTGTATACAACTTAATAACTAATAAACAATGGAATTTTCTATCATGTGCCCTTAGGCACATGATAACTACCATTTTTTAATATTAAAATTACCAAAAAGTACCATTGGTTTCTTAACTTTGATAGAAAATATGATACTTTTTAGTACTTTTAATATTAAAAAATGGTGGTTATCATCTGCCTAAGGGCACATGATAGAAAATCCCATAAACAATTTATGTAATGTTAGTATAATATTTTGTTGTTATAAGTTACAGAATTATAAATTTAAGATCCATATGATCTTTTAGTTATTAAAAAACAAAAGGAAAAAATGAAAATAAAATAAACGGGTCAACCATACCTACACAAACCGTTTCGACCCAACTTAATTTGACCCAATTTTGAAATGACCCGTTTTGATCGGCACCCATTTTGACCCGCATCCATTATGACCCGTGACTCAATCCGTCCATTTTGTCACCTCTAGTAAAAACGGTCGAAGCAAAATAAAATAAAACTGTATTGTAAGCGTCAGTAGTGGTGAGTGTTTCTGCTGATTACTAATTGACATTCACTCAGTATCATTATTATTTTTTAATTTAATATCTTTTACTTATAATATCTTTTATTTTTATTAATAATATAATATTCATATATCCTTTTAAGAGCTAATGGTCCAATATTATTTTTAATTTTAGTCATACAAATTGCTATAAGTATTGTATACAACTTAATAGCTTATAAACAGTTTATGTAATTTGCTGTTACAAGTTACAAAACTATAATTTTAAGATCCATCTAATCGTTTAGCTATTAAAAAACAAAAGGGAAAAATGAAAATAAATAAATAAACGGGTCAACCAAACCCGCACAAACCGTTTTGACCCGACTCGATTTGAGCAATTTTGAAATGACCCGTTTTGACCCGCACCCATTATGACTCGCGACCCAATCCAACTCAACCCGCCCATTTTACCACCTCTAGTTTTATACATTATGCACATATAACTTCGTCAACTCTAGTGAGTGCTACCAAGCATCAAAATGTTTTTTATCCCCTACCTTTCTTTAATTGTTTACAAAATGATTTAGTTAAGCAAGACGAGAGAGCTGGAGAGCTATTTAAGATCGACTCGCAAACTATTCGAAATCAAATTGGATGAAATGATTCAAGTGTCAAGATACTCAGAACCTTAAGCTAAATTATACTTTTAAATTATACTTTCAGCCTTTTTATGTAACTATATAAGGTGATACATGTATACAAAGCGAGTCGAGTAGAATTGATATAACGTTTATTTCTCAAGTTCGATCTTCAAATGTATAATCAATCGAGCTCGAGTTTAGTTTCGAGCACGATACAATTTTTAGCAACCAAGTCAAACTCGTAAAACTCAGTCGTAATCGAATCGAATTCGAGCTTGCCAATACTCGGATCAACTCATTTACACCCCTATCCTTTGTAAATTATAAAAACAGAAGTGCTACAAAAAGTTTCATTATATCCATTTAGTATATCTAGGTAGGCCGTCTATTTACAACTTGGATCACTATAGATATATTGAGTTACAAAGTTAAAACCTGTAACTTTCTAACTGCATATACTATTACATTAGATTTGCTTGGCAGTCATTCTCTTTCAAAGTTCAGTTTACCGAGTTCTCGATCCAACTCGATACGTACCACTAAGTCGTCAACAGAAGACGGTAAGCGTCCAACGAGCTCTTGGATGCTTGGGACAAGTATTTGTTCAGCCCAATCTTCTAGATCGGTTCTCCCAAACCATAGCTCGCTTAATATGTTGTCTAGGATTGCTTCGTTCACCTCTACGGAAAGTTTGTCATCAACTATGGCTGAAAATGTGTTTTTGATGGTTTTTTCGATTTCTTCACGGATGATCCCAAACTGAACAGGCTTGAACACCACAAGCCCGTCACTCGGGCCCACGAGATCGTTTGGTACCAAAATTATTCTAGATGCAAAATGCGGATTCTCTTCTCCTTGCTCGATAGTGAGATCGCTTGTGTCTGTCCGATCTTCCTCGACATCCATTGCAAGGTTGAGATCAAGCGAGAGCCCGGAACCTATTTTCTTTTGCTGTTTTATAGGTGCATTCTTTTCTGAAAGCCAATTGGCTTGGCGTTTTGATCGTTTCTCACAAACAGTAAGCTTCAGTTGCCCGTCACTGGCCACACTTGGCAGCAACTGTTCATTAGTGTTATTTGAGGACCAGTTCCCGGTTAGCACAAATATAATATTCCCTATGCTAATTTCGCGCCCATGAGAATCTGTGAGCCGGCCTCCCCCCATTGCTTGCTTTATACTCCCTCGAACGAGCATATCAGCCTCATCGATATCCGAAAGCACGATTACCGAAAATGGATTTGCACGAACTGCCTCAGCGACCCTATCCAATGCCGTTTTACCACGAAATCCTATATCCATTTCATTCAGATCACGTCTCAATCCAAGGTACACGGTAATCGGTTCGGCTCCACATACATGTCTGGCTAGAACCGATGCCATCTTCTTCTTACCGACCACGTCAGGACCAGCAAACAACAACCACATACTACCCCTCGAACCACTTTGCGTTACGGTTGTAGCAATAGTTGAAGCCGCCTCTGGCTGCCACCATGCCTTTTTCATTAAACCTTTAAGAAGTTTCTTGAACGAGTCCGCATCTGAGGCATTAATGAATTTACCCTTCGCTTGGAGTTCTGATGAGATGCACCCTAAAAAGTCCTTAACCGGTGAATCCTCATGAACCTCCTTTGGTCCAAGAACAAGGTCTGTACGAACAGGGCTCCGAGGAGCCTCCCACTGCTGACCAATTTGACTTTGACACAAAAGTCTGTTCGGTTCAAAACCTGTCACCATATTTACGAACCTCGGGCTTTGATTATGATTTGGATGAATTTTCGAACATATATCAATCCATTTCTTCAGTAATTCTTGATCATTAACCTACACAAAAGATAACTAAAATCAGCACACGAATTATATGCAATTATATAGAACGAACTGATGAAAAATAAATTTAGTACCCCATGAGGCATTTTCATATCACTTTCTGCTTCGGTTTCACTACACTGGGCTTTTGCATTTTGTAACCATTGAGGTAGATTGCTCTTAGCCTCAAGAGACGATTTCTCTAGCTCATGAAGTTTCGCTAGCTCTTGCTCATAATCATGAAAACATTCCGGGCAGCAAGGTAGCATTCGAGCAGAGTTCTTGATTGAATTTAAAGATTCAAGTGAACTCCTGAAAATCCCATTTGTCCCAAACCTATTTATATATATTCAAATACACGAATTCATAATCTAACAAAAGTTCGACTTTAACTAAATACTTAACAAATAAATTTTGAAAGTTTACCCGCCAAAGAAGGGTGATCTTGATGAAATAGGGAGAGCTTGTAAATCCCAATCGTTTTCAATAGACGAATAGTAAACTTGACACCTCAAATAAGTTTCACAAGTCGCGGTTCCCATTAACCAAACGTTGTCATTTTCCTTCCCAAATTCGGTCACCAATTTAGCCATCTCCGCCACTATTTCGCGGCCAATGTCAGAAACAACCGTAGTAGGTGTTTGCTCAACTAACCATTTCAAATCGCCCAAATCAATTATAATCTTTCTATTACTACCACCATCATTACCAAAGCTTCGAATTCGGGTCCGGATTACTTCGATTAACTTGTTAATCTTGGCTGGAATCTCTGATCTTTCCCCTGGGAATTCCATGAAAATCACTTCAGCATTCTTGAAATCGCCTTCTTTCGAAAGTTCCCCTTTTTGGATTCTCATCAAGATTTCTTTCTTGATTAATTCGGGATCGAATTCACATACTAATATGGGATTCCTTTTCTTCGATTTCGACATGATTTCAATAACCCTTGTCATATCATCAGCTTGAAAATGATTCAAACTCAAATTCCTCTGTTTTTGTGGTTGTAATCTTGGATTTAAATAAAGATTGGTTGGAGATGATGAAACTGAAGTTTCATCATTAATTTGAAATCTTGGGTTTAAATATAAATTCCGGTTAATAGATAACGGAGATGGCCTGAAGCCATTTCCATTCAAAGATTGTTCAATAGTAGTTTTAACAGCCGGGCTTGAAAACCCGGCTTCCCGCATGACCCGACTCACGCTCGGGTCATCTAAAACAGATATAATAAGTTGCTCAAGTTCAACTTTCACCGCGAGCAACGGTTGCTGTTGTTGCTCGGGGCATCCCCGACGTTGATGGGCTTGGGCACGTTTCAACGCGGCCGTAAGCGCGTTGGAAACGGGCGGTTCTGTAACCGTCGGGGACTGTGTAGCGTTAGGGAGTCTCTCTAACGCTACACTAAAACAAAGCTCCAGTGCACGGCACTGGAGCGGGTGGGAGGAATTCGGATGAGACCGAATGCATGCTTGCCGCAGAAACCCTGTAGGGGCGGCAAGAAGCGTTGCAGCGACATGAAGCGGAGTCGTTTGGCTATGGTTTCGACGTCCGGCTTCTGCTATTGAATTGTTTAAAACATTCGCGGATTCAGGGGTAAGTGTTTGCAGGATTGTACTTAATCCTGACCTCATAATAACAAAATTTTGAATCAAAACTGGGTTTTGTATAAAATCTGGAATTAAACAAAACCCATAAGTTAGATTTTCATAAAATGCTCAAAATTCTAAACTTTTTATAAAAATCTTCAAAATCTTGAAACTTACAAAATTTGGAAATAGAGTTTAATGGAACTGGGTTTTGGTTGAAATCATGAACTAAACAAAACCCAGAAGTTGAAAATTTAAGAAAAGTTGAAAAAATTCAAACTTTTTAGTTTCTTTAAAATCTTGAAATGAAGAAACACAAAATATTATAGTCCTTGAAAAAAAATCAAAAAAGGTGTATGAACATAAAAAGGAAAACCACCACCCTCATGATTCTTTGGGTAGAGAGACATGAAAAATAAAAAAAATTCCCAAAGAAATAGTGTTAAAGTTGGAAATAAAAACAAAAATGGCTTTTTGGAGAGGTTTTTCAGATGGATTTATGTGGTATGGTTAAATTTGAAATTGTGTGTTTTTAATTGATCAAAGGTTAAAAAATGAGAAAAGATGATAGTAATGTTTGTTTGTATTGTAGAGAGAGAAAGAGAAAGACAGAAAGAGAATTTATGGAGATGTGTTTCATTTGTAACTATTTATGGTCTTTTTGCATTTATAAATGTTTTTGGTTTTTAATATTTTTATAAACTTTTAGTAAATGCTTAATTGATGGTTTTAGAAGATATTCAAAATAATTGACTTGACTTGTTATTCCCTTTTCTTGTTTTTTTTTTCTAACCAAAAGGTAAAGATTAACAATTTTATTAATAACGAGAATCACTTTTCAAAATTAATGTATGTAGTGGAATAAAAATTCAGAGATTACAATAGATACTAAAATAACAAACGAGCAAAATAAGTAAAACATACAAAACGTAAAATTTTAACTTTAATTGTCAATGGAGAGTTGATAGTATGTCAAAAGAAATTCATGAACCATTGGCTCTTGCAGCAAATTGACACAAATCTAATACCTTAGACATCATGTGAAAAACAACCACACTCGAGAATATCGCATTCATAATGCAGGGGGATTTTGCATTAGTGAATCGAGCAAATGGGAAAATCTTTCAATATGTCACTGAAAATCATTAACGAATAAAATCCTTATCTTTTTCAAAATCCAAATCTAATCTTTGTCATTAGATTAAAATGTGATGAATGGTAAAGATTATGTCTTTTGATCCTTAGAAAATTATGGGTCTTCACTGATCATTTACTACACTGTGTAATGTGTATTTAAAGAAAATAATATCTTTAGCTTGAAATTTTATCATATAACTTTTAATTTAAGTTACTTATAGATAAGTTAGTGCGACATATACGTTTATTAAATAAGTTGAGTTTGAATTCAATTTGTTAATTTGGGTTAGATATATTAAACCGTGAACATGCTACCGCCATCCAAAATATGACACAATTGTTACTCCTAAATCTTTTGATAAGACCCCTTAGAACACTTTCAATGATAACATCATTTTGGATGGTGTTATGGTTATGTAATCATAACATCATTCATAACATAACACCAGAAAAATCCTCTAGCTATAACAATAAATTTTGTGACCCATCAATTTTTCTATTTTTTATTTTTTTTCTTTTTACTTATATTATTTTTAATACATTGAATAATAAAAATAACTCATTTGTAAAAACAAAATACATTAAAAAGTTAACAAAATACGTTAAAAGTTAACAAAATTATATTAAAATTTCAAAAAAAAAAATGAGTTATTTTTAAGACGTCAAAGAAGACGAGGGTAAATAATGACAATAAAATATTAATACAAGAACATTTAAAGGCCCAAAAACAAAGAAATATTTTGCAAGCCCAAAAACTCAATTCAAGTCAAATTCAATCTTTATAATCTATTTCAAAATATCAGGTTTATTTTCAACCGCCTACAAAAATCAACTTCGGTCAAACCGCCGTTTCTCCTCCGCCTTACAAAATTCAGCTCCGGTACACTTTTTATATTTTTTTTATTTACTTTATTTCATTCAATTATATATATATATATATATATATATATATATATATATATATATATATATATATATATATATATATATAACGTTTAAAACAAAACAAAACAAAAAAACAAAAAAATTCTAAAAAAACGCGGCGTTACCACCGCAACATAACAGCGATAACACCGTCCTTAACGTCACCCCCAACCATAACGACGTTATAGGGGACAAAACGCCTCCGTTGAGCTCTTATAACTTTTACCTTCCCGATTTTAGCTTTAACTAAAAGTATATATACTTACAACCTAAAAGTAAAAACTAATAATGAGGTGGGAGAGAGAGGTAAAGGGTACCTTTTCAACCTTTTGAGGGATGAAGAGATTCATGGGTAAGATTATCTTACTTTATCTTAATATTCTACTTTTCTTAAATTAATGATTCTATAAATGTTAGTACTAAAGATTGACCACCTTTTTAAGCTTGCCATTGCCAATATCAACTTCTCTTAACTTTTAAACCACGCGCACGTCCTTCATAATTCATATTAATCAATCTTAACTCGCTTTATATAAAAAGATTACTCTATCTATTAAAATGTTTGGCAAGAACTTTTGTAGAGCTTTTCAAAAGATTAAAACTTTTAATTTTGAAAAATAAGCTCTTCTTACAAAAGCTTTTTTTAGATAAATAGTGTTGGAGTATATATAAATATACTCCAAAAGTTACCGCTCCGGAAATCGCTCCGGAAGCTGTTAGCTCCGGAAGCGAACCGAAGGTACGTCAACCTCAAAAGAAGACGTGTCAGGTATCACATGGCCACCTGACATAAAGTACTGACATAGGCGGCCAAAAGGACACTACCACGTGAAGTGGCAGGAAAAGTAGTAGAACCTTCCTATTACCCCGCTGGATAATAGGAGGCACCGAAGCTGCTGCACTTGGACTGGATATTTGAAAGAAGAGGATGCAGGGCGCCGAAAGAGGGTCCAGCCTATTACACAAGGGACAAGAGGCCAGAACAAAGGTAGTATAAAAGGAACAAGACCCTTTTCTGGAAAGGGGTGGATCCTCAACATTCTAAATCAAGAACATTCTTATTAAATGCTCTTGATTATTCTCTCATTTAATACCTCATTCAATACTTAATTATTGCAATAAATAGCCTTAAATCTCTATGACAAACACTGATTCTTACGCCCGAGCCTTATCGGGGGAATCTCCCCGATAAGCTTAGTCGTTTTCTTGGTGTTTCAGATCACAGTTAGAAGATCACTCGAAGACTATTCGAAGTACAAGATTCCCGAGGATTTTTACTTCAACATTTGGCGCCATCCGTGGGACCACAATCTAGCGACAGTTGGAGCAGGAACAGAGAGACATGGATATCCCCTCATCCTCAGGGATGTCCTCGGTAGCACCCGCTGTTCGGCCATCAACTAACGCTGTGGAACCACCACGATCTCAACCACTTCCAGCAACACCATATCAGCCATTATTTCACTACCCCATGCCATCTCCATCATCGTCTCTATCAAACCCCATAGCGCAGGCGACAGGATCTCAGGATGATGAAGTAATTACACCAGAATTTGTCGTAAAAAACTTTGGACGATTACGGGGGTTGATGAACCAAGTAGAAAGGAGAGAAGAACTTACGAGTCCGTTACAAGGACGAAATCTCTTCGGAAGAACTGACCAAATGGTCTTCACCCAGATGCCGGACACAGGGCTAAGGCAGAGGGAAGGTACCATATTCTCCCCACCACCAACAGGTTACAGACCTCCGCAGCATACATTTCCGCCCCCCAGGGCGTTCTTTGACTTACCTCCGGGTGTTTCGGCACCACGGCCCACGCAAGGGGCTGAAATGCCATACTTCTCATCAGGACACTCAGCTCCGGTGTCCCTACACCCGGCGCCGGTGGAGTATAACCCTAATATCTGGGCTGTACCTCCGGAACAAGCCCAGATGACAAATTCAAGACTTGAGGCCGAAGATCTAGCGAAACCGTACCATCGACAGAAGGAAGCAAAATTTATCAAGAAAATTGCAGAGTTCAAATTCCCCCCAAAAATTAAAATGCCCTCGAATGTAAAGATGTATGACGGAACCCAGGATCCGGATGACCATCTCAGTATTTTTGCCGGAGCTGCCGAAGTAGAACAGTGGTCCATGCCGGTATGGTGTCACATGTTCGTACAAACTTTAATAGGGGCAGCCAGATTATGGTTCGATAGTCTCCAGCCGGCCAGTATTAGCGGGTTTGAGGAATTACAACAGAAGTTTAGAGTCAACTTCATGCAGCAAAAAAGGTACGAAAGGGACCCCGTGGAAATTCATAATATAAAGCAAAGAGAGGACGAGACCCTCCGAAGGTTCATGGAGAGATTCAATAGGGAGAGCCTTCAAATCAAAGGAGCAACGGAAGGAATGAGGGTCTCAGGTTTCATGCATGCAATTAAAAATAAGCAGCTCATTGAAAGACTCAACAATCAAATTCCCAGAACGGTAGAAGAGATGATGGAGAGGGTGCAAGACTTCATCAGAGGTAAAGAAGCAGCTTCCCTAACGGACGAAGGGAACTCAAGAAGAGTAGCACGAGAAGACAGACGAAGCAATTGGAAAGGAGGGAATAGGCGGGACACCCCTGTTTCGCGGAATGAGAGATCTCCTCCGAAGCAGAGGGCCTTTACTCCGCATGTGCATCCATACTCTCCGGACGGCAGGCCCAAAAACATTTTCCAGCTCCTATCCAAAACCCCTTGTGAAATACTGTCTACAGAGCCTGTCGGCCAAAAATTTCCCATTCCCCCACCAATGGCGGGGAACCCAGAAAAGAAGAATGCTGACCGATACTGCGAGTTCCATCAAGGCAACGGTCATAACACTAACGACTGTTTCCAGCTCAAGAAGCATATCGAAGAAGCCGTGCGATCCGGTCAGTTACGTCATCTCTTGACAGAGGTAAGGGCAGGAGCCAAACATGGGGGGAAGAATAACCGACAAGATGGCCGAGGTGGGCAGAAAGGAAAAACCAAAGAAGTTCACATGGTCGATTATCAAAACGTAGAGACTCGCCAAGAGTTGGACGAAAGAAGGAGGAAAAGACCGGAAGTTTTCAACTGGATGAACCAGCCAATAGCTTTCCCACCATTAAGTGAATATTGCCCCTCACAAGACGCTATTGTTATAGAAGGGAGGTTCGGAAACTATCCAGTGCCGAAGGTATATGTGGACACTGGAAGTTCAACAGAAGTAATATACGAGCAGTATTTTCGGAAACTCAAACTGGGAACCCAAGCCGGGCTCCGGAAAACCAGGGCGCATCTGCAGAGCTTCACGGGAGAGGTATCATGTCCGATGGGGGAAATAGACTTGCCTCTCACTCTGGGGCAATATCCCAGAATGAGAACAGAGATGATGACCTTCTTGGTAGTACAAGCTCCGTCGACATACGACGTAATTTTGGGAAGACCTGGGTTATTCTTACTAGGAGCGGTCCCTTCGCCGCTCCATTCATCGTTAAAGTTCCCAACCCCACATGGAGTAGCAACGGTGAGGTCAGACAAAAGGAACAGAAAAGAATGCCACGAGGTCCGGCCACTAATGGGACCGAAGGAAGGAATCAGTGGTCCGGAAGAAAAATTAATCATAAACCCCAAGTTCCCAGAACAAACAGTTGCCGTAGGATCCTCTCTCTCACAAAAATGCAAGGAACAATTATTCACCCTGCTCAGCAACAGCCTGGATGTCTTTGCATGGCAGCCGGCAGACATGACGGGTGTACCCAGGAATATAGCCGAGCATAAACTCAAGGCGTACCCTAGCATAGAGCCTGTCAGACAAAAGAAGAGAGGCATGGCTCCGGCCATGACCAAAGTTATCAGGGAGGAAGTGACCAAGCTAGTAAAGGCAGGCATCCTTAGGGAGGTGAGATACCAAACATGGATCGCCAACCCGGTCATGGTGGCTAAAAGCGATAAGACATGGAGAATGTGCATAGACTTCAAAGACATAAACAAGGCATGTCCCAAAGACAACTATCCACTACCGGAGATCGATTGGAAGATAGACTCACTGATGGGGTTCAGGTACAAGTGCTTTCTTGACGCATATCAAGGTTACCATCAAATCCAGATGGCGAAAGAAGATGAAGATAAGACGGCGTTTTACACGGACTTCGGTATTTTTTGCTACCAAAAAATGCCGTTTGGATTAAAAAATGCTAATTAAAGAAACTTTAAGATTTTTGAATTTTTCAAAAGCTCCTATCAAATGCTAATTAAAGAAACTTTAAGATTTTTGAGAGCCTTATGTATTTTTCAAAAGCTTTCAACTTTGAACTCCAATACATGTTCTACCTTCAATTTTCAGCTAGTTTTAACATATCGTATGACATAAAAAAACCGTCTCGAAACAAATAATATTAAAATAAGATATATTAAATTAATGAATTATTTTTTATTATATTATCAATTATACACATGCATTAAAGATATAAGTTATTTTAATAGTTTAAAATTTTAAAAATATTTAAAAAAAAAGTGGAATTTGCAATCTTTTAAATATAAATATCTAAAACAGACTATAATTTTGGGACAAAAACCCCGTTTTGATTCTATAAATAGAATAATAATTGATAAGGTAGAAGTAAATAACTAACGTGTAAACTATTAACTCATATTGCTAAGGTGATGTCGCTCAATTATATACATATTTATTCGCGACATTTGTTATGTTTTTGTGTCAAAACGTAATGGATAGACCTCGTATTACTTACATTTTGTGTAAAGTGTGTATTTTAGGTTTTTGGACACATTTGGAGCATAAAGGCATGATTGTTGGACTTGAAAATGGAAGGAAAAGTAAAAGTAAAGCAAATTTTGGAACTTTTGATTAATGAGCCGCATTCTCAAGGAAGGCCAACGCATTAAAGCCACGGAGCTGAGAATGCGCCGCATTCTCACACAAATGCGGCGCATTCCTGCTTTTTGCTGTTACAAACTCGTTAATTAAATGTTATTCAATGGGGCACTAAAGAGTTTTTGGGACTGCACTTAAGAGACGTTTTTGGCAGTAATTTGGATGATCTTATCAATTACTCACTAATCTCTTAATCATTGGAGAAGAAGGCAAGGAATAATCATTGTATTTTCGGAATCTTGGAAGCAATTGTTGAACAATTATCAGTTTTCTCGTTATTTTATTTTGGAGACTTTTTGCAAGTATTATTTCCAATTTGGTATTGAACTTATTCTCTATTTTCATTACAATCGAATTATGTCTTTCACTTATATGTTTTGTTTCGTTATAATTACGAGTAGCTAATTTTCTTAAACGTTTGCTTGGATTTGTGATCGTTTGTGTGGTAAATTTTGAGTATGAAATTAGATTGATGTGTTGTGGTTAATTGAGGATCCGTTTGGGTTAAAACTATCTTGTTAAAATTGTTTATACTTTTGTTTGGTAAACTAAAAACGGGTATTCGAAAGGAATTCGTAATTTTTACTAAAATAAGAACGAAACAATCAACCGGTCTATAGTTGGTTAAATTTTGCGGTATTCGAAAGGAATCGCTAACAACAATTAGAACAAGTAAGTGTTAACACAAACGCTAGTTAATAAATTAAGAGAAATCGGTTGATTGATTAGTAAGCTATTCGAAAGGAAGCTTAAAGGTTAATTCACACACATCGTCTTGGAACTTTATGCACGTTTATTTTAGGTGTTAGCTATATTCACAATGAATAGTTGCATGGTTAGGTAATCCGAGAAATTTAGTATTCGAAAGAAACAAGGTTTTATATTAGTAGTTTATCGGCACTCATACTTAAGAAATCACACATTCGTAAACGGTCCAAGCAAGCCTCCTTTATCAATATCTTAAATACAAATTAATTTTAACCGTTTTTACATTCAAGTCTTCCTAAGACAAAAATCTCACTTGTTACTTGTTAATATTAGCTATTTTCTCAATTTACAATAGTCCCCGTGTTCGAATCCGAAATTTGCCTATACTTTACTACGATCGATAAGGGTACACTGTCCGGTGTCGTAATCTAGAAAAAGCTTATTTTGGAAAACTAGATTTTGCACATCAAGTTTTTGGCGCCGTTGCCTAGGACTTGATTTAATTGAGATTTTAGTTTGTTTGTGTTATTTTGGTTCGAATACTTTCACGGTATTTTCTTTGTTTTTGTTGTGATTTTCAGTTAATTGTTAGTGGATGTTCACGAGATCCCAAGGGAAGCAAGTTGTAAGCCCACTTTCTGACCCGGAAATAATTTTGCGAAAACAAGGTTTTAGAGCAGCTTTATTTAGTGAGAAGGGATCTTCCGAGGAGGAAGAAGAGTTAATTTTTTTAAGAGGAAGAATTTGAACCGAGTGATATGGCTGACAACGGAGAAGATCATGTCTTTCTTGACCCACCCAACCCGTTTGACATACCGATGATCAACCGGAACCGGACCGTACCCACTCACTCGAGGATCAGCGATTATTCCACCAAACGTGGGGAATAATTTTTCCGTCAAGGGGCATCACCACAAAATGATTCAAGAAAATTCATTTGACGAAAATTCAAAAGCTGACCCGCATAAACACATTGCAACATTTACGGAAATCTGCAAGATGTTTAAGTATGGAGAAGGTTTAGAGGAGGGAGTCATGCTTAGTCTATTCCCATCATCGTTAAGGGGAGAGGCTAGGACATGGTTCTATGAGTTGGAGCTGGAGTTCATTGAAACATGGGAAGAGATGAGAGAGTTGTTTGTGACCCGCTTCTTTCCGCCCATCTTGGGTAGGAAATTATTGAATCAGATTAGGAGTTTTTATCAGTACGATAATGAGACCACAACGGAGGCGTGGATTAGGCTTAAGGATCTTTTGAGGAATTATCATGGGCACGGTCTTGATAGAGAGCAGATTGATGACATATTTTATCATGCCGTTCTCAATATGATTGGATCTAGCAGGTGGTGGAAACTTTTTGTATAAATCACCGGATGACGCCTATAGGATGATGGAGGATCAAGTGCAAGCCGGGATCGCTAGGGATCGAGTTAATAAGAATAGAAAGGTTAGAGGGTCGGTGAATCAAGTAGAAGGAGGAAGTAGTAGTGGAAGTAATTGTAGGTGCATTTCGTTAGTTACTAGATTCGTATGTAATTAACGTTTATTCTAATATCAGTCTTTATATTGTTTGTTTGAATATTAATATTGAATGTTTGATTAATTATTTGCTTGAACGTTTACGTTGTTATGAATTAATCAAATATGTGTTTTGTGATGTTTAAATAATATTAACATGTTACATTCGCACGGATAAGGATGATATCCGTGCGTATGTAAGTTCCATTCGCACGAATCAGTTAAGTAAACAAAGTGTTTATTAACATGTTACATTCGTACGGACGAGATCATGTCCGCACGAATAGGAAGTAATTCGTACGGATGAGATCACATCCGTACGAATGAAAAGCTGGGCCTATATATACCCAGCTAGGATTCTGCATTCGGGAAGTTTTGCTAGGGTTTTCATTCGTGCCGAACTGCTGCTGCTGCTCCGTTTAGTATTGTTCCAAATCGATAATAACGTATAAACAATCATCCGAATAGTCTTCCTTAGGTCCGATCTTATCAACTATCGTTGGTTTGATTCCGTTTCCGAAGGTTATATATTCGCTAGATAATCGGTAGTCTATTTCCGCTAGGTTATCGATATAACGTTGAGTTCTTAAGATCCATACAACCCCAACAGTAATGAGCTTGTGAACGAAATTAAGTCGTTGGCGGATGATGTGAAGAACCGGATGGGACGGTTAGAAAAAGATGTCCACTTGGTTAGATTGGATGTGGGAAATGTGGAGGACCACACTATACGGAGGAATGTGAGCCGAAAGTCGAGGATGTTAACTATGCCAGCTACGGTTATCAAAACCGTGGTAATTACCAAAATCGTCAACAGGATGGAGGTAATTACGGGTATGGAAATCAAAATCGGGGAAATAGGAATGAAGCACGTTTTCAACCAAACCAACACAAACCGAAGGAGGAGGAAGAAGACTCGAGTTTGAAAGAAATGATGAAGGATTTCATCCACACACAAAAGGCAAAGAATGACTTAATAGCAAACTCAATGAAAGTATTCCACGAGAAGATTGACTAAGTTCAACGAAATACTCAGGCAAGCATTCAGGATTTAGAACGGAAATTTGAAAGAATCAATGATCGGTTTGCAAATCGGCCAACGGGTCAAATTCCAAGTTCTACCCAACCTAACCCGAGGCCACATAATTCAAACAATCAAGGAGGTTCAAGTAACCAAGGACCGAGGTACCAAGCACCACATAACCGGGATGAGCATGTGAACGCTATTGAGACACGACCAGGTCTTAAGTATGGGGGCAAGGGAGAAAATGAGCTGAACGGGAAGAAAAAGCAAAACGAAACTGAAACACCCGAGAATGCGCCGGATTCTCCAGAAATGCGCCGCATTATGAGACCCGTGGCTTCCCCAAATGTTAATGCTTTACCCAATGCGCCGAAAGTTGTACCTAATGCGCCGCATGGAGCCCATTGACAGCGATTCTGATGAAGAAGAAGAGATTGAGATGGAGAGGCGAACCGGGAAGGAACCAATGGTCCCAAGCAAAAAGGAAGGGGTCAAAACGGAAGTTAAAGGAGCATACAAGCCGAATATTCCATATCCTCAACGGCTTAGGAAAGAAAAGAAAAAAAAAACAATATGGGAAGTTTGTTGATTTAATGAAATCCATAAAAATTAACGTTCCTTTATTTGATCTTATTTCAGGTATGCCAAATTATGCCAAGTTCATGAAGGAGTTAGTGAGCGGTAAAGGATATTACATGGAGAAGAGAACCGCATTCCTTACTGCCGAATGTTCGGCTATTGTGAAGAAGCCAATCCCACCAAAGCTTGAAGACCCAGGAAGTTTTTTTCTTACTTGCACTTTTAACGACAATTATACTTTTAGTGCATTAGCGGATTTAGGGGAAAGCATTAATTTAATGCCTAACTCTATTTACACTAAACTTTCTTCGGGTGCTTTAACACCAACCTGAATGAGCATAAGATTGGCCGATCGATCTTATCAATACCCAATGGGTATTACGGAAAACATGTTAATAAGGGTTGGGGAATTTTTATATCCGGTCGATTTTGTAATTCTTGAGATGGAAGAGGATGAAAAAGTTCCTCTCATCTTGGGAAGACCTTTTCTAAATACCGCGGATCCGTGTTAGAGATAGGGAAATATCATTGGGTTTGGGTAATGAAAGGGCTACATTTTCTTTAAATAAAGCTATGAAACACTCATATTCAACTGATGAATCTTGTTTTAAGATTGATGTTATAGATGAAGCAGATTACGACTTGGATTGGGAAGGAATTCTTGAGGAAGAAGCGGAAATGGAGATGATGAATTTTATTGCTAAAGAGATCGAGGAGAAGGAAACGAATGAAGTGAAAGAATTGGTGATGGATGGTGAAGTGATCAAAACATAGATCGAGGATCCACCAAAAGACTTGGAGCTGAAGCAATTGCCAAACCACCTCGAGTATGCATTTTTAGAGGGTAATTCTTGTCTTCCCGTAAGTATCTCGTCTTCACTTTTAGAAGACGAGAAAAACATATTATTGCCTATCCTTAAAAGCCATAAAAAGGCTTTTGCTTAGCGCATTTCGGATATTCCGGGTATTAGTTCAGATTTTTGCAAGCATAAAATCATTTTTTTGGATAATATAAAACTCGTTGTTCAAAGACAACGGAGACTAAACCCGAATATGCAAGATGTTGTTAAAAAGGAAGTGGTTAAGCTTTTGGATGCAGGTATCATTTACCCGATAGCGGATAGCCCTTGGGTTAGTCTGGTTCATCGCGTACCAAAGAAAGGGGGAATGACGGTTGTGTTAAATGAGAAGAATGAGTTGGTTCCCAATAGGACGGTAACGGGGCGGAGAGTACGTATTGACTACCGGAAATTGAACGAGGCAACGAGGAAGGATCATTTTCCACTTCCCTTCATGGATCAAATGATCGAACGGTTAGCTGGAAACGAGTACTATTGTTTTCTTGATGGTTTCTCCGGATATTTTCAAATTCGAATTGACCCCGAGGACCAAGAGAAAACAACTTTTACTTGTCCGTTTGGTACCTTTGCTTATAGGAGAATGCCATTTGGATTGTGCAATGCACCGGGAACTTTTCAAAGGTGTATGATGGCGATTTTCCAAGACATGGTGGAAAATTTGATGGAGGTTTTCATGGATGACTTTTCGGTATATGGGGACTCATTTGAAGGATGTTTGAGAAACTTGGATAGGATGTTGGCGAGATGTGAGGAGACGAATTTGGTGTTGAATTGGGAGAAATGCCATTTCATGGTGAAGGAAGCCATTGTTTTGGGACATAAAATATCGAGGACCGGGATCGAAGTTGATAAAGCCAAAATGAGGTTATATCGAAATTACCACCTCCCACGAATGAAAAGGCGGCGAGGAGCTTTTTGGGGCATGCGGATTTTTATCGGCGGTTTATAAAGGATTTTTCGAAAATTACGAGGCCGATGACGAGGTTGCTAGAGAAGGATACTAAATTTGAATTTTCGAAGGATTGTTTGGATGCCTTTAGTTGCTTAAAGAGAGATTTACGGATACACCAATTTTGGTTTCACCGGATTGGGATTTACCGTTTGAATTGATGTGTGATGCGAGTAATTTCGCGGTTGGTGCTGTTTTGGGGCAACGAATCGGTAATCACTTTCAACCGATTTATTTTGCGAGTAAGACGTTAAATGAGGCTCAACAAAACTATATCACAACTGAAAAGGAGTTACTTGCGGTGGTCTTTGCATTTGACAAGTTTAGGTCGTATCTAGTGTTGAGCAAAACGGTAGTATTTACGGATCACTCGGCGCTTAAGTTTTTATTTTCGAAGTTGGATGCTAAACCAAGGTTGATTAGGTGGATTCTACTGTTACAAGAATTTGACGTGGAAATTCAAGATAAGAGGGGTAGGGAGAATGTAGCGGCTGACCATTTGAGCCGTTTGGAAAACCCGGGGCTTGGAGAATTGAAATAAGAGGAAATTAGAGATACATTTCCGGATGAGCGACTTGCATATGTTGGAAGGATAAATGGTGAAATGGGACCTTGGTATGCGGATATAGCGAATTATTTGGCGGGAGGAGTTATTAATAAGGATTTAAGTTACCAACTACGGAAGAAGCTATATTCGGATGCTAAATATTACTTTGGGAGGAACCTTATCTGTTTAGGATGTGTGCCGATGGGATGGTTCAGAGATGTGTTCATGGGGGTGAAACGAGGAGAATTCTTGACGAATGTCATCATGGCCCAACGGGAGGACACTACGGTCCATCGATAATGGGAAAGAAAGTATATGAAGCTGGATTTTATTGGCCCACTATTTTCAAGGAAGCACACACTATGGTTAGGACTTGTGATTCTTGTCAAAGGCAAGGAACGGTAACGAGAAGGGACGAAATGCCGCAACAAAGCATTCAAGTGTGCGAGGTTTTTGACATATGGGGCATCGATTTTATGGGACCGTTCAAACCGTCTAATCGGAATTTCTATATCTTGGTGGCGGTGGATTATGTATTCAAATGGGTCGAGGAAAAATCTCTACCCACCAACAACGCTAATGTGGTTATTGACTTTTTGAAAATTCTATTTTGTAGGTTTGGCATGCCTAAGGCATTGTTTAGTGATCGGGGGAGTCATTTTGCAAATTCCCAAATGGAGAAGGTGATGAAAAAGTATGGGGTACAACATCGGTTTTACACTTCCTATCATCCCCAAACAAGTGGGCAAGTCGAAAACACTAATCGGGCAATCAAGCGCATATTGGAGAAGATGGTGCACAATAACCCGTCTCTTTGGTCAAAGAAATTGGATGATGCATTGTGGGCATTTCGAACCGCCTACAAAACGCCGATTGGTACTACTCCGTTCAAAATTTTATATGGGAAAGTGCCATTTGCCTATGGAGATAGAGCATAAGGCATATTGGGCGTTAAGGGAGTGCAACACCGACTTGGTGGCAAGTGGAGAAACCCGATTTTTGCAATTGCATGAGCTAGACGAATTGAGGTGGAATGCATACGAGAACTCGACCCTTTACAAAGCAAGAAAGAAAATGGTTCATGATCTAAAAATTCGCTGTAAGGATTTCAAAGAAGGGGATAAGGTGCATTTATTCCAATCTAAATAAAAATTTAAAGCACCGAAACTGAAATCTAAATGGACGGGTCCGTATATTGGGAGACGGGTCCGTATATTGTGAGACGGGTCTTTTCGGCGGGTTATTTGGAACTAGAAGCGGACGATGGAGGAACGTTTATCGTAAACGGGCAAAGGGTAAAGCTGTATCTCTAGGAGGATGATGAGAATGGTATGACGGTTGAGGATGGGTTCTACCCATTCTAGTTTGAAGGAATAACGAGGAGTCAAGCTAGTGTCTCGAGCAAAAAACGAGCATGTTCGGGAGACATCCCGGTTTGTTGTATCTTTTCCCTTTTCCTTTTCTTTAATTTTTGTGCTATTTTTAGTTTGTTTAAGTGATCTAGGAGTAAACAAAAACGAAAAAACAAAAACAAAAAAATGTTAGATCTGAGCCGAGAATGCGCTATTAGAGGAGTATTATTATGATAGCCCGTATTATTATTAGCCCATTAACAATATTAGGGCTCCGCCCAATCATGTATTTAGCCTATATATGTGGATCCTCTCATTGTAATGAAAACACACAATTATCAATACCATAATATGGTATCAGAGCGTAACGAGCTCTAAACCCTAAATAATTCCGCCGCTGCCCCCTTATTCCCTAGCAGCAGCCGTCACAAATATGTTACAACCCTAGCAGCAGCCGTCGCAAATCTGTTACACCAACCGTCGCAAACTTGTTACAGCAGCCGTCGCAAATCAGCAGCCGTCGCAAATCTGTTACAGCAGCCGTCGCAAATCTGTTACAGCTGCCGTCGCAAATCTGTTATAAAACCCTCCATCCGCCATATAAAACCCTATATCATCCTTTAATCCGTCGATTAATATGGATGCATCCGGCCCCTCCGAGAAACCTTATGGCCTCACAAATATCAAAGCTCACATTCCTGTTACTCTCAGCCTAGATGATATGAATTACCCTCTATGGCGCAAGTTTGTCGAGATGCAATGTATCACCAACGAAGCTAAAGGGTTCTTGGATGGTACAGCCCTACCTAAAGGAATGGACGACAAAGAATGGGAAAAACGAGACACCCTCGTCAAGATGTGGATTTATAACACCATAAGCAAGTCAATCCTACACATGGTAATGAAGAAAAGCGAAACCGCTCGTGAATTATGGAAACTAATACACGACCTTTTTCAAAGAAACAAGGAAGCAAAAACCATGCAACTTAATGATGACCTACGTCACATCGCAATGGGCGACCTCTCCGTTGCCGACTACTATCACAAACTAAAGGTAATCTACGATCTTCTTGATAATATGGATACACCAATTGATGAACCAACCTTGGTTATGCACACCTTGAACGGACTTTCCGCAAAATACGCCACCATCTCTACAGTTATTAGAATCATCAAACCTCTTCCGTCTTTTATTGATACATGGTCGCTCCTCGAGATGGAAGAATCTCGTTTGAACCGGACTAGTCACCAACCCGGAAACAATGACACGACCTCTTCCTCTATGGTTCTCCATGTTAGTGAACCACCTCGTCCAGAATACAACCAGGTATGTCGAAACTATCAACGAGGCTTTTGTTATTTTGGCTCTAAATGTAGGTACATTCACAAAGCCTCCACTGGTAATTCGAATCGGCGGTCAGGAAGCATGCAAAATTCCCAACCTGGACAATTTGGTCGCTGGCCCAATAACAATTCCTATGGCTCGGCCCAGCAGCATAACCCAACAGTGGCCCAACAATATAATCCAGCCCACTCACCCTACCCACCCACTTCCCCGCCCCACTACCTATTCGGCCAGTACACACCCGGTCAGTACCCGATCCAGTATCCGCCCCACTACCCGCCCGCTGGTTCTGCCCCGCCCCACTATACCGCCGCTCCCAACCCGGCCCAGTACCCACCCTCCGTTTATTACTCGCCCGCCCCGGTCTCTCACAACCGACCCGGATCCGCTCCTCAAGCACCCGGGGCTGCTTTCCACGCTCAGGGGCCCCCTACTGACAAACCTACTACGCTCCCACATGCGTTTAGCAACATGAGTTTCACTGATCACGGCCCAGGCGAATGGTACATGGACACTGATGCGACCTCCCACCTTGCCAATAACTCAGGTACACTCGAAACTATTTTTAATAAGAATATTATACCATCTATCATGGTCGGTAACGGGAACTCCATACCAGTTACCCACACCGGAAATAGGCGCATTTATTGCTCTTCTCGCCCACTGCAACTTAACCACATTCTTGTTACCCCCCATATTGTTAAGAATTTAATTTCAGTATGCCGATTTATCAAAGATAACAATTGTTCTATTAAATTTGACCCCTTTGGTTTTTCTGTGAAGGATCGACGAACCCGCCAAACCCCCCTTCGATGTGATAGCACTGGTGACCTCTATCCCGTTACTTCTCCCCAGTTGGCACATTTTTCTTCGAGTCAGGATTTGTGGCATCAACGCCTTGGATATCCGAGACATGATGCATTACGAATTCTTATTTCCAATAATATTATTCAATGTAATAATGTTAAACCTAAACACTTGTGTAATGCTTGCCAACTTGGAAAACACGTTATGTTACCTTTTTATTCATCTTTATCATCTGTCGAGTCGGTCTTTGTTATCGTACATTCGGACTTATGGACATCACCCATACCGAGTGTTACGGGCATTAAATATTATCTTATTTTTATTGACCACTTTTCTCATTTTTTATGGGTGTTCCCTTTACGCCAAAAGTGTGAAGTTTATTCGAAATTTGTACAATTTCGACAATTTGTTAAAACTCAATTCTAACGGGAAATTAAATCCTTTCAATGTGACCATGGTGGAGAATTTGACAACAATGCCTTACACCAACGTTTTGAAACAAACGACATACATTTCGTTTTTCGCAACAAAACGACAAATAATGACGCTAGTACCAAATGCGGCGCATTTGTGTGATTACTCAGCTTAAAGTGGCGCATAAGAATATATTGTCAAACGCATTCCTATTTTTTTTTTTACATACCGGTGACACATACACACACATAGATAGGCGATTCTAATTTTCTACCATCTTTCTTCAAGAAAATCAAGCAATTCACATCATGGGTCGATCGGTATGTCTTTCTAACAACTTTAATTTGTAAATTTTAATCTTAATTAGGGTTCATAGATTTCAAATTGAATTGGGGAAAACTTAGGGTTTAGATTAATTAGGTCTCAATTGTTCAATTAAGTTAGGAATTAGGTCGATTAAGCTTAGTTTTAGTGATTTATGTTGTTTGATTAAGAATTTTGGGGTTGAAGAATAAGCAAAATCGCTGCTTAAAATATGGGTAGAAATGCGCCGCATTTTCACCCAAATGCGGCGCATTCTGAGATCCGTGTGCAATTTTTTTTTAATTTTTTTGTTTTTTTTGTTTTTGTTCTAACAGTTTTTGTTTCGTATTATGTTGTTGTTGTATGTGTGTAGGGAAAACGACAAGCAGTAGAGGAACCTGAGGAACACATTCCCGAAACTCGGGGGACTTATGTACCCACAACTCAATGAGAGATGATGAGACCCGAAACCCACCCTTGGCTGAAATGGATCGGGTGCAACGCAAACCGCAAGATACAATTGAACAATAATTTAGCGGGTATTCAGGACAAGGCCATTTGTCCTCCAAGTTTCTTAGATTGGGAGTTAATCGAAAGTTTGGGAATTTCGGCGGAGTTAGAGACATACTTTTTAACGAGCTATGTTGAAGGGGGGGGGGGGGGGGGGGGGGGCGCATTTGTTATACCTGTGTGGCGGAGGGAAATTTGAGATTCGCGAACAGGTGTATAGGGAATGGTGTCTAGAATTCTACGCTAGTTTGGAGGTAGATACACCGCCAGAGCAACGTAACCTAAACTACAAAGCTCCTTTAATCAAATTTAGGTTGGGGGTAAAGAGCATCGTGTTACGATATCTCAATTTGGGGTATTGGCGGGATTGTTGACTCCTCCGGAGGCGGAGAGCCTAGATGCTATGATGGGGTATGAGTTGAAGGGTAGTTGGTGCTCCAATCGGGTTAGTGAAAATAGGGATGCTATTTGGTTGAGACTTTCTAGGAAATCACCTTACCGCACTACGAGTTAGGCGGTATATATAAAATGTCCGATGCTTCACTTACTACACAAAGCATTTACTTACTCCTTTTTCCAACGGGCAACCCACCAAGACAAGGTTTACATTGATGATCTGTGGTTACTATACTACTTCTCAAAACGAAACCCAGAACAGTATGTAAATGTGTCGTGGGCATTGGTGCAGTATATGTCCGAAAAAGGGTCGGGGAGAAAGGTGAAGGGGCCGATGTTGTGTGGCCATTTTATCACAAGGATTGCCCGAAATCTAAATCTTCTTACAACGGCTAATTTGAAGAGTTGTAGTAGGGGCGTGGGTTGGAAGCTGATTACTCTAGCGGACCTAAAGAAAGTTAAAGTCATAACAGGGTCGGGGGGTTTTGCTGGAAATGAGGAGGAAGAGGAGGATCAAGATGATGACGAAGAAGAGGCTGAACAGGAAGTAGAGAGGGAAGAGCCGGAAAGGGAAGTGGGCGGTTCATCACAACCTCAACCTCCACCCATGGCGTTTGATCAGTCACGCATGATGGAGGAGATTTTTAGGATAGGGCGTGAGATGGATGCATCTCAGAGGGATTTCTACCGGATGGAGCGGGAAATTGATCGGTCAAGGAGAGATATTCATAGGGTAGGGAGCTATGTGCAGTACCATACATAGCGCTACCAACCTACGTTGGAATACATGACCTAACAGTACCACCAGAATGTCCCGGGAGCGTCAAGTCAATGGACCGAGTACAACCCTCCTGCACTGTTCCCACCCCCACCACCCAAGGAAGAAGATTGAGAAGTAGATTTTGTGATGTTGTTTTATTATGTTGAACTATTTATTTTCTATCCTGTCGTGAACGGTGAACAATGTTTGTGTGTGGTTGATTACTTTTTATTTTTATTGACATAATTGTTGTTGTTATCTTGTGTGAATTTTAGCGAAAAGTCTGGCATTAAGTTCAGCACGTGTGGAATAGTCGGAAATCAAGAAAAATCATCTCGACGACGCACGGTTTTCTTTTCTTTTAATTATTTTTGTATTTTTAGTTTATTTATTTCCCGTAGGTTTAATTTTTGTATTATTTTTAGTTTTAATGGAACACATTAGGGACAATGTGTTAGTTAAGTATGGTGGGGGGGGGGGGGGGGGGGGGGGGGTTAAACCTCAGGAAATTAGCTAATTTAATCCCCCTTGTATCCATTACGTGTTTTTGTCCCATTTGAGTCTAATTAATTAAAAAAAAAAAAAAAAAAAAAAAAACCTCTTAAATGTAGTTAGGGAAAATGATAGGGGCTTGTATATTTAAAAACCTTCTGGTACTTTAACGTGAAATTGTTTAGGAACATCTCTAGTTAATAAAATATTTGTAAGTAAGAATTTAGGTTTCCTAGTTTTAGTTCCTTAAATTTTCCCGAAAAATCTTAAATCCGGATAACCGCTAGATATCCTTAGTACCGAGCCCTTGTAGTCTCTTGCACCCTGTCGGGGGTAGTTGGGGAATCATAGTATCACTTAATCCCAAAAGAGAGTTAGAGGCGAATAAAAAGGCCATATGTCTTTCCCATTAACAAAATTGAACTCATCCTCACTATAACGAAGACTCAAATCCCGTTACCAAAACCGTTCACTTCAAAGAAAATATAAAATTATAAATCTATAGTATTTGAAGTGAACAAAAGTGAGAGGAAAGCAAAATGAGTATACTAACCAAAAACTCTCAAAAGAAAGAAGAAACAAAAAGAAGAAAAAAAATGGTTTTGTGATAGGGTTAATGTTGTCAGAACATAACATACTTTCCCCAAATGTTTATTTTACATAACATACTTTTTTTTTGTTTATTTAGGTACCCCAACTTCTTGAAACTTTTAAAATGAATAACATACTTATTTTAATAATGATTTTGAGATCCAAATTGACCGGCTACCTTTGTCAAAACATAACATACTTTCGCCAAATGGTCATCTTTGTGTAATGCGTTTTACCGGTAATAAGTCACTAGGTGTTTAATTACTCGGTTTAGGATGTTGAGGTACCTAAATAAACAAAAAAAAAAGTATGTTATGTAAAATAAACATTTGGCGAAAGTATGTTATGTTATGACAACATTAACCCTTTTGTGATATTTTAAGGTTTTCCCCCGAAAGCAAGGCGGTATAGGGGTCGGCCCAAAAGGTTGATCGCTTTAACTTAGGTTGGAGAGTGAGGGAAAATGGGTGGTTATTTGGACATATCAAAACTAGGGGATAAATTAGGAATTGACATGAGGAAATTGCGGTTTTTAGTTACTTAAGTAATTTAGTAGCTTTTGATGTTCGTAGTCGGTTTTACGATCTAACAATTTCACGCATATCTTTAATTATTAACATCATAATGTCTTTAAATGTATGAGTCCGTGATTCCTTAGCTTTTCTTAAGTTGTATATCTTTGTAATTTAGAGTAGTTCTATGTCGGATTTGCTTGAGGGCAAACAAATGGTTAAGTATGGGGGGTTTGATGTCGCTCAATTATATACATATTTATTCGCGACATTTGTTATGTTTTTGTGTCAAAACGTAATGGATAGACCTCGTACTACTTACATTTTGTGTAAAGTATGTATATTAGGTTTTTGGACACATTTGGAGCATTAAGGCATGATTGTTGGACTTGAAAATGCAAGGAAAAGTAAAACTAAAGCAAATTTTGGAACTTTTGATCAATGAGCCGCATTCTCAAGGAAGGCCAACGCATTAAAGCCACGGAGCTGAGAATGTGCCGCATTCTCACACAAATGCGGCGCATTCCTGCTTTTTGCTGTTACAAACTCGTTAATTAAATGCTATTCAATGGGGCACTAAAGAGTTTTTGGGACTGCACTTAAGAGACGTTTTTGGCAGTAATTTGGATGATCTTATCAATTATTCACTAATCTCTTAATCATTGGAGAAGAAGGCAAGGAATAATCATTGTATTTTCGGAATCTTGGAAGCAATTGTTGAACAATTATCAGTTTTCTCGTTATTTTATTTTGGAGACTTTTTGCAAGTATTATTACCAGTTTGGTATTGAACTTATTCTCTATTTTCATTACAACCGAATTATGTCTTTCACTTATATGTTTTGTTTCTTTATAATTATGAGTAGCTAATTTTCTTAAACTTTTGCTTGGATTTGTGATCGTTTGTGTGGTAAATTTTAAGTATGAAATTAGATTGATGTGTTGTGGTTAATTGGGGATCTGTTTGGGTTAAAACTTTAACTATCTTGTTAAAATTGTTTATACTTTTGTTTGGTAAACTAAAAATGGGTATTCGAAAGGAATTCGTAATTTTTACTAAAATAAGAACGAAACAATCAACCGATCTAAAGTTGGTTAAAGTTTGCGGTATTCGAAAGGAATCGCTAACAACAATTAGAGCAAGTAAGTGTTAACACAAACGCTAGTTAATAAATTAAGAGAAATCGGTTTATTGATTAGTAAGCTATTCGAAAGGAAGCTTAAAGGTTAATTCACACACATCGGCGTGGAACTTTATGCACGTTTATTTTAGGTGTTTACTATATTCGAAAGGAATAGTTGCATGGTTAGGTAATCGGAGAAATTTAGTATTCGAAAGGAACTAGGTTTTATATTAGAAGTTTATCGGCATTTCATACTTAAGAAATATCACACATTCGTAAACGGTTCAAGCAAGCGTTCTTCATCAATATCTTAAATACAAATTAATTTTAAGCGTTTTTACATTCAAGTCTTTCTAAGACAAAAACCTCACTTGTTACTTGTTGCTATTAGCTATTTTCTCAATTTACAATAGTCCCCGTGTTCGAATCCGGAATTTACCTATACTTTACTATGATCGATAAAGATACATTATCCGACGTCGTAATCTAGAAACCTCTTATTTTGGAAAACTAAATTTTGCACATCAGGACTCTCATTATTATAGAGCTTTTGAAAGCTTTATAATTTTTTCATGTCATGCCACATTAGCAAGTTACAAACATTTTTTCTTCATAAACGTAGGCATTTCCGTTATTGTTAAACCTTACAAAGATTTGTAAATAGGTCATATTCTCAAAAGTTTTAAACGCATTTAAAGTTATAAACTTTTCATGTCACATAAAATTTAAAGACACACTCTCACTATATGATTAAAAAAAAAACAAAATCTCTTTATATTTTTTGTTCTCTTCATAAAACCATCATTTAATATACTCTAACACTGTATTCTCAAGTTTTATTTTTAGGGTAAAAAAATGTAAAGGAAAGAAAATAAATAAAGTGTTGTGTTCTCAAGTTTTTTTTAGGAAGAAAAGCAAAGAAAAGGAAATGATCAGAAGGTAAAGTTTATACATTTTATTCAATAAAACAATCATGTCATATATGGAGTGATCGTAAAGTAAAATAAATACGTTGCTTTACTTTAATTTCCTTTTTGTTTTCATTAATTTCTTTTCCTCTAATTTTAAACTCGAAAACAGAGCGTAAGAGCTTATTATCAAAACTAAATGACATTAATTAAAACAAAATAATATAATCAAATTTAAAAAAAAAAAAAACACATAGTTGTTCATGATCTAATATATGTTTTGATTCCATTTATTTAGGACTAACCATATAAGATCATTGAAAACTTAATCAAAACCAGAAACGACATAAGATTCAACAGTAGGTTCTTTTGAAGAACATTTTTAAGCAAAATATGAAAAGAATGGTTCACCAATCACCAATACGAAGAAACATCATTAGCAATTTCTTTTCGTGTACTAAATATCAATAATCAATATACATGCTTTCCATTTACAAAATAATGATAGTAAGACAATTGTCTTTTGGTAGTGCATGCCCTCTCTTTTCTTCCTCTTTACGCATTACAAATCAACCCGAAAAACTCCATCAAGTATAAAGCAAACACAACTTTTTTTTCCCTTTTTATTTATTTCCTTTTCGTTTGTCGATGACTCGTTCTTTTAAGTGGTAAAATATTCCCAACAATATCGAGTTTGTTATCTCTCAATTTTAATTAGAGTTTTATCTAACAAAACCTTTTTAAGAATCTATTCATAACTTCTTTGTCAACAATGTATCATTTGAAGGCACACCAAGTAACTTTTAATCGCACTTTTAACATGGATGGTCATTGGTACACGGAGACCACATGCGAAAATTGAAAATGAACACATAATATATATATATAACTTTTATTTATATATAAAACATTTTTTTTATAAAACACCCAACAATATATAACCTTTTTATTTTTGTTAAGTTATGTGTACAAAATTTAAAAATGGGTTACCAATTTTTGAACCAAGTGCAATCACACATCTTTAACTTGTTGGCACCCAGTCATTCTGACTTTTAAAAGATGACTAAAACATCGTTTTAGCAACACTTTTTACTTTTTTTAGCGTCTCGTGAATACATGTGTCATCTATTGATTAAGGCCAATGTGGCTTAATTTCGTCATATACTCTAAAGACATTTAAAACGATTATGTTGAACAATTCATTTTGTAGTATATGTGTTTATGGACAATTATACGTTGAACTAGTTTTATTCTTTTAATGCAACATCATATCTTAGTGAATAAGGTCATAATCTTAGAGAAAGAATTCTATAAAGTAAAATTTGTACATTTTCCCACACTTCACCTTTACTTTATACTTTTGCAAAACATTGCTTTAAGGCTTCTAAAAAGTGAAAAAGTTGTTTTCCATTTCTATCACAAATAATGACTTCTTTTGCTTCTTTATATAAACAATTTTTTTTAATTGTATTTAACTAAAAAATACTATAAAAATGGATTTAAATACAGAATATTGTGTACCATTCTCTCGTTTATAGTTTGTTCAAGTCGGTAAACTGGGATTTTTTAGTCCGCGTTGAGGTGAAATTAGGCTTATTATATATAATCACATTTTATATAAGGGTCACGCTATTACCTGTTGTATTTAGGGTTTCAATTGAATGAACTGAAAGTCGTGTGAACATTTTTAAATCAAAATATTTCAGTGGTATACTTGAATTTTTTGATCGGATAAAACTTAGTAATTTTGAACAGATGAAAGTGGCGAATTTTGGGTAGAATGAATTTGCAACGTAACAGTTTCTCTTAACCAACAAATGGGGAGTTGTGGACGGTTTTATAAACCTGCATATTGCAGTTTTGTTAACCATAAAATGGGTTAAAACCGAATCTAGCAATTAGGGTCAAAAAACGGGTCAAACTATTTTTTAAGACAATTTTAATATAACAATATTAATGTGAGGAGCTCTGCCCCTAAGACCCCGCTATCGGGGGCGCTACCTCCTAACCCCCATCGTTTACGGGTTTCGACCCTAAACAATCAAGATAAGTTCGAACAAGTGTTTACTCCATATTTTCCCGAACTTGTTCGATATTTATCAAGATTACATTGGTTTAGAAAAATTAATCCCATTACAATTAAATCATACTAGTGACACAAAATCACCAAAAATCCTCCCCCATTTAAGTGTAATCTTGATTAACTTAAAGTAAATTCATAACAAACAAACTGATTGTTTGAAGGTCTCAGATTCGGTTGTGTGTTACTTGGCAATTGACCCGTTGGTTGCTTCGCAAACCGTTCATTCATCCTTTCGAACCTCCGCTCAAAGTCTTGCATACCCGCTTGGTGATTTATATGCCCTTGCTCGATTTTGTTATTCATCACCTTCAACGAGTTTGTAATACTTTCGTTCTTCGCCTTTTGAACATAAATGAATTCTTTCATCATGTCCTTCAAACTAGTATCTCCCTCTTCGTGTCTCGGCCTTAGGTTTTGTTGGTCCCCATAACCAAAATTTCTGCCTCAATTTTGATAATTCCCTCAGTTTTGATCACATTCCTCCGAGTAGTGTAGCCCTCCACACATTCCAAAACCATTTCGAACCAAGTGAACATCCTTCTCTAACCGACCCATCCGTCCATCCTATCTGATAACGACTTGATCACGTTCACAATTTCTGAGCTTCCGTTACTACTACCACTTTCCACTTGAGCAACCGTTCCACGTACCTTCCTATTACAGTTAATTCGATCCCGAGCTATATTCGTTTGAACTTGATCCTCCATCATTCTATAAGCCTCATTGGGTGACTTATACAAGAAATTTCCACCACTCGCGAAATCCAAGTCATGTTGAGAACGATTATCCAACCCGTTATAGAAAATATCTATTACTTTCTCTCGATCCAACCCGTGCCCATGGCAACTCCTTAAAAGATCCTTTAGCCTAAACCAAGCCTTCGTAATCGTCTCGTTATTCTATTGTGAAAAACTCTGAATTTGATTCAACAACTTTCTACCCAAGATGGGCGGAAAGAAACGGGTCACAAATAATTCCCTTAACTCTTCCCACGTTTCTATAGAGTCCGGCTCCAACTCATTGAACCATGTCTTAGCTTCTCCCCTTATAGATGATGGGAATATGCTACACATGACACCCTCTTCCATACCAATACCATACTTGAACATTTTGCATATCTCCATGAAAGTGGCAATATGCTTATGCGGGTCGGCCTTCGAATTACCATCAAACGAACTCTCTTGAACCATCTTCAAGTGATGACCTTTAACGGAAAAGTCATCTCCCAAATTAGGTGCAACAATTGTCGACCCTTGAGTAAGTGGGACTATCCGGTTCTGATTGATCATCGGTATATCAAATGGGTTAACCGACGGGTCGATGATCACATTATCTCCTCCCCGTCCGACATCTCGCTTTCTTCAAAATAATTCTCTCCCATAATAACTTCTTCCTCCTCGGAAGATTCCCCTTCTAGAAAATAACACCGCTTGGACTCCTTGTTTTCTCAAAATTTTCTCCGGGTCAAAAATTGGACTAACTACGTGTTTCCCTTTGGACCTCGTGTACATACACTAATCACCCAACCTGAAAATCACAACACAAACGACAAATACCGTGAACTCTATCCAATAAACAACAAAAGACAAACTAATAACTAAACTTTCAATTATCAAGTCCCCGACTGTGGCGCCAAAAACACGATGTGTTAAATCTAGTCTTCCCAAATGCTTATGCTAGACCACAACACCGGGCAGTGTACCCTTATCGTTTGTATTATAGTTTTGGCAAGTTCGGGTTCGAACATAGGGACTAATGTAAATTAAGAGTTTAAGTTAAACAAATAAAAAAGTAACAAGTGGGGGTTTGTGTTATAACTAACAAGTAACGTTTTAAGAATTGTTTTAGTAATCAAGATTAAAGAGACATTATCTTGGATCGTTCACAAATGTATGACCTTTTCTAAGTAATGAAATGTTCGATTTACTTCTTATTTAAAACCAAGTTCCTTTCGAATACCGGATTTCTACAATTACCTAACCGTGCAACCACTCCTTTCCAATATGGTTAACACCCAAAATAATTATGCATAAAAAATCAAGCCGATGTGTGAGAATTAACTTATAAACTTCCTTTCGAATAGTTTACTAGCTTGATAAACCGAATTATCTTATTTATAAACTAGCACTTGTGCTTAAACTTAGTTATTTCGATTACTATTATCGATTCCTTTCGAATACCAAATAACTTTTATCAACTTTAGACCGGTTGAATAATTCATTCTATATTTTAGTAAATTCACGAGTTCTTTTCAAATACCCGATTTTGTTTACCAATAAAGAACATAATCAATCTAATAATACAACTAAAGATTAAACCCAAATAGATGCTCAATTAACCAAACACACCTATTAAACAATTCATACTCAAAATAAATCAATCAAACGATCACATATGCAAGCAAACGTTAAAGAAATTAGCTACGCATAATTGAAATTAAACAGTAAATAATAGAAAAATTGAACATGATAGCAATTGTTTGATGAAATGTCAATGTCTAAAATACTCAAATTGAAGCTAATAGAGTAATTGCAATTGAAACTAATGAGAACCCCTTGATTAGATGATGAATTTTGCTTCCAAAAACTCTCCCCAAATCTCCAAAAAATGTTGTGTGTGTGATTGATATGGAAATGGTGAGGATGATTAAGATGATGGTAATGATTGTGATAATGATCCTTATAATGGAGATTTTTGTCCCCCTTTATTTCCCTTCAACTCCTAGTCATAACCACTAAAAAGAAAACTTTCCAATACCAACCATTGTTTGCCTTAACTCAACAAACAAAACTGCCCGAAATCGACCCACTACGCCGCAGTCATACACCACTGCGACACAGTGGTGGTCCAGACCAACTTCTTTTGCGTTTTGTTCCTTTCCTTGCATTGTTTCGACATATCTTGACGTTAAATCCTTATTCCAATGCTAAATACCTAAATACATACTTTTACACAAAATGTAAGTAATAAAGGGGCATATCCATCACGTTTTAGACTAAAACATAATAAATATCGCGAATAAAAATGTATATGATTGAGCGATATCATCAATCTTTAGATATTAAGCTTTCCACATTGAATTCAGCATCTAATACTATATTAGATGGGAATCGGGTATCTTAATATGAAAGATTTCAAGTGAACTTTAAACTCATCCCTACAACTGTCTTACGAACAAGATCTCTTGGTAACCCTTTGGTTAAATGATCGGCTAAATTCAAATCAGTTTTCAAAAACTCCACAAAAATATCACACCATTCATAATGAGCTCACAAATCATGCTATGTCTAACACCCAAGTGTCTAGGCTTCCCATTATACACATGACTATAAGCCTTAGCCAAGGTAGCTGCACTATCACATCTAATAGATATGGTGGATATCGGTTTGGGCCATAATGGAATTTCATAAATCAAATCCTTAAGCCACCTAACTTCCTTACCAGCTGCTGACAATGCTACAAATTCAGACTCCATAGTTGAATTTGTAATACACGTTTGCTTCTTGGATGCCCAAGAAATAGCACCTCCTCCAAGAAGAAACATCCAACCACTAGTGGAGGAGTGATCCTCCATGTTAGTAATCCAGTTGGCATCGGAATAACCTTCTATCACCGAAGCAAATCCACTGTAAACAAACCATAATTCATGGTTCCTTTCAAATTCTTAAATACTCGATATAAAGCTTTCCAATTTTAGAGCTTGGATTACTAGTATATCTACTAAGATTTTCTACACTAAATGTTATATCAGGCCTAGTACGTATCATTACATACATAAGAGATCCAATAGCTCTTGAGTATTCAAGCTGAGACACTGAGTGTCCTCTATTAGGCAGTAGCTTAATAGTAAGTTCCATATGAGTACTGACAGGTGAACATTTCTCAAAATGGAATTCATTCAAGATCTTCTCAATATAATGAGATTGAGTAATAGAATTTCCATTGTTTCCTCGTTTGATTCTAATACCAAGAATCACCTCAGCCTCCCCCATGTCTTTCATATCAAAGCTACATGATAAAAACTTATTGGTTGTTTAAACTTGTTGTAGATCAGTACCAAATATCAACATAGCATCTACATATAGAAAAATTATAACTCATTTACCAGAATTATCAAATTTTCTATATACACACTTGTCAGCTTGGTTTATTGCAAAACCATTAGACAAGATCACACCATCAAACTTTTGATGCCACTGTTTTGGTGCTTTTTTAAGACCATACAATGACTTCTTAAGCTTGCCCACCTTATTTTCATTTCCAGACATCCCAAACCCTTCAGGTTGTTTCATGTAAATCTCCTCATCCAAATCGCTATTCAAGAATGCGGTTTTCACATCCATTTGATGAATCACAAGATTATGTATAACTGCGAGAGTTAACAATAATCAAATAGTGGAAATTCTAGCAACAAGAGCATAGGCATAAAAAAAGTCAATACCTTCCTTTTTCCTAAAGCCTTAGATAACCAATCTAGCTTTGTACTTATCTATAGTACCATCCACTTTCATATTCCTTTTGAGGATCCATTTACAACCTAAAGCTTTGCATCTAGGGGGTAATTCAACCGAAACCCAGACATCAATATGCATGATTGAATCAATTTCATCATGAATCGCTTCTTTCCGGAAATATGAATCGCTTAATGTCATGGCTTCACGAAAGGTCTTTGGATCTCCTTCAATAATAAAACATTATTGGTGTTGAGATATATTCCCATCTCTAGTTCCTTCAACAAGATATAGATGAAAATCATATCCATATGACTTAGCTTTCTTAGGTCTAGAGCTTCTCCTAGGTTCCGATGATTCAACATCACTTACTTGATGTGAATCTTTAGTGATTGATTTATGAACCATATCCCTAGGTCTAGGTATAGATGTAAATCTATCTTCATCAAATATTGCATCTCTTGACTCTATCACAATATTAATTGATACAAAGTCATTAGATTCTATAACATAGAATCTATATGCCTTGGAATTCTCAACATACCCAATGAACATACAATCTATACCTTTTTCACTCAAGTTTTTCCTTTTGGGTTCAGTGAGTGTCACAATCGCTCGACAACCCCAAACTTTGAGATAACTCAAATTTGGTACCTTCTTATGCCATATTTCATAAGGGGTATTTTTATTCTTTCCATTTGGAGTTCTATTCAATAAATAAGAGGTTGTGAACATAGCCTCACCCCAAAACCCTTCACTTAAACCAGAATAGGATATTAAGGAATTAACCATTTCCCTCAACGTCCTACTCTTCCTTTCATCCACACCATTTTGTTGTCGTGTGTAAGGAGCCGTGGTTTGATGTAGTATACCAGTAGATTGAAAATAAACTGTATCATAATACTCCCCACCTCTATCAGTGCCCAAAACCTTTAATAATTCATCTTTATATAAATCTACTTCTTATTTATAAATTTTAAATTTATCAAGAGCTTCATCTTTTGTATGCACTAAATACACATAACAATATCTAGATGCATCATCAATAGAAGTTATGACATACTTTTTGTTACCAAGTGAAGGTTGAAAATCACATAAATCACTATGAATAAGTTGAAAAACTTTACTTTCTCTATTAACTTCCTTAAAAGGTTGTTTAGTTATCTTAGTTAGCATACAAGTTTTACACTTTTCATTGTTTGTGTCAAAAGCGGGAATTAAACTCATTTTATACATATCTTTTAATCTTTTGTAATGTACATGTCCTAACCTAGCATGTGTTAGGTCTTAATAAGATCTCAAACACTAGCTAATCAATTACAAATAAGTATTTAGACGTTAATTGTTACGAATTGATCAAGTTATCAGTTTCTTAGTTTATTATAGCGGAAATATAATAACGAAACAATTAAAATAACACACAGTTATATTTCTTCGAAAGGTGCAACGATTACAATGTTCAAGCTCACTATTTATACACAATGATAGTGAGCTTGATAAGTATGAATCTTAGTAAATCTTCTAAAAGGATAGAAGATTTTATCTAACTAACATACCTAAATTAAAGCATTGCGTTACTTTATGAAGCTGAGTAGTCAGCTCCATAATGCCTTAGTTGCTTTTAGTCACTCAGACTCAGAGTCACTCAGACTCAGAATCACTCAGACTCAAATCACTCAGACTAAGACTTTAATTAACAGATTTATTAACTTGGGTTAAATGGTTGATTTTCCCAACAATCTCCCCCTATCTGTTTGAATTAAAGTCTTTTACAACTTATGCACCAAAAATAAACACAAACTAAAATTGTTTACTAAACACTGTTTGTGAACAAAAAGATACATAAAACACATTACTTCCTCCTCTTGACTGATCTTTTCTTCTTCAATGGCATCTCCCATGGCGTAGGCTTGTTCAATTCTTTTGCCCATTTTAGCCTCTCTGTTTTCCAATCAAGCAGTTTTTCCATTTCAGCTTCAGATTTATGGAAGAGCATTTGATACTCTTTCTTGATCAGATCCACCTTGTCCATCAAAGTCCCCATTTCTTCAATTCTTCTAAGGTTATTAAATAACCAACTGATCAGCTTCATTCTGAAGGGGAGGCATTGATTAGACTAGCATTCGCTAAGCAGAGCAATGCAATGGTAGATGGAAGCCATATTCAGTCTGTCTTTGGCTTGGAAGCATTCCTCTCCCCCACAATCTACATAACACAAGCCCTCATGCTTTTCAGTCTTAACATACGTCTTGTCTTGAAATGTGACACCTTTAGGAACAGGATGCATGTTGCTTGTTTCCAGACCAAGAGATTTAGCCGCAGCTCTCACCCTATGAATAGTGCAGAATGCCCTATAATCCTCTTCTGACATCAGCTTCAATATATGGGCTACATTGACATTTGAGACAGCTTCTCTTTTTACATCCATTATGTGCACAATGTTGGTTATCCCTAAGCTCAGACTGGCAATCTCTTTCCATTCCTCTAACCCCAATGTGTGCATTCTATGTCCTCCAACCCTAAAGGATCCCTCTTTATGATAACAGACTAGCATGAGGTCAGATCCTCCAGTATCTACACATTCTAAGTTTTGGATTTTATTCTTGTTCCTTCTCAGTGTAAAGTTTGACTCAATATAGTCAAGTCTGGCTTCTTCTCTCAACACCTGTTTGGCCATTAATCTGTCAGCTTCAACCCTCAGCTGTTCTTCTTCAATAGCCAAATCCTCCTCTTCTTTCATCTCAGCTTCAAGAGCCTCAGCTGCTTTCATAGACTGGTCTTGTGGATTTGCTTCAAATTTCTCCATATACAGCCCTTTGACATACTCCTTGTATTGCTCAACAGTCATTCCAGAATTGTGAGCATATCTTTGAAGTTTAGCCAGTTTCTCAGCCTCATCTCTTCTGGTCTGTATTTCAATTTCTATCTCAGACTATACATTTGGGGGCTCTTCCATCTCAATCTCTTCATCAGTTTGTTGGTCAGTATCACTGTCAGCTCCAACTTTCCCTTTTCCCTTCTTATCTTCTTTCTCAGACTCACTGCTTGATAGGTCACTGTAGTCAGTCTCATAAAATACTTCAGACTGACCAGTTTTCAGATTGAATCTGGTGGTCTTGTAGTACTTCTTCTCCCCTTCATCCCTCTTTCTTTTCAAATCTTGCTTGGGGAGATCAGACTCATCAGTTGGTCTTGTAGTACTTCTTCTCCCCTTCTTCTCCCCTTCATCCCTCTTTCTTTTCAAATGAAGTTTGTACCTCACTCAGTTTGGGAAGTGAGGCATTGACGACTTGTGCAGAGGAGTGTGAGAGATTTGTTGGTACCTTATCGTGGACTAGCACAGAGCTAGTGAAAATATCCTTAGAAATTGGGTTTGAAATTGAGGGGGGTGGTCCCATACTAGGTACAGGGATATTCAGGAGTGGAATATCGTCTTCAATACTTGCCACATGTGTCAGTGTGGCAGCAGCAGCGTGTTTCTCCAAGTTGACTACTCTAGAGGGGCTTTGGGTAGTCATGGTAGTCAGATCCATCTCTTGCTCTAGCAGAGGGAGAATGGTCTGATCTACAGCACTGGAGGGGAGTGTAGAACTCTCAGCCTCATGGAAAAGTGAATCCATTAGTGCCTGATTTATAGTGGGGCTTGATGTGAGTGCTTTTTCAAATGAACTGGGTGAGTTCAGCAGATTGGTCGCTTGAGTAGCTAAGACATCAAGTTTAGGAGTGGACTGCTCAGACTGAGAGGGGATACTCTCAGACTGAGGAATAGAGAGATTGATATTCATACCTTGGTCAGCCTCATCGTGCCCTGCCCCACCCATTTCCACCTCAGTATCGGCAGCTGGAATATTTACCTCCAATTATTCGTCAATTCTTTCGGGCTGCTCTTCTGAGTCTGACTCGTCAGACTAAGTGAATTCATGATCGATAAAAGGATTTTCAATCCACTGAAGCATAACTGGGGTTAACCCTGGCTCAGCCTCAGTGATATTGATATAGGTAAAAATCTTTGGAGTCAGCCTGGGAAGAGGGCATGCGTAAAAGATTTGGTCAAGCTGCTCATATGCCTCCTTTCCCAGAGCTTCCTCAAAACTCAGTGAGAGGACACGAATGAATGGAACATCATTCGGTCTTTTCGTTTTCAAGGCAAGGGAGAGAATCTTTTCAAAATATAATTGTGAATAAGAGATTCGTCTACCCGTGACCATAGAATGAAACAGATGGGTTTCAAATTCGTTCATCTGATCCAAACTTCCAGATTTGCCCCCCAAACACCTTGTGATACTTGAAAATAAAAACTTCCATTTCCCAGTAAAGAATTTGTACTGAATTACACCTTGGATTTCAGGCTGACCAATCAAGGGAAAGGCCTCAGCTCGAGCTTGCTGTTTGGTCAGTTTGGCCTGGAATCCTCCTTCACCTGCTTCCTCAATGGTGGGAAGTAGTAAGGCTGCGCGTATCGTCTCTTCAGTGATGGTGATCGTCTGTCTACCATCATTATAGGTGCCAGTGATGGCAGTCTTTTCTTCATTGGCGGTGCAAGTATACCACCATTCACACAACACTGGTGGGTACATCACCGTGTCACAAAAGTAAGCACCATATAGAGGATGGCTTTCATATATTGAATCAGTTGCTCAAAACCCCTGTTTTGGCGATTGGCGGGAATATCTGCATTGGCTACCCGGTTGTTGTCCTTGATTTGTACCCTGTTTTGGAAATCTGCACCTGGAATCATACGAGCAGTAACATGAAGAATCATATTTGCATTCGCCATTGATAAGAATTAGAGCATAAGATTTAGAAAAGATAGCAATTAGGTTAAAATTTGAAATTGAGTTAAATATAAACTGAAGGAGCGAAATTTAAGTAACTAAGTTAGGAACCTTTCTATTTAGTCCATTTAATTTAAATCTAATGACACTTATGACCCAAAATAAAACAAAAAAATATTTACAAACGACTCAAAATAAAATAAAATAAAACTCTATAGACTAAAGAAAAAAATTAACGAGAGGTAGAAAATATTTACAAAAATTACACTCAGTCTGATTTTGTGGTCAGACTAATGAATCTGGAGCTGACTAACGAGTCAGACTGAAAATTCTCAAGCTGACTCAGAGGTCAGCTTGAGAGTTATGATTTTGACAGATTAAGGATTTAACATTCCCAGTTCTCCTAACAAATAGAAAAACCTGTCCTCACTCAGAGGTTTCGTAAATATGTCTGCCAATTGATCATTGGTGGCTACAAACTCCAATCTGACCTTTCCTTTCTCCACACAGTCTCGAATGAAATGATGTCGTATTTCAATGTGTTTGGTCCTGGAGTGGAAAACTGGATTCTCAGTGATTTGAATTGCACTCTTGTTGTCACACATGATTGGAGTGTTGTGAATCTTTATTTCAAGATCAGCCAATTGGTGTTGCATCCAAAGTAGTTGTGCACAACAGCTCCCTGCAGCCACGTACTCAGCTTCAGCTGTGGAAGTTGCCACTGAATTTTGCTTTTTACTTGACCAGCTGACTAGCTTTCCTCCCAGAAGCTGACAACCTCCTGATGTGCTTTTCCTGTCCAATCTACAGCCTGCATAATCTGCATCTGTGTAGCCAATTAATTCAAAACCAGAATCTTTAGGGTACCATAAACCAAGATTTGGTGTACCCTTAAGATATCTGAAAATTCTTTTGACAGCTTTAAGATGGGATTCTTTGGGGTCAGCTTGATAACGTGCACATAGACATGTAGAAAACATTATATCAGGTCTACTAGCAGTTAAATAAAGCAAAGATCCAATCATACCTCTGTAAGTAGCTTGACAAACTGACTTGCCAGATGAATCTTTATGCAACTTATCAGAAGTACTCATTGGTGTTTTCATTTCAGAACATGTTTCAAAACCAAATTTCTTTACTAAATCATGAACATATTTACTTTGATTTATGAAAATTCCATCTTTCTTTTGTTCGACTTGTAAGCCAAGAAAGAAAGTAAGTTCTCCCATCATACTCATTCTATATTCACTACACATGAGTTTTGAAAACCAAGTACACAACTTTTCATTTGTGGATCCAAATATAATGTCATCAACATATATTTGTACCAAAATCACATGACCATTTTCCTTTTTGATAAACAATGTTTTATCAATTGATCCTCTTTTAAAATTGTTTTTAAGAAGAAAGTCAGACAGAGTATCATACCAAGCTCTAGGAGCTTGTTTGAGACCATATAAGGCTTTGTTTAATTTAAAAACATGATCAGGAAAGTTAGGATCAACAAAACCTGGAGGCTGGTTGACATAGACTTCCTCCTGTAGATCACCATTCAGAAATGCACTTTTCACATCCATTTGATACACCAAGAAGTCTTTAAATGCTGCATATGCTAAGAATAGGCGAATTGCTTCAATTCTGGCCACTGGAGCAAATGTTTCATCATAATCAATGCCTTCTTATGAATTCTCCAAGCTCCTCTTGCATTCCATCAACCCAGTCTTCATCTAATAATGCTTCTTCAACCTTCTTGGGTTCCATCAGACTCAAGAAATTTGTATAGAAACAAAAATTAGCTGTGGCAGTCTTTCTTCTCGTTTTGACACCTTCAGTTAATGAACCATTAACTGACGAAATAGGATGTCCCTTGACAGTCTTGATGTTTCCTATCTCGTTGTGGGAAACTGCCTCTACTTGAGTCTGAGTATTATCAGTCTGATTATCATTAGGCTGAGTAATTTGGAGCTGAGTTTGGTCAGACTGAGGAGTGTCAGTCTGAGTTTCATCAGTGTCATTGGACTCAGTATTTTCAACATCGGGGACACTCTGGAATGATGATTCATCGGGTTCAGTGTCAGATGCTTGATGTTGATGGGCGTTTGCATTATTCTGAGCTTCAGCCTGAGAGTCAGCTTCAAATGTGGTTACAAGTAATTCATCACAAAGCTGATTGATAGTGGCTATGTCAGTCTGTGATGATGATTCCTCTTTGTCAGACTGAGTAGTGTCATCAAAAGTGACATTAATGCTTTCTTCTACCACCTTTCTTCTTTCATTGTAGACTTTGAATGCTTTGGCGATGCTTGAGTATCCAACGAACAGTCCTTCATCAGCTTTAGGAGACATTTTACACAACAAGTCTCGTTGATTTAGAATATAGCATCTACTTCCAAAGATATGGAAATAATGAATGGAAGGGACCTTGTTGTGGTATAATTCATAGGCTGTTTTTCCATGTCTCTTCACGATGATGGATCGATTCTGTGTGAAACATGCAGTGTTCACAGCTTCAGCCCAGAACTTTATCTTCATGTTTCCATAGCACAACATTGTTCTGGCAGCCTCAATTAGAGTTCTGTTTCTTCTCTCTGCAACTCCATTTTGTTGAGGGGTTCGAACTGAGGCAAAGTTTTGAACTATGCCTAATTGATCACAAAAGTCTATTAAGACTGAGTTTTTGAACTCAGTTCCATGGTCACTTCTCATCTGACGAACAAGAGTGTTTTTCTGTCGCTGTTCTCTTTTGATCAGACTGATGATCTCTTCAGCTGCATCACTTTTAGCCCTTAAGAAGATAACCCAAGTAAATCTAGTAAATTCATCAACAATTACAAGGGTGTATTTCTTTCCTCCTTGACTCTCAATTCCAATTGGACCAAACAAATCCATATGTAGCATAAATAAAGGTTCATCAATTGAATGCAACATTTTGGATGGGAATTGAGTCTTTGTTTGCTTTCCAAGCACACAAGCTGAGCAAACTTTGTCTTTGGTATAGGTCAGTTCAGGGAGACCTCTTACCAATTTACTTTTTGACAAGGCATTTATATTTTTGAAGTTTAGATGGGATAACCTTCGATTCCATAGCCAATTAAGTTCTTCTTTTGTTTCTGTGAACAAACATGTCTCAGCTTCATCATTGGCCGTACTCAGATCCAGACAAAAGACATCTCTTTCTCTCTTGGCGAGTAGTAATGGTTTTCCCTTGGCACCGTAGATTATTCCAGCTTGTTTCCTGAATCTGACTTCATGGTCTTCATCAGTAATTTGACTCACACTTAGTAAGTTATGTTGTAATCCTTCCACATATGCAACTCTCTTGAAAGTGACAGCTCCAGCATGAATCTTTCCATATCCACGTGTCATTGATACCCCGTTGTCACCATATCTCACTTGAGGCCCATCTTCTTCTTTATAGTCTTGTAGAAAAGACTTCATTCCAGTCATGTGCCTTGAAGCTCCACTATCTAGATACCATTTTGTAGAGTCCTGCACATGAAATAGAAAATATTAGTTCCTTTTGGGCACCCACTTTAGAGTGGATCCATGAACTGAAGCAGGTTTAAGTTCAGGTTCAGTCTTGCAGTCAGTTTTGGAGCTGGTATAGTTCCATTTATTTATTTCCTTCATGCAATTAACAGAATAATGACCTATGACACCACAGTATTTACATGGAGTATCTTTGAGACTGACTCGAGATGAAACTGACTTAGTCTTGGTCGGTTTCACAGATGTTGTCGTTGATCGACAAGTGTTTCTTTGCTTTTGAGGTGAAACTGACTTTGATGAAACTGACCTAGACATTGATGAAACTGACTTATGTTAAGCTGACCAATGTTTTGGTGAGACTGACTTTTGAAAAATGTTTTTCTGAGGTCTAGACTGAGTCAGTTGTTTACAAAACACAGCTTCATGCCCTTTTTCACCACAATTGTAGCAAATTCTCTTAGGAGGAGTCTTGGGCCTGATGTGATTAGGTGATTTGTTCCTGACTAGAGTTTTTACTATGTTAGTCAGTTCCAACAATTGATTCCCCAGTTTATCAATAGTTTTTGTTTCATGACTTTTGTTCAGACTTTTGGAACTGACTGGGTGCTGAATCTTAGGTTTACTCACAACCTTGGGCAATCTATTAGTTAGATGCACAGAATCTTTTTCAGCATGCACATTTTTATCAGATTCAGACAAATTAACACATTCAGACTGAGAAGAAGATGAAGAATCACTTTTATTAGAAACATGGGAAATTACAGGTTTTACAAAAGCATCTGACATCATTAATTTTTCTCCTTTCATATATGTGAAAGTATTTGGAAGAATTTCTGGTTTGAAAACAATTTTTTCTCTTTCAGCTTTTTCAGCTTCTTCTTCTTCTTCAGTCATATGCTTCTTCAGACTGAAGTCCTCACCCAACACAGCTTGAACTTGTTTGGGTACCTGTCTGCTCAAACAATCTTCATTTTTTAAGGATGATATGCACCATGATTTACAAATTCTTTTATAATGCTCAGTTTCTTTATAATTTTCTTTCGCAAGATCACTATAAGCTTCAATCTGAGCATTTAAAAGAACTTTATAACTTTCTAGTTCAATTATTTTATCATCTTTAATTTTCAAGGTATTTTCAAGATCTTTGATTTTTTGTTTGAATTCAGATTGTTCTTCTAAAGTAGTGGTCAAGTCAACAAAGATATACTCAAACATTTGAAGTTTTTGTTCATTTGTATAAGTGTCAAAATTGTGTACCTTATAAAGTTTTGACTTGTTCCAGTCTGAGTTTCAACTCAGTCTCTCAGCTTCCTTCAGATCCTTTTCGAACTGAGAAGCAGATTTCTCAGCTTCAGTCACTTCTTCTGTAAATGCCATCAAGCATTTATCTACCACTTCCTCATCCTCATCAAAAGAAAGTTCCTCATCTAGCCATTCTTCAGCAAAGAATGCCTTTTGCTCAGTTTGAGGCTTTTGTGTGTTTGAACTGTTGCCTTTCTTGTACTTAAGATACTTCTTTCGGTATCTTTGGGCCCTCTCAGCAACCTCGTCCATGTGTTCAGTCTGAGCATTCTTTACTTTACAGTCAGCAGCCATGTGACCATATTCATTGCATTTAAAGCATTTTAACTTCTTCAGATCGAAAGGTTTCTTTCCTTTGTAGCCTGTCTTCTGTTCAAGCTTCATAGTCAGCAAAGCAAGCTGACTTTTCAGTTTCTTGACCTCAGATTCATCGTCAGATTCTGAGTCTGAGTGTGACTCAGATTCAGATGAGTTAGCTTTAGAATAAATTTCTTTATTCCTTTTGATGGTAGCAACTAATGCAGCTTCTGTATCTCTTGTGGTCCTTCTTGTGTTTATCTTTTTCCTCTCTTGAGCTTCTTCAAAATTCAGCAACAATCCAAAGAGACCAGGCAGCTTGTAGGTGGACAATTTTTCACTGACCACAAGAGATGTAATAACATATTCAAATTTGTTTGGCAAAATGTCAACGAACTTCTTGCAGATTTCATCATCTTCTTTCACCATTCCTAAGGCTGAAAGATCATTCAACAAAACTTGGAACCTTGTATGCACGTCAGCCAAGGTTTCTTTGTCTTTTGCATAGAAATTTTCATAATTTCTAATCAGACTGTTTAGCCTTTGTTCTCTTACTATTGGGACTCCTTCATAAGATACTATTAAAGTATCCCATATTTCTTTAGCAGTTCTGCATCCAGCAATCTTGGAGAATATTTGTTCAGATACAGCATTACCTAGAATGCTTCTTGCTCTTGGATCCAGATTAAAGAGTAGTTTGTCTACATCTGTCCACTGTGATTTGGGAGTTTGAACCCACCTTGCACGTTGGACAACCTTGTCTCCTTCTTTGACTTCATCAATGTGCTTTCCTGGAATGATTGGTCCATCCGTTACAGTTCTCAACATCTCTTCATGAATTCCGGATAGATGCCACTCAGCTTTAAGTTTCCAGTGAGCAAAGTTGTGGCCACTGAAAATGGGAATACCTTTTCCAGCCATAGCAGGTGTGTTTGATGACGATGATGACATTGTATTTGAGATTTTATGTATTGATCGTTTAAGATTGGTAAATTTATTAAAATTTAAATCTTATTTGCTCTGATACCAGTTGTTAGGTCTCAATAAGATCTCAAACACTAGCTAATCAATTACAAATAAGTATTTAGACGTTAATTGTTACGAATTGATCAAGTTATCAGTTTCTTAGTTTATTATAGCGGAAATATAATAACGAAACAATGAAAATAACACACAGTTATATTTCTTCGAAAGGTGCAACGATTACAATGTTCAAGCTCACTATTTATACACAATGATAGTGAGCTTGATAAGTATGAATCTTAGTAAATCTTCTAAAAGGATAGAAGATTTTATCTAACTAACATACCTAAATTAAAGCATTACGTTACTTTATGAAGCTGAGTAGTCAGCTCCATAATGCCTTAGTTGCTTTTAGTCACTCAGACTCAGAGTCACTCAGACTCAGAATCACTCAGACTCAAATCACTCAGACTAAGACTTTAATTAACAGATTTATTAACTTGGGTTAAATCGTTGATTTTCCCAACAGCATGCCATAATTCTGATTGTTTAAACTATTATTTGCACTAGAAGTAAGCATATAAACAGAATTAACATCAAAAGGATAAACAAAATTCAACCTAATCATACCATTACAAACATAACCAAATCCAACAAAAGTACCATGTCTTGACAAGATATACTTGTCACATTCTAACACTTGTTTGTAGCCAAACTTATTAAACACAATTTTGAGACAAGAGATTATTTCGAATCCCGAAATTATTCAAAACATTATCCAAAGACAAAACATTTCCGAAGTAAAATTAAGTAAAACACGCCTCATTCCTTTGATCAGTTCAGTTGCAATATTGCCCATCTTCACACAAGATCCGTCTTCAATTGGTTGACATTCTTCAAACTATCGAAGATCCTTGCAAACATGACACGTTGCACCCGAATCAACCCACCAAGCAATATCATCATCCTGTATATAAAATGCATCAGAAATCACAGAAACATAATTTTAAATATTATTAATATTACATAATACATTCTGACCTTGTTGCTTATCCGGATCCTTAGATCCGCTAGGAACAACGCCATCCTTTTTACCTTTTCAATTACCCTTTCCAACAAAACAATCTTTCTTCAAATGTCTAGACTTACCGCATTTCCAACATTCAAGTTTCGGTTTTTTAAAATAACCGGACTTGTCATCACCTCCATTGTTTTTGCGTTTGTTGTTGTTAAACTTGTTGAAATTCTTTGATAATTCACCTTCCACCATGTTCACAGAAGAGTTTCCAACACCATTTTTTTCCTTTCGGATTGTTATCAAGTTCTTGATTTTTCAAAGCTTCTTCAATCCGAAGATGACATCCAAGTTGAATTAAAGTTAATTTTTCCTTGCTATGTTTAAGGGTATGTTTAAACTCCTTCCATGATGGTGGAAGTTTGTCAATAATCATGGTAACCGAAATCGATTCGTCCATTTTTAGATTATGCTGGAAAAACTATCCCAAAATCTTAAAAACTTTTTACTCGAAGCATGTTCCACCATGTACTTTGATTCCAATGAATCCCATAGTTCTTCGTAGATTCAACGTTGTGGTACACATCAAAGAGAAAGTCTGACATACCGTTTAAGATGTGGCCACGACAGATGAAGTCATCATTTTCCCACTTCGATCGCCTCCTTGTCACTTCCAGCAGTTTATCTTCAACCAATTCGGGAATGGGAGTGCTTAGAACATACACCACCTTGAGAGTAGTAAGAAGGAAGTTCATCTTCTTCTGCCATCTCCTGAAGTCCTGCCCTTCAAACTTTGCCAATTTGTCAAATTTGCTTGTCATATCTTTCACTGATTCACCGTTCGACATTGTTACATACTATTTTGATTTTTGTTGTATTTAGGGTTTCAATTGGATGAACTGAGAGTCGTGTGAACACTTTCAGATCAAAAAAATTCAGTGGTATACTTGAAATTTCTGATCGGATAAAACTCAGTAATTTTGAACAGATGAAAGTGGCAAATTTTGTGTAGAATGAATTTGAACATACCCATTTCTCTTAACCAACAAATGGGAGTTGTGGACGGTTTTTATAAAACTGCAGTTTGTAGTTGTATTAACCATAAAATGGGTCAAACCGAATCCATCATTTAGGGTCAAAAAGCGATTGTAAAGACTTACGTGTCTTTAGGATACTTCTATTTATGTGTAGTATGTATTGTATTTCGAAATCAAGCAATACAACGCTAAATCTCTTTCTCATATACCATCTTTTATGGGTATGCGAGTCTTGTGTTGTTTAACTCTCCTCTTTCTAAATTCCACACTCTCCTTTACCTCTTAGAATTCTTGCCACCATTAATTTTTTTTTTTTCTATACTTTTTTGTTTTCAACAAAGCCACCCTCAATTTTCTTTTCTATACTTTTTTGTTCAACAAAATTAGATTCAAGCACTTCTAAGATGAACTAGATTACCCTTCAAACACTCATCTCGAAAAATCGAGCATATATTAAAATATCAGCATGTCGTCGGCCCACGTGTGCACGTAATTGCAGGTACAACAACCGGGCATAAAACAAAAAGACACCGGAACTAGTGCACTTTTTCCGACTATTTCCAAAAACTGCCACACATAGTCAAGAGGATTTCGATAAGATCCATGTAAAAGGAAATCTTTTTGAAAAAAACCCAAAACCTACCATCGTCGTCGTACCACTACAACACCAACAATAACTACTCGACAACCCCTGAAAGACCACCGAAATGCCACCGAACAACCAACCAGCCATTCCCGGCGTTGCACCACCCTAGGCTGCTTCAATGTCAGGTGATTTACCTAGAAACCGTAGCAGTCTAACTTAGAGAACTCAACCTCAAACCTTGAATTTAGTGTGACGTTCAACCATAATTCCTGCTAACATTATCACTTAGCGTACTAGTGTAGGTCTGTCTAGTTAGGACATTGTAGGCTGATGGTGCCAGTTTACTCAACTGAACCTAGTAGTAAGCCTATTTTTTCCCCATTACCTGCATAATTGGGTTAGACTGAAATGTCATGGTTACCCTTATGCATTTGGTTATTCAGGGATGTATGGCTTCGTGTATGCATGGTCATGCCAAGTTGCGTAGCTACTCCACATTCAATGAACTTGTCTAGGATTTACTTGTGTGAATCCATAATCCAAGTAGGTAGAAATTAAATTTACTAAATAGTATTGGGATGCACGATCCAGACCAATTATTCTCATAGATATATATCTCTTTGGGTATCATGGATGCCATGTCCTTGACAAAGGATTATTAAGTTATGAAAAAAAAAAAAAAAAAAAAGAGTAAATATTGTTTTTCCCCCCCCCCCCCCCCCCCCCACCTTTAGTTCCCTAGAAAGGATTCCACTATGACATTTTATTGTTTTTTTTTTTTTTTTTTTTCTTTTTATGATGAATATATGGCCATCTGGGGCCTGGATGATCTACGTCTTTCCCCTTCTTCTGCGTAAGCCTATGATTTTTTTGGTAGGGATTTTATTTGCTTGTTGTCTATCCGAAGACAAGGTGTTTTCTTCCTTCAATGTTTTTAGATCTACAACAATCTCTGTGTTTGATCTTTTAGTGGAGGTCTAAGTGAAGGTGGAGGCACACTCTGTTACCTTAAATGTTTTAGAAACTGTTCAGCAAGAGATCTCCATTGGCAAGAATTACTGGTTGGGATCCGACCTTAACGTTGAGACAAGTTGAAACGAAAGATTGATTGGTGTTGGTTGTGTGGCTTCACACCAACAATACTTGTAAAACTGGCCTATAGTCGGGATGACTATTGTGGCAGGGTGGCTATCATACCAGGATGGTTATTATGGTTGGATGGCCAAAATGGTTAGTATGCCAGGAAGGATATTATGCATGGATGGCTATTATCTCCAGATGGCTATCATGCCAAGATGGTTAGTACGCCAAGATAATGAATATGACAAGATGACTAGTATTCTAGGATAGATAGTAAAGTCTTTGCCAGCCGACAACTTCTGGTCAAAAGCCATCTCCAAGGCTGTTAAGATCTTGTCACGCTAGATATCAAAATATTGTCAAATCTGGCTATCAAAATGTTTCCAAAGCTGGACGACTATCAAGGTCGTTCCAACTGGCCGAATATCAAGGTCGGCTTAACTAGTCGACTGTCCGGATTTGGCCGAGCTGGTCGGGTGTCCGGAGTTGAGTTGGCCTAATTGGCCGGCTGTCAGTACCTGGCCGAAATGGCTGGCCGTCCGGATCTGGCTAAAATGGCTGGCTGTCCGGATTTGGCCTAACTGGCCGGCTCTCAGGATCTGGCCGAATTTATTTATTTATTTATTTATTTTTGTCCGGATCAATGATCCTGGTTTGTGGAAATGAGATGCAAGCTTTGTTTGCAGAGGTCGAATATATCATCCTTATGACATTTAGTAGGTATTTGAGATCGTGGTGGCCATTTCTTGTGTTGGTTAAATGACTCGAGATAAGTTACTTCCTTCATGGGAAAGATGTACTACTAGTAACTAGATGAATGGAAATGAAATGACTACCATTCCAGGACGGTTATCATGCCAGGATGGCTATTACGCCATGATCGTCTATCTTTCCCAAGACGACTATCAATGCCGGGATAACTATCATGTCAGGATGGGTATCATGTAAGGATGGATAGTATTCCAGCAAAGCTTCTTCCATCCGGATTAGTAATATGTAAATCAAGTTGTTACTCTTTATTTTTCCCATGGCACTTTTAGGTTTTTATTGTTCCCCTAACACTTTTCAGATCAGTCTTGTGTCCATGACATTATTTAGATGTGTACTGTATCCATGACACTTTCTCATCCGGATTATTTCCATGACCCATTTAGATCCATATTGTGTTCATGACACTTTTAGATCTATATCTTGGCCAATGCATCTTTGTGGCTATGCCAACTAGGGTATGACACAGTGCCACGTCATGGATGGTAGATGGAATTGATCCAAATTTTTGAGAGCCTACCCAGTAGGACTTTGTAGGCCGAAAGTCTCATGGCATCCAATCCCTTTATGGGATACAAAGATCTGACTAAGTTAAACCTTTTTTCCTGTCTGGCCAACATCAATGGTTGCCTATGACATTTTTTAGACGGATTAGTATTTTGGACATGGTATCCTGTCCCAAAGTGTGGCTATGCCAACTAGGGTAGGGAATTCGACCATGTCATGGATGGTTGATGGAATTGCCCCAAATTTTGTAATGCAGGCCTGCCCAGTAGGACATTGTAGGCCGATGGTGCATCAATGATTGCAAAATTAATCATTTCTAACCTATAGTGTGGATATTCTCACTTCATAGTTGGCTAATCGGATTTGTATTACTACAGGGTTGATGGAAGGAGTTTCAATTGGTGGGAAGCAAAAAGGCTCCATCACCCAATCCTGAAGGACTGATGCCTTCCTTTTGCGAGATGTAGTTTCTTCCTGCGCCATGTATTTGTAATTAGGTGGGGTGGTGGATGGGGTATTGGTGGTTGTCTTTGGCTTAAGTGAACCAATTTTTGATGAGGAATTGCCTTCCATGGAGAAAAAAAAATGGTGGTGAAACTAAGAAATGAAATGAAAAAAGATAGAAATGAAATGAGACACCGTTGCTAAAACGTGTCCCACGGATGGCGCCAATGTTTGAGCAAATAGTAGCAGGCTCAGTAACTTGGGTGTTTGGGATTCAACCCCTTGACCTCCTGCTTAGCAGTGCAAACCTATCAAGCTCTTGGCGAGCCTAAGGTGGTCAAGTGGTTGGTTGAAGAAGATGATCGGAATATGTTTACTGCGGGAAGTGTATGAATACTCCGGCCAGGTACTGTGTGTAAGTTGGATGGGAATGATGAAGATATGTCCATAACCTGAAGTGTTAAGTATTTATACCCAACACTTCCAGGTATTAACAACGTATGGCAATGATGACCATTTATGGCTCATCAATAGGATTCCAATGGCCCTTAACGTCTATGTTATTAATATGACCTTATTAATGCTCTGACGGTTACACTCAAGGATTAGGCTTGAGTGTGTGACTGGTAGGATGTCAGGAGTATGGTACTGTGAGACGAACTCCAAAGCATCAGTGTTGGTCTACACAAACCTTTATACATGCCAGGCCATGAGTGTCGGACTGATCGGCAGGTCTCCAAACACAGGGGCGCTAAGTGCAGGGACACAGCCGGGATATGAGGCTTGGCTCCCGGACACCGCCGGGACACGAAACCAGGTTCCCGGACATTGCCGGGACACGGGGCCAAGTTCCCGGACACTGCCGGACACGGGCTTGGCTCCCGGACATCTGCCGGGACACGGGTTCGGCTCCCGGGATATTGCCGGGACACGGGTTCGGCTCCCGGGATATTGCGGGACACGGGCTGGGCTCCCGGGACATTGCCGGGACACGGGCTTGGTTCCCGGGACACTTGCCGGGACACGGGCTTGTCTCCCGGACACTTGCCGGGACACGGGCTTGGTTCCCGGGCACTTTGCCGGGACACGGGCTTGGCTCCGGACACTTTGCCGGGACACGGCTTGGCTCCCGGACACTTTGCCGGGACACGGCTTGGCTCCCGGACACTTGCCGGGACATGGCCTTGGTTCCCGGACAGTTTCCGGGACACGGGCTTGGTTCCCGGGCACTTTGCCGGGACACGGGCTTGGCTCCGGACACTTTGCCGGGACATGGCTTGGCTCCCGGACACTTTGCCGGGACACGGCTTGGCTCCCGGACACTTGCCGGGACATGGGCTTGGTTCCCGGACACGGGGCCAGGTGCCGGGCCATTTCGCGGGCTTCTGGTGTCGGTTCTAGCCCTTTTGTCACATTTAGTGGCCGGACGCCGGAGCCTTGTGTCCGGACGCCGGAGCCTAAGGGCCGGAGGTAGGAGATAGCATGCAACCTTTTGTAAGTCAGGTTATGTGTTTAGGGGGTTAATGGGCTATGTGTATGAGCCATTCCCTACTAACACTATCATATCACAAGGAAATGAAAATGAAAATACGAAAGACATCGTATCTATACTACTATATAAAACATTTTATACCTTATCTCCTCTATTTAATTAAAATCATTAAAAAGGACAAGTTGCTTCAACTGGGGTCATTTGAAGCTTCACTTCGGCTTCAAGGTGGCAAAATGATTATAGATC
>CAJVGC010000582.1:59588044-59681903 GCA_910822075.1 Senecio squalidus | reverse complement strand
GAGAAGAAGATGAAGAATCATTTATTAGAAACATGGGAAATTACAGGTTTTACAAAAGCATTGACATCATTAATTTTTTCATATATGTGAAAGTATTTGGAAGAATTTCTGGTTTGAAAACAATTTTTTCTCTTTCAGCTTTTTCAGCTTCTTCTTCTTCTTCAGTCATATGCTTCTTCAGACTGAAGTCCTCACCCAACACAGCTTGAACTTGTTTGGGTACCTGTCTGCTCAAACAATCTTCATTTTTTAAGGATGATATGCACCATGATTTACAAATTCTTTTATAATGCTCAGTTTCTTCTCTAAATTTATAATTTTCTTTCGCAAGATCACTATAAGCTTCAATCTGAGCATTTAAAAGAACTTTATAACTTTCTAGTTCAATTATTTTATCATCTTTAATTTTCAAGGTATTTTCAAGATCTTTGATTTTTTGTTGAATTCAGATTGTTCTTCTAAAGTAGTGGTCAAGTCAACAAAGATATACTCAAACATTTGAAGTTTTTGTTCATTTGTATAAGTGTCAAAATTGGTGTACCTTATAAAGTTTTGACTTGTTCCAGTCTGAGTTTCAACTCAGTCTCTCAGCTTCCTTCAGATCCTTTTCGAACTGAGAAGCAGATTTCTCAGCTTCAGTCACTTCTTCTGTAAATGCCATCAAGCTTTTATCTACCACTTCCTTCCTCATCAAAGAAAGTTCCCATCTAGCCATTCTTCAGCAAAGAATGCTTTTGCTCAGTTTGAGGCTTTTGTGTGTTTGAACTGTTGCCTTTCTTGTACTTAAGATACTTCTTTCGGTATCTTTGGGCCCTCTCAGCAACCTCGTCCATGTGTTCAGTCTGAGCATTCTTTACTTTACAGTCAGCAGCCATGTGACCATATTCATTGCATTTAAAGCATTTTAACCTTCTTCAGATCGAAGGTTTCTTTCCTTTGTAGCCTGTTTCGTTCAAGCTTCATAGTCAGCAAAGCAAGCTGACTTTTCAGTTCTTGACCTCAGATTCATCGTCAGATTCTGAGTCTGAGTGTGACTCAGATTCAGATGAGTAGCTTTAGAATAAATTTCTTTATTCCTTTTGATGGTAGCAACTAATGCAGCTTCTGTATCTCTTGTGGTCCTTCTTGTGTTTATCTTTTTCCTCTCTTGAGCTTCTTCAAAATTCAGCAACAATCCAAAGAGACCAGGGAGCTTGTAGGTGGACAATTTTTCACTGACCACAAGAGATGTAATAACATATTCAAATTTGTTTGGCAAAATGTCAACGAACTTCTTGCAGATTTCATCATCTTCTTTCACCATTCCTAAGGCTGAAAATCATTCAACAAAACTTGGAACCTTGTATGCAGTCAGCCAAGGTTTCTTTGTCTTTTGCATAGAAATTTTCATAATTTCTAATCAGACTGTTTAGCCTTTGTTCTCTTACTATTGGGACTCCTTCATAAGATACTATTAAAGTATCCCATATTTCTTTAGCAGTTCTGCATCCAGCAATCTTGGAGAATATTTGTTCAGATACAGCATTACCTAGAATGCTTCTTGCTCTTGGATCCAGATTAAAGAGTAGTTGTGTTCATCTGTCACTGTGATTTGGGAGTTTGAACCCACCTTGCACGTTGGACAACCTTGTCTCCTTCTTTGACTTCATCAATGTGCTTTCCTGGAATGATTGGTCCATCCGTTACAGTTCTCAACATCTCTTCATGATATCCGGATAGATGCCACTCAGCTTAAGTTTCCAGTGAGCAAAGTTGTGGCCACTGAAAATGGGAATACCTTTTCCAGCCATAGCAGGTGTGTTTGGTGACGATGATGACATTGTATTTGAGATTTTATGTATTGATCGTTTAAGATTGGTAAATTTATTAAAATTTAAATCTTATTTGCTCTGATACCAGTTGTTAGGTCTCAATAAGATCTCAAACACTAGCTAATCAATTACAAATAAGTATTTAGACGTTAATTGTTAAGAATTGATCAAGTTATCAGTTTCTTAGTTTATTATAGCGGAAATATAATAACGAAACAATGAAAATAACACACAGTTATATTTCTTCGAAAGGTGCAACGATTACAATGTTCAAGCTCACTATTTATACACAATGATAGTGAGCTTGATAAGTATGAATCTTAGTAAATCTTCTAAAAGGATAGAAGATTTTATCTAACTAACATACCTAATTAAAGCATTACGTTACTTTATGAAGCTGAGTAGTCAGCTCCATAATGCCTTAGTTGCTTTTAGTCACTCAGACTCAGAGTCACTCAGACTCAGAATCACTCAGACTCAAATCACTCAGACTAAGACTTTAATTAACAGATTTATTAACTTGGGTTAAATCGTTGATTTTCCCAACAGCATGCCATAATTCTGATTTGTTTAAACTATTATTTGCACTAGAAGTAAGCATATAAACAGAATTAACATCAAAAGGATAAACAAAATTCAACCTAATCATACCATTACAAACATAACCAAATCCAACAAAAGTACCATGTCTTGACAAGATATACTTGTCACATTCTAACACTTGTTTGTAGCCAAACTTATTAAACACAATTTTGAGACAAGAGATTATTTCGAATCCCGAAATTATTCAAAACATTATCCAAAGACAAAACATTTCCGAAGTAAAATTAAGTAAAACACGCCTCATTCCTTTGATCAGTTCAGTTGCAATATTGCCCATCTTCACACAAGATCCGTCTTCAATTGGTTGACATTCTTCAAACTATCGAAGATCCTTGCAAACATGACACGTTGCACCCGAATCAACCCACCAAGCAATATCATCATCCTGTATATAAAATGCATCAGAAATCACAGAAACATAATTTTAAATATTATTAATATTACATAATACATTCTGACCTTGTTGCTTATCCGGATCCTTAGATCCGCTAGGAACAACGCCATCCTTTTTACCTTTTCAATTACCCTTTCCAACAAAACAATCTTTCTTCAAATGTCTAGACTTACCGCATTTCCAACATTCAAGTTTCGGTTTTTTAAAATAACCGGACTTGTCATCACCTCCATTGTTTTTGCGTTTGTTGTTGTTAAACTTGTTGAAATTCTTTGATAATTCACCTTCCACCATGTTCACAGAAGAGTTTCCACACCATTTTTTTCCTTTCGGATTGTTATCAAGTTCTTGATTTTTCAAAGCTTCTTCAATCCGAAGATGACATCCAAGTTGAATTAAAGTTAATTTTTCCTTGCTATGTTAAGGGTATGTTTAAACTCCTTCCATGATGGTGGAAGTTTGTCAATAATCATGGTAACCGAAATCGATTCGTCCATTTTTAGATTATGCTGGAAAAACTATCCCAAAATCTTAAAAAACTTTTTACTCGAAGCATGTTTCCACCATGTACTTTGATTCCAATGACTCCCATAGTTCTTCGTAGATTCAACGTTGTTGGTACACATCAAAGAGAAAGTCTGACATACCGTTTAAGATGTGGCCACGACAGATGAAGTCATCATTTTCCCACTTCGATCGCCTCCCTTGTCACTTCCAGCAGTTTATCTTCAACCAATTCGGGAATGGGAGTGCTAGAACATACACCACCTTGAGAGTAGTAAGAAGGAAGTTCATCTTCTTCTGCCATCTCCTGAAGTCCTTGCCCTTCAAACTTTGCCAATTTGTCAAATTTGCTTGTCATATCTTTCACTGATTCACCGTTCGACATTGTTACATACTATTTTGATTTTTGTTGTATTTAGGGTTTCAATTGGATGAACTGAGAGTCGTGTGAACACTTTCAGATCAAAAAAATTCAGTGGTATACTTGAAATTTCTGATCGGATAAAACTCAGTAATTTTGAACAGATGAAAGTGGCAAATTTTGTGTAGAATGAATTTGAACATACCCATTTCTCTTAACCAACAAATGGGGAGTTGTGGACGGTTTTATAAAACTGCAGTTTGTAGTTGTATTAACCATAAAATGGGTCAAAACCGAATCCATCATTTAGGGTCAAAAAGCGATTGTAAAGACTTACGTGTCTTTAGGATACTTCTATTTATGTGTAGTATGTATTGTATTTCGAAATCAAGCAATACAACGCTAAATCTCTTTCTCATATACCATCTTTTATGGGTATGCGAGTCTTGTGTTGTTTAACTCTCCTCTTTCTAAATTCCACACTCTCCTTTACCTCTTAGAATTCTTGCCACCCTTAATTTTATTTTTTTCTATACTTTTTTGTTTTCAACAAAGCCACCCTCAATTTTCTTTTCTATACTTTTTTGTTCAACAAAATTAGATTCAAGCACTTCTAAGATGAACTAGATTACCCTTCAAACACTACCATATTCATCTCGAAAAATCGAGCATATATGTAAAATATCAGCATTCGTCGGCCCACGTGTGCCACTAATTGCAGGTACAACAACCGGGGCATAAAACAAAAAGACACCGGAACTAGTGCACTTTTTCCGACTATTTCCAAAAACTGCCACAACATAGTCAAGAGGATTTCGATAAGATCCATGTAAAAGGAAATCTTTTTGAAAAAAACCCAAAACCTACCATCGTCGTCGTACCACTACAACACCAACAAATAACTACTCGACAACCCCTGAAAGACCACCGAAATGCCACCGAACAACCAACCAGACCATTCCCGGCGTTGCACCACCTAGCTGCTTCAATGTCAGGTGATTTACCTAGAAACCGTAGCAGTCTAACTTAGAGAACTCAACCTCAAACCTTGAATTTATTGTTGACGTTCAACCATAATTCCTGCTAACATTATCACTTTAGCGTACTAGTGTAGGTCTGTCTAGTTAGGACATTGTAGGCTGATGGTGCCAAGTTTATCAACTGAACCTAGTAGTAAGCCTATTTTTCCCCATTACCTGCATAATTGGGTTAGACTGATAATGTCATGGTTACCCTTATGCATTTGGTTATTCAGGAGTATGCGTTCGTGTATGCATGGTCATGCCAAGTGCGTAGCTACTCCACATTCAATGAACTTGTCTAGGATTTTTGTGTGAATCCATAATCCAAGTAGGTAGAAATTAATTTACTAAATAGTATTGGGATGCACGATCAGACCAATTATTCTATCAATATAATATCTCTTTGGGATCATGGCATGCCATGTCCTTGACAAAGGATTATTAAGTTATTGAAAAAAAAAAAAAAAAAAAAAGAGTAAATTATTGTCACCTTTTAGTTCCCTAGAAAGGAATTCCCATATGACATTTTTTTTTTTTTTTTTTTTTTTTTTTTTTTGATGAATATATGGCCATCTGGGGCCATGATGATCTACGTCTTCCCCTTCTTCTGCTAAGCATATGTTTTTTTGGTAGGGATTTTATTTGCTTGTTGTCTATCCGAAGACAAGGTGTTTTCTTCCTTCAATGTTTTTAGATCTACAACAATCTCTGTGTTTGATCTTTTAGTGGAGGTCTAAGTGAAGGTGGAGGCACACTCTGTTACCTTAAATGTTTTAGAAACTGTTCAGCAAGAGATCTCCATTGGCAAGAATTACTGGTTGGGATCCGACCTTAACGTTGAGACAAGTTGAAACGAAAGATTGATTGGTGTTGGTTGTGTGGCTTCACACCAACAATACTTGTAAAACTGGCCTATAGTCGGGATGACTATTGTGGCAGGGTGGCTATCATACCAGGATGGTTATTATGGTTGGATGGCCAAAATGGTTAGTATGCCAGGAAGGATATTATGCATGGATGGCTATTATCTCCAGATGGCTATCATGCCAAGATGGTTAGTACGCCAAGATAATGAATATGACAAGATGACTAGTATTCTAGGATAGATAGTAAAGTCTTTGCCAGCCGACAACTTCTGGTCAAAAGCCATCTCCAAGGCTGTTAAGATCTTGTCACGCTAGATATCAAAATATTGTCAAATCTGGCTATCAAAATGTTTCCAAAGCTGGACGACTATCAAGGTCGTTCCAACTGGCCGAATATCAAGGTCGGCTTAACTAGTCGACTGTCCGGATTTGGCCGAGCTGGTCGGGTGTCCGGAGTTGAGTTGGCCTAATTGGCCGGCTGTCAGTACCTGGCCGAAATGGCTGGCCGTCCGGATCTGGCTAAAATGGCTGGCTGTCCGGATTTGGCCTAACTGGCCGGCTCTCAGGATCTGGCCGAATTTATTTATTTATTTATTTATTTTTGTCCGGATCAATGATCCTGGTTTGTGGAAATGAGATGCAAGCTTTGTTTGCAGAGGTCGAATATATCATCCTTATGACATTTAGTAGGTATTTGAGATCGTGGTGGCCATTTCTTGTGTTGGTTAAATGACTCGAGATAAGTTACTTCCTTCATGGGAAAGATGTACTACTAGTAACTAGATGAATGGAAATGAAATGACTACCATTCCAGGACGGTTATCATGCCAGGATGGCTATTACGCCATGATGGCTATCTTTCCAAGACGACTATCAATGCCGGGATAACTATCATGTCAGGATGGGTATCATGTAAGGATGGATAGTATTCCAGCAAAGCTTCTTCCATCCGGATTAGTAATATGTAAATCAAGTTTGTTACTCTTTATTTTGCCCATGGCACTTTTAGGTTTTTATTGTTCCCCTAACACTTTCAGATCAGTCTTGTGTCCATGACATTATTTAGATGTGTACTGTATCCATGACACTTTCTCATCCGGATTATTTCCATGACCCATTTAGATCCATATTGTGTTCATGACACTTTTAGATCTATATCTTGGCCAATGCATCTTTGTGGCTATGCCAACTAGGGTATGACACAGTGCCACGTCATGGATGGTAGATGGAATTGATCCAAATTTTTGAGAGCCTACCCAGTAGGACTTTGTAGGCCGAAAGTCTCATGGCATCCAATGCCTTTATGGGATACAAAGATCTGACTAAGTTAAACCTTTTTTCCTGTCTGGCCAACATCAATGGTTGCCTATGACATTTTTTAGACGGATTAGTATTTTGGACATGGTATCCTGTCCCTAAGTGTGGCTATGCCAACTAGGGTAGGGAATTCGACCATGTCATGGATGGTTGATGGAATTGCCCCAAATTTTTGTAATGCAGGCCTGCCCAGTAGGACATTGTAGGCCGATGGTGCATCAATGATTGCAAAATTAATCATTTCTAACCTATAGTGTGGATATTCTCCTAACATCATGTATCAACATATGCCTTATTCACTTCATAGTTGGCTAATCGGATTTGTATTACTACAGGGTTGATGGAAGGAGTTTCAATTGGTGGGAAGCAAAAAGGCTCCATCACCCAATCCTGAAGGACTGATGCCTTCCTTTTGCGAGATGTAGTTTCTTCCTGCGCCATGTATTTGTAATTAGGTGGGGTGGTGGATGGGGTATTGGTGGTTGTCTTTGGCTTAAGTGAACCAATTTTTGATGAGGAATTGCCTTCCATGGAGAAAAAAAATGGTGGTGAAACTAAGAAATGAAATGAAAAAAGATAGAAATGAAATGAGACACCGTTGCTAAAACGTGTCCCACGGATGGCGCCAATGTTTGAGCAAATAGTAGCAGGCTCAGTAACTTGGGTGTTTGGGATTCAACCCCTTGACCTCCTGCTTAGCAGTGCAAACCTATCAAGCTCTTGGCGAGCCTAAGGTGGTCAAGTGGTTGGTTGAAGAAGATGATCGGAATATGTTTACTGCGGGAAGTGTATGAATACTCCGGCCAGGTACTGTGTGTAAGTTGGATGGGAATGATGAAGATATGTCCAGAACCTGAAGTGTTAAGTATTTATACCCAACACTTCCAGGTATTAACAACGTATGGCAATGATGACCATTTATGGCTCATCAATAGGATTCCAATGGCCCTTAACGTCTATGTTATTAATATGACCTTATTAATGCTCTGACGGTTACACTCAAGGATTAGGCTTGAGTGTCTGACTGGTAGGATGTCAGGAGTATGGTACTGTGAGACGAACTCCAAAGCATCAGTGTTGGTCTACACAAACCTTTATACATGCCAGGCCATGAGTGTCGGACTGATCGGCAGGTCTCCAAACACAGGGGCGCTAAGTGCAGAGACACAGCCGGGATATGAGGCTTGGCTCCCGGACACCGCCGGGACACGAAACCAGGTTCCCGGACATTGCCGGGACACGGGGCCAAGTTCCCGGACACTGCCGGGACACGGGCTTGGCTCCCGGACATCTGCCGGGACACGGGTTCGGCTCCCGGGATATTGCCGGGACACGGGTTCGGCTCCCGGGATATTGCCGGGACACGGGCTGGGCTCCCGGGACATTGCCGGGACACGGGCTTGGTTCCCGGGACACTTGCCGGGACACGGGCTTGTCTCCCGAACACTTGCCGGGACACGGGCTTGGTTCCCGGGCACTTTGCCGGGACACGGGCTTGGCTCCGGACACTTTGCCGGGACACGGCTTGGCTCCCGGACACTTTGCCGGGACACGGCTTGGCTCCCGGACACTTGCCGGGACATGGCCTTGGTTCCCGGACAGTTGCCGGGACACGGGCTTGGTTCCCGGGCACTTTGCCGGGACACGGGCTTGGCTCCGGACACTTTGCCGGGACATGGCTTGGCTCCCGGACACTTTGCCGGGACACGGCTTGGCTCCCGCACACTTGCCGGGACATGGGCTTGGCTCCGGACACTTTGCCGGGACACGGCTTGGCTCCCGGACACTTTGCCGGGACACGGCTTGGCTCCCGGACACTTGCCGGGACATGGCCTTGGTTCCCGGACAGTTGCCGGGACACGGGCTTGGTTCCCGGGCACTTTGCCGGGACACGGGCTTGGCTCCGGACACTTTGCCGGGACACGGCTTGGCTCCCGGACACTTTGCCGGGACACGGCTTGGCTCCCGGACACTTGCCGGGACATGGCCTTGGCTCCCGGACAGTTGCCGGGACACGGCCTGGTTCCCGGACACGGGGCCAGGTGCCGGGCCATTTCGCGGGCTTCTGGTGTCGGTTCTAGCCCTTTTGTCACATTTAGTGGCCGGACGCCGGAGCCTTGTGTCCGGACGTCGGAGCCTAAGGGCCGGAGGTAGGAGATAGCATGCAACCTTTTGTAAGTCAGGTTATGTGTTTAGGGGGTTAATGGGCTATGTGTATGAGCCATTCCCTACTAACACTATCAAGTACCCTACACCTTATTTTAAATTCTATCACTAATCAATTTGTAGTTGTTAGTGATGGACCCTAAATCCCTGGCATTTAAAAAATGTTCATGTTTCCCCAAAGATAATTAAAAACCTAATTTTTGAGCGTCGTTTACAACGAGTAACAAATATTCAATCGCATTTTATCAATAAGGGTTTTCTGTAAAATATTTAAAAATCGTCAAAGTCTCCTGAATTATGATTGTAATGGTGATATCCATTTTCTAATGATGGTGCTTCTTTTATGTATTTATTTCGCATACCCCATTCAGGCGGAAACCCGAGGTGAACAGTAACATAGGTATCAGAAGACAAAGATTACATCGAATAAAAACTGCAACATTAATTTTACATTAAATAAGGTTTAGGAGTACAATAAATACAACATAAATACAAATATGTGACTTAAATAGAAACTAAACTACATCTAGCTAAGTCTCCTCAAAGTCCACACAAATAATAAAGAAACCGAACTACGTCTAGTCAAGTCTCTCCGAAAATTCTCAAAATCCAATATCAAATATGTACTCCATAATCGATGTAAAATCTCAATCTCCTGAAAAGTGTTAAAAATAATAAGACGTCAACATAAAGTTGGTGAATTATTCGTATTTTAATAAAACAATAGGTATACTCGAAAGTCGAATCGGTTTTGACCCTATTAAAATACACACGACTTGTATAAATAACGTCAATAAAATAATAAATTAATCATAACTATAAATATGATATGTGCAATAACTTTAGATAATCCAATACATCTGACCCCTACAATAATACTAAAATACGACCTTCAAATACGCAGCGGGTCAAGCTACAGAATAATACAACCATACAACCTTCAAATACGCAGCGGGTCAAGCTATAGAATAATACTCAAATACAACCTTCAAATACGCAGTGGGTCAAGCTACAGAATAGTAAAACAATACTTATCAAAAGGCACCATATCATAGCATAGTCAAGATGTACATACATACATACTTTAAATACTTTAAAATAACGCTTAACATGCCCAAAGTTTAAAAATAGTAAAAAGGGCAACGAATAACTCACAGATCAGCAAATACTATGTCGGGTAGGCACTAATAGGAGAATACGCTTCACCGCCTAAGTGCCCTATCATAAAGATTTCAAATAAGTCTAAGTATCTCGATAAGTCTAGTAGGGTTTTGCCTTATTATAGATTAGCGTTATATTGTATAATTTATGTAAAGTGTTCGAAAGGTTAATATGTTTCGAGTTAAAGATAACGAATGTATGACAACAATATTTTGATATAACTAACGATATTTTGAGTCGAGGACGACTAAAAGGGGATATCAATAAGTGGTGGCAATATTTTCCAATAAAAGGTGACGACACTTCGATTCGATAACGACTAATGGAAGATATCGTTTATATAAGTCAATAATGATGATTAAAGATGAACGATTTCCCGAGCCGGAGATGACTAATAGGAATATCGGTCGAATAGAACACGATTACCGAGGTTTGGTTGAATTCAACTCAAGTCAACGTCAAGGGTAGTTGACTTGGTCAAAGTCAACGATCTCGAGAGAAGTCAAAGTCAACTAAAAGTCAACGTCCGACGTTTTGAATAATCTTTAGGTAAAGTAGTTTGAAAATGACTTTATAAAGGGTTTAACGAGAGTTCACCTTTGTCAAAGTCAACTATACACGATACGAGTCAATGTTGATCAAAAAGTCAACGTTCGAAGTATTTGACGAGAATAAGTCATAAGAAGACGTTTCAAAGCATTTTAGGTCAAAGACTATTTTATAAAGTGTCATACGATAACGTTTACTATAATAAATTCATGATTACGCTCGCTATTTGGAGGGAAGGGTATTTTATCGAAAGTTATACGTTTTTAACAAAACCGCGTTAATGATTATCATCTTTCATATTGTTATTACGTTTTGAGTTCAAAACGTATGCTTGAGTGAATATAATACTTTACGTATACTATTATGTGGGTATAAGCGGGTTTGAATAAGGTTTAGGGTTTATATAACGAAAACTGAACGATAATACGAAAACAGGTGGTTGTTGCGCCATTTAGGGTTGTTGCGCAACCTAGTGTTGCGCTACGAGAGTTTGTTTCGCTGAATACAGGGTCACGTAACCAAGATGTTTCGGTACAAAGGGTTTAGTGCAATAAGGCACTTGTTGCGCTATATAGCAGCTTGTTGCACAAGTTTCTTGTTACGGGACAAGGCTTGTTGCGCTACTTTAGGTCGGGTGTTGCGCCACTTATTCCACAACATGTCTAGGACTTGAGTAACAAGAGAGGTTGTTTCGTTGCTTTGTTGCGCAAGGGAAAAGTGGTGTTTCGCTACCTTGTTATGCAACTCACGAGGGTGTTGCGTTGTTTTTAACGCAAAGAGCAAGGGTGTTTCGGAGGTTTGTTGTGCAAGGTGTCACGCAACAAGGGGGTGTTGCGCCCCTTATTGCGCCACTTTTGTTGTTGCGTCGAGCAGCCGAGGCAACAACAAAACGACTCGATTTTGAACGTCTTTAGGGATAAAATTGACATATTTTTGTATCTATGATCTTAGGATATGTTTAGGTATATAAATACTTAATAAATCTCGGGTTTTAAAGGTGAAAAGAGGTGTTTTTATATACAAATTTAGGAACAAAGTTTCAAATAAAAATGGAGAAAAACTTACCAAATCGAAGAGAAAATCGGATGGATGATGAGTATAAGTGTATAAACCGATACACAAGCTTCAGAAATGAATTTGGATGGTGAAATCTCGAGTTTTTCTAGAGAGAAGGAGGAGGATTTTTGTGTGTGTTTTTAGAGAGAGAAAGTGATATGGGGAAAATGAAAGGAAAATAGGGGGAAATGGGTAAAAAGAAAGGGAGAGGAATACAAGGGGTCAAGTTGGTGGAATGTTGTCTCACTTAACGATTTCCGATAAGGAACTTACTCGTAAAACCTTTTCCGTTAAATCTCGTTAAGGAAAATTTTGAAATAATAATAACGGTTATAGAATATTAATAATAATAATAGTAGTTTATTAATAATAATAATAGTAATAATAATACATTTTAACGTTAATATTTATCACATAATCAAATGCATAAGTCACCCTAACTTATCTTACGAGCATACTTATTTCTACCAGGCACTTAGGTTCTAATACGGTTTCCGTCACGAAAGAAAAGAAACCAAACGGTACTAAACCCGACAAAACATAAACATATAAAATACTCTAATAATAAATATAGTAATAATAATAAATATAAACTCGATCAACTCATACGTGCATAAAACGCAATCAAAATAAATATATAATAGGGTTAAAACGAAACATAAATAAAATTAACGATACTCGAAAATGTCGGAATAATACTTTGAAAGTCGCGGTTGTCACATTATTGATTAGAGTCAAGAAAATTTGAACCAATGTTTGGGCCACCCTGTCGAAAGTGTTTTGAGATCCCTTGTGTCAAACAATTTTATCTCATGTCAAAACAACATAACCATTGGTATATGTCACACATGTTAACTTGGAAAACGAATTAAACTTCCACTTTATCGTTTAGAGTATGTAGTTAAGTTTTATTTTGACATCCGAACCCCCCAAAACCTATTATTAGGGACATCAAATATTACGTCTTTATTCTAAATCCCTTTTCTCATTTTCTTTATATTTATCCACTTCTTATGTCTTCTTAATTTTTTCTTACAGTTTCACGCATATGTCCATACACATTTTAAGTTTGAAATATGACACTTTCAGTGCGATCATGGTGGGGAGGTGGACAACAAATAAATACATGATCTTTCCCAGCACAAGGCATCCATATTCGATTATCTTGTCGCGTACGTCGCAACAAAATGTCAAGTCGGAAAGAACGATTCGAGCCATCAATAATGAGGTTCATGCTCTTCTCTTCTAGGCCGACCGCCTTCCACATGGATATTAGGTTGAAGCTTTACAGCCGTACATATTTTACCCATCATTTTATCCCCATATATCGAAAATGCAATCCATTTCACTAAACTATTTCACAAAAAGACATCATACAACCTTCGTGCTATTGTGTGCCTCTAGTACCCATACGTTCACCCACCACATAAAATCGCTCCTCATACCACCCCATGTATATTTCCATGGTTACGAGCTCAAACACAAACACAGTAGACATAAGTGTCTTCATCTCAACACAAGAAAAATACAATTTCTTGACATGCCAACTTAGACTAGTCATCATTCTCTTGCGCTTCTTGTTATCCGACTAAGGCTCCCTCATATTAGGTTTTAGACATATATTTTGTCTCGACCTTCTCCCAACACCACTTCGGGGGTACCCCCTTCGAGTACAACTACAAATAATAGTGTACCTCTAACTTCACTTTCTCGAGAACCAACTACATCATCTTCAACTCAAAACGTAGCGCTTTCCTAACAACCTATTAACTGGTCATGACACATCCTCATCTATTACCGCATCATTTTAACTTGATATAATCCCACTACTCGCTACTCACCCAATGCTCACATGATCTCAATACGACATTCATAAACCTATTCAGAGACGTAAGCAGGGCCGTAGCGTGGACATGTGCGAGGTGGTCGACTGCTCCGGGCCCCCAAATTTGTATGTCTCCTTTATATAGCTTCTATATTTAGTTAGTTTTGAGGCCCAAAATTTTTTTGATATAAGAAAAGACCCAAAACAGATTTGGTAAAAAAAAAGGTCCAAGTGAAATTTGGTATAAAAAAAGGCCTAAAAATTGGTAAAAGAAAACGCCCAAAAGAAATTGAAGCATAAAACCGATCGGATTGTTCTACTTCTAGGCATTAAATTCGGAGGTTGCCAACTGCATCATCGCCTCATCGGGCATGCCAAACGCCTAAACGATTTCACCAAGTCCCAAAATCACAGCAATTGGCAATAATTACTCATAATCATCTCAAACAGACAGTGAATTCTGATTTAATTCTTATTTTCGATTCTGAATCTATTCCCCTCATGCTCGATTCTGAAATTTGATTTCACTCTCCTTGACTCCCTCTGCTCGACTGCTCGGATCGATACCATTAACACGCCATAAACATTGCTCGATACCAAGGCACCATTCAAGCCACCAAGCCACCAAGCAATCGATTTCTGTAATTGATTCTGAATTTCTGATTGACCAAGCAAAGAACTCGATTCTTGAGTATGTTTATTTTCTGTGATCTTTTTTTTTTCCTGTTTATATGAGATATAATAAGGATTGTTTGTTGCCTGGGCTGATAATTTTGTTTTGTTGCTTGATTGTTTATGATTCTAGATTTGCAGATTCACCACAAAAGTAGAAGAGTTTTTCTGTTTTTGATTCAAGATTGAGTGAGAGTTGTTGTCTTGCTGAAAAACAGAGGTTTTTGGCTTGTTGCTTGTTGTCTGTCACTGACCGGCTTCTTCATAGCAGGTCTCAGGTCTGACTTTTTTCCCTTCCACCTCTCACTTCTGTTTAGTAATAATTAATAAAATGATGCCTAGAAAATATATGTCTGGACATGAAAAAAAAAAAACATAAAATTGAACAATGTATAGAAAAACAAAAAGGATCTATGAATAAGTTTATTAAAAATCTAGGCTCTTCTAGTTTTGATGCCACTATGGTTAGTAAAAAGTTGCAAACTAAAACTCTTTGTCTTGATGCCACTATTGATCTATTAAACGATACCATGACATTTTTCAAAAATTATAGAAATGATGGTTTTGCCACTAGTATAGATAATGCCAAAGCTATTGCATTTGATATGGATGTTGAACCAATATTTCCATTAAACGTCGAGTTACTAGAAAAAGACAATTTGATGAAATTAATAATGAAGATGAACATGAATTTGAATCACCAGAAGATGCTTTTAGAATTGAGTATTTTTTGGTTGTTGTTGATAAGACAATTACTTCATTAGAAGCTAGATTTGAGCAAATAACAACCTTTGAAAATATTTTTGGTTTTTTATATAATTCAAAAAAATTAAAGTCATTGGATGATGTGGAACTTAAAGAAAGTTGTACTAATTTCGCAAGCAAGTTTTCTCATAATAATATGTGTGATGTAGATGTAAACGATTTGTTTACGGAAGTCAAAGTATTGCAAATGACTTTGCCAGATGTGATTATGACCGTATTTGAAATTTTAGAGTTTATTAAAAAAAAGGTTTTTATCCAAATGCTTCCATTGCATATCGAATTTTATTAACTATACTCGTTACCGTCGCATCGGCCGAAAGAAGCTTTTCAGAATTAAAATTATTAAAAAACTATTTGAGATCATCAATGTCACAAGAAAGATTGAATGGGTTGGCTATGTTATGCATTGAGAAAAATATATTGGACAACGTTAATATTGATACTATTATTGATGATTTTGCATCTAAGAAAGCTCGAAAATGTAAACTTTAGTTCTAGTTTTTTATTTTGTTTTTATTATATTGTAATATGTAGTTGTTAGGTTGTTTGGCTAATGAGGCATGTCTCATAGCCTTTTTCCTTTCCATAGGTGGGGAGTCCCCGACCTTCAATTGTAATAACTTTTTCAATTAATAAAAAATTTCGGAGGTGGAACCCTTTTTTATTCAAAAAAGATGTTATTAGAGCCCCCACTTTTTTATTTAGCTCCGGGCCCCAAATTAGCTTGAAACGGCCCTGGACGTAAGCTTAATATCACTACTACCACTATGCCTCGATCTTACACCATACTCTACACAATCCACATTGGCACGATTTTTTAAAGCATAATATAGTGCTTTAATTAAAACCGGTACTTGGGTCCTTGCTCCCCGGCCACCTCGAAGTTAATGCGACCTGCTTGGTGTGGTTGTGAGTACAAATTTCGTGATGATGGTTTTCTTGGACGTTATAAAGTGTGATCATTAGCTATTGGTAAAATCCAAGAACATGGCATTGATTGTGAGGAAAATTTAGTATGGTTGTCAAACCGACAACCATACACACAATTGTAAGTTCAGATCTCTCTAGATTCTCTCGAATTTACTAGCTAGATGTTCAAAATGCATTTTTACATGAGTCGTACGTCGGAGGAAATAATATATATGTATCAGGCATCAGGTTTTGTGGATGCACATCATCCATTTTTCACTTGCAAAAATCTTTATATAGTCTTAGACAAGCATCTCGAGCCTATCACAGATTTACTACTTATGTCTTTTCGTCAGAGCAGTTCCATTTCCTTTTTGTTTTGTTTATCGATATGGATCTGATATGGCTTATTTGCTTCTATATGATGATGACATTGTAACTGTATGACATTCTGATAGTCTCATTTGATTCATCCTCTCATCTCTTCGCACAGAGTTTGCCTTTTTCCATGATAAATTATGGACCTAATCATGTGATATTAGCACCAATACGTTAAATTTTTATAAAAGAGAATTACTATAAAACGTATAAATTGCCTAAATTTATAAAAAAGATCGAATTGTGACGTCTTTTTTTCTTCTTCGTTTTTTGACATAAATCTGATAATACTAAAATCACAGGCGATTGTATTGTAAATCATATGTGATATTACCATATATGTAAACTTTTAAAAACTCGTAAGATAGTAACAAATATAATTTTAACTCTAAATATGAATTTTAAAACACAACAATGTTATATGATGTATAACCTATATGGACCCAGAAAAAAGTTCGAATATTTACGACTTTTACTTTTTCGTTTCTGGCCAAATGTCGAAATTCGTAAGGTAATATTACATGTGATTTTTATATTAAATCGGAATTTCAAAACATAGATACGCTATATGATGTATATTGAACTAAAATAAAAAAGAAATACTAAAAATTACATGTTATACTACTAATATCACATATGCTAAAAATGTGATTTTATAATATAAAATTTTAAAACCCAACAAAAGAACACGGTAAAAATTTCTTCGAAAGCATATGTCGAGTGGATGCTCTATAAAAAGACAATTTGATACTCGTTGCAATAGTGTAACTTATTCGTTAATACATTCCAAGTTTTTGAGAAAATTAGTTGTTAAAGAAAAATAAATAAAAGTTCGTTTTTGAAATTAAAAACTATAATTGATTCATTTAATTTTAAATTTTTAATATTTTTTCATAAACTCAACACTCTTTCGGTATATTATCTTTAATATATAATAAAAGAAAGGCCTTAAATGTCACATGGCGAAGTAAGGACCCTTAGATGGGTTAACTTATTTGATTTCAACTGTTAGATCAAATTGATGATGTCATCAAACACTATTTTCATTTTAGTTGTCCCACATCGCTTCAGATATGAAACTTTTTCATACTTCTAGCCTATATATATCATATGCCTTTAGTTTTTCCTACTTTGTCCCACATCGCTTCATGTATGAAACTCTTTCAGACTTCTAGCTTATATATATCATATGCCTTTGGATTAAAATATAGTTCGACGGTAATTATCTGGTCAATCGGGTCAAACCCGAAACCCGACAAACTGGAACTATTCTATCCGAAACCCGACCCTATTTATGAATCGGGTGTTGCCTTAAATGTCACATGGCGAAGTAAGGACCCTTAGATGGGTTAACTTATTTGATTTCAACCGTTAGATCAAATTGATGATGTCATCAAACACTATTTTCATTTTACACCCTTTTACAAAACATAATTACATTATCTTTTTAATTCCAATCTCAACTTAAATAAAAACAAAATTCCAATTTACTTAAAAAAATTTCACTCAATTTGAACTATGATTTACATTATTTTTATTTAAAATCTCCTAATAAAAAATATTAAAACATGTGTATAAACGTAAAAGTGTTTATGTTATTATAACTATAAACAACATGTGTATAAATGTAAAGGTATATATATGTTATTATACGTATAACATTGTCTTTTTATAATAACCTAAAATCTACATAAACATAAAGTTTAAAATTCAATTTTTATTTTTTTCCGCGCTATCGCGGGACAATAATCTAGTTATAGATACATAATAATAAAGTAGGTTTGGATTGAAATTGTAGACTGGCCAAGTTAGGTTTCCGAAGTAATAAAAGGACTTCTTGAATTTTTTTTTCTTTTATTTCCTCTTTTGAATAAAAAACTGTAGAGATTGATTTCTAATATAATATCAGTCTTTTTATTGTTGTAAAACCAAAGGATCCAGTTCTATGAAAACCGATTTCTCGTAGGATTCTTTAAAAATAGAAGGCAATTGTTCATTGGTAACTGGTGAAAAGATTGATATTATGGTAGTCCTCTTAGACCTCTCCCAACGGCTCGTCGGTTTGGCCGTCAGGTGGCTTTTTTTTTCGTTCGTCGGTATCCATCGGAGAAAGAGACGAGATGTGGGGCCCACTATCAAATTTTTTTTTTTTAACCAACGTCTATGAAGCCGTTGTAAGTTTTCTTTTTTTTTAAATTAATACTAAATATATATCCATATCCATTTAAACATTTCACATACAAATATATTGTTTCTTTTTTTTATATCAATAAATGTATGTTTTTTTTTTAATAAATGTTTTTTTTTTTAATAAATATATTGTTTTTATTTAATGAATTTGTAATTAAAATAATAAAATATGTGGGGTCCAGAAAAACTGACTGACGGATAACTGTTGGCAGTGATTTAGTCAGTTTGGTGTCAGTTTAATGTCAGTTGATGTGGCGCTGAGTTGGCAAAAACTAACTGTGTCAGTTGAGGTAACGGTTGAAAGTGGTCCTACGAGCAAAGGTTCTAAAAGTTCATATTATAAAGTATCGCCAATAACAAAAAGAATTGAGAAAAAATATAACATACAATTTATAAGTAGTTGAAAAGGAAATTAGGCCATGCCAAACTTTCCACCTAGCAAGACTTTTGCTTAACTGAAAAGGCTTGGCATCTATTATCTTTTCAACGGCTGATTTCAAAAGAAAAAGGGGTGGAAATTTCACTTAAAAAGGAGACTGAAAAAGCCTACTTTTTTAATATTTGCACTAACAAGGTATGGAATAGTTGTTAACTAAAAGTCTACTTTTCCATATTTTCAAATCAATTTCCTCATGCTTTACACACAAGCATTCAATTTTTTATTTCATAAAATCAAGAGTTTATTGCATAGTCGTTCCCAATATTTTCAGATTGTAGGTTTCGTTCATAGGCTTTTGAAAGTGAAAGTATTGTCCTGTAAGAAACCTTTTACGTGAATACCGACAATTTATTCAATTAAAAAGTCTAAACGTATTATATTGTCGCATTTATTCAAACGATATTCGTACAAGGAGTTTTAAACTTTTACCCAAAAAAAAAAGGAGTTTTAAACTATAGAAATGAAACTTTCAATTTAAACAAATATTGGGGACAATTTATAGAATTAACTATAAAATTGATAACTAAAATTCTTGAAAATATCCACCTGCCCTTTTGGATACACTTGTAAAAGGACAAGCATATGCTTCAATCAGTGTCTACTTTAATTGTTTGTTAAGTTTTATATTCAATCATATAGTTAGGGTTTCATTTGTGCTTTCAAAAGTTGAGACAAATCTTAAGAAGAAAACTATATTAATTTGTGTGGGACCTTTAAAAAGGTATGTACCAAGTTTTCTAAGAATAGCAAGCTTAAACACAAAACATATTGAACAAATTAAGAGATTAGGCATCACTGATTAATTCCTTTGTGGATTCAAAGCAAGAATAATTCCTATTTTGTTTATATTGGCCAACATTCTTGCAAATTCACTCTATTTAGAATTGTTTAGAATCCTACATTCTTACTAAAGGCATGACAAATAAACTCGGTATCGAACCCATCCTTGATCCTTGGCCACCCTTTCTAGAAGATGGCGTGCAAATATTTAACCGAAAGTATGTTTGTCTATCGTTGTACGTAACTTGAACGATCAGTTACGGGATCCGAAATCTACAAAAGAAAATTCAAAAGTAGCTTTTTCCTAAAACACTTAAAGTGGTCACAAAACATTCCCTTGGGACGTTACTTTAAACCTTCACAGAAAAAGCTTTAACATCTATTGAGCATTTGAGCTAAAAAGGTTGACATATAAATATAAACATACCAAGATATTGTTTAATTAAGTCAATAAAGACACCTCCCACAAACACTTTGAATGCCATAAATGTAGGAGAACCCCCTAAACGTGTAAAAATAGCATTAAAAGACTTATGGGGGTGGTTCTTTTAGAATGATTATATCAAACTAAATTATGCTATAGTAATATCTATATATTATACAGTAGAAACTACATAAATTAATACTCGATTAATTAATAAATTCGATAAATTATTATTTTTTTATGGTCCCGATTCGAAAAATTATTGCATGTTTATACTCGATTAATTAATATTCTTTTAATTAATAAATTTAAGTTGTTCCGATAACATTAATTTATAAAGTTTCTACTGTATATAACTTTATATTGAATTTTCATTTTCATTTAAAACATGCTAAAAAATATGGATCCCATTTCCAATCGTCAAGTAAAAGGGAACCAATTATTTTTATATTTGTAATGATAAGTTGCCATAATACCAATTTAAAATTGTATAAACTTTCTCCAAAAATTAAATGTAACAAGTTCGAATTATATTGATGACATTTAACGGCTCAAATAATTATTATCAAGCAAATATATGTATATGAATTTAAATCATCTATACAGAACTATTATTTTTATCAAAAACTCTAAATTGGTGTTTTCTTTGTAATCTTAATTAATTAAAGTGTTCTTAAATTTGATGAATAATTAAGCCCACAAAAAATAGTAATGGTAGAAATCTTAATAATATGTGCCCTCCTGACGAATATATCTATATATGATTTTACTATGTTATAGACTTAAAAAAAAACATTTACTAGTTACAAAAAAGAAAGAAAAAAAGTTATTTATTTAGTTTAAGGTTGGCAAGATCGAGATTTTACTATGGATCGTTTTTTTCTTTTAAAGATCATGATCGCAGGATCGTTAAAAGATCGGAAAAAATCGTATCAAATATTATAGTCAATATCATGCGTTCTAATTAATATAAAATTGTAAATATATGACATATTCATAACAAATATTAATTTAAACATAATATAAAAAACTTTAATGTAATTTACATCCATTCATATTACTAAATATATTACTTAGCCTTTAGATTTTAAAGTATTAAACTATTGAAGTGAATATGTGGTGAGATATATACTTTTAATGGTTATTCATTCACTAATTTCATATAAACTTTGCATATTCATGGTTTTTTTAACTCGGTAAGTCAAGCTAAGTAAGATCGACTAGGATCGAGATCTTTAGATTGTATGAGCAAGCAGATCGGGATCCTATGTAGATCCTATGGTATAAAGATCCTACATAAGATCTTGCACGTTATCAATGACTAGTAAAATCATAAGATCGATAACCTTTATTCAGTCAATGGAATAGATTTGGCGGGATTGGGTTATAGAATTATCTGGCACATGTCGAAGACCCAAAGTTTAGGGCCTAATTATTCATTTTGGGGCCCAATTACTATTCCAAAGTTTTTAATAAGCAATTTATTTATCGTAAATTAAACAAGTCAAATAATGTTTAAGTTTAAGTTAACACTCATACGTTTGTAGCAGGTTCGGCTCAACCATAAGACGAATAAAGCAAGTCCTTTAAGCCCTACAGGCCCTAAATTTTCAATGCATATATATGAAAGTTTTTTTTTTTTTTTATGTCATACTCTAATGGTCTAATCGAGTTATGTCTTTCAGTAATGTCATTTGTATCAACGGAAAATAGTAAAGCAACTTGAATATACAAAACAATAAATGATTTTTATAAAATTAAGAGTTAATCACATAATTGGTCCCTGTGTTTGTTCCAATTTAACGGGTTCAGTCTCTGGGGCATATGTTTGGCTACAAAAATAGTCCCTCTGTCACCTGAAATGACGGATATACCCTTATCTTCTCTTTTATTTATTTATTTCTCCTTTTTCCCAGATTACTCTCTTCAATTACAAACTCATCTTCATCATTCGATCCAATCATATAGATCAGAGGGTTTATATGCAGGTGGTGAAGAAAATCACAAAACCTTCAAAAATATCTACAGATCTGCGGCCACGTCGGCATTCAAGGATCTATAAAACCACAACAAACCCACCAAAAAAACACCATTCCAATCTCCATTAAAGTAACTAGAAAAGCCCAAATAAGTCAAAATACCTAACCTTGAGTTCCTTATAAACAATCTAGATGAAATATGTTGGTGATGTACTGTCGTAGAGGGAATCCTTAAAAGGAGGAAAGAAGAAATCATGATCCTCTATTACAATCAGCTTATCTATCAACCGTTAGATCATGTCCTCTATTTCAATCTCATCCATCCATTTTTACCCCTCGCTTTCAATAAAACCTGAATTCGATTCAGTAATCATGTTATTCCGATTCAGATCGACGATTATGCAGATGAAGGTATGCCGACTTGTGACCTAGATCAGCTCATCATATATCAAATGGAGATATTTTGATTGTTTTGTTTTTTTATTTGATTTGATTATTATTTTTACAGGTTTATTGTTATAAGATTAAATCATCCGACTTGTGATTTAGTTGGAATCCTCAATTGGGAATGGGATTAGAAGGTTTGTACGTATATGTATATGTAGTCATGATTATTGAAGAAAAATTGAAAATTTAGGGTTTGAATTTGATGAAATTGGAGATTAATTTTTAATTTTGGTTTAATGAAATTGGGATTGATTTCCAGGTTTTTTTTTTTTTTTTTTTTTGGATTGGGATAATTAGTTTTTTATTCAATATTTATTTATTAAGGGTATATTCGTCATTTCAGGTGACAGAGGGACTATTTTTGTAGCCAAACATATGCCCCAGGGACTGGACCCGAACGTTTTGTGACCCAGGGACTGAACCCGTTAAATTGGAACAAACACAAGGACCAATTATGTAATTAACTCTAAAATTAATATTTTTAGAAACCGATTATAAGTTTGTTTTAAGCGGCTCGACAACTTGAGCCGCCCCTGATTCCTAGCACCAACAAGCATTGAAAAATTATTTAAAACCCACACTATCAATTATGGGACAAATATGTAAACCTTGATCTCTAATACATTAAAAAGAAAAATACTCAAGAAAAGGAACCATAATTTTAAGCAGTTATCTCCTATTTGAGAGTAACGCACAAGTGGAATGCTTCCTGATATGTTTAAGTTTTATATAATGATGTTGTCGGTTGAGGTTTTTAGTCGGATATATGTTGTGTCAAAAGTTCTCTTGTGATATGTTTAGAAAATAACAACGCTTAGAAGCTTGAGGGCTATTCTTTTTTTTTCTATTGCACATGACCTCCAAAATTCATGGGACGGCCTTAGTAATTTGGATAACGGGTTATGGTTGAAACAAATAAAGTCGGGTTGACTCAAATCACACACACTTTTATGTATTGTTGATATGTTAAATATGATTATCAAATATTATATAACAAAAGTTACATAATTTGTTATAATTAAAACAACTTACGAATTATACCGATTGATATAAAGGGCATTAATAGTTCGACCTTTCACTTTACATGGCATCAAAAACATAAATTAGGAAATGGTATTACGAAGAAAATAGACCGAGTTATTGTTGGTATTTGAATAGTTTTAACAAATATGTGTTCGTAAATGTGTGAGACTACGGAAGCGCACACATCGACATTTAGACACGACTACAAGTTTAATTTATTTATTAAATATTACTTAATGGTTAAGTGTAAATATTTATTAAATAGAGAGTTTATTATGTAAATAAGGAGGTTTCCTTATTGTAATATAACTCAAACTCTTATATTTGAAAACCTATAAATAGAAGATAAACCCTAAACCCTAATTTATTACAAAACAATAAAAGTCGACTAATGGTTTTTTTAAAACCTAAAGCCGATCGTTTTTTTTATTTATTTAAAAAAAAAAGCGGTTTTTGTTTTTATTTTGGTTTTTGTAATAAAGAGTTGCTGCTAAGACAATTGTTGTAAAAAGCAATTAAACGTGTACTAGCATACTAGTCTGTTGCTAAAAGAAGGTGTCGCGTACGCAACCGTAGATTAGATCTTACACTTAGATCTATGACTTTCGCTTGCTTCTAATTCAAGGTAATTTTTTTATCCGATTTATTATTTACTATGTGATCCTAAATTCCGCTGCCATGTATTGTTTGACAATATGACTCTAGTTGTATACCTATAGTGGTATCAGCCAAAACATAGGTAAATATTATTTTGGATCTAAAACATCAAAATTGAAGGGGGATCTAGGGTTGGTTTATTGTATGATTTTACAAAATTAAAAAGTTCATTTCAAATCAATCTACTTTGCAATTTGATGTCTAATTACCTTATTTACTTTTATGCAAAATTATGTTTATAAAGTTACATGCATAACTTTGTAAGCATAATTAGATATATCGATATTGTTAAAAAGTAAATTGAATTAGTGACATATTATTAATTGTTAATTGAATATGTGCGACACAAAAGGATTTGTATGATAAAAAGTTATGTGTGGTTTATTTGATATACGAATTGTTTACATATTGATAGCTTACGCAATCCAGACTTGTTTATTTGGACGGATGTATGTGGTCCGTTTCCTTTGAAACGGGAGTGATTCAATATGTAAACAATGACCATAGAGACTTTTTAGGCATTACCCAATTAGTTGCGTAGAATAATTCTAAATTGTTTATTATAAATATTGTTTGTCAAATGTCTTTTTGAAAGAAACAAAATTTAATAATAAGACTAAAGAATTATTATGACGAGTTATTAATTTATTTTGGCACTTTTATACGTTCTATAACGCATTTGGTTGGGTTTATATACCGTAATTTGGTCCAGCGACGGACCGAATAAATTTACAAAATATCTTAAAAACCATCGATTTAATAAGCGTGTGATTGGTAATTTATAACTAGATTGTACATGCTTAGTGTATTATTACCCAACTAGGCTCACCTACAATAGGGGACGATGTCTAGGAAAGTTATGCGGAGTGAGGTACACTCCTAATGAGGCAATGTTATTAAGAAATGTTGAACCATTCGCTACACGTCACATGCTTTCGTGGTCGTACTCTCGTAGAGCTACCGAAAGGGTTTTAATGATGACCATGTTACGATTAGTTGTATAAATTAGGTAATCATAGAAACACGTTTAATAACCAGTAAAATAAAAACATTTTGTTTTTAATTAAATTACGTTACGAAATTGTTGCATGGCAATTGCGTACGTAGATTTTTAACACCTATGGAATTTAAGTCAATTGCTATCCGTATTGCCTAGACAACTTGTACTTGCTCGTCACTCTACGTGAGACGTAGGTGAAGTGTATCCAAGGCGGATTACCACTCATAGTGAGACTGTGGTGGACTATCTGCAGTCTTCAGTCGGATGACTTAAATCGGGTTATGCAGTGAGACTGTAAACGCCGATAGCGATAAGATGCGACGAAACATGATTAATGTCACGATCACCATTTTGATGCTCGGATCGAATTATGACATTAAGTCCCATCTTCTAGGAGTTGCACCGGTAAATGCAATTACGGATCGTCACTTACCTTTTGAGTATTATTTAGTTCCTAGCAGATCAACTGATGGAACGGTAATATGTCAATTGGGTCCTAGTCTTAACGGAAAGTAAACCATGGGTTTTACGTTTTGTTAAGAAATCTTATATCGAAAGTACTATTGAGAACTTTCTTCTGTTTTGTAGAAATAGCACAAAATCCCGATTTAAGCGGGATTATGTCAGAAATCAAAACAATGTTCAAAAGTGAAATACTTACTGAACCAAGTTTTAATGATTGGTTTCATCAGCTGAGAATCGTTCTATGAGCGATGAAGTAATTACCAGTCATTAATAAACCGATATCTCTTGAGCCGAAGAATGCTTATGATGAGATAACTCGGGCAACTTATCAAGCAGCGATTAGTAGCCGGATATAATGATTGTTAAGCTTCACATTATGTATGAGAAACAAGTCGGTCTTGAATTGAACGACTTGATTCAAGAATTACATTAGTGAAAACATGTTGTTGGAACGTCAGTATAGACTCACGTTGTCAACATAACAAGCTAAGTTAATCATTTAATAAGGATGAATTACCCTATCATCAAACTATTGTTGTTCTAAATTTCCTTTCACAAGGTATTGGTGAATTTACACCTAACAACAATATGCATGGTATGGCTAAAATTCTCAAGAACTTCATATGATGCTCGTAGAGTTTGAGAAATTTCTTCCTAATCGGTTACCGACCAGATCCTAGCGGTCAGTGGTGGTATGGTTCAGATAAGAAAAGACAACCGCAAGCTAAGGGCAAAGCTAAACAAGATGGAACGAATAAACAAGCAATTGTTTATATTCACAAGCCTAAGCTAACCCCTCTAGCGAAAAGAGAACATTATACTAAGGATGATGGTTGAAATCATTGTTAAGTGATTAGGCATTGAAAGAGGAATTGTCCTACTCTAGCCGAGGTGCAAGATAAGAAGAGAGTCGGCAACGCCGGATCTTCGGGTATCTTCACTTATAGAATTACGTTTTTTTCTCTAAAAACAAATACCTGAGTATCAGACATTAGTTGTGGTACTCATATTTGTGATTCCTTACAAGGATTTAGAGCAAAGAAGAAACTGAAGAATGGATCTCTATAACTATAGGTAGGCTATGTCAAACGTGTAGTTATGAAAGCCATTAGAAGTTAAGACTTACATTTACCCTAGGGCATAATAATTGTATTAGACAAATGTTATTATGCACTTACTTATGTTAGGGGGAATGTTTCAGTTTATGTTTTAAAGAATAATGAATTTGGTATTTCTGTTTCAAACATAATGTTATTATATTAATATGATTGATATTAATGACATATATGAAATAGATTTGCATGCTCATTCTTCTTTAAATTATAATTCTATATTTATTATTAGCACTAAATGCGTTAAGTCCAACTTGGACTCAACCTATCTATGACATTGTTGTATTGAGCACATATACAAGTATTGCATTAAAAGGCTTCACAGCTTTTAAAGTCAAATGATATTTTATTTGATAAATGCGAATCTTGTGTGTGTAGGGCAAAATGACAAGGAAACCTTTTCCGTATGAGACGAAAAGGGCAACTGATCTTTTAGGAATCATACATACTGATGTATGTGATCCCTTTAGACATGTGTCAAAGAAATGTGCTAACTATTTCGTTACATTTACGGATAATTTCAACAGTTATGGTTATGTTTAACTTGCTTAAACATAAACATAAGGTGGTTGAAACATTCAAAGTGTTTCAAAACGAAAGTAGAAATTCAACTCGGCAAAACCATCTAGATCCTTTGATCGGATTGTGGTGGTGAGTACTTAAGCCTAAAGATTAAGGATCATCTCAAAGCATGTGGAATTGTCCAATTGCTTACTCCTTCCTATACTCCACAACACAATGGTGTATCAGAAAGGAGAAATCGAACCTTGCTTGGCAGGGTATGATCAATGATGAACCTTAATATACTGCCATTATCTTTTGGGATTATGCTCTAGAGTCTGCTTTATGCATTCTCAATATGATTCCAACAAACTGTTCAAGTTGCACGATATTCCGAGTTTTTCGAAACACGGCTTATCGGACAAGGAAACAGTGGGAGGGTTGTAGAACTTGACAAGGTTCAAGAGGGATATACATCACCTTCTACTCACGCTGGTGATCAACAATTCGGGGGGGATAGATTTGAGCCTCAGGTTATGCCTCAATCTAGTCCGACTCAAGTTGTGATTGAGCCACAAGTTCAGTCTCAACAACAAATTGTTGATGCTCCAATTCGTAGGTCCGAAAGGACTATACGTACACCTTCTAGGTTGAACTTAAACGTTAATCTAGAGGATGGTGATGTATAAGGGGATCTTAATGAACCTCAAAACTTGAAAGTTATTATCAGGTCCAGACGCTGAGAAATGACTTCAAGCTGCGAATTTGGAGATTCAATCCATGAATGACAACGAAGTTTGGAATTTGGAAGATAAAACTCCAAATGCCAAGAATATCGATTGCATATGTTTCTTTTTAAAGATAAAGAACATACATGGATGGGAAAATACACATCTATAAAGCTCGTCTCGTGGCAAAAGGATTTACTCAAGTCTATGGTATAGATTATGAGGAAACCTTTTCCCCAATGGCAGACATAAGAGCTATTAGAATTCTCTTAGCCATAGCGGTGTTCTATGACTATGAGATATGGCAAATGGATGTCAAGACAGCCTTTCTAAATGGTTATATAGACGATGACGTCTATATGAATCAGCAGAAGGTTTTATTGATCCATTACATTCTAACAAGTATGCAAGCTAAAGAAGTTTATTTATGGACTTAAGCAAGCATCAAGAAGTTGGAATAAAAGATTTGATGAAGAAATCAAAAGGTTGATTTTGTTCAGAATTTCGATAAGCCATGTGTGTATCAAAAATTCAGTGGGAGTAATGTTACTTTCTTAGTCTTATATGTAGATGACATATAGCTAATGGGAAACAGTGTTCCAATGCTTGAAGATGTTAAATCTCATATTGGAAAATGTTTTGCCATGAAAGACTTATGAGAAGCAGTATTGATTTGGGAATCAAGATCTTGAGAGATAGATCTAAGCGGTTAATTGAGTTAAGTCAAAAAGCTTACATTGATGATATACTTAAGCAGTTAGTATAGAAAATTCCAAACATGGAAATTTATCAATGAAAGATAGACTTAATCTCAACATCAAGGATAGTGCTCTTACACCTCAAGAAGTGGAGGGCATGCAAAGGATACCTTATGCTTAGGCAAAAGGATATATTTTGTATGTGATGAGATGCACAAGGCCTGATGTGGCTTTTGCACAGAACATTGTTAACAAGATTTAACAGAATCCAGGCGAAAGACACTGGATTGCTGTAAAGAACATACTAAAGTACCTTAGGGATACTAAAGATATGGTTCTTGTTATGTATGGTGGAAATCCTGAGGCTAATATTGGAAATTGTAATGCTGGATTTCAGAAATAACCATCTCTACAACAGAATCTGAGTATATTGCATCTTCCAGAGATGCAAAATGAAAGTTGTTTGGATCTGGAAATTTATTTCTGGACTTGGTATTGTTCCCACAGCCAAGACTCCTTTGGATAGATATTGCAACAAAACTGGTGCAATGATCATAGCCAATGAACTCGAGGGTTCAAAAGGGAGCTAAACACTTTCAGAAGAAAATTCACTATATTCATGAAAGAGTCGAACATGGTGAAATTCAAGTACTCAAAGTTCACACAGATGACAACTTAGCTAATCATTTCACCAAGGCTCTGGTAAAGACGAACCTAACTCACTTGGTTGAGGGTATAGGACTTCGTTTATCTAGTTGTTTCATGTAATATGTGATTGATATAGTATTTGGACATATGGATGTAATAAACAATTTTATTAAGAATGAATAATATTGAGGATATGTGATTTCATTTCTTATATAATTGTTTTCCAATTTTTCATGTTTTAATCCTTGATTTATATTTAAATATAATTTTTAAATGTTAAATCTAAATATCCATTGTCGTTTAATCATATGGGAATATGATTAAATTAAGACAATGTCTCACTAACCCGGATAGTGTACATTGAGATGAACACGAGATTATCCCACATGAATTAGTACTTATGGATCCTTGTCATTAAGTATAATTCATAAGGTTTAATGTCCTTTGACTTGAGATGCAAGTTGGGAATCATGTACGTAGTGCATTATTTGATTCTAGTCAAACGCACTCCTGAATAAGGGTGTTATAAAGGCTATTTTTGGTAATGTTGCGAAATTCAATGACTACCAATTGTAGTCAAGATAGGATTTGTTCCTTCAGTGAAAACTGAAGTTAGATACTAACTGGGCCACTCATGAATACTTAAGATGTTTGTCTGGCCAGACCCAAATAAGTCCAGAACTGTCTCGACTGTATTAGGTAATCTTAAGTGATTCGCGAAATGAGAAACAGTAGTTAAAATAGAATGATTTTGATCCATCAAAAGATTTTAACTAAGTATCTGTAACAAAAGGATATGAACCGAATTTAGGCTCACAAGTGAGTTTTGGAGAAACTTACTCGTACATTTATGGGAGCATTGATATGTTGCTAGACATTAATCAATGTTATCACGTTTGTTTGAAAATTATTCAAAAGTGGGAGCTGTTGGTATTTGAATAGTTTTAACAAATATGTGTCCGTAAATGTGTGAGACTACGGAAGCGCACACATCGACATTTAGACACGACTACAAGTTTAATTTATTTATTAAATATTACTTAATGGTTAAGTGTAAATATTTATTAAATAGAGGGTTTATTATGTAAATAAGGAGGTTTCCTTATTGTAATATAACTCAAACTCTTAGATTTGAAAACCTATAAATAGAAATAAACCCTAAACCCTAATTTATTACAAAACAATAAAAGTCGACTAATGGTTTTTTTAAAACCTAAAGCCGATCGTTTTTTTTATTTATTTAAAAAAAAAGGGTTTTTGTTTTTATTTTGGTTTTTGTAATAAAGAGTTGCTGCTAAGACAATTGTTGTAAAAAGCAATTAAACGTGTACTAGCATACTAGTCTGTTGCTAAAAGAAGGTGTCGCGTACGCAACCGTAGATTAGATCTTACACTTAGATCTATGACTTTCGCTTGCTTCTAATTCAAGGTAATTTTTTATCCGATGTATTATTTACTATGTGATCCTAAATTCCGCTGCCATGTATTGTTTGACAATATGACTCTAGTTGTATACCTATAGTTATGAGGTAACCACAAATGTATTTATTTATAGTTACAATAAAGGATATTAGGATCCCAATCTTGATCTTAAGATTTTACGATTTTACGATCTCGTTTCTCAAAAATGATTCTGATCCTGCATAGGATTTAAAAGCGTAAGATCTTAGTAGGATCTCGATCTTAATCTTAAGATCTTATGATTTTTGAACGATCCGATCCTATTTTTCTTAAATTTGAGTACAAAAAATATATAAATAAACTAACATTGTTAAAATAGACTAAAAATCAAATCGTCTAACTCGTTAAAACAATTAAAAAAGTAACTTTTATAAATTATTTTACTCCAACCAACGAAAACATGTAGACCAAAATCAATATTAACTCAATTAAGTAATCTATATTTATTTGATTTTTATTACACATGTTTCATCAAGTTTAAATATTAAGCAATCAATAATTTAGACATATTACTAACAATTATATGAATTATAGATTATATTAATATGATAAAAACCTGTTTTGGTAGGATCTTACAATCTCAATCCGATCTTATAATTCCGATCTCGCAAACACGAAAACGATCATAGGTAAAATCTCGATCTTAACAACGTTGGTTACAATGGAGCTCACGTTGAATACCTAGCTTATAATATTTAGTGGGGTGTACCTTAAAGCAACTTATGAGCTGAGGTTGATGTATATGTTACAATTACATTTTCTTTTATGTTTAACCTTTTACATTCGCCTAATTTTACCTTTATCACACTACACGTATTCATTGAATCATACTACACCTTTTCATGACCAATAACTGAAACCTTTCGTAATTAATGAATTAAAATAACTACTGGATAATTAAGGCCTTATTATTAAGACTTAAGATATTTGTGAAATATTGTGTCTCTTTATCATCCATGACATTAAATTCTCCAACTCTCCAAGAGTAATCTAAGTCACCTTCCCTTCTCGTTTAGTCATATATTTTACCTAGGTGACTTGGTTCGATAGCTAGGTGACACACTAGAGTGTGTATATATAATTCGTCGACATTTGGTTATAGTGTAATTCCCAAATGAAACTAAATCGGTGACACATAAACTAATCTTTAATAGCAAATAGCCTAATATCTAATAGTTGTTCCATTTATTATCGAAGCAATAAGAATTTTACCTTAAGACTAGTTAGAGCTTGATCACATAGAGTATCATATCTAACAAGGTTTCGAATATGTAATGAAACAAAGAGAAATAAAAAGAAGATAATCATTTAATCAAATGGAAGCTAGATTTGTTTGGCATTCACAGTGTCAAATGGAAAGCAAGAAGTCACATAGAAATTGGCTAATAAATACTGATAATGAAAGCCTCTTCGTTTCCGTGCAGTAGTATAAGTAGGACTGTTAGATCTTATGAAAGAGCACTACACAAATATTGTTATATCTTCTGTTTTGGTGTTTTAAAACAATGGCTTCTAATTCCCCTGACATGAAACTATCACTAAAACTAATGGTGCACAAAGCTGAAAATAGAGTGATTTTCGCTGAAGCCGACAACCATTTTGTTGACACTCTATTCAGCATAATGACATTACCAATGGCTACAATTGTCAGGCTATTGCTGAAAGGTTCTGAGGAAAATCTTAAGCCCGTTGGGATGTTAAATAACTTGTACGAAAGTCTAAGGAATCTCTCTCCGAATTGTTTGACTGCAGAAAACAAATGGATTCTGCTTAATCCCAGAACTTCATCACATGAGTTGTGTCGAAAGCTTAAACTCAACATCGATGACACTGAGCCTATGAAATACTATATTTGTGAAAATTTGAATTGCAGTCGACGCTCAGGTGCACAATATAGCACTTGTAATTTAGCTAAATGCAGTTACTGTGGCATGAGGATGAATAAGGAAATCACACACGAAGATACAACTGAGAGTACCGGCGGTGGTGTGTTCGTTTCTGATGTCACAACCTTTATCGTTACAGATGATCTCCATGTGATGCAAAATAGTTTAGGAAGTAGCATTAAGTTACTCTGTGACCTTGGCATCACTGATGTTAGCCAATTAGAAAATAGGACATTTGATGTCGGTCTTGATCAGGTAAATTTGTTTTATGGTATCTGATAAATTTTCTATCACTTGCTACAATATGAAAGTAAATCGTAAATTCGTAAATCTATTCATAGTTACTATATTCTTTGTAAATGTTGTAATTACCATGGTGGCTTCTTTTACAGATTCTTAATCTTCTAAAAGGGGCGCTATTGTTCAAGTATCCGTTGACTCACATGGTTTTTCCAGGCACAAGTTCTTCTCTAGATCTAGCTACCTCTGGAAAAGTTGCTACCGCTGAGTGTATGACCATTTATGTAACATCCGAAATTTCAGCGAGTATAAAGTTAAAGGTAACTTTGCAAAAATCAACATCTAAGTTCTTGTTTGCTGAGGCAGATTCTGAATTTGTTGAATTTGTTTTTGGATTCCTTGAAATCCCTTTTGGAACAATGATTGGCAAGTTAATGAATGGTTCTAGTTTTTTCGAGAGTTTAAACAACTTGTATACAAGCATTTCTACTATGAGTGCGGGAGATTACATAGACAATCGTAAAAATCTGCTTCTTCAACCTCAGTTGGTGGAGAAAAAACTTTCAGTGAACCAGATATTTCCTCTCGATGTTTTAAGCACTTCTAAGAGGTATTGCCATAGTTATTTTGACAATGAAACTTGGAGTGCGTATATGACTAGTTGTGTAAATCGTCAAGGTCATGAAAAGGAAATGTTTTGTATTTTGCTTGATAAAGATCCAAGAGTCGATGGGCGATATTTGAAGGCATCTGGAAAGTTTATGTTGACAGATGATCTTGTCATTACGCCATTGTCATCAACTTCTTCTATTGCTATTCTGGGTAATTTGAGCGTTCCTCTAAATGACGTTGAGGAACATGAAATAAACATTGGCATTGAGGAGGTATGTCACAAAATTAAGTAAGGATAGGAAAATTTCTTATAATTGGATCGAGTGGCTTGATAACCCACGTTCTGCTTTATGTAATCATTGCCCCTAGCTTCTCATTAGGGGTTCTTTTCTAATAAACTTTTTGCCGTTCGAAAAAAAAATGAGCTTACCACATTATTTGTGCAGGGTCTGAAAATTTTGGAAGCTTCTCTAAAACCAAATTCGAGTTTGTTGGATTTCATACTAAAAGGAGTAATCGAAACGAAGAACTGATGTTTTGTTTTGGGCTTGAGAATTATGGAAGTAATATGTACTTTGTTTTGTTCATCTGGTTATTAATCAATGGAAAACATTGTGGTCGTGTATCTTGTTCTTTTTCTCTTTGAAATTTCTGATACTTCATCTCTACCGAGTTTTATTTAATCTAATGTGATTTTGGTCTTGTCGAATATGAAAATATACTTATGATTACTTTAATATTTTTCTTGCCACAAACGTATTTTTTTTTTGTTCCAAAAGTAACAAACTGACAACTGTATAATTAATTTGATTGTTACCATTTTAATGTAATTAATAAAATATATCAATGTTATATATAAACTTTCACATACTCGTACCATGGTGAATTGTAGTTGTAAAATTACTATAAAATTTGTATAGTAATATTTAGTACGAATGGACATTACTACTAAACAAAAGTAATATATCCGTCCATGGAAATTGTACTGGTAAACTGCAGAGAGTGAAACAGTCCAAAGTACTTACTTACTAGTTTTTCTAATGTATATCGGTGATTACTATCATCATTAATTAAATATGTATCCTAAAATAAACTTTAATATATGTATAAAACGAAAATGGAACAGACACAGTATTTCATTTTGGGAATGTTTTGAAAAGGAGTAGGGATTCCTCACCATTTAAAAATTAAACTCCAAATATCTTGTGTCACCGGACCAAAAATTAAACTCCAAATATCTTGTGTCACTGGACCAAACACTAATAAGGGATGCTCGGATACGAGATCTCTAAAAAGTCGTTTGTTCGCCATTTCCAATCTTAATTTTAAAAAGAGATGGGAGATTTATACCAACTTGTCCTAAATCAATCTCCAAGTTGACAATTTGTTTCCAAACACCGGAATGATTAGAAAGATTGCAAGAATTGTCAAGAGCACCTTCATTACCGAATATTGAAGTGATAATTTTCCTCCAAAGCGTATTAGGCTCGATCTTAAATCTCCACCAACACTTTGCAAGAAGAGACTGGCTACTAGATAGAAGACTCTATGCCTAGACCACCATTCTTTTTAGGCATAAGCACTTTATTCCATGCAACCCAAGAGATGTTTTCTCATCAAGAGAGCTACCCAAAAAAAAACTTTCTCTGAATACTTTCAAGATTTTTCACTATTTTTAACCGCGCTTTAAATAGAGAAAAATAATAAGTCCCTAGACTTCCAAGAACCAATTTTAATAGGGTTAAACGACCACCAACCGATAAATTAAATTTTAGACTTCCAATTTGATAACTTCTTTAGAAATTTTGAGATAATGGAATCCAATTAGAATGATTACACATATAGGAACCAATCGGGAGTCCAAGATAAAAAGAAGGGAATTTAGATGCTTGGCACCCAATAATAGAGGCAAAATTACTAACCTCTAAGTGGCTCACTCCAATTCTGAAAATCTTGTTTTTTGAGAAGTTGACTTTAAGTCTGGATGCCATATACAGAGCATCCACTCTATATACTTTTGACGAAATTTTTTTTCGGGTTTTAGAAATTTATATTATTAAATCACAGTTTTATCACATTTGATGTTAGTAGTAGTTTGACTTAAAATTCAGTATTTTTCTTTTTGGATCTAATTAATTATACATCATATAACATATCTATGTGTTGAAGTTCACATTTAGTATTCAAATCACACGTGATATTACCTTACGAATATCAACATTTGACAAAAACCGAAAAAATAAAAATTCGACAAAATTCAAATTTTTTATCCGGTTTCATATAGATTATACCTCAAATAATATTTTTGTGTTTTAAAATTCACATTTGACGTTCAAATCATGTGAGTTATTTACTTATTAGTTTTGAAATACTACATATATTATAAAATCACATATTATTTACATTAATATCACATGTGATATTAGTACTATCACATGTGATTTCGTGAAACTTTTTATCCGTTTAATTGAATTATACATAATATAATGATTTTAGGACTTTAATCCACATTTGATGTTAAAATTACATGTGATATAATATTTCGAGTTTAATTATTTGTCTAAAACCGGAAAAAAAAAGTTGTCACAATTTAATTTTTTTCTTGATCTAGATAAATTATACATTATATAACATTTTTTGTTTTGGAAATTTACAATTAGATATTAATATCTCATGTGAGATATTAATTTTACAATTTCATTACCCACCTAAACCTAAAAAAAAATAAAAGTTGTCGAAAATATATATGACCACTGCTTTAATTAAAGAGGAAAACAAGATGGTCGCAACGGCGTAATTTGCTTCGTGTAACGACTTGCGAGATAAATTAATTTAATAAAAAATGTTAAAAGTAAGTTTTGATTTTAATATAAACCATTGGTGGTGGAAATTGATTATTTTATACCTCAAAAAATAAGTGGCGTTTAACGATGTTTTCACTTAAAAACATATATATAATAACTTTAATTGTATAATAATGATAATAAACATATAATTACTTTAATTGTATAATGATAATGGACAATAATAATATATATAATAATATACATATAATAATGATAATAACATCAGTCTTAAGTGGCATGCATGTAGTGAGTGAAAGAATTTGACTACCTTTTGATATGAAGACTCTTGGAAGCCTCCTAGCCGCCAAATTTAACTAGCCTAGATTCATTTCTTAATAATTGAATTTACTTGCCTATAATTGAATTTACTTGCCTATAAAAGTGATGTAAAATTGTTTATAGGAAATCAACAGCTTTCTTGTTTTGCTCTCCCCTTTCTTTACTTTCTAAAACCTCACATACAACTGCAAAAATACACTAGATAAATTGAAGCATTCATACATAAATACATACATTCGATAATGAGTTCTTGTGGTGCTTTGAACGGTATGTTTTTGGCCTCACCCATAGCTCAAGATGGTTATAGTTCTTCTTGTTTTCTCGGTCCATCCACAAACGCAATTATGCAGCCAAGCAAGCGAAAGGTAATTTCTACTTTTATTTTTATTTTTAGTTTTTTGATAGAACGTATACTTTACGTCGTAAATTCTCTTGGCTGACAAAAAATACTTTTGTTATAATAGTGTACGGGGATCGTGGCTGTTGGAAAGGACAAAGCTACCAATGAAACGGCACACATGAAAGTAGTGAATGTGAGCCCAACAACCACCCTCAAGTACTCCGGGGAGAAGCCGGCCACACCTATCTTGGATACCATCAATGATCCACTCCACATGAAAACTCTTGATGTTGAGGTAAATTTCAAGATGATATATGTGTTTTTTTGTCTTTTTATTTCTTTCTCACTGATTCTTAATCTCTTTTTCTTATACGTATAGTTGTATCTTAGCCCACTTAATTATTTATTCATTATTTAACAAATGTTTTGAAAATGTTATGATGTTTAGGAGCTTCAGAATCTGGCTAATGAACTCCGAGAAGAGATTGTCTATACGGTTTCAAAGACTGGGGGTCACCTGAGCTCCAACTTAGGGGTGGCCGAGCTAACCGTCTCACTGCACCATGTTTTCAACACCCCAGAGGACAAGATTATTTGGGATGTTGGCCACCAGGTGAGAACCAGCTTCATTTAATTTCCATCTAAAAATGTAGTTATGGAAGGCTTTCATGGATTAAGTTATAAAGAATTCGGTATAATAATTTATATTTTTTTCATTGATGCAGTCGTACCCACATAAGATATTGACGGGAAGAAGGTCGAGAATGGGGACAATGCGACAAACCAGTGGACTCGCCGGCTTTCCTAAAAGAGATGAGAGTAAACATGATGCTTTTGGTGTTGGCCACAGCTCTACTAGCATTTCTGCTGGTTTAGGTAAATTGCATATATTAGCAATGAATTTTCACCTTTCTAACCAACTCTCTTATACTTGATGCATTTGATATAAAACTCTATCAGTCTTTGAATGTGGCAATAGTTGAATTTTGTTATAATTCATTATTCTTTTGCCAAATAGGAATGGCCGTTGGTAGAGACTTGCTCGGAAAAGAAAACCATGTAATCGCAGTGATTGGAGATGGAGCCATGACTGCAGGGCAAGCATACGAGGCTATGAACAATGCTGGATATCTGGAATCCAATCTCATTGTAATCTTGAACGACAATCGTCAAGTCTCCTTACCCACAGCTACTCTTGATGGTCCCGCTCCACCTGTAGGGGCCCTCAGTCGATCCCTTATAAGACTACAAACCAGCAGGAAGTTCCGCCAGTTCCGTGAAGTGGCAAAGGTAAAGATCTAGAACAAATACATGCACACATACGTCGAATACAGTGCACGCACAAAAATATATATCTTTGCAAATTGACAAATATTTAAGTGAAAAAACTTGATTTCTCTTAATCTTGCAATAAACAGGGAGTGACCAAGAACTTAGGGGATCAAACACATAAGGTTGCAGCGAAAATGGACTCCTACTTGAGGGGAATGGCGGGTGGTCATGGAGCCGGCATGTTTGAAGAGCTTGGTCTCTTCTATGTTGGTCCAGTAGATGGACACAATGTTGAAGATCTTGTGTATGTTCTAAGTAAGATTAAGTCCATGCCCACGGTAGGACCTGTTCTCATCCACATTGTTACTGAGAAAGGCAAAGGCTACCCTCCTGCAGAAATTGCAGCCGATAAGATGCATGGTATGACATCTTTTACCTAAAGATAAACCTCATAGATGAAAAATAAACACTTTCTTATATCATGTATCTCTGTACAGGCGTTGTGAAATTTGATACCCAGTCAGGGAAACAATCGAAAACGAAGGCTAAGACCCAGTCATATACCCAATATTTTGCTGATTCTTTGGTTGCTGAAGCAGAAAGAGATGATAAAATAGTTGCTATTCATGCGGCTATGGGAGGAGGCACAGGCCTTAACACATTTCAAAAAAGGTTTCCGGAGAGGTGTTTTGATGTTGGCATTGCGGAGCAGCATGCTGTCACCTTTGCTGCAGGTTTAGCAACCGAAGGGCTCAAACCATTTTGTGCTATTTATTCGTCTTTCCTTCAAAGAGGTTATGATCAAGTAAGATATTTTATTTTTAAAACAATTTATTTTCAAGAATATTGGTTAATTTAAAAAGGGTTATATTTCATGAATATTCGGCTGATGTAATTACTTATACTTCATGATGCAGGTAGTTCATGATGTTGATCTTCAAAAGCTTCCTGTTAGATTCGCTCTAGATAGGGCGGGATTGGTAGGAGCAGATGGTCCAACTCATTGTGGTGCATTTGATACGACTTTCATGGCTTGTTTACCAAACATGGTGGTGATGGCTCCTTCATGTGAGTCTGAGCTCATGCACATGGTTGCCACAGCTGCAGCCATAGATGACCGTCCTAGCTGCTTCAGGTATCCGAGAGGCAATGGCATAGGTTCATACCTACCACCTAATGACAAAGGAACTCCAATTGAGGTACTTGAGCTTGTGCAATGATATTATTTTTCTCTTGATAACTCCTCATACTTCGATCTTGTTCTAACCTCTCATCTATCTCTAATAGGTTGGAAAGGGAAGAGTTCTTAAGGAGGGAAGTAGAGTTGCCTTATTAGGTTATGGAACTATAGTACAGAGTTGTTTAGCAGCAAGTGAACTACTTCAGGAGCTTGGTATCTCCGTGACTGTAGCAGATGCACGATTCTGCAAACCACTTGATGGAAATTTGGTCCGACAGCTAGCAAAAGAGCACGAGTTTCTGATAACTATTGAAGAAGGATCCATAGGTGGATTCAGCTCCCATGTTTCACATTTCTTGGCCTTGAATGGGTTACTTGATGGAAACCTCAAGGTATATAATATTCTAGGTTGCTAAAGATCGACCTCGATCCTTTTGTCTTATAATGTTACCAACAAAGCAAAGAAACATACTTATCTTCTTTTCTATCTTTTGTTTATTGTAGTGGAGGGCTATGACACTGCCTGATAGATATATTGAACACGGGGATCAAAAGCACCAAATTGAGGAGGCTGGTCTCACCCCAAAGCATATTGCCAAAAAAGTTCTATCATTGATCGGTAGCAAAGTCCATCTTATTAACGTATAGAATAGAATGGAAAACTTGACAAATATGGACAAAGCCTTCCTGGATTATCTCTTAACAATGTATATTCAATATTCTTTAATTGTGTTATTGGTTCATTTTTAATAAAGCAAGTTTTTCAATATGCATTATCCATTAATTGTGTGTTATATGGTTGAACTAATACTCATATTAGACAATAGACATGCTAGATTGTAAAGAATACCCGTTAGGGTTTGCATTCTGTTAAATGAGTATAACTAATACAATGTCTACGGATATTTACATAAGAGCCCCTACACTATAACCCGCATATAGACGTACTATCCATCATAATCACTATTTAATACAACCCCCACATTGAAAGAAAGAGGTTCATGTATGCTCATACTGGAATTGAAATCTAAAAATAGTTGTGTAGGTAAGTCCTTCGTAAAAATAATTGCATACAGGTAAGCTGATGAACATTCAAAATACGAACACGACCAATGGCAACACGTTCTATAACAAAGGGTAAATATATCTCTACATGTTTGGCAAGCCGGTGTTATACTAGCTTAGAAGCAAACTAAAATGCACTAACATTATCACAAAAGACAATGGTAGAACAAGACAAGTGACAGTATAGCTCGAATAAAAGATTATGCAACCAGGAAAACTCAGCAAGACAAAAGATTATATCTAAGAAAGTTTCAAAAGCCATATATAGACCGACGAGTTTGAGGATAACCCGTCTAATCAACATTAGTGTACCGATCTGGTGGGATTAAAACTGTTATTGTTATAGTTTAATTCCATTAATACTGTTTATTAGTACTCCTGGTTAATACTGCTCAATGATACTACTCAAGATAATACTGCTTGAAGACAAAGTCAGTTACTACTACTCAAGTTAATATTCCTGAAAAAACAAGTGCTACAAGTGTTGGTTACTACTGCTGGACCTCATTACTACTGTCCGCTTCTCATTACTACTGCTGATAGAGTTTTAGATAATTATGGAATGTTTTGTAATTATCTATTCCGAAAGTTTATCAATTGTAATTAGAATACAATTGTAATTGTTTTTAGATGTCTCCTAGTTTAGCTAGGTTTAGCCTCAAGGTCTATATATACATAGATCCTTGTACTAGGAAAAACACGTATGTTAATCTGTTCTTTGTGATTAATAAATTGAAGATTAATATTCGACAAACATTATTGTTCATTCATTGTTCTTATTCAATATTCGTTTAATCGATTAACCTGTACTATCAAAGTGTTTATCCGCTCCTAAACTTCTTTGATAGATCAAGATCTTTCATTAACGTGTGTTGGGTTTATCTAACTCAAACGATCCTGACAAGTGGTATCAGAGCACAGGAGATGCTCAAGATCAATTGATTTACACGTTTTGTTGAAGCCTCAACAAGAAGAAAACTACTATCAATCATGGATGATGTGGTAGTAAACAAGGTCCTTGTCCCCAATAGCAACGATTTTGATCTCTGGAAGCTAAGGATCAAACAACACATACTGCTATCCGATTATGCAGTATGGGATGTTGTTGTGCATGGGAACAAAGAAGCTCTTGATCTGTCAGCTGATGGAACACCTGGAGCTATTCGTCGTCCTACAACAGACCAAGAAAGAAGAGAGAAGCAGACCGAAATCAAGGCATTAAGTATCCTTCTAATTGCTATTCTGATGTGTAAAATCTAGTCTTATAAAACTCGACCTACTTGTAGACGTAACTACACACTTATAGGCAGTGGACCTATTCGTATATAATATAAGTTTAAGTAAGTAAAGGTTCCAACTCAGGGACTAATTTGGTTTTTAATATCGAATTAATTATACTTGGTTGTTTTTGGGGCTTTTGTAACGATTGATTAACTATTTAAAATTGTAACGTGATTGTAAAAAAGTGATTATAAAAATCGATTGAGAAAAGTAATTAAGACTATCAAATATTGGAGAAATAACACTTGTTTGACACTTCACTTGTTTTCCAATTATGTTTACGATATTAAAAGTATATTTAACTTCTAATTTATAGTAAAACTCCTCTCGAATATTTTACTAACTTTAACTATATCCAACTATAATGTTCCCTTCGAATACATTTATAATTATCAACAATTAAGCATTAATTAACAAGCCGGTATTTTAATGATTTAATCTTATGAAGTTTCCTCTCGAATAACTTTTCTAATTATTAAGTCCTCTCGAATCTTAACAAATAGACTTACTCGTTTACGTTTTATTACCTAAGTTGTTATTACTAGGTCCTCTCGAATCCTAACAATTTCATATCAATTAAAGACCAATTGATTATTTCATACAATTTATTTAACCTATCTAGATTCCTCTCGAATACCTAGAATGTTGATTTAACAAATAGCACATACACAACTAATGATAATATATTAAAACTTAAACAAGTAAGGATCTACGATTAAACACAAATACCTAACAATCAATAACGAAAACAATAATTATCAAACAAAATCCATAAATCAAACAAGCGTAAAAACTGTTTAGCTACTCATAATGGTGTTTAAAACAGCAAACAAGATAATAGAAAACATACTGGAAATTGTCTTGAAAAAGGAAAGAAAGCAAACTAGAAAATTGCAAAACTTCTTCGTGACTGAATTGTAACGAAAACCGACTTCTAGCTTCTCTTCTTGCTTCCAAACGAGATCTCCAGCTCCATTGAATGATAAGAATAATTGATGATTAAACCTGGACGTCTGAGGCTCTATTTATAGAGAAAAATCAAGAGAAAATCATGTTGTATTCTAACTGAAAAAGCCTCCAGGACGTCGTCCTATATGATCACAACGGCGCGCGCTATGAATCCGTGATGTAATCCAATTAAACTGCATACATCGTCGTTCTATGTGATGACTGCGTCGCTCTCCTCTTCAGACAAATGACAACGGCGCCTTAACCCTCCAGGGCGTCGTTCTATTGGGCAGATTTCACCATTTTTCGTCATTTAAGCTCATTTCTTCCTCCATTTCCACTTCCCGATCATATTAACCTGTAAAATAGACAAAACAACTTTTCCACACGATTAAATGCAAAAACCTATCCTATCCATCATGTTTACTATGAAAACGACCAAATATCGCATATAAATAACTATATAAATATGCGATATCAAATCCTCCCAAACTTAACCTTTTGCTTGCCCTCAAGCAAAAACTGTGTTCAAAAATATATCAAAGCCAAATTAAATTGCATAACCAAACATCTCACGAATTTTATTGGAAGTAAATCATACAAACTCTCAAACTAATCTAAAAGGTGTGTAACGTATTCTGTAGAATCGCTCAACTGCTCAGTCATGGTGAATATTTTATCATAGGCTTGATAAAGAATCAAATCTCCACCACTAGAGTCTAGGTACAACTAAACGGGGACTTTTATTCGGGTTGTAATATACAGGTATAGGCATGTGAATAATATATAATGGAGTGTAAAAGGGTAAAAATAAAATGTATACAAAAACCTAGATTAAATCCGAACTCATAAACTCTTTAACGAACCGAATTGCTTAATCTTCTTCTTCAACTTCAAATATTGTACAAAACTCAATATACACTAACTATTTTAATTCTACAACTAATTTTTTTTTTCGTTTTTCTTGTTTTTTTCCGATTTTTTTTCTTTTTTTTTTCTCGACTCACTTTTTTTTTTTCCAGCCTAGTACATGTCTTACAATAATATTTTTCCTTTGGTAAGATAACATGCTCAAGAGGCTATTTTTTCTTTCTTTTTCACTTTATTCCAAATAATACAAAAATAATACAAAGGCAATAATAATATAACTTTTTTTTCATGCCTCGCTAATTTCTAAACTTTACTTCAAACATAATATAGCAATCATAATTTAAGTTCAGATCTAATCTAAAAATGAAAAGAAAATAGGTGAGTGTACAAAATATATAGTAGTGTTTAAGAAACGAAAAGGGTTTAGGCGCAAAGTTGTTTACTAGAGTTTCAAACACTAAATATGAGTGTTACAAGGGTTAGGCGGAAAATAGTACATCAATGTGATAAACTATACAAAAATAATAAAAGAAACGAAAATGGCTAACAAATGGGTTAATCCTAATTGCCCCTATCGTTGTACCAAATTACACTAAGTTACCCTAATGCAATGCTCATATGTGGTCTCGAAATGTATAACAATGTCAAGTTCTAAAGTCATCAACCATCGGTACACTCAAGAATCGAAAAGTAGCATTAAAAATGAATGCTTTCAAAGGCTCAAATTTCTCACTATTTAATCGAGTAGGGTATTAAATGCGCTTGGTTATGCTTAAAGTTTAAGGTAATTACCGACTAGACACGTTATATATATATATATATATATATATATATATATATATATATATATATATATATATATATATATATATATATATATATATATATATATATATATATTTTCAATTTTTTAAATTTTTTTGTATTTTCGATTTTCTGACTCAAAAATGTACAAAATAACACAACACGATGGAAACTAAGCTAAGGGTCGAAAGATATAGTTTGGAATCTATCGATGACCCCCAAACTTAAGTAACACATTGTCCCTAATGTGTTAACGACTCAAAACTAAGGGAAATTACAAAAATAAAATCTAAAAAGAAAAATAAGTACAAAAATAGAAAGGTAGAAAGTTTAACCCGTCGTCGATATCGAAAATAGTGCGTTGAAACGCTGTTGCTGAACTGAATGCCAGGCGTACGATCGGGTGCTGAACTTACTGCCCGTCTTTGAAAAACTAAAAGAAAAATCAACCACACATATTAGAATAAGAAAAGAAAAATAAAAACTAAAAGCAAAAAAATTACATATTACGATGAATTAAAAATAGTCTACTATTTTTTAGTTCTAATAAGAAATAGTACTAAAAGTGCAAACAATAACATTACAAAACAAAATACAGAACCAAATACAACTCAATCCTCATCCTCCATCTCATCATCCTCATCGGCTGGCTGCTGCTGGTAGGCTGGTGGTGGAAAACCGGGGTATGGCTCAGGATAATAGAAAGCGGGGACGGCATATGGTGAGTACGGACCCGGATCCCCCATGGAATGAAGATGCTGCTGGTACATATGCTCCCACATCGGCTGATAACGGTCATGGATATACTCCTGGCGTGTCTGAGCTTGCGACCTCTGTCGCTCCGCCTGATCCATCCCAAAGTTGAGCCGATGTAAACACTCTATCATCTGACCCATCATATCCCGAGTCCGAGTCCGAGTCCGTAGTCCGAGTCCAAGTCTGATGCTTACAAACAACATCTTAATGAACATATATATTGACTGTTAAGTGTATATTTATTTCTCTTTAGTTTGTTTTTCTTAACTTCGAGTTGATCTTGACAACATTTATGAATTGCATTACAAGAATCGTCAATAGTATATGATATTTTGAGAAATAAATAATAACTCATCTTTAATCCACATTTATTTCTTAGAAACAAATGACATAATGAAAACATCTTAGAAACAAATGACATAAATTTGGAGATAAAGTCGTTTAAGTATAAACGAAACATCTAAGAAACAAAATACATAAATTTGGAGATAAAGTCATTTACGTAAAAACGAAACATCGTAATATTTGCTAAAATAATCATTTTGTCTACACGATAAATAGTTCTATTAATATTTCTTTATAGATTATGTTTTTTGTTTAACATTATATTGTTTTGATATAGCTATTCGCGTATTACGCTGGTCAATAAGCTAGTTTTCCAATATAGAAAAACTGTCTGTTTTTATTTTAGGTTTTTTGATTTTCTCGATTTAGATATATTTCAAATTATAACCAAATCAAAACCAAAAAAATCTAATTCAATTTGGTTAAAGACCAAATCTAAAACCAAATTATTATTCGGACTAGGTGTTTTCAAAATTAGTTCTGTTTAGCTTACGAGTTTTTCGATTTAAAATAAAATTATAAACACTCTTTAACCTGCTATGAACACTCGTATTTTAACCACGCTTTTATGGCAAGTGTACATGCACCCTCATACACTTATACTTATTGCTACCTCCCATACTTTAATTTTAAAATTTTCTTCACTTATTAATCACGTGAGTCACCCATATTTTTATAAAGAGTAAATTATTTAGATTATTTTTGTAGTTTGTTGGCTATTAGGAATTCTATTCTTATGTTCTTTTTGTATCTTGGATCTTGTTTGTGTGGTATACATTCGTCACGGATCCAAAAACTTGTCAAAACGGGAGGAGTGGCAAGATGGACGGGTCGGGTTGAATAATGAGTCAAAACGGGTTAGGGTCAAAAAGGGTCATAATGTGAAAAGGGTCAAATGGGCACGGGTCAAACGGGTCACGTAGGGTCGGGTCGGGTTGACCCTTTTTCTTTTTCTCTTTTTTGGAAAAATAAATGAAACTGTTTTTTCTTCCCTTTTGTTGCATTCGTGTGAACCAATTTTTATTATATAACGAGTGTATCCTAACAATAAATCAGACACACCTTCGACTTTTTACATTAAACAACCACCAAACCATTAACATTAAGTGATTGTCCATCTAAAGTACTTTAATCACCAAAAATGATCCGAATAAGACGTTTAGATCATACGTTAAAATTAAATAAAAGAAAATGTAGCTTCGTGATGCTACTAAAACTACTTCGAAATCGACAAAGTGTCACAATTTCTAGAAACAAAGATCTGGTACAAATTCAAAAAAGAATGTCACAAAGGTCCATGGTTCGACATCATTTTACTTGGAGTCTCGATTATAATATCCGCTACTGATGTTGATGTATAAAAGGAGATTATTGATCGTTCCCAACAAGTTGCGATATACTAAGACCTAAAGAAAGTTGAAATAAACCTCCATATAGCTTCTTTTCAATCTCTACAACTTCTAGAGTTAATTACATGGGTCGTCCCTATGGTTTGCACCATTTTCACCGGTCATCCGTATAACTTTTTTATTACACCACTCGTCCCTAAGTTTGAAATTTGTTGCTTCGCAAGTCCCTATTTTGGATGTGCCGTTAAAACAGTCGTTAAGTCATCTATCGTGGATAACACGTGAGGGTATTTTCGTCATTTTACCTTTCTCTTCCATTAAAACCCAGATTCAATCAAAATAAAAAACACAATCAAAAAAACACAATCAAAATCCAAATCATTCAATCCTAAATTTAACAAAGCACAATCAAAACCCAAATATCAAATCAAAATTAAGATGTGCTTCTTTGCTTCAACCTAAGAAAGAAGAAGATTTACAATAGGAAGCGAAAGAGAAAATAAAGTATAATAAGACATTAAATAGAAAAGTGAGATGTAAGTTACAGATTTGCGAATGATTGCCATCTGGACTGGATTATTCTTGACACGAGCTAAAGCTTCCTGTTCACGTTGCTTAATCATAAGTAAGGGATCAGAATGCAGTTTCCTCCAAGCATCATTAGCGGACTGAGGTTTATCTTCAAATAAGGCCCCTGGTGTAGACGACTGTAATGATATAAAACATAAAATGTATCTGAAAACATGTAATTATGTATAACCAAGACATATATACCTTGTTAGAAGTAGAAGAGGGTTCAGGTTCGGGTTTGAAGGAAGGAACAAATGAAGAATCAAGAGATTTAAATCCGGTATCAGAATTTCCTTTAGATAATCCAGAATCGTATAGAAAATCCAATCTTTCTTGTTTCCTGCAATAATCGATTAAGAATTAAACAAAAAAAACCCTAACCATAACCCTAATGAATGAATTGAATAAACATACGGTACTAAGCCGGCCTGTTCCTGAAGAACACGAAATTCAGATTTCTCTCTTTCTTCGTGGATTTGTTTACGGAGTTCCTCAAGCTTTTTTTGTTCGGCATCGTGTTTCTGTTCGGCTTTCCAAACGTTTTCTATATCTTTTTCAAAATATAATTTGGGGGAATTGGAAAAAAAGGGAGTGAATCTGGGTTTTAATTGTAATTGAATCTTAATTTTGATTTGATATTTGAGTTTTGATTGTGCTTTGTTTAATTTAGGATTGAATTATTTGGATTTTGATTGTGTTTTTTTTTATTATTTTTTATTTTGATTGAATCTATAATACATATATATTTTAACGTTTATACAATGTGGTTTATAATTATAATAACATATAACACATATTTACTTTTATACACATGTTTTGATATTTTATATTATGAGATTTTAGAATAATAATAAGGTAAATCATAATCTAAATTGAACGATTTTATAAATAAATTATAATTATGTTTTTTATTTTGGTAGAGATGGAATGAAATAGAGAATGTAATTATGTATTGTAAAAGGGTGTACAATGAAAATAATTTTTGATGACATCATCAATCTGATCTAACGGCTGATATCAAAGAAGTTAACTCATCCAAGAGACCTTACTTTGCCATGTGACATTTAAGGCCTCTCTTTTATTATATATTAAAGATAATAAAAATAAACCAAAAATAAAAATTAAAAAAACATTTAAATTAAATAAAATCATTTTTGTAGAAGATAAAACAATGTAGTGTTTTTTCTCTAAAACCAAAACAGGTACATTCACTTTCATCTTTCCTTTTTTCTCTGAAACACCTTCTTTTTTCAAGAAAAAAACACAACAACCATGAATACATTTTGAATAACTCATTATTCACCCGTTGTTGACCCGTTTGACACGTCTTTGACATCAACAGTTTCTAATCATGACCCGTCTGATTCTTTCTGGAATTTTTGGGTGTTCAAAATAACCCATTAATAAGAAAGAAATGACCCAAATCCACTCGTTTTTCATGACACGGGTTAGGATTGCCAGATCTAGGTGAAACTAATCTAGGTGAAACTAATGCCACTTTGATTTTTTAACTTTCACCTTTAGCCCAGTGCAAAGTGGGTCGGACCGGACCGGACCGGGTTGGACCGGGACCGGCCCGAGACCGTTAGGACCCAAAATCCCAGACCGAAAACCGGACCGGTTGGGACCGGGTCGGGTCGGGTATGACCGGTTCGGGCCGGGTAAAACCGACGGGCGGACCGGGTTTTGGGTTTTTTTTTTTTTTTTTTTCCTTATGTTGATTTTTACATCACGACACATCTTTTCTTTCCGTGTTTTTGATTATGGGTCATATTCGGCAATCGCCATAGTGCAATGAAGTATAAAGGGCATGTTTAAGTTTTTGGTTATGTGCTTGTTGTAGTGTCAGAAAGCAGTATATATCTTTTGGTCATTTATCTCAAATTGATTATATGACTGTTGTCATATATTAAACAGCATAAGCAGATTTGCACACGGTCTATTAGCCTGTTACGTTACAGCTAATTATCTAAGTTATTACAGTTTCGTATTGGTCATATTGAACAAGAGGTTTTTTCTTACAAACTATTCGTTGGTATAATTTTGGTTAATGATACATGGAAATGTTATGTTCACGCATAGCACATATACATAATATAAGTTAGTTTTAAGACAAATAGGATACTTTCAAAGAAAAAAGTGTGATTTCAAACGTGACATTGTGTCACAATGATAAACATATAACGCTGCGTCTTCTATTTTTTTTTACGAAGGGTGTGAACTACAAATAAGCTTAAAAATAATTAATGAAGAACAAGTTGTTTTATGTGTTGCATATTTTCAATGTCTTCATGAATTATTGTGTTCTTAAATTGACCGAGACAAGCATACCTGGCTTAATAGGTCATTATATAGTCAAAAACCTTAAATGCTTAGTAAGGGATGAACAGTTCTTAATATAACCATAAACAAACAAATATAGCCATTTTTGACAAATTAGACCATCTAAACTAATCACTTTGTATGACATTATTCCATGAAGAAATGAAAATATAACTTGTTAGATTATTTTCGTTTCACATCGATGGTTGAGCTATGAACATTATAGATTTGCTCCACAAGACTAAAGCAAAGTCTCAAGTCCGCTATTTTCAGTCATCTTTAACGATCAACTCTTCAATGATCTTGTATCTTGTTTATATTACTTTTGCAGTGTTAATTAAGAATTATTTATATGAATATATGGGTTTTAAACATGTATAGCTTTTTATTTTATTTTAAACAAATGAAATTCTAGCTTTCCAAATATACAAAGAAAAAATGTCAAATAAAAGCATTTGTTTAATATTTTCCTCAACAACTCCTTGTAGTAGAGTGTAAGATAGAAATTTATAACCAAGACATCATTGGTTCGAGTCCTAGCAGTGTCAAATTTACAATTTTTTGAGTTTATAAAAAAAAAAAAAAAAAAAAAACGGTTTATCGGGCATACCCGGACCGAACCGATACCCGAAATCATCCTAAATCCATACCCGATGACCGAACCGAAATCTGTCGGAACGGGCCGGTTCGGGCCGGTTTGGGCCGGTTTTCCGGATTTGAAACGGGCCGGCCCGTTTCTGCACAGGCCTATTCACCTTCCTCGCTTTTATGGCAACTACATGTGGACCTCTCAAACTTATATCTAATGGTACCTACCCTACTTTAATACTTTGATTTTTTTAAATTTTCTTTCCGCTTATTAATCACGTGATTCATACATATTATTATAAGGAGTAAATAATAAGTGGTCCTTGGATGGATTGTTTTCAGTCTTTGTTCTTTTAGTTTCTTGAATCTTGTTCGTGTGGTTTACATTTATTACGGACCTTGTCGACTGATAACGACTTAAATTCCTTCATTATATTTAATATTTCAATCTAAAAATTAATTTTGTAATATTATTTAGTGGTTAAAAGTTTATCACAAAATATAGAAACCACTTTCTATTTTCACAGTTTCATTCTCACAGTTATAAGTATACATTTAACTAGATTGTCAAACAACATGCAACAGATTCAAGTTAGAATCAAACACATAATCCATATTAACTAAGTTAAGAATTGTACCTTTTTTGTTGATTTACCTTGTTTAGAATTTATAGTAAAATCCCTCTACAGGCTTATACACGACATCTTCTTTAGCAAAAGACTTGTATGCTAGTACGCGTTATAATCACCACAACTCTTGTTTAGCTTGCTTGCTTAAACCGTATGCTCGAACTACACCTCCTAGGTATTCGAAACCCTTGTTGTTTGAACTCCAAAACAAACCTAAACCCTTGTTTGGGTGCTTGGTTGACCGACTAGGGAAAGAAGCTATAAAAATCGATTTAGGTGAAAGCCTAATCGATTTGGTATAGGAAAAATAAGGGACTTGATGTTCCTTATATAGCCAAACAATGTGTTAGAGAACAAGTTGTATTATAATTAGGAAACATCCATAATTACATAATCCATCCTCCTATTATTAATTATTACAATTAAATCATTTAATTAATAATTAGTAAATAATAAACGTGTTGGTATTTGAATAGTTTTAACAAATGTGTGTCCGTAAATGTGTGAGCCTACGGGAGCGCACGCATCGACATTTAGACACGACTATACGTTTGTTGTTATCTAATTATTAATTAAATGAGTTAATTTTAATAATTAGTAAATATGAGGGTGTATTATGTAATTAGGAAGTTTCCTAATTGTAATACAACTTGTTCACCAAGTTATTGTTTACCTATATAAACAATACCCAACCCTCATTTAAAAACACACAAAAAAAAACCTAAAATCGATTTAGGTTTCTTTCTAATCGATTTTCTGCTTTTCTAGTCGACCGAAACCCTTCATAGGGATGTTTGACTTTCGGTTTTTCGAGAAAAGAAGGTTGCTGCTTACGGCGTAAAGGGGGTTCGAGCAGATCTGTTTGAGCATCCAAGTAGCGTGTTGTTCAAAGCAGATGGTGTGTACAAGACAAAGGTTGTAAGTTACAAACGTGTACTAGCATACAAGTCGGTTGCTAAAAGAAGGTGTCGCGTACGTAACCGTAGAATAGATCTTACACTTAGATCTACACAACTTGCTTGCTGGTAATTCAAGACTAAAAGATATTACTTTATCCGATTTAATTATTCCTGTGTGATCCTATTTCCGCTGCCATGTATTGTTTGACAATATGACTCGAGTTGTATACCTATAAAACGCATAGTCGTGTCTAAATGTCAATGTGTGCAACCCCATAGACATGTATTTACCCACACATATTTGCTAAAACTATTCAAATACCAACAATAGTTACATTGTTATATATTTCAGCTAACTTGGTTTTGATTTTTGGGTTTTAATATGAGTGGTGATAAGGTAAATATCGCTAGAATATGAACAAAATCGTATAAATAGCTGAATTTAAGTTGGTCTTAAAAAATTGTAATTCATTTCATCTCTTAAATTTTGGTTTTTTTGGTTTCAATATGGTGTAATTCTTTTTTGGGTTAAAAGGTTTGAATAAATTTTGGTATTGTTTAAGAGATTGAAATGGGGTGTTAAGATATAGTGGCCGAAACGCAAGCAATGAAAGGTGAATATGCAAGTGATGGGTTTAATATTAAATGAAGTACGGAGTAATATATTAATAAACCAATCAATCAAAAACTAGATCCGTAACGAATGTAAATCATATGAATAATGATCCGAACAAAAAAAGTGACCGAACTTATAACACCCGACAAACCACATAGACCATTTAAATGATTTTATTCTATATAAATCTTTGTAATGCGAAAAGGTGTGTTGTACGGGTTTTTTTTTTTTTTTTGAAATAAATTACATAAATGTTCTATGTAGTTAGCCAGATAACACGAATCCATTTCTGAACCTTTTCTTTTCTTGAATCTTGTTTGTTTTTTAATTTTGTGATGGATCCGCTCCCTTATTTATATCATCCATTTTGTAATGGATCCGGTCCTTTATTTATATCATTCAACTGCTGGAAAATCAATAATGGTGTGAACTATTAGGCGTACTCGTACATTGGCATTTTAGAAACTTAGTCGTGCCTTAGTTGTATCGTAAACTTGAATGTGAGGGAGATCTACAAATCTTTACGTAAACCTCCGATTTGGTTAGTAATGTGTTGTAGTCTAATTGAAAATGTCATGTAACTACTAATACTACTTTTCACAATGTTAAATAAATCTAAATGTGGAGCCAAGTACATAAAAACAAATTAGATTTTCGTAAGACACCTTTTAGTAGGGGTGTTCAAAATATCCGTATTCGAATATCCGAAAATCCGAATATCTGAAACAATTCGGAAATTCGGATATCCGGGTTTTCGGATTCGGATAGGAAAATTTGGCCGGAATGGACATCTCCGTCGCCGGATTAGTGCAAACGGACGGCACCGAAAAAACTTTATGGAATAGGTCGGCTTATGCCACGTCTGGTGCCACCTAGGATTCCCACTCACCGTCTCGTCCACTCACCGTGCTCCTTTTTCCGACGTGTCATAAGCCGGAGTTAGCACCTCCGGCTTATGGAGAAAAATTGGGGTTTGGTTTAGGTGGTTTTAGGGTTTAGGTTAGGTGGTTTTATGGTTTTGGTTTAGTTTTTTTGTTTTAAAAATGGTTAAGTGTTAGTGTTTAGGGTTAATTATGTATGTAATTTGATGGTTTTTATGAAAATTTCCAAATTGTGTTTTGTTAATATGTATTTGTTTTAGAGTTTATAAAAGTTAGATTAATGTTTATGACTTTTTTTTGTGCGTTTTATGCTATGTAAATAATGGCAAAAAAACATTTTTTTTTCACAAAAATGAACAAGTTAAAATACAACATGGCACACTTAATCCGACTGTTGTGAACAAGTTATAATACAAAATGAACAAGTTAAATAGAACATGGAACACTAACGTTGGTTACGTATACACGTACGACTTCAGCTGTTGTGACCTGTCTGTCCACAACTACTAAGAGTTCGGAGTCTACTTCCGCTCGCCTAGTCCATTTCATTACGAATTCTTCTTTGTTTCTTTCTCCCTCTTTTTGTAATGATCATGGTTTTATCCGCTTCGATGGTCCAGTTTGCTCCTCTCTAGTAGTCCTCGTGACGTAGGCCCCTAAGTGTTGGGGTATACTGTCGTATCCACATATTTGTGCTATAGAAGTTAGAAACCATTATGTAGGTTCTTGGTTTCTTCGACTAGGACCATTGACGTGTCCATCAACAACCATGCCATGAGAACAAATAAACCTTTAAATTTGCTACTTTCCACAAGTACTAGACTTAGCTGAAAAATTGACCTCGTATTTGTTCCCCCCACCCATGGTTATTGAATCATTTGTCTCAGTCTCGTAAACACCATTTGGGACATCGTAAGGTATTACCCTTTGATGAATTGCATATGATCCGCGACCATTGTAGAGTCTCCACATGGATGTTGAAAGCGGTGAATGACAACTTCTAGCTCTCAGAGTTTTGTACGAAGTGTGCTCTGGTAAGTTCGAATGTACCTTCTATACATGCCTTGATAGGCATCATGCGCACCGTACGTATGACATTTTTATATGATTTGGCCATGTTTGTTGTCATGTTTCCCCAACTTACATAGCCTTCGTCATACAACAACGTCCACTTGTCCAAACGGATATTCTTTAGCCACCTCCAAGCTTCCCTATTTAACCCTCTTAATTTACCTAATGTGAAAGTATACTTTCTCCGATGAGATGCAATGCCGATCTCCCAACACCATTTTTTCAACTTCTGGTCTTGAAACGTCTTCATAAGGTTACTTCTTATGTGTCTCAAACAGAATCGATGATACCAATCATCCATTTAAGCCATTGCGTTGATCAAATCTGGGTAACGGTGTGAAATCACACACAAATTTATGTCTGAATGTACGGCAACATGATTCTGGAATTTGTGCATAAACCATCGCCAGGTTTCATTTGTCTCGTTATCAACCATGGCGAAAGAAAGAGGAAGTATATTCCCGTTAGCGTTTTTGGTCACGGCTATAAGAAGCTTCCCACGATAGTTTCCTTTTAAATGAGTCCCATCGACACATACGACGGGAATACAGTGCTTGAAGGCTTCAACGGCAGGTCTGAAAGCCCAAAATACATACCTAACTGTGGCCGTACCGTTTGGGTTTGTATTCGGAGCATGTAACCGTCTGACAATGGTACCCGGGTTTCTATGGACCAATTCGTCAATGTACATCGGCAGCTCGGCGAAGTTGCTCTCTCATGTTCCATAGAGCCGTTCAATAGCAATTCTACGGGCATTCCAAGATTTACAGTAAGACACGGCCACATCCCAAGTAGACTTGGAAGGGGCAACTATGTGCTTTACTTTGTATGCAATGTCTAGCTTGATTTGGTTGGAAATTTTGGTTGCAATCATGCTTGCAGACAAAGAACGGTTGTTGTTTCTAAAGACCGATCCAACGCAGTTGTGGACAGGGTTCCAAACTACCAGACGCCATATGCCCCTTTTGTTTCTACTTGAACCCCTAGTAGTCATGGATATTGATGTTTGTCTTTTTCGTAGTCTGGACCCTCTGTGTAACATATTGCTCTCCAATGTTCTGGCCTTGTATCTTTTAAGTACATTTCTCGATTTTTTTTAAGACACCATATCCTAATGCCATATACACATTGAGCCTTGCTCTTGAATCACATGCCGAGACGTGGGTCTTGTCCTTCACACCAGTAGTCCACTGATTTGTGGTCTTCGTCGAATGGAATACGATTCCATTCTTCCTCGCCCACAAATCCAACACTTGATTCCAAAAATACTTCATCATGTTCATGACGAGGTACGAAGTCATCATGACGTCCTTAGTCCTCTGAAGCGTCTCCAAGAAGGGCATAGTGTTATGTTGTATATTCTTCCACCGTTTCATTATTGTCCTCTGAATCATTGTTTTCAGCAAAACAACCTTTCGGTTCATGGTGTTCATCTGAGGCCCGATCTTCTTCGTGATATTTACCTTGATGGGAACATGTCTTGTGAAAGATGTATACTTGGTTCAGCATAACTAGAAGGATGAAACTGATCGGTATAGGATGATAGAAACCCTTCTTGAGACCGATGAGGATGTTGTATTTGTATGTTCCGCAACTGGTCGGCAAAAGTAATATGATTTTGTTGAACTACTGGCAGAAAGTGTGCTTGTATTTGAGGCTGATATGCTTGGTTGGTGGCATTCAAAATATATACTGTTTCAAACGTATCATCGTCTAAAATATCGCTTTGAACCACATGGTCTCCGTAGGTGTACCACAAGTTTCAAGCTATAAAATTGACTAGATAAACCGAATTTTCCGTAGGCCATTTCTTTAAAACTTGAAAGATCGATCCTTCTGAGAAGAGGAAAAACAATACGGGTTGTTGAATCATCGCCATTCAAGAAACCGTGTAATAATACTTCATTTCCACAAACTAGATGGACAAGGATTGGGGAAAATGCAGACATGGTTTTAGGGTTCTATATGAGAGTTGTTTGATATGAGAGTTGTTTGTCAAGGATTGGGGAAAATGATTATATATTTAAAGAATCAACTTGTTATCTGATAAGATAAAATAAAAATCTCGGGATTTAACGTGGACGAGTGAAAATGTCACGTAGGTACTAGATATGGATAAAAGCCGGTGTTAGCAACTCGAGCTTATTACCAAATAATGACTGACAAGTGTAATGACTTGTTCAGTGGAATCAATGCTTTTACAGGCTTTATTAAAAGCCTGTATGATGTGAACAAAACACTCTTTCACGTACTGAAACCCTATCAACTTGTTATCCGATAAAAATATCGGGATTCAACGTTGTCGAGTGAAAATGCCACGTAGGTATTAGATATGGATAAAAGTCGGTGTTAGCAACTCCGGCTTATTACCAAATAATGACTGACAAGTGTAATGACTTGTTCAGTGGAAGCAATGCTTTCACAGGCTTTATTAAAAGCTTGTATGATGTAAACAAAACACTGTTTCACGTACTGTAACCCTATCAACTTGTTATCTGATAAAAATCTCGGGATTCAACGTCGTCCAGTGAAAATGCCTCGTAGGTACTTGTTATGGATAAAAGTCGGTGTTAGCAACTCCGGCTTATTACCAAATAATGACTGACAAGTGTAATGACTTGTTCAGTGGAATCAATGCTTTTACAGGCTTTATTAAAAGCCTGTATGATGTGAACAAAACACTCTTTCACGTACTTTAACCCTATCAACTTGTTATCTGATAAAAATATCGGGATTCAACGTGGTCTAGTGAAAATGGCACATAGGTACTAGATATGAATAAAATCCGGTGTTGGCAACTCCAACTTATTGCCAAATAATGACTTACAAGTGTAATGACTTGTTCAGTGGAATCAATACTTTTACAGGCTTTATTAAAATCATGTATGATGTGAACAAAACACTGTTTCACGTACTGTAACCCTATTAACTTGTTATCCCATAAAAATCTCCGGATTCAACGGGGTCCAGTGAAAATGCCACGTCGGTATTAGATATGGATAAAAGCCGGTGTTAGCAACTCCGACTTATTACCAAATAATGACTGTCAAGTGTAATGACTTGTTTAGTGGAATCAATGCTTTCACATGCGTTATTAAAAGCCTGTATGATGTGAACAAAACACTCTTTCACATACTGTAACCCTATCAACTTGTTATCTGATAAAAATCTCGGGATTCAACGTCGTCCAGTGAAAATTCCATGTAGGTATTAGATATGGATAAAAGCGGTGTTAGCAACTCCGACTTATTACCAAATAATGACTGACAAGTGTAATGACTTGTTCAGTGGAATCAATGCTTTCACAGGCTTTATTAAAAGCATGTATGATGTGAACAAAACATTGTTTCACGTAGTGTAACCCTATTAACTTGTTATCTGATAAAAATTTCGGGATTCAACGTGGTCTAGTGAAAATGCCATGTAGGTATTAGATATGGATAAAAGTCGGTGTTAGCAACTCCGACTTATTACCAAATAATGACTGACAAGTGTAATGACTTGTTCATTGGAATCAATGCTTTCACAGGCTTTATTAAAAGCTTGTATGATGTTAACAAAACACTATTTCACGTTTTGTAACCCTATCAACTTGTTATCTGATAAAAATCTTGGGATTCAACATGGTCCAGTGAAAATACCACGTGGGTATTAGATATGGATAAAATCCGGTGTTAGCAAATCCGGATTATTACAAACTCTATCCCTATCAACTTATTATATTTAACTTGCACAAGCCAGCAACAAATTCAATCTCATAACCTTGGCTTCTTCCAGAAATTCGTATTCAAACACCTCCAATATCCTGGATATTGTTCTCAAACATATAAAAGAAGATAAAAAGTGTTACGAAAAACTAAATTCCCTTATCAAAAGTTTCTAGAAAGCTAACAATGAAAAAACCCAACTCATACAATCACTTCAAGATAACTCCCACCTATTATATTTAGAACAAGATTATCTCAATCTCATTCGTCTCCAGTGCGTGAAAGATTGGGAAAATACGTCGAAATGTACTAAGTTGCTCAGTTGGATTGATCTTCAACTAGAAGAGAAAAATGACTTTATAGAGGGAAATTGCAACATAAACGAAGGTCTACATGCGGTCAACATCTTCGAAAACAATAAACAAGCTATCATACCAGCTGAAAGTGCTGAGGAATTTTTCCTTCACGGAGACAAAGGAAAGAATGAAGACGACCAATATTGTAAAATTGCTTTACAAGACGACGTAAAATGTTCTAGTACGTTTTGAGGCATTTTGTTAGGATTTATGCAAGACAATGCATTATGGGAAATTGTAAGTTTGTGATCTTTGTAATTTACAGTTTTATTTTTTGTATATTATTAATTTTTTTCGGTTATTTCAGCATGTCGATGCATTAATAAGGCTGTCACAACTGGTTCATAGACATTTAATAGAAAACGAAGCAGTTCGAACAAGAACCAGGTATGCAGTTGTGCCTATATCGTTTCATGAAGATTTTTACGATCATCACAATTGGGACAAAAACTTTGATCTAGCGCATGGATATATAAAACCATATATACACTGGAAGAATGTTGATTCAGTCCTTATTCCAATTTGTTGTCCAAATAGTTATTGGTTTCTTTTTTAATATAAACTTGCTGAAAATGAGTTGACCATTTATGACCGTGATAAATTTGCTACTCCGACCGTTTATATGCAAAACTCAAAATCATTTTACCAAAAAAACATACTATGGTTTTATAACTCTATAAGACATACTAGAGCAACAACCGAGCCAGTACCTCCTCCGGGGTCTGAGCCGGTGATTTATTTGAAAAATGTCAATCAATATTCGGGTAGTAAGGCGAACTCTGCTTTGTGTTTATGTATGTTTATTCACTACCTGGTCATTGGTGAACACTTAAATGTAGTTACAGTCGATGTATCTGATGAACAACTACTGGATTTCAGAAAAAGGATGACTACTATACTTTACGCTAAACGTACAATGTAGGGTTTTTATGTAATGTTTTTCTTTAAAATGTAATGTTTTATGTTTAATCTATGTAATTTTTTAATGTAATGTTTTAATTTAAAAATATTGATATGTAATGTTTTTATATATATTTTTATGTAATATTTTCTTTCTTCACGTGAATTGTAATGACTTGTTAAAAGACTGTATGATGTACACAAAACACTTGTTCAGTGGAATCAATGCTTTTACATGCTTTATTAAAAGCCTGTATGATGTAAACAAAACACTCTTTCACCTACTTTAACCCTAGCAAGTTAATATCTGATAAGATAAGATAAAAATCTCGGGATTCAACGTGGTCTAGTGAAAATCCCAAGTAGGTATTGGATATGGATAAAAGTCAGTGTTAGCAACACCGGCTTATTACCAAATAATGACTCACAAATGTAATGACTTGTTCAGTGGAATCAATGCTTTTACAGGCTTTATTAAAAGCATGTATGAGGTAAACAAAACACTATTTCACCTACTTTAACCCTATCAAGTTAATATCTGATAAGATAAGATAAAAATCTCGTGATTCAACGTGGTCTAGTGAAAATGCCACGTAGGTATTGGATATGGATAAAAGTCGATGTTAGCAACACCGAATTATTACCAAATAATGACTGACAAATGTAATGACTTGTTCAGTGGAATCAATGCTTTTATAGGCTTTATTAAAAGCCTGTATGATGTAAGCAAAACACTCTTTCACCTACTTTAACCCTATCAAGTTAATATCTGATAAGATAAGATAAAAATCTCTGGATTTAACGTGGTCCACTGAAAGTGCCATATAGGTGTTGGATATGGATAAAAGCCGGTGTTAGCAACACCGACTTATTACCAAATAATGACTCACAAATGTAATGACTTGTTCAGTGGAATCAATGCTTTTACAGGCTTTATTAAATGCATGTATGATGTAAACAAAACACTATTTCACCTACTTTAACCCTATCAAGTTAATATCTGATAAGATAAGATAAAAATATCGGGATTCAACGTGGTTAAGTCAAAATACCACGTAGGTATTGGATATGGATAGAAGCCGGTGTTAGCAACACTAGGTTATTACCAAATTTTGATTGAAAAGTGTAATGACTTGTTCAGTGGAATTAATGCTTTTACAAGCTTTATTACCAACCAAGGCACCCTGTCTGAGCCATTTATATATGTTTTATATATTATGTATATTTTATATATTTTTATATATGTTATGTATGTATGTTTGTATACTTATTAAAACACGAAACAAAATCTTATATATGTTATGTATGTATGTTTTATATATTTTTATATATGTTATGAATTGAATACAAACAAATATTAAAACACGAAACAAAATTTAAAACACAAACAATATAAGTTTTTATTAATAAAAACCTTATACATATATAAATACAAACAATTCTGAAACTCTAGCGACGACGGGGAGGTTGTGGTAGAAGATGACTGCCCTTTCCACATCTGGTTGGTTGAGGATTTCTGACTGGTCTTGTACGTCGGTCTTGACCAGCGGCGTCGTTTTGTGCGTAAGATGGCTGGTTGATATCTATGTTTTTTGGTAACCCAAAATCACAAGAACTTTGAATTTGAACCGGGCTATTATCAGCATAAGCAGACCGGCGTGCAACCATGTCAATATTCGGGTCTCTTTGGTAATTTGGTTTTACCCAGTTACTGTGCTCCCATGCATATTTGGTGACAACGAAAGCCAGGCACGGGTTTCAAGCAATTCATTAATCATGTCTAGGCCATCAAGATTCTGGACACCACTAGCTCCAATATCATGCTGATATTGGGAGCCACTCCCACCAGCCTGAAACTGCTGCCATACTGGGAACCACTCCCTCTAGTCTGAAACTGCTGCCCGTACTGGGGACCACTCCAACCAGCCTGAAACTGACCTCCGTAATGGGGTTGAGACCCAGTATACCCTTGAGGATTTGGGGACGTGGATAATAAGCAGGTGGGGGAAACGCACATTGTTGGGACTTGTAATTCATTCGGTCCGGATTATGTCCATATCCCATAGCTTGAGTATGGATTTGAACAAAATCCTGCCACATCTCGCTATTACCCACTCCACTGTCGATTGCATGTTGTGCACGATCGTGGATTTTCCTCAATGCTTCGTTCTGCAAAATAAATTTAAATATATTAATATAATATAAAAATATATCATATATATGTATAAATATTAAAAATATATAATATATACAAATATTTGAATATAATATAAAATTTAAATTTAATATATAATATAAAATAAGTATTCAAAACATATTACCTGAGTTTGTTGAACACCACCCCATTCTGGATACACGTTTGGAGCGTTTTGTGCAGTCGAAGACATGATAACTAATACAGTGCGTTCGTAGAACCACTGCATGTAGCCCGGTCGAACGCCGTTTCTTTCTGCTCCAGAAAATTGATATACATTTGAATGTCTACTATTCCAACACCCTACCTACGCTTATTTCTTTTCTAACCAGTCCGTACCATGTCCACCCGTAAGCTTAGCTTTGTGAAATTTCGTATGTGTCGAACTGTAAATAAAAACAACTCATCGGGTACCCCTTGTACGTATCCAAACTGTCTGCATACTCTGTTAGGTACATGGGGTTTGGCAACATTCCAAAAGACAAGCCATCCACAATATGCCCATAATTCGCTATCATCGGTGCAGTCACCCGCATGTGACCCCAAGACCGCACTATAAGGACACCATATAAACTGCCCCTCTTGTAAGGCGGTGAAAGCAGCACGATATGTAACCAATACATGTGTCACACCCCGCTATAGCGGAAACACGGAATGTGAGAGCTGGAATATCATTACACGGTTATAAGCAAATTAAACGATTCAAGTCATTTCATTTAAAATAAAAACAGTTCATAGTTCGAAAACAACCAAGCAGTTCAATAGTTCATAAAGTACAGAATACAAGTTTCAAAATAAATTCCCAAAAACAAAAGGGGTCTCTCCCAAAGTTCGCCTCACGTGACCAAATCGACCCTTCCTTGCCATGCATCTCGACACTTACACTAGTTTCCTGAAACATAAGATAAAGTGACAACTACATAACGTAGTGAGTGAGTTACAGTTTAGAGTTTCGCGATAAAAGTTTCCAAAAATAGAAATGTATAAACGACGTAAATAAAAAGGAACGGAACGACGCGAGATCATTCATGAATATATGAAAGAGTTTCGTACACACATAAGTAAAAAAATAGAACTCGTATATAAAAGTTGAAGCGGAATCCATCGCTAAAATAAAGTATATGCGTAGGTAATATGTGCTTAACTAAATTAGTCACTCGTAACAATCACTTGGCATAATATAAGGTAAGTCTACACTAAACCGATTGTCTGGTCAGATCTAGCCCCAAAATGTTTCATTGAGTTTCCACCTGAATCTTAGTAATATGTACTTGGGTCGCTAACCCTGAGCAAGGAGTGACCTCTCCTAAGTATCGATACCCATAATACTAACGGCTATTGCTAATAGTGTATAAAGTTTCGAACCAAAAACGGGGCAATTGAACTCTGTTTCTAAAAATAGTAGTAAGCACTTACGGTTTATATTTTCATCAAGGATTGGTTGCCTACAAGTTGCCTAAGTTTAGTTTAGCCAATTAAGGGGCATTAACACATAATACGCATAATAGTTTCAAAGTTTCACAAGTTTCCATAGTTTCCAAGTTCACAAGTTTCACAAGTTCCAAAGGTTTCCAAAGTTTCAAAAGTTCCAAGTTTCATACGAGTTTCTCATGTTTCAAAAGTTTCAAAGTTTCAAAGTTTCAAGTTTCACGAGTTTCAAATAGTTTCAAAAAAGTTACAATAACATACATCTTATGTTTCCCCCAAATATGTAATTTAAAATAGTAAAAACAAAGTGGGGTTGTAACTCACGGTTTGCGAAGAGAGACACTAAATAGCACGAATGAAGCGGAACGCGTCGGGAATCAAAAGTGACCTAAAACACCGAAATGTTGAATAAATATTAATCGTATGATTTAAGTTATGTTAAAGTTCCATTTCAACATTTTAAATCCCAATTTCTTATACTTTAGATTATGTCCCAAGGTCTTATTACGGAAAAATTATGTGATTAAATGTGTTCGTGTACGTTTTAAAGTCCGATAAGTCCAATTAAGTCCAAAAAGTGTCAATGTCCAAAGTCAATATGTATAAGTTATAAAAACATCAAGTTACTGAATTTGGATACATTTTACGGTGCAATTTGGGCAGCGCTTCCGCGCTATAAAATTTAAGTCCAATTTTCAAAACCACTTTCCCGCTTTAAACGCACAATTTCAAATACAAACCATAATACAAATGTTTTAAGTTCTCAAACTCATCCAAACTATTTTATTTACAAAATCAGTAAGTTCCCAGAATATATAATCTGTAATAAAGTTATCTGAGCTTATTTTTACGTTTAAAATTCTCAAAACGACACTTTTTACGAACAGCAGGATCCAGACAGCGGCTGGAGACACTCAGCCGCCGGCTGGACCTTAGCCGCTGGCTGAGTGTCTTCAGCCGCCGGCCAGAGGCCTTCGGCCAGTTTCTAGATTTCGTTATTTTTCGATTTTTAGCCCGTTTTAGTGTTAGATTCGAACATGCAAACTGTTATTTATCAAATATATGTGTTTTTAAGCAAAAGTTACAGTTTCTTTCGGATTTATATGTTAAAAATGTAGATCTATTGGAAAAACTAGTTTTTACACAAGAAAACGTTTTAGATTTTTATAAAAACACTTTTTCAGTTTATAGATCTTCCATGCAATCATATATTTAAGTAAAAAGAGTAAAAAGGAAGAGTTCTACCGAAGGAAAACTTTAGGTGACGGATGGATGTGTTTCTAGCTTCAAAAGTGTGTGAATCTTCTTCAAAAACCCGGTTTTAAAGCTTCCCTATGTTACCCTTTTGGTTAGGACGATTTTGTGTATGATTTTAATGCATGGATTTGTGTTTTGTGGCTGTTTTAGTGGTGTAGAGTTTCTGTTCTTGCTTGGGGGTGTTTGAAGATTAGAGAGGAAGTGAGAGAAATGTGTGTGTGTAATTTGAAAAATGAAATGAAAATGAATAGAGGGAGTAAGAGGGTGGTTATTACTGCCCTAGGGAACCCAATTGACAGATTTCTTGGTCCAATCCCGTAATTATTGTGTTGGTCCAATCAAGAGACATGCAAAAGTGAGTCATCAACCACTGGACAGCGGCTTTCAGCCGCCGGCTGACCATATCCAGCCGCCGGCTGGGCTTCAGCCGCTGGCTGACAGCCTTCAGCCGTCGGCTGGAAGGTTTTTCCAGCACGGTGACGTTTTAAGTTTCCGTTATTGTTAGTTGAGGACCAGAATCTTATTAGTTTCCGTTATGAACTTAGTCAAGTTCTTGTGTAGTTTATTTGGTGTTAGGATTTATAATTTGATTCCGACTTTGGTTCCGACAAAATAAAGACACAACAATTACGAACTCGAACAATATGAACACGATAAAAGAGTAACTAGAGATTCGAACCGATATAGTAACCGAGAATCACCTGAAATTTTGACGGTTGTCACAACATGAGCCGGTGTCGTAGTGTGACGAAAGTGCTGATTCCACCTAATATTCAAAATAATACTCATAAATTTAATTGTAATATTCGTAATCTAAATTAATCAAAATAATACTCATGATAATAAAAATATAATGGTATAAGTATTATCTGCTGTTGTAGCAGTGTTGGTACTGAATAGGTAATCCCCCAATAAAATACGGGGAACAATCTGTGGTATTCTCTCCCAGGCCCAAAACTGTAGCAAAATTAACGGGCCCTGAAAATCTTTCACATCCTTCTTCTCTGCAGCATTACATAGTTGTCGATATAAAAATGCCAATGTTGCACTGCCCCAACTTTTTCTACAAGCCTCAGAGAGCTTGTCTATGCTTTTTAGGAAATTTAGCGAAACATCATTCTTCTCCGCAACATTACATAGTTGTCGATGCAAAAATGCCAATGCTGCACTGCCCCAGCTTTTTCTACAAGCCTCAGAGAGCTTGTCTATGTTTTTTAGGAAATTTAGCGATACATCATTCGACCGTGAATCGCTAAACAGGTGCCCACCCAACAGAGCTAAAATATATACTCTAGCTCTTTGTTTATAGCTTTTCTTACTCTTCCTGCACTGTTTTTGAATTTCCTCTATTAGAGTACGAATTTTTACTCTACCAGCATCAACTTCATCAAGGTCTCGAACAAACCCCAAATAGCCATCAGAGTCACTAAGCCATTCATCCTAAATTTTGCACTCCCATTGTCCAGACACCACCGGTCCGTTTATCGGCAAAGCCCACAGAACTTGTACGTCCTGCAACGTAACAGTAGCTTCACCGACTGGGAAGTGGAATGTATGCGTCTTGGGGTGTCACACCCCGCTAAAGCGGAAACACGGAATGTGAAGAGCGAAGAATCATTCACGGGTTACACTAAAATTAACGGTTCAAGTCATTAAGATTTAAATTGAAAAGTACAAGTCAAAGATACAACCAAGATTCAATGTAAGACCATAGTACATAACAAAAATGTTTTAATTAAAATTCCCAAAATAAGGTCTTCTTCCCAAGGTACACTTCACATAAAAGACTTGACCCGCCTGAGCAATGCACTTCATAACTTACGCTTAGTTCCTGAAACATGAGATAAAGTGTCAACTACGAAAACGTAGTGAGTGAGTTACAGTTTATAGATTGAAGAAAAGTTTCAATTTGAAAGTTCATAAAAGTTCGAGACAAGTCCAAAGTCGTGAAAGTTCAAGATTTGTTCGAAGTCAAGAATTTCTCGATAAGTTCAAGTGCTAAGAATTCAAGGATAATTTAAATTCAAGATAAGTTCAAGTCCGAATAAGTTCAAAATAAGTTCAAAATAAGTTCAAGATAAGTTCAAAGCTAAGTTCAAAATAAGTTCAAAATAAGTTCAAGTAAGTTCAAGTACGTTCCAAGTTAAGTTCAAAAGTCAAGTAGCGTAGTGAGCAAAAAGTTCGTAGTCATTACCTCAGCGGTGGATTAATCCACATATGTAAGACAGTAAGTACGTGTATGCGTAAGTAAAGACCTATGATCCTCGAGTTGTACCAACCACTAAGCTTAATATTCGTAAGATTTAGTTTTACACACTAATTCGATTTTGGTCAAGTACCTGCCCACTAGTCCAGTCTAAAGTCCGAGTCCGCGAGGACTTAGCAATATGTACCTTGGTCGCTACCCATTGGTAAGGATTGACCGCTCCTAAGTATCGATACCCATAATCTATGCTAACGGCTTGTGTTAATAGTGTGTAGAGTCCAGTCCAAGAAAAGTTGCGGGGCATTTAGTTCGTTCCGTTTTCAAAAAGCCTTTTTGTCCGTACTTACGGTGTTATATTTTCACCTAGGGTTTTGCACCTAAATACAACCAAGCTATCAATGTCTAACCAAGTATCCGAGGAGGCAAACCTAGGGAGTCTAAAGTAAGCCAATCCGAACAATTGATGTTATTTACGCATATTAGTCCAAATAGTTCGTACAAAAATAGTTCCAAAGTAGTACAAAAGTTCTCAAAGTTCCAAAATAGCTCATTTAGTTCAAAAGGTTTCCAAAAATAGAAAGTCGTTCAAATAGTTCAAAAGTTTCTAAAAATAGAAAGTCGTTCAAATAGTTCAAAGGTTTCTAAAAATAGAAGGTAGTTCGAAAGCTTCCATAAATAGAAAGGTAGTCCAAATAGTTCAAAAGCTCCAAGTCAAGATAGTTCAATAAGTTCCAAAGTCAAAATAGTTCAATAAGTTCTAAAAGTCAAAATAGTTCAATAAGTAGTTGCACACAAACGACATAGTTCAAAAAATAATTTGATCTCATGTTTCCCCCAAAAAGAGTACTTAAAATGTAAGAGTAAGGAGGGGTGTAACTCACGGTTTGCGGAGAAAGTGAACTCGGAATCGGTCGGAAAAGGAGCCGGGAATCACGGAATGCCTAGGAATACCAAGATTGTCCAAAAGTTAATTTCTTATTAGGTTACTTTAGGGTTAATTGTTTTGAAATGCGTCGAACTTTACACTAAAACCTATTGTATATATCCAATTTTCAAACCCTCTATTGTATTTATGAAACTTTTATATAAACCTATTGTATTTATCCAGTGACTTGAAACTTGTTCATTGCTTACATGGCACCGATCATTTCCATATAAAATGTAAAAAATAATAAAAAAAATAAAAATAAACTCATTCAAACATAAAACTAAACGCATCTAACCAAGCATAAAACCAAACAAACCTCTCTTTATCCATATTTTTTATAATTTGAGTTACAACATCATAGAGAAAAAAAATCTCACGTAAAAAAAAAGAAAAGAAATCCACTTCAATCAATAAGAATTCCATTTAGATCTTCAATCCAAGTGGTCCAACATAAATGATAAATCTAGTCCGCTGAACGAAAAAAGCAGAAAAAACATAGTCTAATTTCCAGATTTGGGGATGGGGATCGGAGGCAAGAACTGTGGAAGGATTGATGAACACCAGCACACCACCATCGCCTGTCACCGCAGACCAGCAGACGCCCCCAACACCACCAACCACTTTACGTCCACAACCTTACGGCTGACACCACCGCTAGAGGACCACTATAACTACTGTTGAAAACTCGAATCAGACGTCATTAAACCCCCAAAACTTTGAATCGGGCATCAATCAATGGTTTCTTATTTGACTTGATTCAAATGTTGAAAATCATGGAAATTAGGGGTTCTTGATTTCTGGTCACTAATTTATTAAATCGTGAATGAAATTAGATTCGTAACAAATTTATGATGAACGGATTTATAAAAGAAATAGATTTCTTTATCATGAAAATGGGTATAAAAGAGATTTGAGTGTTCTAGGTGGAGGAAAAGTGATCTTCTGGGATTGTTAGTCAAAGCAATAAATTTTATTTATTTATGTTTTTTTTTTTTTTTTTGACATTATATAATGACATGGCAATCCACGTCATTAAGTCAACAATTCAAACCAGAAAATTTACCGGCAACCTTGAGAAAAGGTAAAAGTATACAAACAATACACATATATAAAAAATTGATAAATACAATACAGGATTTAAAAAGTGGATGTATACAATAGTTTTTGATGTAAAGTTCAATGTATTTCAAAACAATTAACCCGGTTACTTTATATAAGAGATTAGGTAACTTTTGTTTATAATTAGATGTTAAAGTCAAAATTGTCCCCAAAATTTGTCCGAAGCGGTTAACGTTTATTTTTGTCCGAAAAGTTCAAAGTTAAAGTTATTATTATGATAGACATGTTTAGGTTACTGAAATGGTTTAGGTTTTCTAACGAAATTTGGGCAGCGCTTCCGCGCCCCAAATTTCATGTCCAAAACCTACAACCATTCCCGCTCACAAAACATGCACATACACATAATAACTTCATAACAAGCCCAATAAGTCCAAAGAGTCCAATACAAGTCACTATTATTATTAGTTTTGTTCATCTCAGTCCCATAATATTATTAACAAAAGTCCAGAATGTGTGTACAAGTTTTAAACAACCAAAACGACGATTTTCGGGAGGAACAGCAGCCCGGTGCGCGGCACCTGTCAGGGGGTGATGCGCACCTCTTTGCTGTTCTTCACCGTTTTGTGATTTCTTTGCCAAAAACGTTTTGTTACCCATAGATTTCGACATGCAATCAGTAGATATCTCATAAAACACCATTTTAATAGTTTCTAAACAACTTTTATCCACAAAAACATAGATCTAAGTATTATTTTGATAAAAATCGTTTTTGTATAAAAGTGTTATAGAACTTCATAAAAACTCATTTTTATTGTTTAGATCTAACATGCAAACCGATATTCTTCAAATATAAGAGTTTAAACTTATTAAAACATCTTCTTAACCGTTTATAAAGCATTTTTGGTTACAAAACCGTGGATCTAAAGGTTATTTCGGTTAAAAACGTTTTTGACCATAAAAAGTCATAGATTTGTACAAAAACACATTTTCAACCGTTAGATCTTACATGCAATTGATTATTTGTACAAAAACAGAAAAAGGGAAGAAATCTACCGAAGGAAAAGCTCGGATGATGAGTTTTGGTCGGATTTACGCTCCAAAAACCTTTACAAAACTAGTCCTTTTTGATATAATCGGCACCCCTTGCTTGCCTTGTTGATTCAAACAATTTCTATGGACGATTTATGTGTTTTTAGTGGCTGGAATCTCTGGTTTTAATGGAGGTTTTAGAGAGAAAAATAGAGAGAAAATGAACTAGGTGTTTTTGAGTGTGTGTTTTGGATTATGTAAAATGAAAAAAAAAGAAAAGTAAAATAGGGGGGGTAATAATGGGATAGGTTTGGGACTGCCAAAAACCAGTAATGGAGTGATTAAATTCGTTTTTGATTGGTTTAAGTTTGTGTAAAAACGAGGCAAGGACCAAAGTTGTAAAATTTTTGAATTCTGGCGTGAGGTGCTGCGCACCGGGTGATTTTTCAGGTTTTATCTGATTTTCGTTTTTACGTTATTGCTTCGTTGGACCTTTTTGTTAATTGAAAGTTCTTACGTATGATTTGTTATGAACTTAGGAAAGTTCAATAGGTGTTTTCTTGGTATTAGGACTTGTATAATTGATTCCGGAAGTTATTCCGACACTAGTTCCGACAAAGTACAGACTCAGCGGTTACGAACTAGAACAAGGCGAACACGATCAAAGAGTAATTAATGTTTCGAACCGATATAGTAACTGAACAGGTACCTAAATTTTTGACGGTTGTCACATTCTCCCCGAGTTGAAAGGAATTTCGTCCCGAAATTTAGTCCGTCCCATGGGGAAGAAATGCCGTCGGATTATGGTGGATTTTCCTGACGAGTTTCGGTCCCTGCGTCTTCACGCGGTAGTGGGGCTACGTCGGAGGTTCCACTGAATCTCAGTGATGAGTGCAAGGTTCGGTCTATGTTGTTGACCGTGGGGTCAACAACCTAAGTGTTTCAACAAGGAATTTGGTTTGGTAGCGTTTTGGCCTTGTTTAGAGAGAGATGACGAGGGTCTCGCCCGATGAACGCTCTTCGAGTGTGTGCAAGATACATAAGAATGTTGGGAGACGGTTGGGAAAGTTAAAAGCAATGAGAAGTCGGGTCGGTGTGCTCCAAGACTTAGATTGGACTGGTGTACTTCGGGCTTAGTTTTGCCGCGTTTCCTGAAGCAGGCTATCCTCTTTCCGTGGCGATATCCTAGGGGATACCCTATTGCCATCTAAGGGATTGAGGGTTTTTCTTCTAGATGGTCACGCAGCTCCTTGGCCGGGTACTGAAATGCTTCTAGTCTTTCGCGAGTAGAGGTAGACGTAGGACCTTGCAAGTCGTCGACCGTCAGCTTCTAGCCGATAGGGCGGTGTTCGACACTTGCGTCCATGTATAGACTGATGGGTGTGCACTTAGCGCTGGCACGGGATCCGCGACATAAGTGTGCCCGATTAGAGAACGGCGAATAGTGAGAGGTAATGAGGTCTAGTCGCGTTCCTAGCGATTCTCGGGAGGGCATTCCGAAGAGAGTGGGACACAGATCGGCTAATAGAGGGGATGGGTTTCGGTGTCTAGCCTCGACCTCGAAGTAAGTGAGGCACTCGGCTGGATACGAGGTAATGTCCTTATTTATGTCCGGCCAGAACAGTATTCTCGGGAACTCCTGGTACAGCAAGTCGGATCCCGGATAGATGGAATAACAATTCGATGGCCCTTGACGGGAACGGATTCACGAATACCTTCGGATTTCAGAACTCATGCTTAGGGCTTGGCGCAACGAGTTACGTTTAGCCTGATTTCGGCTCGTGCATGGTTGGCTATGAAATCGGGAAATGTTCTGCTCAGGGTCGGGATTTGCACTTTGAGAATCGGGTGTACAGTTCCTGATCTCGGGAGAGTTCTAGGGTGAGCTCGGGACGTTCACAGGATCTTCCTTGAGTAGGAGAGAGTGTTGATGAGGAGTATGATTAGTAATCATCCAAGTACGGCCTACACACTTTGTTCATTAAGTCCATGAATACCGGCAGTGTGTTGTTTAGGCCTACTGACAGGGGAGAAAGCTTGGATTGCTTACATCGAGTTTGGGGAAGTGAGGTCCTCGGTAGTGTTGGTCAAAATGTCGCGAACCTGGTGATAACTCGGGCGGGGTCGACTTTTGAGAGGTATGCTGCATCCTGCAGCTACTCGGACAGGTCGTCGATCCTCGGGGATGGTTATCGGTTCTTGACGGTAGGCTTGAATGAGTTCATGGCGCTTATCGTACAACGGATGGGTCTGTCTGTCTCTCGTTAGGGGAGTTGGGCTTCCCGTGGAATTGAATTTGGGTGGTAGGGTTAGGGTTGGGAAGTTCCTACAGCAGCTTTGGCCTGCTTAGCATCTCAAGCGGTGCTAGATGGTAGGGGGCCTTGGCTATTGGTGCCGTGTCAGAAACGAGGTTCATTTGAAATTTTTACTTGTCGATTCGGCGGTAGTCCGGGCAAATCTTCGGGAATGCTTTGGATGGTCCTTGACTACAGAAGTGTCTTGGACTCGGCTTTCCTTAGATTTATGCTCGACATCGTGAGCGGAGGGTGCGTCGTAGTCCTTCTCGGGATTCTGGTGCATCATCGAGGGATACGCACTGCGAAGTTGCCATTCAGGTTTGTCCTCCTGAACAACGGAAGTTTCGCTGTGCGGGGAGGGATACGAGTGAGTTTGTCGGGACGAACGATCTCGACTCAATAATGGGGTGACTGGTCCATCCGACGATAGCGTCAAGGCTCGATGGTTCGGCAAGAACTGGGTCGATGGAAAAGTTTTAGGCAAACGAAGTACTGGGAATCCTAAGTTTGCATTCGTAGCTGCGACTAGTGTATTGTTGGCATATTCGATGGAAGGCTATCCGTAAAGCCTGAGGTCCTAAACTGATGAGATGTCCAGTTTCTAAGGGGGCAAGGTTTCCTTCAGCTCTTGAATCAAATAGTACGGAAGAAAAAGGGTCATTTGACAGGGGACGTACCAGTAGCTACATTGAGGTTCTGAGAGGTTTCCTCGACTGTGATTGCGAGAGCACTGAGGGTTTCTGTGGTACGCTCTAGGAGACAATCCCCACGGAGGTGCTGGTTGCTCCCACATTCGAGGCATAGCAGCTTTCTGTTTGCATTTTCTGGACAGCACCAGGGGTAATGCCCCACTGTGTTGCAAAGTCTGCACACTGGGCACTTCCGGACATGGTGGAAGTGGCACTTGCTGCACTGGGGGCGAGGTCTGGAGTAGGTGCGGGTTACAGCGGTGTATTCCTGGTTGATGCTAGTCCTTGAGGTTTGGTGGTGAATTTTCCTTCTCTTATTCTCAATTCGTTGGAAGAGAACTGGAGGGGGAGGTAGGAGGTTGGTTCCAAAATCCTCGTCCTCGTCCTGCTTGGTCGGCCCAAGAGGGAGAAGGGGTTCGTTGATTCCGAAGATCCCTTGGTTGATTCCAGCGACGATCTGGGCGATCACGCTTGGGAGTAGCGCTTGGAATTGCACGACAATTTGCTTGGCTATGCGATTCCCGCGTCTTCTCCTGGCAGGCATAGTTCTACAAGGGAAAGAAGAAACTAGCTTAGAACGCGTCATTCGGATTTTATCATTAGAATTCAGCTCGGAGTTAACAGTTATAGAGTACACGAGAGTAATGAGGGTGAACAGTTAGCACAAGTACGATAACGATAGTAGTAAAAGAGTGTACAGGCAGGTGAACAATATACGTACGACGAGGGTTCAAGAATTCGTAATAATGTTTGGCAATAGAGAGAAGGTTCACACGACAAGACAAGTATAATAAAATAAGAGATAGAAGTTCTCATTAATAATAGGAGCTTTCAGTACACAGAACGAAACTACTTAAAGAAATATAAGTACGATACATAGAGAATCATAAATAATGGCTTGAGTCGTGTACAATGGGAAAATTACGACTAAGCCGGTACAGTACAAAATAAAGGAAAATATGCCTAATAACGCTCTTCAAAGAACATCATGGCGGCGAGAGCTACGACAAGTGCTCCCATGACTACGCAGGCTCTGACGAGGCACTGCACGGTCCGGGCGGTGGCCTGAGCCGTTAGGATGATCCGCCGGGACTGCTGTTCAAACTCGATCGCAGTATCGGAGACTTCAAATAGAAGGAGGCCCTGCTCCTGAGCTTCCTCGGCAAGTCCACGGACTTGACGGTGTAAGTTGAGGAAGGCGTCTGGTGGAAGAGGCTGATGAGTAGGTGGCATCATGGGTCGGGAGGGTCCGGACTCCTGAGCACGTCGTCTTTCCTCGATGAACTGACGATCCCATGCGTAACGCTCCGATATCGGAGTGCGAAAGGCGGGATCGTAGGGGTCCAAGAAAGACTGTGGAGGCGCGGGTCAGAACGGGCCCGACTGCCGATGCACAGGTGCTCCAGCGTTGGGTCCTCGGGGCTGTGGTGCTGCAACGGGCACCAGTCTAGGAGGTGGAAGTACCGTCCTTGGGCTGGACCCATTACTGCTACTGATGGTCTGGGATGTGTCTTCCGTTGGGTCAGTCGTCTGGTGACGCTGACTTTCGGATGCCGTGTGGCCCTCGGAGGGTTCGTGAGAGGGGGAGGCGGCTCGGGGGAGTGATCGAGTCTGGGATCGGGAGTGCGAGGACTGAGACATGGCGTATCTGCGAGTAGAGAGTTACATAAGTACGGGGAAACTAAGAATAGGAAAAACGTAAGTAAAATGCATGCACGGGTCAATTATGTGAGTGTCGGGAATGGACAAGACCGGGAATTTATGGACTCAAAACCGTTTAACGATAGCCTTTCACTTTCCGTTCTTGCATAATTCATTTTGAACTACGGGTGGTTGATCAAGTCACGCATAGTTGAAAAAGATAATCATGCAATTGCGGAAAATAATATACTAAAGTTTGTATCCGAAAATGAAGTTTTCTGAAAAGCCTTGGTTATAGTTTTGGTTTCGAAAACTTTTTGAAAAATTTTTAAAACCGTTTTCACTATAACCCGTGCTCTGATACCAAGTCTGTCACACCCCGCTAAAGCGGAAACACGGAATTTGAAGAGCGAAGAATCATTCACGGGTTACACTAAAATTAACGGTTCAAGTCATTAAGATTTAAATTGAAAAGTACAAGTCAAAGATACAACCAAGATTCAATGTAAGACCATAGTACATAACAAAAATGTTTTAATTAAAATTCCCAAAATAAGGTCTTCTTCCCAAGGTACACTTCACATAAAAGACTTGACCCGCCTGAGCAATGCACTTCATAACTTACGCTTAGTTCCTGAAACATGAGATAAAGTGTCAACTACGAAAACGTAGTGAGTGAGTTACAGTTTATAGATTGAAGAAAAGTTTCAATTTGAAAGTTCATAAAAGTTCGAGACAAGTCCAAAGTCGTGAAAGTTCAAGATTTGTTCGAAGTCAAGAATTTCTCGATAAGTTCAAGTGCTAAGAATTCAAGGATAATTTAAATTCAAGATAAGTTCAAGTCCGAATAAGTTCAAAATAAGTTCAAAATAAGTTCAAGTACGTTCCAAGCTAAGTTCAAAATAAGTTCAAAATAAGTTCAAGTAAGTTCAAGTACGTTCCAAGTTAAGTTCAAAAGTCAAGTAGCGTAGTGAGCAAAAAGTTCGTAGTCATTACCTCAGCGGTGGATTAATCCACATATGTAAGACAGTAAGTACGTGTATGCGTAAGTAAAGACCTATGATCCTCGAGTTGTACCAACCACTAAGCTTAATATTCGTAAGATTTAGTTTTACACACTAATCCGATTTTGGTCAAGTACCTGCCCACTAGTCCAGTCTAGAGTCCGACTCCGCGAGGACTTAGCAATATGTACCTTGGTCGCTACCCATTGGTAAGGAGTGACCGCTCCTAAGTATCGATACCCATAATCTATGCTAACGGCTTGTGTTAATAGTGTGTAGAGTCCAGTCCAAGAAAAGTTGAGGGGCATTTAGTTCGTTCCGTTTTCAAAAAAGCCTTTTTGTCCGTACTTACGGTGTTATATTTTGACCTAGGGTTTTGCACCTAAATACAACCAAGCTATCAATGTCTAACCAAGTATCCGAGGAGGCAAACCTAGGGAGTCTAAAGTAAGCCAATCCGAACAATTGATGTTATTTACGCATATTAGTCCAAATAGTTCGTACAAAAATAGTTCCAAAGTAGTACAAAAGTTCTCAAAGTTCCAAAATAGCTCATTTAGTTCAAAAGTTTCCATAAATAGAAAGTCGTTCAAATAGTTCAAAAGGTTTCCAAAAATAGAAAGTCGTTCAAATAGTTCAAAAGTTTCTAAAAATAGAAAGTCGTTCAAATAGTTCAAAGGTTTCTAAAAATAGAAGGTAGTTCGAAAGCTTCCATAAATAGAAAGGTAGTCCAAATAGTTCAAAAGCTCCAAGTCAAGATAGTTCAATAAGTTCCCAAGTCAAAATAGTTCAATAAGTTCTAAAAGTCAAAATAGTTCAATAAGTAGTTGCACACAAAAGACATAGTTCAAAAAATAATTTGATCTCATGTTTCCCCCAAAAAGAGTACTTAAAATGTAAGAGTAAGGAGGGGTGTAACTCACGGTTTGCGGAGAAAGTGAACTCGGAATCGGTCGGAAAAGGAGCCGGGAATCACGGAATGCCTAGGAATACCAAGATTGTCCAAAAGTTAATTTCTTATTAGGTTACTTTATATAAGAGATTAGGTAACTTTTGTTTATAATTAGATGTTAAAGTCAAAATTGTCCCCAAAATTTGTCCGAAGCGGTTAACGTTTATTTTTGTCCGAAAAGTTCAAAGTTAAAGTTATTATTATGATAGACATGTTTAGGTTACTGAAATGGTTTAGGTTTTCTAACGAAATTTGGGCAGCGCTTCCGCGCCCCAAATTTCATGTCCAAAACCTACAACCATTCCCGCTCACAAAACATGCACATACACATAATAACTTCATAACAAGCCCAATAAGTCCAAAGAGTCCAATACAAGTCACTATTATTATTAGTTTTGTTCATCTCAGTCCCATAATATGATTAACAAAAGTCCAGAATGTGTGTACAAGTTTTAAACAACCAAAACGACGATTTTCGGGAGGAACAGCAGCCCGGTGCGCGGCACCTGTCAGGGGGTGCTGCGCACCTCTTTGCTGTTCTTCACCGTTTTGTGATTTCTTTGCCAAAAACGTTTTGTTACCCATAGATTTCGACATGCAATCAGTAGATATCTCATAAAACACCATTTTAATAGTTTCTAAACAACTTTTATCCACAAAAACATAGATCTAAGTATTATTTTGATAAAAATCGTTTTTGTATAAAAGTGTTATAGAACTTCATAAAAACTCATTTTTATTGTTTAGATCTAACATGCAAACCGATATTCTTCAAATATAAGAGTTTAAACTTATTAAAACATCTTCTTAACCTTTTATAAAGCATTTTTGGTTACAAAACCGTGGATCTAAAGGTTATTTCGGTTAAAAACGTTTTTGACCATAAAAAGTCATAGATTTGTACACAAACACATTTCCAACCGTTAGATCTTACATGCAATTGATTATTTGTACAAAAACAGAAAAAGGGAAGAAATCTACCGAAGGAAAAGCTCGGATGATGAGTTTTGGTCGGATTTACGCTCCAAAAACCTTTACAAAACTAGTCCTTTTTGATATAATCGGCACCCCTTGCTTGCCTTGTTGATTCAAACGTTTTCTATGGACGATTTATGTGTTTTTAGTGGCTGGAATCTCTGGTTTTAATGGAGGTTTTAGAGAGAAAAATAGAGAGAAAATGAACTAGGTGTTTTTGAGTGTGTGTTTTGGATTATGTAAAATGAAAAAAAAAAAGAAAAGTAAAATAGGGGGGTAATAATGGGATAGGTTTGGGACTGCCAAAAACCAGTAATGGAGTGATTAAATTCGTTTTTGATTGGTTTAAGTTTGTGTAAAAACGAGGCAAGGACCAAAGTTGTAAAATTTTTGAATTCTGGCGTGAGGTGCTGCGCACCAACACCATAGGTGCTGCGCACCGGGTGATTTTTCAGGTTTTATCTGATTTTCGTTTTTACGTTATTGCTTCGTTGGACCTTTTTGTTAATTGAAAGTTCTTACGTATGATTTGTTATGAACTTAGGAAAGTTCAATAGGTGTTTGCTTGGTATTAGGACTTGTATAATTGATTCCGGAAGTTATACAGACACTAGTTCCGACAAAGTACAGACTCAGCGGTTACGAACTAGAACAAGGCGAACACGATAAAAGAGTAATTAATGTTTCGAACCGATATAGTAACTGAACAGGTACCTAAATTTTTGACGGTTGTCACATGGGGCGCCACCAAACAAAGCGGTAATTAGAGCGTGGTCTAATTTGTGATAACCGGTGCGTAATACACCATCAAAACCAGCACTTATTATCCACTTTCTAACACCTTCTTCAATTACATCCGTGCGGTCCCAAAGTCGCGCATCACATTGTCTGGCTTTTATTGTTTCTAGAGGATCTTGCTCACCGTTGAATAACCTAGTCGAACGATGGTGCTCACCGTCTTGCAAAAAGAACAAGCTAGTGTTTCTCGAGGTTGAACTTACTCCAAATTGCGCCATTACTCGAAGTAAACTGGAAATTTGACTAAGTAGGTGTGTATATATGTGTGTGTGTGTGTGTGTGTAATTGATATTGTGTAAGTAGGTGTGTATGAATGCTTGAAATGGTGGGATTTCAAAGACATCATAAGCCGGAGTTGGAACCTCCGGCTTATGACATGTCAACGTGCTATTGGCTGGTAGGTGGCGCGGATGTGACGGTTGCAGCTTTTGACCAAAAGCCGGCACTCACACCTCCGGCTTATGGTGTGAGTGCTAATCCGACATGTAAAGGAGCACGGTGATTGGTTTTGATGGTGAGTGGAATGCCTAGGTGGAAGCAGACGTGGCATAAGTCGGCGTTGCCAACGCCGGCTATACGTATTCCATAAAAATTTTCTGGTGTCGTTCGTTTGCACTAATTCTGCGACGGATATGTCCATTCCGGCCAAATTTTCTTCGGATAGTGATATTTCAAAATTTCAGATATCCGATTATCTGAAAATCCGAAAATATATATATATTTTTTTAGTTATTTTATAGGTAAATGTATATATTTTGGTGATTTAATAACATATTTAGATTAATATATGTAAATATTAAATATTGTGGTTAACAAATTGTATAATAAAATTTGAAACAAACAAAATAACACAAATATATATATATATATATATATATATATATATATATATATATATATATATATATATATATATATATATATATATATATATATATATATATATATATATATATATATATAGGGGTGGGTTATTGTAAAAAGTTTTTAAAATAAAAAGAATAGGAAGGATTGTGGTGATGACATGTGGCAATTTGAAAATTTTTTTTTTTAATAAAAAATAAAATTTTTATTAAAAAAAATATATTTTTTTAATAAAAAAAAAAAATTTCGGAAAAAAAAAAAAAAATTTTGGGTGAAAAAAAAAAAATTTGGCTCGGAAAAACTTATGCACGAAAAAATTGACAAAACTGATGCACAAGAATTCATTTTTTCAAAAAGTGATGTACGAAAAATCTTTTTTAAACGAATACATATACCAAAAATCACTTTATTTGTAAAATGATGCACTAAAATTGTCATTTTTTTTATAAAATAATGCACCAAAAATCACTTTTTTAGTTGGTGCATCACTTTTTCGTGTACATAAATTCAAAACTTGTGCACGAAAATGATTACGTTATCGGAAAAATTTTCAAACTTTTTTTTTTTCCCCCGAATTTTTTTTTTTTCCCCGAATTTTTTTTTTTTTTTTATTAAAAAAATATTTTTTTATTATTAAAAAAAAAAAATTAAAAAAAAAAAAAAAAAAATGTCACATGTCACCCTCACACTCCTTCCTATCCTTCCTATTTTAAAACCCTTTTTATTTGATCCTACTCCTATATATATATATATATATATATATATATATATATATATATATATATATATATATATATATATATATATATATATATATATATATATATATATATATATTCAAAATTTCGAATTTTCGGATATATTGGATATCCAAAAATATCGGATATCCGAAATTTCGGATTCAGATTTCGCATTATTAAAATCACTATCCGAATTTTTTGGATATCCGATTTTGAATACCCCTACCTTTTAGTTTAAAAACAAAATAACTAAATCCCATACATAAAGGCACACTGCACTCTTTATTAAACACAACAACAAAGACCTGAAGAGCCATTAACAGACACGGCTTATAAACCCATATCAACAACGATGTAACGCCACTGATGTAATACACAACACAACACATCATACACAAATACCCAAACCTTAAGAAAGTCAGCTAATCATCGTGGAATACACCGGCCTAAATTTGTGGCTACTTCGTTGCATCTATTGGGATAGCAACATGGGGTGCGACCTGAGGAAAAAGTACAAAAGTTTCCAAGAGGCAAGCAGTTTTCGACTCGTGAACACGTTCCACTAAAGGCACCATTACAAGAAAGACCTTCGCAACACCGATGAAGCCAACCGCACTGTTGGTTTGGATGAATGCATGATTCACTCACTGTCGTTAACTTCCCTTCTTCCAACTGGAATCCTTCAATTTCAACATGGTTGTCTGTCTGCTCAATAGGACGGAACATGAAAATATAATGTATTAACATTAGAACAAATAAATCAATTTTACATACTGTTTTTAGATATATTTACTCAATTAAAAAAGTGTAAAAATAGGAAGATGTGTATGCAGTAATCTAGCTAACATAGTGTAGGAAATATTTGTCTGACCTTGGTTAACACCTTCCGTGGTTGTACTGCTGATGTTTGTTCATCGACAACCATGAAGATCTCTGGATCATCATTGTTGGAGGATATACACAAAACTAAGCTAATACTCGTCGTGATTAAAACGAGAAACAACACCTTTGCATACATATTGCACATGATTGATCTTTTGTTTAGTATTACTGATAATTGTAGGGCAAGAACGTATCCGGTCTATTTATAGACCTTTTGTATGTTTAGAAATGATAAACAGGCTAACCCGCCCGTTTTTGTTTTCGGGTACCCATTTTGGATATTGAAATATGTCGTATTCTTATCTCCTCAAAATTGAATGTATGGTGGGTGTGTTAACTGATATATTATTATGAAAATAATATAAAAATCGCTTCCGTTTCACATGGGAATTTTGATTCGCCTTAGTTACGATTAGGGACCAGGTATATCAATCATAATCCGTTCCATTGAATATCTATATCATACGATTTATTTATAGTAGATATGAATAAATTAAATGAATGAATAATAGATATGGATATAAATATTCTAAATTTTCAGTGAATTGGATAGAGTCATATAGATTAAAATTTCTATATCCGTATCCATTTACCATCCTAAACAACAATATGTATTTATATATTTTAACATTATTAAATTTCAAATAAATACTAGTCTAAAATAATTATTCTAGTTTATAAATCAGTAACTCGTAAAGTATCTTTGTGTAACATATTTCACTATAATATATAGATTAAAAATAAGTTAATGTCCGTAAAATAAACACATCAATGTAGTAAAGAATGTTAAATTATAAGAAATAAGGTATATATATATATTTAAATTTATTGTTATGCTATATTGTCATATGTTACAAATTATATATTTCATTATTAGTCTGATGTTCGTATTTTTTAATGAAACTTTTTATGATATTCAATGGATATTTATTTATCCGCTTTATCTAATGGATGGATATGGATATAGATATTGATGAAGAAAAACTAAATGAATATGGATCCACCCGATATATATCCGGTCTATTGTCATCCTTAGGCCCCGTTTGGTTCGCAGAATCTGATGGAATTTGAGGGAATTGGAATTCAGAATTCATGTTGCATCCTGTTTGGTTGGACAACTGAAGGAATTGGAATCTGCCAAAATTCTATCAGATTCCTTCCGTTGTGGAATTCAGAAATCCTTCCAGTTTCGGAAGGAATTCAAGATTCCTGATTTCATGGAATTCAGACCAGTTTACTAAAACTTCTTTCAAACAAAACTTTACACCATTATAATATAACTGCCAACTTTTTTCGTAGATATGTTCGACAATGTATTTGAAGTTTTAGCTTAAAATTTAAAATGATAGTACATAATAACTAAGAAAGATAAATTTAATTGTATTATAAGCTCAATATGTACTTTTATGAGCTACTTGAAACAAGTTGTTTTTTTAGAAGTCTATATTTATTTTTAATAAGTTTCACAAAAAATGTCGACCAACCAAAGATATTAGATTAAGCCCTCATAAGTTTGTTATAAGTTTTTAACCAGACATATGTTACAAAAATTTTGATTAATTTTAAAAATTTACAAATCGAACTGAATTATATGCAAAAATTGAAAACTGAATTCCGTTGAATTTTGTCAACCAAATTGGACAATTTTTTATCAATTCAGATTCCAATTCCTCAAATTCCAATTCCTTTGACAGATTCAAATTTCTTTAAAAACATTCTACGAACCAAACGGGGCCTTAGTTTCAATAAGTAAAACAATAATAGTAATTTTAGATTTACTACCAATATTTAACTTCTTTATTCTTCAACAAAATTTAAACTTAACATTTTCCTGAGGATCATTTTTTTGTCTACAACACTGTTAAATAATCAGTGTGTTAACTAGGCTGGCAGTTCAAAGCAAATAGTCTGTCTACTCATTTTTTTTATCTCTTTTTTAAGTTTTCCATTTTAACTTTATATTTTTAGGTTACTCTATTTAATAATGTAGTTATATTATTATTTCATTTAACTGTTATTTTAAGTTTTACTTTTTCTTTTTGGGCTACGTTATTAGATAAACGGACAACATTTTCATTTCGATTATTTGTGATTTTATTTTTTAGTTTCTTTTTGGGTTACGTCATTAAATAAATTAGCTACGTCTATATTTTAGTTAATTGTTAATTTTAGATTTTTAGATTTTACCTTTATATTTTTGGGTTACGGTATTAAATAAATTAGTTATGTCGCTATTTGGATTAACTTATTTTAAGTTTTAACTTTTCTCTTTAGGTTGTGCTATTAAATAAATGAATTTTTTTTTTTTGATTAATTGCTAATTTTATATTTTAAATTCTTTTAGGTTACGTTATTAAATAAATTAGTCACATCATCATTTTCGATTAATTGTAAATTTTAGAGTTTATCTATTCTCTTTTCTACAAAAGCTGGCCAAACCTTTTTTTTTCTTCTGAATTTTGTGTCAACATTTTACTTATAGGTTACGTTATGAAATAAAATGGGGTCTTCATTTCAATTAATTGTTGATTTTAAGCTTTAGTTATTTTTGGGTTACTTTGTTATATAAAGTAACACCGTTTTCGGATTAAAGTTTTCAGAATATAACATACTTTCCTTAAATGATCATTTTATGTAATGAACTTTTTTTTTTGTTCATTTCGATACCTAAACTCTTTAAATCGGCTAATTAACTACCTAAACTTTTTTAAACCGGCTAAAAATTTTAGAAATTCAAACACCAAATTAATTAAACAATTTCATTGTTTTTACACAAAATATTGACTTCAACTATGAACATGAAAGTCAACTAACATGAATTCTTTTGATTATGATAAGAGAAATTCATTTTTATTAAAAGGATTGCTTAACCGCATGTAATATAAGATTACTCCATAATCAATTTTAACATATCAATCCGTTTTTAACATTTTATAAGATTTATGAATATATAAAAAAAAAAGTCAACAAATCAAGGTTTTGTATGATTTGGTGTTATAATGTCAATTTTCTTCATCATATTTGTGACACCTTAGGCAAATCTCACATCCCCGTGCACAAGAGTGATGTTGGATATATGAATAAACCTTTAGTCTTTCATGACACGCGTTTTGGTGGCTACATGCACTGCACATCTTAGAAACTTTGTAGTTAAGCGTGCTTGGGCCAGAGCAATTCCAGGATGGGTGACCCCCTGGGAAGCTCGACCAAGAACAAATCCGTTAGCCTTGCTGGCAGAGCGGACAATATCGTGGTCATGAAATGGCGGGGTGTTACAAAATGGTATCAGAGTCACTCTTGTGATGTTTGGGATGGTGGGGCAAACCTCAACGAGGACGTTGAGTCCAAAGTGGGGGTGTTTGTGACACCTTAGGCAAATCTCATTTCCCCGTGCACAAGAGTGATGATGTGTATATGAGTAACCCTTTAGTCTTTCATGACACAACGCGTTTTGGTGGCTACAGGCACTGCACAGCTTAGAAACTTTGTACTTAAGCGTGCTTGGGCCAGAGCAATTCCCGGATGGGTGACCCCATGAGAAGCTCGACCAAGAACAAATTCGTTAGCCTTGCTGGCAGAGCGGACAATATCGTGGGCATGAAATGGCGGGATGTTACAATGTTAACTTAATCGTTAGATATCGGGTGTATCGAAAAGTTCAATTGTGATAAATGAAATTTGAATTGATAGAGTTTGATGGAAATGAGTTTCGGTTTGAGTTTTTAGATCAGAATTTGGGTTTAACATAGTTGCATTGATTTGAAAATCAATTAAAGAATTCCGTTAGCTTTGTATGATGATTTGCAAAGAATCTAAGTATTGAGAGTGAGCGTAGGTTGATTGCAAGATAAAGTTAGAGTTCTAGGTGGTTCTCGGTTTTTTCTTTTAAACAAATTCGTTCTAAAGTATACTTCTAGTGATTTAGTGTTATGTTTGATAATATAAGAACCTTTAGATTACATATTGTATTGTGTTTGTAATTCATTTTTTGCGAGATTTCGATTGTCTTATGCGCTAAGTTACAAGAACTCTTGTAGGTACCCAAATGTACAAAAAAAAAGGTTCTTTACATAAAATGAACATTTTGGTAAAGTTGGTTATGTTATGGCGACTTTAATCCAAAAAGTAAATGGGTAAATATAGGTAAATGAGTCGGATTTAGTGGGTTTACTTGATTAACCGGCTACAAACAGGTAGCCGGTAAAACTGGTGCTGAAAAATAATCTTTCAATAAGTACGTTAATTATTTTAAAAGTTTTTTAAAGAGTTTAGGTACCAAAATGTACAAAAAAAAGTTCAGTACATAAATTGAACATTTGGGAAAAGTAAGTTATGCTCTGACAACTTTAACTCCACCGTTTTCATATCGATTCATTGTTAATTTCAATTATATGTCTAATGTTACATTGGGATATGATTTTCGATAGTAGACAGCCTAGTTATTCTTATTCCGATTTCGTTTTTGATTTTACTTTTATTCTTAAACATCTTTAATCTTTGAAATTTTTTAATTCGCTGTAGTGTGGGGGTCCTTAAAAACTTGTTGAATATAAGAGGTGTTGCCAATGATTTCATAAACTAGAATTCTAGGATAATATAAAAGGATAATTGTCTACAAGCTAGTTCGGTATTGTACTATTGATTTGAATTTGAATTTTGGAACATGTAGATATTGTGGTGTAAACATTAATATGCTACCCGTTATCATCTATGACCATTAAATATTAACTTATATGTAAATGAGTAAGTAGTTTATATTGAGTATATTAGGTCTATCAAGTCTCTAACTTAAACGCTTTGCTTTTTATTACGTCATCAAGTTAACTTAGTTGTTTTAAGCCAGATGCATATATACAGAGAAACTTGGGCTGCTAGGTTTTTATCACTTATGTTTTAAACCCTACCTTTAATCAATCTTGATATCCCAACTTAACAATGGACGTTAGATATGCCATGAATGTACACTCTACACAACACATTGATGGCTTACAGAATAATGACGGAGTTATCATTATAATCAAGCATCTAGCCACAAATAATTGATAGAAGGCGGAATAAAAAAGGTTTATATTTAAACATGTAAAGTAAGTTTAGATGTCATAATTATGGAATGTGATACATAATATTTACATACAAATATGACATTTTGTGACATATCAAATATTCCCATGCAAAGCTTTCCCAGCAAGTTTAGCAAAACCATTATTTGAAATGGTGTGGTGAAAGGGTGTAAGTTAAAAAAAGAGTTTTTGCAAAAATATATAATGCTAAAAAGTTTTTGAAACTTGGAAATTGTTATATTATAATATAATCTCATTAAGACTTAATTGCACTTTCATATACCTTAGTAATGTTGTTGGATGGAGGCTTGAAGAGTGCGTGAACATCCGTTGCGTCGAGGAGTCGTTTTAAACAAAGTTGTTGTCTTTAATTAGAATCCCACAAGAGGGGCACGCCAACAACAATGGCCATTCTGTGGGTATCTGGATTTCTCCTTCTTATTTCTTGTTTGCTTGGCGTTTGATGTAGTACTTTGAAGTTTGTATGTAAGCAACACATAGAATGGAGATTAAGTCTTATGAGTAACTTTTTTGTTAATATAACTCATTTTACATATATCGATAGACACCAAAATCTATAACGAGAGTGCGATATTTGACATTAAAAACGTGTATACACTAGCAAATGCCTTAAACTGTGAAGAATCGACATCTTTGTGTTTTTATGTTCCATTTAGCTTGAGTATTAAAGTTATTAACAGATTTGGAAATTTAGGGTTTTGAGGTGTAGATTTAGTGCTTCGATATCTTGTTTGGAGTTAGAATTTAGTCGACGTGGTTTTTGGTGGTGCATCCTAAGGATGGTAAGAGGTCACCAATGAAAGGGAGGTGGCGGGAGGTGGCAAATCGGATGGATCTTTTAGGGTATATATAAATATTAGATTTTACAGGTTAGGGATGACCTTGTCATCTCCCCCATCATCGTCGTTTTTTACTATGGATATTCTGAATAAGCTGAAAGTCCTCGTTAATAATATTGAGAAACATGAGTATAGCATCGGCATAATTTCATCCTTGTTTTCTATTTAATCAACTTCTTATACGTACGTGTTTCGATTTGTGTTGCTATTTGCTAAATTTACAACTTTGTTTTGCTGGATTTAAGAATGCTGGAAGCGTCACTAAGATCTATATATGTCAAACATTAACAACAAGCCTTAAGCATCAAGTAAAGAAGTAAAATCACGAAGTTGGATGTTTTTTTTTATGGAAAGATGTTATGTGTTTCGATCTCCTTAATTTTTATGCCCGTAGCTTATCTTGCAACGCTTTGTTCTAATAAGATCCCACAACTACATTCTTGTGAATTGTTGAAATGCCAAATATATATGAAAGGAGCTATTGAGGTGGGATTTCTTTTGTAACAATCATCAAAGAATAAAAAAGCATGTAAATGTACACATTTATTTTGCTATATTACCACACATAAAAGGGTATGCAATATCCTAGTCCACGCTCCAATGATGCGTAGAGTATTTTGCCGTTACAAAATTATCTACGCCGTTTTCTGTTACTAATCCTTTTAATACTTTAGACTAGAAACCGTGGACAAACGTTTGAAGTCTCCACACTCAATTTTGTTGACAAACTAAAAGAAACTCCATTGTTTATAGCGTTTCAATTATTAGAAGTTCACAATATTTCGCGTTTAGAAGTCTACAATATATTTTCAAAAATAAACGTGGATAAATAATTAATTTTCTCATTATTTGTTGAAATCTATTATTTTTAATTATTATAATAAATTCAGAAATATATAAGAATACAAATTAAAGGTTTCAACCAAGATAGCATAGATCAAATTTATCAACAATTCTTTTTGACATGAATCCAATAATATGATACATATTACAGACTTGACAACATATTCTTTCGAAAATCTAAAATCAAGTCTGTAAATTCATCAACAATGTGTCTATTTCAACACCAACCTGCAGACATATTGAACACACTGGAAGCGCTAAAAGTCATTATCCATTGACAGAAATCGGTTTGGGTGAAGACGTCAATTTTGAACGGGTCAGGATGAGTTGACCCGGACCACAAGTTTGTCCATTAGATTTTTATAACCATAGCCTTATGGATTGTCAGGATCAATTAAGTTTGTATAAACCTAAACCTTGTCTTCGTAAGATCTTGATATATTAAAGAAGTTCAGCAGCGGATTGAACACTTTGATATTAACAAGTTATTCAGATCAAACAATATTGTAAAGTAAAACAATGATGAACAATAAGTTTGCCGAATTCTAAGCCTCAATTGAATTAATAAAAGTTATCAATTACAACGTGTTTTGTTATCAATTACAAAGATCTATATATAGACCTTAAGGCTAACCTAGCTAAACTAGGAAACAACTATTTAATAAGGAAATACAATCTATCTACAATTGTAATTCTTATTCTAAACTTGCATGACAAGTATGTTGCAGTAGAAACAACGCCGTAGTAATAATGTTGAACATCAGTAATAATGTGAAGCAGTAGTAATCATATCTTCCGTATTAACTTCAACTGCAGTATTAACTTGACTTCCATCCGTAGTAACTGCTTGTTCAGTAGTAATTGAGCATTACCTTCACAGCAGTAGTTAGGAACAGTATTAATGAAACTAAAACTATTTTAACTAAGTTCTAATCCCAACAATCTCCCCCGAACTTGAACTTTTATAAACATTGAAAGTACAAGTTTTTACATCAGTTTTAACTACTTCAATTTACAACATTATCATTTATCATCTAAATTTTTCTTCTTTTCTGCTGCTTCCTTTTCCATTTCTTCATTGAGTTGCATCATGATACTCCAAACTAACTCATGTGCCATTCTGGAAGCCACAAGTCCATGCAATCTCACTTTGATCAGCTCTTTCAAAGTCCTCAACCCATGTGCATACTTCTTATCAACTAGATAGAACTCCATTGCACCATGTGTTCTAACTATAGAGTAAGTACCACTTCTTTCATAAATATACCACTTAATAACTGGGTTGTTTGGACCTCCTTTCTTGAAAGAAGGATTGATCTTCTCAGTTCTGGATCAAACATACCATTTAGCCAATCCATAGCCATGTCTATTTCAGAGCTTTGACCTCTAAAATTTGAATACTTGATCTTTCTAATGTCATAGACACGCTCTAGATCAGATGTTGAGAAATCTATAACCATCCTGTGAAAGGCTGGAACAATTGACTTGGACTTTTCTTGCCTGGTTACCACATACTCAGTTTTGTTTGGTCCACCAGTGTAATCCCAGTCAATGATCTGAGGAAGCTCAACAGCTAGTGGCTCTATCCTAAGTCCTTCTTCTTGAATAATTAAGGCTGAACAGTCATCTTCTGATATTTCAATATTATCTTGCTTTTCTTCAACAAGACTGGTTCCTTCTTGACTTGAACAACTGGACTTCCATGAGCAGAAGTAGTTGAAGTAGGAATGTCTTCTCTTCTTTGTTTCTTCTGATGTACTCTAGTAGAACAAGACTTTTTCCTCTTCAGCTGCTCAGTAGGATTAGGCTTAACTGGAGAAAATGGGTTGTGAATCTCCCTTCCTTCAGCATCAAACATAAGTCTGCCTGTTTCATGTGCTCTCTTCAAAGATCTCTCCAACTCATATTGTTTTTGATCTTGCTGTTTAGTGAGTTGTATATTCCTCTTAGAGTCTCTTTTTCTTTCTTTCTCCACCAAGGCAAGCAAGTTTCCCATCTTCATTGGCCCCAATGATTTTCCACTGTAGCCTTTGGTCTTTAAGTACGATATGAACTTTTGTCTATCTTCAGTTAACTTGTCTTGAGTGGATTGCTTCTTTGAAGCTTTTCTTTTCTTCTCTCTTTCAGTTTGAGCTAACTCAGCCATCTCTTGCTCTAGCTCAGCTTTTAATGCTAACTCTTCTTCTCTCAACTTCTTTATCTTCTCCATTTCAGCAATTTGAAGCTTGGTGTGAATGTCCACAATAGTAGTTGGATCAGTTCCCACATCCAAGTCTTCAGCAGCAAGTTGAAAGGCAGCAAATTCAGCTAGCTTCTCCTCTCTTTCTTTCTTTTTATTCAGCTTCTCTTTCTCACTTGTATCCACCATCACCTTCTTTCCTTACCATTCTCACTTGGCTCAATGTCTACAATAGGTTTGGGAATATAGGATCTATGAGGAGGGATAATTGGTATTATACCTGCTGGTCTTGAAGGGTCTTGTACAAAATCTACTCCTTCTACCAATTTGGTGTTGTCAGGTGCTATAGGTATGACCACTCCTTTTTATTTGGGCATTGAAGCTTGCTCTATCTTCCTTTGTTCAAGGATCTTGCTTCTCTCTAGCTTCAGAAGCTCAGCAGCTGTTGCTTGTTCATCAACAGTAGGAATTGATGAAGCAGTAGAAACAGTTGTGATAATTGTTGCTTCAGTAAGAATTGCTACTGGAGCTTCACATAATGGAATTGATACTGTTGGAGTTACAGTAGAAACTGGAAGATCAATATTAATAGAACTGGCAGTAGGAACTGGATCTTCAGTATTAACTCCTTCAGTAGAGTCAGTTGTAGAAGAAATAGGAGCAGTAGCAATTGGTTCTTCAGTAGAAATTAGAGTAGGGGCAGTAGTAATAAACTATGCAGTAGAAATTATGACTTCATCGATTGCTGCAGTAGTAATTACTTCTTGATTTTCAACTTCCATCTCCTGCTCCCCCTCAACTCTATGCTCCTCCTTTTCAACATCTTCATCAATCACCATCTTCTCACATTCCACTTCTTCATGTGATGATGTAGCAGTTATAATAGTGGCATCACTCTTTCTTTCCTCCCCCTTAGGATCAGCACTCTCTTCAGTTGACAGAATATCTTCAAAAGCTTTCTCCCCCATTTTGTCAGCTGGAGGAGTGTCATCTGAAGAAGAAGAGCTTGAAGACTTTGGTGATGTGTCAATGCTTCTTGTAGATGGATTCTTGTGCAACAGTTGAGCTGTAAGAATGGCTTGTTGGTTTACCAGCTGCGGCACTAACTGTGTTAAAGTGGCAAGTTCCTCCCCTTGTTTATCCACTTTAACAATGATATTTTGGTACAGTTCTATCAATTCAAAGTTTAAAGTATTTCTATCCTCACTCATTTCCTGTTGAATACCAACAGGTGGTGGATCATAGGATGTAGAGGGACCCTCCTGCCCTGCAAAAGCATGTCCCTCCCCCATGGTTTCTTGGCACCTAGGACCACCTTCCAAAGATGACACAAAAGCAGCATCAAAGGATAGTGTTGCCTTGGGTTGGGTCTTAGTGATGTTCACACTTCCTGGGCCTCACTATGAGAAGTAAGGGTACCAGTAGTGTGAGCCCTAACCAAATGGTCTTCCCCCTCCTTATTGACCACCTCAGGGAGCATGGGGGACTGCTCAATGGTTTCCCTTTGTCTGAATTTAGATAGAGGGGAAGTTTGAAGCTGAAGAGGCTGAGGAACCCTCTTAGTTTTTCTTGAAAAAGTTGCAACAATGGGAGGTGGTGAGTGAGGTGTAGAAACAGATGGTGGAGTCACAATAGTGGTGACTGGTGCAGTTAAAACTGGAGAAGGACTCTCAGTAGTAACTGGAGGAACACTTGCAGTAGAAACTGTAGTTGTTACCTCTGGGATTATTGCTGCAGTACTTGCAGTAGAAACTGCAGAGGTACTAGCAATATGAACAGGATCAGATGGGGTTTGAGACAGAGGTGAAGTCACTTGTCTCTCATCTGTAGTGGAACTTGTTCCAACCATCATTGTAGAGAACAATGGTGTAACATTAGCAGAAAAACCTTTATTAACCCGTCTCATATTTGCAAAAACCTTTTTGGTATGAGCATGGGCTGGAAAAACATTTTGAGATCTATTTAGATCTCTGATTTCACAATTAATGATGTGCTGTAGAAACCTTGGATACATTAAAAATTTATATTTAGGATTTGCCAAGTTCCGTATAATTCCATCAAAAATAAGACTTGAAAAATTATATGTTTGATTTGTGGCCAAACATACCATGGCAGTTGCCAAAGAAAAATTACCCTCATTCCAACCCGTTCGTTTTTGTGAAAGACATTGTTGCAAAGTATGCAACAAGTACTTCCACTGGGGGGACAATTTAGCTTTTAGAAAAGTTGAAGTGTTTAGGTCCCCCTCATATCCCATTAGTCTGAAGTTTTCAAAAATAGTTTCACTTGGTAGGTCACTTATACCTGCTTCATCTTGAAAGTGAAGATGAGTGCGAATAGTAGTCTCTGAAACTATGATTTCTTTGCCATCCAATGTGGCTTTGATCACTGGTACTTCTCCCACAGAAGCTACCATTGCAGTATCCCAAAACCTCTAATATGATCTTCATGTAACTCTGGGCTAACCGTTAGAGCGAATTTGATGTGTGACTGCTTCAAGAAATCTATTATGGGATGAAAATCTTCGTTTTCTTTGTTCTTTATAAAACATGCAACCATATTATGGCTTTCATAAAATTGAAGATCGGCCATTGTTAGTAATTGGAAAGAAATTAATCAAACAGCAAAAGAAAACTTAGATTTTTTATTGTAACGGTAACTATTTATCAGTTAGGGTTCTTGAGAAAAAAGGTAAGTAATTGATAGATTAATTAGAACCCTATTTATACTATAAAGATTATAACAACTTGGCGAGTTGGATTAGACGCGGGTTATGATTAAAAGTAACGGTGCAATCGTGTGTTGCCACGTGTCAAAAATTGTTGAACCCGCACCGAAGATTTAAAATTGAGGTCCAATCACAAAGCGTCACGTTTTAAAAGTTAGTTACAAGTTGAGGTTTACCTTGTCAACGCAGTATTAACAGAGTAATCTTATTAATTAAGAAAACTCTGCAGTACTAATCGTTGCAGTATTAACAGATAATGAACGTAGTAATTAAGTTAATGACAGTAGTAATGACGACAATATTAACTGGTCTGGCATTAGTAATAGATATCACTCGCCAGTATTAACCAGAAGTTCGTATTAATGAATTACTAGCAGTATTAACTATTCCAACAGTATTAACAAAACTAAGGGCAGTAGTAGTTAAACCTTCCCGTAGTAATGAAAATTTTGCCGTACTAATAAAACTTTAGTCAAAATCTATTTCTACTGTTAATTTTGCAGTAGTAACATAGAGCAATACTAAAGAGTAAGGCACTTGATTTATGTTAAGGTTACTACTGCGTTTCTCAAAGGGACTTTACATGAGATAATTAAAGAGATATTTTTAGATAAGTTAATCCATGTTGATCATGCCAATACTGGTAATCAAGAATGTAAATCTTCCCACATTAAAAGCTTTTGTGAGAAGATCAGCAAGCTGATTACCAGTATGAACTTTCTCAACATGTATCAACTTCTTTTCGTTATGAAGTGATAGCTTATCTCTATGTGCTTTGTCTTGGAGTGCTTCACCGGATTGTTGATTATGCTGATGGTGCTCTGGTTGTCTATGAAGATGGGAGTGTTCATGAATGAGTATCCATAATCCATCATTTGATTTTGAATCCACAACACTTGAGCACAGCAACTTGCTACAGCAATGTATTCAGCTTCTGTTGAAGAAGTAGAAACCGTTGTTTGCTTCTTGCACTGCCAAGATACCAACCTTGAACCTATGAATTGACATCCTCCTATTGTTGATTTCCTGTCAAAATTTTCACCACCATAATCACTGTCAGTATAAGCAATTAAATCAAAGAAGTATCGAAATATTCTCTGGACTACAATGAGATGAGACATCTTGGGTCTGATTTGATATCTTGCACATACACAAACTCCAAACATGATGTCAGGTCTTGAAGCTATGAGGTACATAAGTGAACCTATCATTGACCTATAGTTGTGAATGTCTACATCCTCCCCCTCAAGATCTGCAGTCAGTTGTTTGTGAGTTTCTACGGGTGTGCTGGCCACCTTTGCTTCTATAAATCCAAACTTGGTGAGAATATCTTTGACATACTTTGATTGGCTGATAAAGAGTCCATCAGTCTTCTGCATGACTTGGAGGCCTAGAAAGAATGTGAGTTCTCCCATTGAACTCATTTGAAACTTTGTATGCATCAGTTGTTCAAATTCTTTGCACAAAGAATCTTTGGTGGAGCCAAATATGATGTCATCCACATAAATTTGTACAAGAAGGATATATGAATTAGTCTTTTTGAAGAAGAGAGTCTTGTCAATTGTTCCTCTTTGAAATTTGTTCTTGAGAAGGTAGTCAGAAAGAGTATCATACCATGCTCTTGTTGCTTGATGAAGCCCATAGAGAGCTTTGTCCAATTTGTATACAAGTAGAGGTCCTCAAAGCCTGGTGGCTGTCTGACATAACTTCCTCCTCTATAACT
>CAJVGC010000582.1:59567547-59587941 GCA_910822075.1 Senecio squalidus | reverse complement strand
GACCATCTCATAAAAGTAACTCACCTTCCTCTGAACTAGGTTTGTGAAATCAGGTGGAGTAGGTGGTTGAGTTACTTTGACTTTCGGTTGCCATACTTGTTTAAAGATTTTAGCTTTTTGAACTTTAGCAGTATTAACAGTTTTTGTTTTAACAGTAGGAACAGGTACTGTTTTAACAAGCTTTTGTTGTGCAGTATGAACACTTGCAGCAGTAACAGAGTTACTTTATGCAGTATTAACACGTGCATTATTAACACCATTTCGTTTATCAGTATTAATACGGGCAATATTAACACCTTTATTCTTGACAGTATTATCACGTGCAGTAGTAGCAAAAGTTTGTTTGGCAGTATTAATCTTGTTTCTACTGTTGTTAAAATTATTTTTGTTAATACGGCTGCTGCTTGATACAGTATTAACAGAGTTCTTCTTTGCAGTAGTAAATCCATTACTACTGTTCAAAGCAGGTTTTCTTACAAGTGATGGTTTGGTTTTCTTATCGTGATGGTCAACCTTGCCTGTGTATCCCAACCCCATGTGCTATTTTTGTGCCACTTTCTTTTGGTTTCCAGGGTTGTAATAACAAATTTTGGCATAATGATTAGATTTGCCACAGATAAAGCATGATTTAACTTGTTTCTTAGGACTTTGACCCTTTTGAGTTTTCAACTGATTTTTGTTACGTTGATTTCCTCTTGTTCCTATGTGAACCCAAGTTTTAATCTTTTCTCTTTGACCATCAGTGTATTTACAATAGTTGCATTCACAATCCTTCTTTTTAATGGGTTCTTTTGACACTGAACTTTGTGAATGTGGTTGTTTAACTCTATTAGAACTTCATCATAGTTGATTGGATCAACTTTGAATGATTCTTTTGGAGGTGTCTGGGTGATTGGAATTCTAGGGGCTTCTAAAGTTGGAGGGATCTAGTTGTGATTAAATGGTGGGGCTGCTTCCTTATAACCTAATCATGATTTGATTTTTCCATTGATTTGTTGGTTAATTAGATCATTGACAGATTTTGAAGCATGTCCTAATTTCCCTACATTTAATTCAACTTTATCTTTTTCCTCCATTAAACGTTTAATCTCTTCCCTAGCATTCTGAAGTTTAACTAGTAGGTCATCTTTTTGCCATTCTACCAATTTAATCTTTTCATCATAACTTGACTCTTTAATTTTATATGATTTAATTTGGTTTTCTAGGTTTTCTATCCCCCTAGCAGATGACCTCCTTTGTTCTTCTAAATTCTTAATGGAGTCACAAAGCAATTGGTTATGACTTCTATATTTAGACACAACTTCTTTACACTCATTAGAACAAAGTTTAGCATTTACCTCAGCTGCTTCTTTAGAGGAGGAGTCGATGGCCATCAGAGATTGGATGAGGTTTGATTCTTCAGTTTTTGTTGGAGTGTCTTCATCCCAATCATATCCAAAAACATCTTCAATGGCAGCAGTAGAAACTTGACCAATAGAAACATCATCATCAGTAATAATGCATGCATGGGCAACAGTAGAAACCGTCACAGTAGAAACAGGTGTATCTTCAGTAATTATCGCCATTAAAGCCCTGTTTTGACTGGTTTCTTCTGCTAGATCAGACCAATCATACACTTTACCTTACTCTTGTGAAAGGTAACACGATCATTGGTTATGGGATTGAATCTTCTCCCAGTGCGTTGGACAAATCTCCTTGCTCTTAAAGATAGCATAGCCATCTGCCACTGTAGATCTATCTCATCCCAATCATCTTGGTGGATATGCTTCAAGTCTTCATTGGTTAGACATGAGCTTTGAGAGACGAATGCTTCAAAGGTCAATTCTTCTCCATCATCATGGGAAGTTGTTCTAGCAGATGAAGTGATAAAATCAGTATTAAAGTTGTTAGTACTGATGATCCTGCTGCTAGGCTTCTTTGCTTCCACCTCTGCTTCAAACACTCTAAGATCGTTTTAAAGGTCATCAAGCTCCATCTCCTACAATACATCTCCTTGTCTATAGGAGACTGTGTATATAACCCATTCTTCACCAAGAGATCTGATGAATTTACGATTGATATCATCCTTATCAATCCTTACCCCAACGCTTCCAAGTTCTCCTGTTAGCTTCTTGTATATGTCGAATGTCTATGTCATTCGTTCTTCCTTCAAGGCTTTGAAATTCTCATACTCTTGTTTAAGTAGAGCCTTCTTGTTCTTTTTAGTGTTTTTAGTTCCACTAAACCTTTTCTCCAAAGCTTCCCATAGAGCTTTAGCATCGGTGTGTTCAAATTGTGACTGGTACTCGTTTGGAATTGCAATAAGAAGAATACTTAAAGCTTTGATTTCGGTTTGCTTTTCTCTTCTTTCATTATCAGTTATAGGACGAATAACTTGACCAGCTGCAAGATTTTTAAACTTCTTTATTGCCATTGATGATCACATCCCAAACTGTATAATCAGATAGCAGAATATGATGCTTGATGCGTTGCTTCCATAAATCGAAATCATTACTGTTGAGAACTGGAACCTTATTGACTAGAACGTCAGTCATGTTGAAAATTGAATTCTTCTGTATGAGACTTCTTGAACTTGTTGATCAATGGATCTTAAGCACCTCCTGTGCTCTGATACCACTTGTCAGGATCAATTAAGTTTGTATAAACCTAAACCTTGTCTTCGTAAGATCTTGATATATCAAAGAAGTTTAGCAGCGGACTGAACACTTTGATATTAACAAGTTATTCAGAACAAACAATATTGTAAAGTAAAACAATGATCAACAATAAGTTTGCCGAATTCTAAGCCTCAATTGAATTAATAAAAGTTATCAATTACAACGTGTTTTGTTATCAATTACAAGGATCTATATATAGACCTTGAGGCTAACCTAGCTAAACTAGGAAACAACTACTTAATAAGGAAATACAATGTATCTACAATTGTAATTCTTATTCTAAACTTGCATGGAAAATATGTTGCAGTAGACACAGCTATGTAGTAATAATGTTGAACAACAGTAATAATGTGAAGCAGTAGTAATCATATCTTCCGTATTAACTTCAACTGCGGTATTAACTTGACTTCGATCCGTAGTAACTGCTTGTTCAGTAGTAATTGAGCATTACCTTCACAGCAGTAGTTAGGAACATTATTAATGAAACTAAAACTATTTTAACTAAGTTCTAATCCCAAGAATCACGCTTAAGGGTAGTTTTTATATGCTAAAATGATGGTAAAAGCATAAACACTTACTGGTTTCTTGGTGATTAATGTGATGGGTGGTGGATGTATAACCATACGAGCATAAAAACCACCACCAACCATTTATGGGTTGCGGTTATTAAAACAATTACACTTTTATACAAATATTTAGTGCCTAACTAACCTTTCTTTGAATAGAAAGCGTGTTCTTCCAGTAGTGTCATTCTGCTATGGATTTCATTTGGTGCCTATAAATCTATAACTAATATACAACACTTGTCAATAGGGAGAACTCAATGAGTTCATCTTCACTCATTATACACACAGAGTACTAAATAGATAACTAGGAAGAAGTAGACAATAAAAAATTACCATTATGGTCCCTTGACAGCATCCTTGGGACTGTTCTTCACAAAGTGAATATGCAAGTTACTATCACCTAAAAAGGATGTATGGAAGTATAATTGGCACTTGTTCTGTAATGTGGACTTAACATTTCTAACTAAATTATGCATCTCTTAACTTCTTTAATTTCATGTATATTTCACTTCCAAGAAAACTGATAGTAACTAAAAACCGACAAACAAACAGCTTAAGTAAGTGCACTCATAAATTTACATTTTAAGCTAAAAATAACATGGTCTAAACACGTATTAGACGGAAACCACAAGTATATTAAATAGCCAGAGTTAAAACAAATAAAGTATAGGTATACAACTAGAGTCATATTGTCAAACAATACATGGCAGCGGAATTTAGGATCACATAGTAAATAATAAATCGGATAAAGAATTACCTTGAATTAGAAGCAAGCGAAAGTCGTAGATCTAGGTGTAAGATCTAATCTACGGTTACGTACGTGACACCTTCTTTTAGAAACAGACTAGTATGCTAGTACACGTTTAATTGCTTTAAACAACAATTGTCGAAAACCCCTTGGTTTGCTAAACAAAAATCGAACACACCCTTAGGTTTTAAGAAAACCGATCGGTTGTAGGCTCAAACCCTACAATCGATTTGTGTATCTTGATTTGTGAGAGTTGGAGTTTCTTTTATAGCCTAGCAAATCTTGTTCTCCAAGTAATACTAGAATAAGGAAACCCCTTTATTATTTACATAATAAGTCCTCTCATTTAATAAATATTTACACTTAATCATTAAGTAATATTTAATAAATAAATTAAACTTGTAGTCGTGTCTAAATGTCGATGTGTGCGCTCACACATTTACGGACACACATTTGTTAAAACTATTCAAATACCAACAGCTTCCACTTTTAAATAATTTTCAAACAAACATGATAACATTGATTAATGTCTAGCAACATATCAATGCTCCCATAAATGAACGAGTAAGTTTTTCCAAAACTCACTTGAGTCTAAATTCGGTTCATATCCTTTTGTTACATATACTTAGTTAAAATCTTTTGATGGATCAAAATCATTCCATTTTAACTACTGTTTCTCATTTCGCGAATCACTTAAGATTACCTAATACAATCGAGACAGTTCTGGACTTATTTGGGTCTGGTCAAACAAACATCTTAAGTATTCATGAGTGACCCAGTTAGTATCTAGCTTTAGTTTTCACTTAAGGAACAAATCCTATATTGACTACAATTGGTAGTCATCGTATCTCACAACACTACCAAAAAATAGCCTTTATAATACCCTTATTCAGGAGTGCGTTTAACTAGAATCAAATAATGCACTACGTACATGATTCCCAACTTGTATCTCAAGTCAAAGGACATTAAACCTTATGAATTATACTTAATGACAAGGATCCATAAGTACTAATTCATGTGGGATAACCCAGTGTTCATCTCCATGTACACCATCCGAGTTAGTGAGCCAAGCTGACTACTCAGATATTGTCTTAATTCAATTATGCTCCCACATAATCAAACGACAACGGATATTTAGAAAAATATTTAAATATAAATATAAATATAAATCAAGGATTAAAACATGCAAAATTGGACAACAATTAAATATGAATTAAAATCACATATCCTCAATATTATTTAATCATAATAAAATTGTTTATACATCCATATATCTAAATACTTAATAAATTCACAGATTACATGGAACAACTAGACAAACGAAGTCCTATGCCCTCAGCCAAGTGAGTTTGTTTCGTCTTTGCCAAAGCCTTTGTAAAAGGATCTGCAAAGTTGGTATCCGTGTGAACTTTGAGTAGCTTGATTTCATTATCATTTATGAGCACACGAATATAATGAAATTTCCTTTGAAAGTGTTTGGATCCCTTTTGAACACCTGGTTCATTAGCTATGATTATTGCACCCGTGTTGTCGCAATACATATCCATGGGTAACTTGGCGGTAGGAACTACACCAAGTCCAGAAATAAATTTCCGGATCCAAACAGCTTCCATCGCAGCTGCTATGTACTCAGACTCTGTTGCAGACATTGAAATGGTGGACTGCTTTTTGCTTTTCCAGACTACAGCTCCTCCATTTATTATGAAAACATAACATGTTTGAGATTTGATGTCATCATGGTCTGTCTGAAATCTGGCATCACAGTAACCAGTAACTTTAAGTTCTGCCTCGGGATTTCCACCATACACCAGAACCATATCTTTAGTAGCCCGTAGGTACTTCAGAATGTTCTTTACAGCAATCCAGTGTTTTTCGCCTGGATTCTGTTGAAACCTACTTACGATATTATGCGCAAAAGTTGTATCAGGTCTTGTACATCTTGTTGCATACATAATGGATCCTACTGCCGAAGCATAAGGAATCCTTTGCATACGTTCCACCTCTTGAGGTGTAGATGCACCATCCTGAATACTGGGTTTAAGTCCATCTTGCATTGGGATAAATCCACGCTTGAAGTTTTCCATACTAAACCGTTTTTGTATTTTGTCAATGTAAGCCTTTTGACTTAACTCTATCATCCGCTTAGATCTATCTCTCGAGATATTTTTTTCTAGAATATATGCTGCATCACCCAAGTCTTTCATGGCGAAACACTTTCCAAGATAAGATTTTACATCTTCAAGCATTGGAATGTAGTTTCCCATAAGTAATATGTCATCGACATATAAGACAAGGAATACAACATTACTCCCACTGGTCTTTATATATACACATGGCTCATCTAGATTCTTAACGAAACCAAATTTCTTGATTTCTTCATCGAATCTTTTATTCCAACTCCTTGATGCTTGCTTAAGTCCATAAATGGACTTCTTTAGCTTGCATACTTTGTTGGGATGTAATGGATCAATAAAACCTTCTGGTTGGTTCATATAGACCTCTTCGTCAAGATAACCATTCAAGAAAGTTGTCTTGACATCCATTTTCCATATCTCGTAGTCATAGAATGCAGCTATCGCTAAGATAATTCTAATAGCTCTTATGTCTGCCACTGGGGAAAAAGTCTCCTCATAATCTATACCATAGACTTGAGTAAATCCTTTTGCCACGAGACGAGCTTTATAGACGTGTATATTCCCATCCATGTCAGTCTTTATCTTAAAGATCCATTTACAATCGACAGTCTTGGCATTTGGAGGTTTATCTACCAAATCCCAAACTTCGTTGTCATACATGGATTGGATCTCCAAATTCGCAGCTTGAAGCCATTTTTCAGCTTCTGGACCTGATAATGCAACTTTCAAGTTTCGAGGTTCATTAAGATCCCCTGATACGTCACCATCCTCTATATTAACGTTTAAGTTCAACCTAGAAGGTGCACGTATCGTCCTTTCGAGCCTACGAATTGGAGCATCAACAATTTGTTGTTGAGACTGAACTTGTGGCTCAATCACAACTTGAGTCGGACTAGATTGAGGCATATCCTGAGGCTCAACTCTATCCCCCCCGAATTTTTGATCACAAGTGTTAGTAGAAAGTGACGTATCTTCCTCTTGAACCTCGTCAAGGTCTATAACCCTCCCACTGTTTCCTTGACCAATAAGCTTTGTTTCGAAAAACTCAGCATATCGAGCCACTTTCACAGTGTTTTCAGAAGGATGATAGAAGTAGTAACCCATCGTTTCCTTTGGGTATCCTACAAAGATACACTTAACAGATCTTTGTTCGAGTTTGTCAGGCGAATCGCGCTTAACAAAAGCCTCACATCCCCAGACCTTTAAGTATGACAAATTTGGCGCTTTGCCAAACCATAATTCATATGGTCTCTTATCAACTTTCTTGGTTGGAACCATATTGAGAATGGGTGCTGCAGACTCTAAGGCATAATCCCAAAAAGACAATGGCAAGGTTGTAAGATTCATCATCGATCGAACCATATCCAACAATGTTCGGTTTCTCCTTTCCGATACACCATTGTGTTCTGGCGTATAGGGAGGAGTAAGCTGATGGACAATTCCACAAGCTTGTAGATGATTCTTAAACTCTTGACTGAGATATTCACCACCACGATCCGATCGGAGGACCTTGATGGTTTTCCCAAGTTGATTTTCTACTTCGTTTTGAAATACCTTGAAGATTTTAAACACCTCATGTTTATGTTTAAGCAAGTAAACATAACCATAACGGCTGAAATCATCGGTAAATGTAACGTAGTAGTAAGCACCTCTCCTAGACATATGCTTAAAAGGACCGCATACATCAGTATGTATGATTCCTAGTAAGTCGGTCGCCCTTTGATTCTCATGTGAGAAGGGTTTCCTTGCCATTTTTCCCGATACACATGACTCACACCTATCAAATGAATCCTCACATGATTTCAAAAGCCCTTCACGTTGAATCCTTTCGATACGGTGTTTGCCAATGTGTGCAAGACGGCAATGCCATAGGAAGGATGAGTCTAAGTTAGACTTAGATCGTTTTGCCCTTAAATTAAACAATGAATTATTATTTGGTAATGAAAGACGATCATGCAAATCAATTTCAAATATTCCATTAATAGCAATAACATTAAAATAATGAATATTATTTATAGAAACATAAATCCCATAATCGGTAAATGTATTACAAAAACCTTTATCTTTCAAAACCGAAACTGAAACAATTCCCCTAACTATAGAAGGTGCATAATAACAATTGTCTAATACAAGAATTATGCCCGAGGGTAATCGTAAGTCATAACTTACAATGGCATCCACTCCTGCTCGTATGCCGTTGCCGACGTACAGGTACAAGGATCCACACTTCAGTTTCTCTTTCGCTCTAAACCCCTGCAAAGAGTTACAAATATGAGCTCCACAACCAGTGTCATAGACCCAAGTATTTGATTTAGCGAAAGAATATAATTCAATGGTGAAAATACTTGTAGAACCGGCCGTGCCGTTCTTTTTGTTATTTTGCACCTCGGCAAGCCACTTAGGGCAGTTCCTCTTCCAGTGACACTTATCTCCACAATAATGACATGTATCATCTTGTGCGACCTTTGCCTTCTTAGCTGGAGGATTTTGCTTAGGCTTGCAAGAATAAACAACAACTTGTTTATTTTTACCACCCTTTGCAATGTTCCCCTTAGCCTTTAGCGGTTGCTTTTTCTTCTTATGAGCTTGGCTACCCTCAATCATTAAGACTTGAGTGCCTTTCACCTTCATTTTTGACTTTTCGAATTCCACCAACATAGCGTGGAGTTCGTTGATGCTTTTGTTCATATTTTGCATATTATAACCTCGTGTGAACTCCTCAAATTCCGGTGAGAGAGAGTTGAGAACAATGCTCACAACGACTTGGTTATGTAGCGCGGAGTTCGTTGATGCTTTTGTTCATACTTTGCATATTATAACCTCGTGTGAACTCCTTAAATTCCGGTGAGAGAGAGTTGAGAACAATGCTCACAACGACTTGGTTATGATATGCAAATTGCATCCTAGTAAAACGATCAAACAAGCTTTTCATGTTCATAATGTGAGTCCCAATGGGCGTTCCTGACACATGATGACATGCATGTACTTCTCGAATCAAGTCATTTAGCTCAAGGTCGGCTTGTTTCTCATACGATGCACGTAGCTCAGATATGATCTTATTGGGTTGCTTGTTGTCAAACTGCTTTGCAACCTCAGAGGACATGCAACTCAACATAAGACATTGCACTTCTACGTGAGCTTTATAGGTTGCCCTATACAAGTCACGTTCCTCTTGAGGAGCCTCAGCAGCTGGCTCAGCACCCAAAGGTGTTTCAAGGATATGTTCGCGCTCCATCACTCTTAGGACAATCCTCGGTGATCGGTGCCAATCATTGAAATTCGGCCCAGTAAGAATATTGCGCCTTAACGCGATTTCGGTTTCATTCAAAATCTCATCAGTTGTGTTTTGTGCCATTTCCGCAAAAACAGAGTGAAAGTTTTTATTAGTACTTTCGACATAAAATTCTTAACATAAAACGTAAAACCCATGGTTTACTTTTAGTTAAGTCTAGGATCCAATTGACATATTATCGTTCCATCAGTTGATCTGCTAGGAACTAAGTAATACTCAAAAGGTAAGTGACGATCCGTAATTGCATTTACCAGTGCAACTCCTATAAAATGGGACTTAATGTCATAATTCGATCCAGGAATCTAAATGGTGATCGTGACATTAATCATGTTTCGTCGCATCTTATCGCTATCGGCGTTTACAGTCTCACTGCATAACCCAATTTAAGTCATCCGACTGAACACTGCAGATAGTCCACCATAGTCTCACTATGAGTTGTAATACGCCTTGGATACACTTCACTTACGTCTCACGTAGAGTGACGAGCAAGTACAAGTTGTGTAGGCAATACGGATAGCAATTAACTTAAATTCCATGGGTGTTAAAAATCTACGTACGCAATTGCCATGCAACAATTTTGTAACGTAATTTAATTAAAAACAAAAAGTTTTTATGTTACTGGTTATTAAACGTGTTTCTATGATTACCTAATTCATACAACTAATCGTAACATGGTCATCATTAATACCCTTTCGGTAGCTCTGCAACGGGTACGACCAGGTAAGCAAGTGAGGGTAGGGGACGACTAAGCATCTCTTAAAACCTGACCTCATTAGTAGTAGAATACTCCGCAAACTTTCCTAGACATCGTCCTTTATGTAGGTGAGCCTAGTTGGGTAATAATACACTGAGCATGTACAATCTACTTATGAATTACTAATCACACGCTTATTAAATCGATGGTTTTTAAGATATTTTGTAAATTTATACGTTCCGTCGCTTGGACCAAATTACGGTATATAAACCCAACCAATGCGTTTTAGAACGTATAAAATTTTGCCAAAATAAATTAATAACTCGATGTAATAATTCTTTAGTCATATTAATTTAATTTTGTTTCTTTCAAAAAACATTTGACAACAATATTAACAATATACATTAAGTATTATTCTACGCATCAAATGGGTATCCTAAAATGCAAATGGTCTTTATGGTCATTTTAAATATACAAACCCTTTTACCCCCGTTTCAACGGAAACGGACCACATACATCCGTTCACAAAATCAAATATGGATTGCGTAGGCGGTTTGTATATTCAAAATTCTCAATATCAAATAAACCACAAATAGACCTTTTAAGCATATAGTTCTTATTAAGGTGTCCCACATATACAATTAACCAATTAATAATATGTGTCAATATATGCAATTTACTTTTTATAATATCATAATATCTAATTATGTTTACAAAGTTATGCATATCACTTAATAAACATAATTTATAAAAAAAAAAATACAGCACATAATTAATTAAACATCAAAATTTGCGTTTAAGGTTTAACACTTAATCAACATTTAAACAAAACAAAAAAAAACGTTATTTTTATTTTATAAAACGTTACAGATTACGTTTTAACGTTCGTTTAATCCCATACCTCGATCCCCCCCACAAGTTTTGATGTTTACAGATTATCCAAAATAAAATTACTATGTTTTGGCTGATACCACTATAGGTATACAACTAGAGTCATATTGTCAAACAATACATGGCAGCGGAATTTAGGATCACATAGTAAATAATAAATCGGATAAAGAATTACCTTGAATTAGAAGCAAGCGAAAGTCGTAGATCTAAGTGTAAGATCTAATCTACGGTTACGTACGTGACACCTTCTTTTAGCAACAGACTAGTATGCTAGTACACGTTTAATTGATTTAAACAACAATTGTCGAAAACCCCTTGGTTTGCTAAAGCAAAATCGAACACACACCGTTAGGTTTTAAGAAAACCGATCAGTTGTAGGCTCAAACCCTACGATCGATTTGTGTATCTTGATTTTTGAGAGGTTGAGTTTCTTTTATAGCCTAGCAAATCTTGTTCTCCAAGTAATACTAGAATAAGGAAACCCCCTTTATTATTTACATAATAAGTCCTCTTATTTAATAAATATTTACAATTAACCATTAAGTAATATTTAATAAATAAATTAAACTTGTAGTCGTGTCTAAACTTCGATGTACGCGCTCCCGTAGTCTCACACATTTACGGACAAACGTATGTGCGCTCCCCATTCGTCTCTGATGCAGATCTGCCAACAACATAATAACATGAAACATATGACATTACTCCCCTAATTAAAAGAGAGGATTTCCTATGTTTCCATTAATATCCATTGAAATAAATATAACGTCAACTTATAAACATGAAGTACCTTAGCAGAAGGATCTTAATAGAGGACCCACACTATCTATAAGTCATATAGTATGACGTCATTCTACAGTATCACGATAGCATCTCCTATTGGTTGTGGAACCAGAAGAAGATTACAGATAGAGGCATATGGTTATGGAAACTATCATACTTGTGCAATATAGTAGGTCCAGTGTGATACCTGATGCAAGATCATACTTGTGCAATATAGTAGTGTATATCATATGTGAAAAAGAAGCTCCATCTGATCAGGAAATTGATGAAGAGGAAGCTCAGGTCTGGTTTGACAACGACCTCTGGATTGATCATCTAGAGGGTTACTATTCAGATATCGATCTCGAAGAGACGAGTAAGAGCTTCTTTTCATCTCGAATACAATAGGCACATTTTTCGGTTTAGTTTTCTACTTTTTAGTTTGATTTTGATTTTTTGGGTTTGATTAATACTATCGATTAGGATTCGGTTTTTTATTCTGTGGCTGAATGGCGGTTGTTGGTGGTTTTGTAAATGGAGGTTGTCGGAGGTGGTGGTGAGGGTTGGAAATCGGATATGGTGATGGATGGTTGATGTTGATGAATGGATATGATGATGGTGATTATAATAAAACCGACCAAAATACTAATCATGTGAGGAGCATTTAACGGATAAAATTAACGGAAGTTAGGGAGAGGGATTAACCGTGTAACCAAACAAGCGTACGACAGACTGAACCCAAAGAATTTACGATCCAGGATTAAACCTGTTAAATTCGAACAAATATAGAGATCATTTATGTAATAAACTCTAAATTTAAATTACTATTCGTTTTCTTATTTGTCACCCATTTATATGTGACAGAATCTACATTTTATTAAAAATTCATGGTTTTTAACATGTTAAAGATTTCTTTTACATGTTTTATTGAAGAGTAAGTCTAAATTTTTGTCAAATTAAACTCCACGCTTTTTAATGTTTTTTCACTTTCAGGTATTAAAATACCTGAAGCAATTCTCATATATCATTATTAATTTACGAGAAGTATATATCACTATAAAAAAAATTTTATATCACTATAAAAAATGTTCGAAGCATATGAAGAATATGTAATCAAAATACTTTTATTATATGGGCTAACACAAGATAGACGTATGTGGTACAAATATACAATAGTCTAGATGCAACATTACCAAGCATGGATTGATGAAATTATGCACTCTTTCACTAGATTTGTATCCCACTTGATTTTATCTAGTAACATTTTATGAGGAATAATCCTTCAAATTGGACATCAAAGAGGAAGCGTTAGTTTCAAAATTGATGTCCATACTTTTATAAGTTAATCTCACTAAGAAATAAACTTACTACATAATTGTTACTAACAAACATCCCATAATAATGTCATCTCCACACAACTAGGGAAAATTTGATACTACTCTATGAAGGTAATGGTGAATATTATGCTAAAATCAAATAGAGTTGTATTAAAGGAAACATGAGAAAACACATTTTCTCAAAATTTTCCCGAATCATAATCTACAAAAGGATGGTGTGATTGATGTACGTCAAAACAGATCAAGAAACAAGTCGACGGACCTACTTCCAAAATCATTGCTGACAAAGGTATTGGAGAAACTTGTCTATCGAATTGGTATTGGCGTTTGAAGAATACATATTGAACTGAGGGGAAGTATTATATGCGTTGCACTCTTTTTTCCTTAACTAAGTTTTATCCCAATGGATTTTTCTTAGACAGGTTTTTAATGAGGTAGTCTATATCCGATACCGGTCATATGTCTACACTCAATTCCTATGTCGACAAAACATAAATATGGGTAACGTATAATTCCGACATGCTTATTCAACTTCAAACAACTTATTCTATTTTTGATTATTCCTACAAGTTTAGCAACAATTCAAATAAGTAGAAATTTGTTGCAATATAATTTCAAAGTATGAATTAGATTAAACACTCTCAAGCTCCTATTTCAATAAAAAAATCTCGCACTAATTCGACCTTCAGCGTGTCAAACTATAAACACATACTGCGCATATAAATTATTGGTGTAGTTAGTTGAGGAATATGTTGTATATTTAGTGTTGAATAGATTACATTAACGTTAAACGAAATATACTTCTTAAGCTTTCTCCCAATCTCTGTTCTATTTCGCACTCTATCACTAGTTCTCGTAAAAGATCACATCGTCAAGTTAGTAATACCGCTATTTGTTTTGCGACAACTCAATTAGATGGTGTAGTTTAGGAATGCTACTCAGGTCCACGGATGGTCTAAATAATAGGAATAGGATGCAAGTAATTTGTAGATATGTTAATTTCGATTTGGAACCAAAAAAGCAGGGTACGCCCTGGATTTTGGGTGCCATGTGCGACGAGTCAAAACGGGACACTAAATACAATAAAAAAAGTGTTTTTCTTACGTTACAACTTACAACCATAAGACTTTTTCTAGCATTAGAGTGACATATATACATATAAGTACAAAAAAATTAGGGCCCTATAGATTTTAAAGCTTGTACGGTTGCCTATTATACTTGAGCAACTCAAGTTATCGCTTTAGGCCTCTAATTTTTCAGTCTTCGAAAATATAGAAAACTTAATCGTCAATGCATTAATACAAACATGTTAATAATGTGTTGAAATATAAGCTCCACAATTATAATGATGAATGGTTGATATTATTCAAGATTCGATGGTTCGTAGATAGGTTAAGGGGTGTTGTTTTAGCTTATTTTTTGACTTATGAGTTTATCTAGTATTGATTTATGGTTCAAAAGCTCATTTCCTTCAACTAATTGCAGTCCATGAACTTATTATTCACATTTAAGTTATGATAAGCTCATAAGTTAAAAAATAAGCCATAACAAACACCTCTTAAGTCTAAAAGTGAGACGAACTTTTTAAAATTTATGAACTAAATAACTTGACGAACTTTTTAAAATTTATGAACTAATTGCAGTCCATGAACTTATTATTGACATGATACATTGATTGTTTGAAGATAATTAAGTTAGCAAAAACCGAACCGAAAACCCAAAACCCGAAAAAACCGATAAAAACCGAACCCTAAAACCGGTCCGAATACAAAAACCGATGGTTTGGGTTTCGATTTTTGAGAAACCGAAAAAGACGGTTCGGTTTGGGTCGGAGGGTAAAACCAAACCGAAAAAAGCCGAACCGAACCATTATATGTATGTCAATTTTAATATGTTCACTTTTAGTAGATATTTTAAGTTTTATTTTTTTTTATTTTTTTCCTTTGTCTAAAATTCTAAACATCCTAGTTAATTACTCCCTAAACACACAAACTCTCGATGCTAATAGTGAAGACTCAAAGTTTTCTTTTCTAAATTGCCAATCTTATACTTATCAATATGTAATCTTTTGGTTTCATATAGGTCACATTACTCAGCAACATATAGGTTTATTTCTTCAATTTTGATTATTTTTTTGTTGCCATGTAGGCTATAGTTTACTAAGCCACATATAGTATTTTTTTTTTCTTCTTAATTTTGTGTTTAAAGTTTTCCGACTCATATCATTATGTTCTAGTAATATGCACAACTTCATGTTATAAGTTGTGAACTGCTCCGCCAATTATTGCATAACATAGGCTTCCATTTGAGATTTATTTCACAAGTTTTTCTTGACAGATCTATGAATTTGCCCATGTCCAAAAACCGAAATAAAAAACCAAACCGAACCGAAAAAAAACCGAAACCGAGAGGAACCGAACCAATGTAGAAACCGAACCAAACGGTTTGGAACTTTCAGGAACCGAAATTTCGGTTTGGGTTCGGTTTGAGGTCGGAACCGACCCATGCTCACCCCTAGTAAATTTTTTTGGAATGATTATTTGACATGATGCATTGATTGTTTGAAGATAATTACGTTGGTGTTTAAATCGACAATCTAGAGAGTATGAAATGTACTTTATCTATTAATTAAAATAAATCATTAATTATTTATATCCATTTTTTTTTATAGATTTTTAAGAAAATTTGGTATAAAAAGAAAAAAGAATTCTTTTATACACATAAAACTTTTTGTCTATCTCAAATGTCTTATATTAAAATTCTCTTTAAGGCTCGAAACCGCTAGGCCGCCCTGCCAAAACTAAAAACCTAAATTATTTGAAACAGGAACAATATATTATAGCGGTATCGGTCAGGTCCTGAATCAGCTCGTGAACAGAAGTTAAAGTTTATAATTCATTGCGTAAATAACTTAAACTTTCTAATATCATGGACGGACACATATTAAACATACTTGGTCTTGGTCCGGTCGCTATGGTTTCATTCGATTTACCGTTTTCACAAGTTTGGACCAACTTTACACACTCCGGACGAACCATGTGTCTTGTTTGTTCCAGTTATTGTTCATTTATTATCATATATTGGTGTAATATTTATTTTAAGTTTTTCTAGCAATATTAACGTGCTGATAGAGACCGAACAACCAACTATATCTTATAAGGTCCACTTAGTTATAGCTTATATGTTGTCCACATTTATGTATTTCAATTAGTACTTAAGCGTTATTTTTTTTCCTTCTCAATCTAATGATATAGAATTCAAGTTTAACAAAAGTATTTTGAAAACAAAATTAAAAATACAATTGGGAACTCACATCCTTAGACATAATGATGGTAGTAACCAAATATTTGGTCACCGATATTAAAGACAGTTTTTCGTGTAATATGTACACCTTTAAAATATTTTTTTAACTATCATGTCTTGCACATGATATCGGTTAACGGAATATTTTAACGACATACATATAAAAACAATATATGTTACATGTTTTGATGTATAAGTTATTTTAATAAATTTTTAAACTTAAAAAGATAAATCTTTTATTTGATCCAAATCATAACGAATGTAATTTATTGAAACTAGGCGTATTCCCGCACGTTGCGCGGTGACAATTTTTAAAGAGATTTGTCACGAACAATGATCAGAATCGAGTTGTTTTATTTACCGGGTTGTATATCTTTGGAATAAAATTATGGGTGTTGTGTTTAGGGTTATTGCAACAATGAGCAATTTTTTAAGGGGTTGTTTTGGAACTTTTTAAAATCGGTACCGTAAGAGTAATTGGGGAATTATGTTCCAGGCGAATTGATTTATGTTTTCTTATATACCTAATTGAGCCAAAAACATAGAGCGTGCAAGCTCTGCCTGATTTGTCGTTGTCCCAATTATAATTTAGGTCACAACTAAAGGTCATTATTAGAAAATTATGTTTTTATACTTGGGGTGTAATTTAAATCATAATTAAAGATCCTAATTAGGCAGTTATAACAAAAATGAAATGGAAAATAGGGGTTACAAAATTAGGAAGCGTAATGGTTTTGTGATTTGTATATGGTTTTGTACTTGTCAATTAATCAGGTTAATAATGTATAAGATTTGTCTGATTTATGCTTTAGGTCACAACTAAAGGTAATTATTAGGCAATTATAAAGCACTGTAGTTTCATTATGTTTAAATTATGCTACAATGAATTTATTTTACTTCCATATGTTCCATTACTTTTTACCAAATTAAAAAATACAATAAACAACTTGAAAAGTGCATTGTTTGCTATTAGGGGTTTTAATACAAAACATATCGAAGCCACATGTAAATTGGATAACAAAATGAGATTAACTGCAACATCTGGTATCACCTATGACATGCCAATAAACGCTTCTTTATAAAATGACCAAACCTTTTCTGCTTTTTAATCGTATTAAAGTTTCGTGTTTACAAACCATGATTCTAGATAGGGAATAGCTGGGGGGGGGGGGGGGGGGGGGGGGGGGGGGGGGGGGGGGGATACACATATGATAGAGCATGAGGTCCTTATATGGTTCAAATGCTTATAAATAACCTGGATGGAAAAGACTGCCAAAAGTCGCTAACTAATGCTCTTGTTTTAGTAACTTACAAAATAAAAAATTATTCAACTCAATGGGCACGAATTAAAGTCTTGGATTAGTGAAAGATCATGTTGTAATTACTAACACGTCTTTTGAGTTATATATGATTAGTTATAATTATAGTCGACTTTAACAGACATAACAAAATTAATTAGCATAAGTTGAAAAGCTAGGAGTTTCAAGTGGATGTGTACACTTCCATTAATCAGTGTGATTCTGTGAATTTTTGGGTCCGCATAGATGGACAAGTGCCAATTTTTGGGTCCGCATATATGATTTGTTATAATTATAATCCCAAATTTTGTGAGTTTTTGCTCAATAAAATGTCAAACAAAAAATATTGTAATAGAACTTCTGACACGTAGTTGTAAAATTAACTATGTTGGCTAAAAATTCAAATTAATATTGCAAATGATATTGGCTCAAAAGCTCTTTTCGCTTGATACTTTATGGCTTTGGTTTATCAAACACCTTCTCCGCCACGGAATTGAAAATGGTAAATATTGTATCACTTGTCTCATCAACAACATGCACATTGATGTACGAAATCGAGTATATTTTAAAAACAAGAAATACTTACGACTCGACTACACAATCTTAGGCAGTGGACCTAATCAAGTATATTATAGTTTTAGGTAAATCAGGTTCGTTCGCAGGGACTGATGTTTGAAATATAATTAATAATTAATAAAACAAAAGTGGGTTTGTTGTGACCGAATTGTCACTGTGCTTAAACTACTTAAATTTAAGAAACTTGTTGATTCAGATGAATCGCTGAAAAGATTTTTGTTTGTAAACAATTGAGGAAAAATACATTCACTTGGACTTGATCACAATTACTACGGTTATCACTTAATTACTAACAATGTTGAACTACTTAAAAGGTATTTAACTTGAACTCTCGTTTCCCATTAAAACTTTAATCGTCTCATGTATAGTTACCACTCTCGTGTATAATTTCTACGTTGACAACTAAGCAATAAGTACCTAAGCCGATTTTATGATTTAATCTTATAAAGCTTCCTCTCTAATAGCTTCTTAATTAACTAAACCGATCTCTCTTAATCTAGTTAACTAACAACCACAATCACGTTTTTATTGTTTAAATCTTTAATGCTAGTTCCTCTCGAATACTAATATCTTTAAAAATTATTGACCGATTAGTTATTTCATAAACTATTTTGTAATGTCACAAGTTCCTCTCGAATACCTATGATGAATTACTAACAGTTTATATAAAAGATCAAAAACTGATTACAATTGGTTTTTCGATTAAACATAAAATCCAATTCAACATATACGTAATTAAACAATAACCTACATAATTGATCACATCATCCAAGTGAACGTTAAGAAATTTAGCTACTCATAATAATAAAAACGAAACACAATAGAATTGAATGAAACATCTTTATATTAAAAGAACTAACGAAAAGTATTAAAGTACCAATGATCTGAATGCTTAAACAACGAAATTGCTGAGTCTAAAACACCAAAATAACACCAAAAATTCGTAGGTTCAAGCTAGGGTTTCAATACTCTCCTATGATAATGATGATAATAATAATAAACCCTAAAAACTGCTTCATTAAACGTGACAAACGACTGCAGCACCAAAAGGCCGCGGGACGGGAGTCCCAGTTTGGGGACGGGCGTCCCACGCTCAGTTTCCAGTTTTCTTGTTTTGCTGCTCGTTTTTGCCTCATCTCTCGTAACCAATTGCTTCTAGTCTCAAAATATAACTGACCCGTTTCTCATTTTCAGCTCCAATTATGTCACTTCCGCTCCAGAACTTCGGCTAATACCTGTATAACATTTTAATACCAAAATTTCCCGAAATTCCCAAAATCCGTTATGAATTAAACTTTAAAAGACAAATATCGCATATAATAATATGACTAAAATATGCGATATCAAATCCCCCCATACTTAACCTTTGCTTGCCCTCAAGCAAATCCAGTTCAATTCAATTTAATTACCAAACCATGATTTAAAAAACATAACCAAACACCTCACGAATTATTGGGAGTAATTCACACAAATCTCTCGAACTAGTCTAAAGGGTATGTAAAATATTCTGTAAATCCGCTCAATTGCTCAGTCATGGTGAGTTTTCTATCATAGGCTTGATAAAGTATCGTTTCTCCACCCCTACAGCCTAGGTACAACTAAACGGGGACTTTTATTCGAGATGTAATGTACAGGTAAAGGCATGTGAATAAATATATAGAGGTTAAATGGGTAAAGTATACAAATAACGTAGTATACATCTAAACTTAGAATGAATCCGAACTCCTAAACGCTCATGAACCAATGCTCCATATAACTTCAAATTCTTCCGAATTACATAACTCATAATACAACTACTTCTACTTATTTCTTCAAAGACTCAAATACATAAACTACATAACTTTACAACTCTCTTTTTTTTTTTTTTTTTCTTTTTTTACTTTTGCTAACAATTAAATATATGATACAAAGGCTAACGATATTCGATTTAATTTCAATGCCTTAACACTTCTAACTTCAATCTTCATGTATACAATCAATAGCAATCTCAAAACTATGTTCGGCTCATCTAAAAATGAAAAGAAAGGCTAATGTACAAAATATTTCGTGGATTTAAATGAACGAATAAGTTAGGCGCAAAATGGTTAACTAGAGTATCTAACACTAAAAGTAAGTGTTACAAAAGGGTTTAACGGAAA
>CAJVGC010000582.1:59542352-59567447 GCA_910822075.1 Senecio squalidus | reverse complement strand
AGGTCGTCGATTCGCGGAAGAGGATATCAGTTCTTGACGGTTAGTTTATTCAATTCTCGGTAGTCGATGCACAAGCGGAACGATCCATCCTTCTTCTTTACGAATAGGATCGGCGCTCCCCATGGTGATGAGCTCGGTCGGATAAATACTTTATCCAATAATTCTTGAACTTGGTTGGATAATTCCTGCATCTCAGTCGGAGCTAGTCGATATGGCGTCCTTGCCCCCGGTGCCGCTCCAGGAATTACCTCGATTCTAAACTCTACTTGCCTCTGGGGTGGTAGTCCAGGTAGTTCTTCGGGAAATACTTCCGAATAGTCTCTAACTATCGGTACATCCTTAAGGTCTGCTGCTTTTGCTTGTTTGTCCCTCACGTTTATTAACAATGCAAAACAGCCCTTATTCAAGTGCTTGCGCATTTTCATTACCGATATAAGTTTCGAAGTTTGTCCCGGCCTATCTCCTTGTACTATCAATTCCTTTCCCTCTCCTAATGGCATCCGTACCGTTTTATCTAAACAAAATATCCTCGCGTCTCGGATGGTCAACCAGTCCATTCCTATTACTACGTCAAAGCTCTTAAGTTCGATAGGGATTAGATCTATTTCGAAAGAGTGGTTAGCTAGGGTTATTGTGCAATTCTTAATTACATCGCTAGCTTGGTATTCTTGCCCATTTGCGTATTCTACCGTAAAATTTTCACCTAGGGGTTCGGTTTCTAATGCTATCAAAGGCCTAAACTCTAAGGACACAAAACTTTTGTCCGCGCCTGAGTCAAACAGTACTGAGGCGTAATAGTTGTTAAGGAGAAATGTACCTGCAATCACTCGGGGGTCGTTTCTTTCATCTTCAGCACCAATCACGAAGGCTCTGCCACGGCCTTGTCCCCCATCATTTCCCCTCTGATTGTTCTGATTCTGGTTTTGCGGTGGGTTTTTATTGCGGTTCTGGTTTGGGTTTCAGGCAGGGTTTAGCCTAGGACAAGCATTTCGGTAGTGTTCCCTACTACCGCACTCATAACATTCTCCCTGGCGAGGCCTATCATTCTGTTGTGGCCTCCCGGCTTGTCGCGGTCCTTCATTCTGCTGCCTTCCCGCCTGTTGCGGTCCAGCGTTCATTGCCTTACAATGTCGAGTCCAGTGACCGAGGCGGTTGCAGTTGGTGCACGATCGACAGTCACCTCCGTGGTGATATCCGCACCTATCGCATTTTGGCGCCTTTCCCTGATAGCCGATATTCTCTGTCGTGGCTACTCCATAGTTTCTCACTGTCTTGTCCTTCTTGTTGAAACGCTCCCTTCTGTTTCCCGACGTGTCCTCAACCTTGCGCTTTCCCTTAGCGTCCTCTGCACCCGGCTTCGACACTCCTCCGTTCCTTATCCAGTCCTGGGTTAGGCGGCTTGCCAAGCTCACAGCCTGCTGCATCGTGGCTGGCTCGGTAGCTGTCGCCATGCCCCTTATCTCGGGTGAGAGTCCCCAAATGAAGTGATCAATTCGCTTGTCTTCGGGGGTTACTAGTTCAGGTACTAGATTTGCAATTTCATGAAATCGCGCGACGTAGGTGTCGATGTCAGTTCCCACCATGGAGTGATTCCAGAGTTCGTTCTTGAGCTTCTTCAAGATCTCCTTGGGACAGTACTCAATTACCAGTAGTTCCTTGAACCTTGCCCATGGCATGTTGTATGCAGCGTCCGGACCTTGGACCTGAAGCTGGCTGTTCCACCAGGTTAGTGCTCGTCCCTGTAGCATGCAAGAAGTGAAATTCCACCTTCTTGTTTTCAGTGCACTGGCTGATCCTTAGCACAACCTCCATACTATCGATCCAGCGCGATAGTCCGATGGCGCCCTCAGTGCCATGGAATTCCTCTGGCCTGCAAGATATGAAGGTCTTGTAGCTACAACCTTGGTTGTTCCTTTGGTTGTTCCCCTGGTTGTTGTTTCCTTGATTGTTATTTTCCTAGTTGTTGTTTTGTTGGTTGTTGTTTCCTTGGTTGTTGTTTTGTTCATTGTTATTGTTGTTCCCCCTTGGTCCTCCCTGGTGGATACCTGCGTTGATTCGGGCTATGAGGTCGGGTATTGCCTCGTTCAGTCGGGCATTAATCCTTTGGACCATGCGCTCTTCGTTGTGATCGGCCATTTTCCTACACAAGAGAGAGTTCGGGTTTAGGGTTTTGATATTTTTCACTTTAGATTCAAATAATGGGAAATAACAAGAACAACAACAATCGTAATTATAATCCGTCCATTTTATATATCGCTCAAAATTTGATGTTCTTACAAAATCCAACATCATCGACTATTGTCGTACATTACCAACCAACATAAAGCACTACGCTTATAATCCTTCATAAACTACGTGTTTTGCTTACAACCCAAAAGACATCTTACAACAACCTCTAAACCTTAAATACAACCAATACAACCATAAGGAATACTAGTACTATGCTAATCAGCATCAAGTTGCGTGCTGCTCGAATTGCCTTTCGTGCCATTGCCTTTGTGCGTAACACCTCGGTGTACAAACCACATATCTGGTGGGAGTGATCTCTCACGACTTGTGTGTATCCGCGAAGGTCGACGGACATGTTACAAAGCGCTTGGATTTCTTCGGGAGTCAATCCGCGAACAGGGGGTGGTGGTGGCGTAGTTATCTGAGGTCTCGAGTGACGATTTGGTGGGTGTCGTGTGCGGCGTGTTGGTAATCGTGAGCTTCCTTCACCGTCCCGACGGAGGTAAGGTAGGGTGAGTGCTGACGATTGCTGACTCCTAGAGCGTGATTGGGATTCGTGAGAGTGTTCGGTTTCGTCGACTGACGTAGCTATCTCTTTCCCTCTCGACATACCCTAGATCGATAACGAGTTAGTTCGAAGATACGACTCATGTTAGCGTTAGTAATAAGCTGAGCACATAGAGTATCTTAAGTATAGCATCTAGGTCTGTGTGGGTCTGACTTCAAGAATTTCCCGGGGAGGTTCGTTTAATGTTTATCAATCCCGTGCTGGCATAATTTAGTCCAAATTATTCATAGGTGATCAGGCTACGAATAATTCAAGTTAGACAATGCCTTCACGTTTTGGTTAAATAAAATCTTTCGTTTAGAAACTGGTTATAGTTTGATTTTTGAAAAATCGGTATTCACTATAACCTTGCGCTCTGATACCAAGTCTGTCACACCCCGCTAAGCGGAAACACAGGATGTGAAGAGCAATAGCATTCGATACACAAGATATAGATAAACGCCAAATTATATTAAAGAAAAACATAATATCCAAGGTTTACAAAGCTTAAAACAAGGTTTACATATCCGAAATAATAAAATGGGGTGTTCAACCAAACCACCCAAACCCTTCCCGTTCTTGAAGTCATTCGCCCAAAAGCATAGAGTCATCAGCTAGCTTACTCGTTACCTGAAAATACGAGTCAAGTGTAACTACGGGAGACGTAGTTAGTGAGCTACAAGTTTAAATAAAAGCATAAGTTTCAACGCACAAGGAATTGGCGAAAAGTATAGTTTTCAAATTGTAGTTGCATAACCATGCATGGAGTATCGCATTCAAAAATAGTAGTCACATAAAAATGTATAGAGTATAGCATTTGTGTCTATAGGCATTGACCACATAGCGCTACTATGTGACAATCCTAAGTATTGCCCAATGATCGTTGCTAAGCCTAAAGCCTACCCATTTAGTATTATGCACCATCGTTATAAGTCGTTGTGGTGAGGGTCAATCTACCCTAATAGCGCTATCCATATCTACTAACGGTCCTTTCCAAAGGGATTAATAGCAACTAATGTCCTTGGTAGTGTCGGGAGTTTTAATGGTTTCTCACGTCCATGTTGTACAAAGTCCGCAACATGACGATCGATTGTGTTTAGTCATTGGCAATATAGCTTTCGTGTCCTCGGCATTGTTGGCAAAACCATCAACAATGCCGGCAAAATAGTCTTTCATAAAAGTGTTCAAGATATCAAGTGTTTCATAATAGCGTTCAAAGTATACAAATGTTTTCGTAATAGCATTGAGTATCAAATCGTTTTCGTTTAGCATTCAAGTAATAAAGCGTTTTTCAGCTTAAATATTTGTTTAAGCCTAAGACTCGCATTTCACCCCAAAAGTATTAAAAGCGTTTAAAAGAGTAGGGGTTTGTAACTCACTGGCTGCGAAGATAATCGTAAGCGGGAACGGTCGGAAAGTGCCGGGAATCACCGAAAGCCTAATAATACCAAGTTTTGTTCAAGTGTTATTATGTTATTGTATAATATAATAAATAGTCTTTAGTTAAACTTTAAGTGTCAAGGTTAAATTGTTCCAAAAATAGCTCGAAATGGTTATCGTTATGTTTAGTCCGAAAAGTCCAAGTTTAGCGTTTTTATTAATATGATACGTATAATTTGGTCGCTGAAGTGGTTTGGAATTTCCAACGAAATTTGGGCAGCGCTTCCACGCCCAAATTTCATTTCCAAAATTCCAAAGTCACTTTCCCGCTCACAATTCACATATATCACATAATCAAAATAACGAGTTCGTTTTAGTCCAAATAGTCCAACACAAGCCACCAATATTATTGTTTTTACCAAACTCAGTCATATATATCAAGTCTCGAGAAAATCAGCGGTGTACACAAGCTTAAAACGGCCAAAACGACGATTTTCGGGAGGACAACAGCATGTGTGCGTCGTCCTAGGCCTCAGGACGGCGCACATGCCGCTGTCTTTCCCGTTTTTGTGTTTTTCTTGCAAAATCGTTTATGTAAGTGATAGATCTTGACATGCAATCGGTATAAACCTTATTAATCATCATTATATCAGTTTATATGTAATTTTTAACCACAAAAACAAAGATTTAAGCATCATTTAATATAAACCCGTTTTTGTATAAATATGGTTATAAAACTTCATCAAAACTTGTTTTTATAGCTTAGATTATACATGCAATGAGTTATATTAGTAATATAAGTAAATAGGAAGAGTTTCTACCGAAAGAAAGGCTTGGATGATGTTTTAGATGAGTTTTGAGCTCCAAAAACGGTGAAAATGCTTTGAAGCCGAAATAGCTTTGATCCCCTTGCTTCCTTTGCTTGTTTGAACGGTTTTTAATGGTGTGAAATGTGATTTTTGTGGCTGTAAATGATGAAGTCTTGGAGAGGAAATGAAGAAGAGATGGGAGAAAATGTGTGTGTATGTGTTTTTGGTGTTTATAAAAATGAAATTGAAAAGAAAATGAAAGGAAATGATGGTATGGGGGTTTGGGTTCTGCTAAAAGCAGTAATTGAGTAGTCTAGGACGTTTTTGATTGGTAGTGGGTGTTTTAAAAACGAGACAAGTAACAAAAATCCAAAAAATTTCGGAATACACATCCAGGACGTCGCACAAGGGGGCTGTGCGGCGTCCTGGCCCCTTTTGTAATTATTTTTGTGATTTTTCGTTTTTGCGTTTTGCTTCGTTGGACCTTTTCGTTAACTGAAAGTTATAGATTATGATACGTTATGAACTTTGGAAAGTTCCTTAGGTGTTTTCTTGGTATTAGGACTTACATAATTTGATTCCGAAGTTGATTTATGATTCCGACCCCGATCCGCGCTTAAAGGTTTAAATGAAGTAAACTTGCGTTTAAGAGTTTTGGGTGAGTTACAACGAGCTTAGCTTAAGAGTTATGTCTACGTAGCCACGTAACACATAAAGTTAGTCATACTGGGCATTAAATATAAACATGTTGAGGTTAATAGTTAGCGTTCTCGACCTTAGTTTAGACGGTTGTCACAACTATTTCCATACGCCTTACGATAATTATGAGTTCGTGCAATGCCGTCTGATCTGAAAAACGCGCAAGCAGCTCTCGTAATTTTAAGAAATCGTAATCGCCATTCGTACCTCGCCAAATTCGTGAATTTCTCTATCAACGACGTTCTTACTTCTCGTAGCCGTGTAGAGCATAAAGAACTCGCTAATTTAGTTTTGAATTCATTTCGGAAGAAGCGCCTGTACGCTAAGTATTCAAGGAGCAAGATAAATAGTGTGAGGTTCAGTTTCTCAACCACGTGTTTAACGCAAAGATTATTTATTGAAATCTTGTCGAGATCTAAATCGTGAATAAGATAACTTCTACCGTAAGCGTCTAACGATATTCGATCATCGCGAGAATAGCCGATTTTTTATAAATTCGTCGAGAATCTTTCCGAATATTGTCTTTGATGACGAAACTTTTGCAACAGTTTGAACCGTATTTGATGGTCCCGGTCAGGAGAATGCTTCCCATTGATTGGAACAATGCGATGTTGTGGTTCCCATTCTAAATTGGCCGGTGAGTACCGAGAATTATATCAAGATACTAGTAGGATAAGGCGTACCGTATACGCTAGATTCAAGAACTTCCCGTATCCGATAATTCGAAGTATTGCTAATAATAAGATCATCTTGGAGAAGAGTTGCGTTGGAACGTGACTGTGAAATTTGATATCTCCCGATTCAAGTTAGTGAGAACACTGATGTGTTTCATCGTATAAAGACAATCCAGCCTATTCGCCTACGTTTGTAATTATTCCTGTGTAGAGAGCTCGAAAGCTCAATTTATTCGATCACATAAGAATGAACGTTTCTTTGGTTCAACTTAGCATCTAGAGACAAAGAATGACAACGCATTGCATTCCCTTGATCATCATTAGAATCCGTGATTTTCGGAACTTCGTATGATCGCAAATGCAAGTCTCACTTGTGTCTCACCAAGTTTTTAGTATATAAGTGGATAGAATTTTATTTGATCCGCAAGACAATTTGAGTTCGTCACTTGTTTATTCTTTGAATATCATTCTTGTTAGATCTCTAATTATATTCCCTGCCGAGTGGAGGTCTGCGACTATTCGAAGTTAGCAAGAGAAGTCGCCCGGAGGTCGCTCCACATTCTTTTTCCCGTTCGTATCTCGTGTTTCGTGTTCCACGTCCTTTTTGGAGAACCGCGATGTAGCTGTTTAGCTCGTTTCATACTTCGAATTATCTTTCTATTCGTACCCGTCCAGTTACTTTTCCTGGAGTCGTTTGGAGATGTTGTGATTTTATCCACATCTTTCCTTATGTCTTTGTCCAGAGTCTCACTCATAAGTAATTTCGAGGACGAAATTCTTTTTACTTGGGGAGACTGTGACAACCGCATACTTCGTAACACTTTTTGCGTTATATTATCTATCGTTGTTTTATTTATTTTATTTTGACCCTATTATTATTATTATTTATTTTGTTTCACGCGATTTTGGTTTAGTCGGGATTTAAATTATTGTTTCGTCCTTCATGACGTAAACGTTATAGTACCTAAGTGCCTAGCAAATATAAGTATTCTCGTAGATTATTATGGGTATTTTAAGCCTTCATCTTTATGATAAAAATTAAGGTTAAAAATATTACAAAGTTAGTCCTCTAATAAAAAATCTATTACAAGGTTAGTCCTTTAACGGGAACTAACGAAATCTGTTACAAATTCAGTCCTTTTAACGGACAAACTAACTGGTCTGATCGAGCGTCCAGTGCGCAACACTGGCTACCAGTGCGCAGCACTGAAGCCCAGATCAGATATTTCCAAAAACGATTTTTGACTCCTTGAAACCACAACCCACATGCAACCACGTGATTTCTGCCCAAAACCTCCCCAATATGGTGTGAGATGAGTGAATTGTGGATCCTTGACCACTTCACATCATCTCTCATTCCACTTTTCATCATTTAACCATTTTTCACTTCATTCTTCATTCTTTGTATCTCTCTCTAACACAAAACTCTCTCAAGTTCTTTCAATTTCCAGAAACTTGTTGAGACTTAAACCACATTCAAAAGAGGTATTTGTGTTAGGAAAGATCATCCAAAGACTTCTATTTACTTCTACACATATTGGTAAGTGATTTCCTCCTAAAACCTATCTATTTCCTTACTCTAAGTTCCTTTTCTTGACATAAAGAGTATACTAACCAAACTCTTATGTCCTTGCAAGGAGTTCATCCATCAAGACTTCATTTTCCGATTTGTTCTTGAGTTAGAAGTTTCAAGTCTTGGAAAACTCGGTAAGCAAATTCCTTGTAAACACTTTTTCTCCACTTTTCCTCTTTAAAATCCATCTTCTAACATATTATTCTTCTTCTTGGGTTTGGAGAGCTTCAACATTTGAAGATTCGGTAAGTAAACCCACCCTTAATCTAATCTCATATTTTTACATCTTTCTTTCTTCGAAACCCAAATTCCTAACAAGTGATTATTTTCTTGTTTGGAGCTTGATTCTCCATTTTACCGTTTTGGAGTCTATTTCGGAAAAGCTTCAAGATTGTAGATTATTGCGGAGGTCTTCGGTACTTCCTACAACCCTTTTTCATTCTTTCCATTTCTCTTTGTTCTTAATCTTTCTCACCTAAAAAGTTATATAAAAACATGTAAAAAGATGTAAAATGGTTAAAGACCTAAAAGTTGTTATAAAACTTAATAAGCTTGCCATGTTAATAGGTTATTAGAAAAATTAACCGAAAACGTTATGTTAAACAACTTTAAAACCGGATAATTTCATATAGGATTATTAGTAAATTCCTATCGAAAATGTTCCAACACTTTCTTAAAACTTAGTGGACTTGTAAATCTAAGTATTTTATACATAATCTATATTATAAACGAACTTAACAAAATATAACGAAAATCTTGTAAAATCTTGTAAAATAAGTATATGTATGAATATGTATATTATATAAGTTTACTTATGAGTTATTTGACTAAATAACTCCAATTAACAACGTGTAAATATTCACGTAAGACTTAAACTAACTAACCGGTACTAACACGACTTTAAACAAAAAAACTGAAAATAGTATTCTGGGCACCAGGTGCGACGCACCGGTCATGGTTCCCAGACCAGTCCGACGCACTGGTTATCCAGTGCGCAACACCGACCGTTGTTTCGCCTTTTTCGCGTATTTTTGACGATTTTAAGTATACGTAAACCTATTTTAGTATACGTAAAGTATTATACACTGATAAACATATGTTTTGGACTCAAAACATAAAACGCAATCTTAAACGACATATTATTTACTATCATATACGTTAAAACGTCCGTATTATCGTTAAATCGTTTATTTCTTCGAAAACGATCAAATCTTTGATTTTAAACTTAATCTTTTAAACAAACTCTTATAAAACTTTATTTCCAACTATATTTTACTCAAATATTCAAATTATATCTTTAAAATATACAAATTATCAAAGGTTGACTTTCGTTGACTTTGACTTCTTTTTAAAACGGTTGACTTTGACTTCGGTTGACTTTGACTTTGGTTGACTTTACCTAAATCTAATACTCCCTTCAACCGATATTCCTGTTAGTCATTTTAGGCTCGGAATATCATTCCTTTCTAATCGTATTTAAAAACTTAAACGATCCATGTTTCTAGAAGTCATTATCGACTCGAAATATAAAATATCTTTTATCCGTCATTTCGACATGGTTTATCGCCATTGGATTCGACGACTTTAGCTCTATATATATTTTATTCGTCCGAACATTCCTAAACTTTATTTCATAATATAATACAACGTTAATCATATAAGGCTAAGCCTACTACATTATAGAGATACTTAGACTTTTATATCTTTACGCTAGGGCACTTAGGCGGTGGAGCATTATCCTCCAGTTTGTGTCTACCCGACATACTTATCGCTGATTCGTGAGTTATTCGATGCCCTTTTTACCGTTTTAATATTTTTGGGCATGACTAGCGTTATGTTAAACTTAATTATATCTTGATTATTCATGTATGGATTATGATGCCTTTAGATTTAGTGTACCTCACTTATACGGCCTTGGTGGTAGTATAAGGCCCTCGATTAAACACCTGTTAACTCTAGTTGAGCCATCGGTACTTATATATAGATCTATATAGGTTTTACAAACCCCCATCCCTCACTATGCGCAGGGGTGTTATTACCGCTATATTTATTCTCGAAACTACCTTAGTTGGACACACTAAGGCAGAGGGTTATTGTTGCCTTTATCTTGTTGCTTTTACTATATTGAAAGGATTAGGTGTAAATGATTATCTAAGGTTGTTGCATATATCTTACGTTGCTTATAATTCAAGATATTATTTATTTTACTATGGACTTTTTATATACATTTCAAATGGGTCAAAATCTTCAAATATTATGTTTTTATAAAAATGCGAATAACCCACTAACTTTATGTTGACGTCGTATTTTTAACGCTTTTCAGTAGGTTGAGTTTTGCATCGAATATGGAGTTACTATTTTTGCTTTGGATAGTGTATGGACTTTCGAAGCGACTTAGCTAGACGTAGTTAGTTTCTAATTAGGCCATGATCTTATCTTATGTTGTTTTATTTTGTATTGTTGTAACTCCTAAACTTTATTTAATGTAAACTTATTGTTGTAGTATTTATTCGATGTAATACTTGGTCTTCTGATACATAATATACTGTACACCTCGGGTTTCCGCCTGAGCGGGGTGTGACATTTTGATTGTTCCAATATTCTTAACTTTCTTTTTAGTATTCATTTTATTCGTATATTGTTCATTTGATATCTTATGTGCCTTAGTTTGATTCATGGCTTTCTTATGTGTATTTTCATAATTCTCTTGATATATGCGTTTCTTTGATCATTTGTACGTATATATTATCTTTCAATAAGTATTATGTTATTCGTAATATGTTTGCACATATGTCTATCTTATACGTTCTTTTTTTATTCGAAACTCACCTTATTGTTTTGCCTCTTCCTTCGATACATGTTTCTTGTGATTATTGATACAAATTCATCGTTCTTCTCGTATGTGTATCTTTTGACCGTTTGTACAATTTTCGTATAAGTTTCTTTGAAAATCTTGTTGGTTGATTTAAAATATTATTGGTATGACATGTATGTTTGCATAAAAGTTTGTTTAGGTTTTGTTTTGAAATCATATTAGTTTATATTGATCATTTGATGTACTAACGAGAATTTGTAATCATGTGTAGATTGTAAATGACTAAACTAAAAGTATTTTGTGTCAAAATTTTGTCTCGAAAACCCACCAAAACAGCCCCCGAGACAGCCTCTAAACTGTCTCGAGATAGGTCCGAATTAGTCCCCGAAAATACCCCCGAACAGCCCTAAAACAGCTCCGATAACGTCCCGAAAAATCCCCAAAAAGTCTCGAAACAACTCGGTAAAGAACACGTGAGATTGTGGTAATTGGTACGGGTGATTCTTATAAAGTGCCACTCATTCCGTGTGGCTTTATATGTCCCGATAAGGCCACGTGAAGTGATTATTTCGTAAATAGATTGATAATGTTGTCATGGTGACTCGTGACAAGATTAGAACGAACGGTTGGGTAGACACGTGATTTTCAAAATAAATAAAATGCCACCTTATATAATTTAAGTTTGTGGTTAAACTATTATATTTGCGTAAATTATAAAACTTTTAAACATATTTTGATGTCCTATAATAACCTTGAATATTTGTAAAAGTATTTGGAGAATTGTAATAAATAAGTCGCCTTAAACGGTTTCGTAAATTTTGCCTAAGAGTAACCTATCCATGGAGGTCCCGTGGGCGCGTTATTGTGACACCAATAATGTGGCATCGACCGTAACGGTGTATTTTGCTATATCTAGGACGTCTTTTTTTGTTTACCCGGATTGTGGTAAGGTGCACTAAGTATTATTTGTTATAAGAGGCGTATGGATCGATCCTAGGAATTTGTGTGTTTGATGGTGGACGTTTATCATAGTGTCATACGAAACGTTTGCACCTTTTGGAAATACTACTGGTGTGACAACCGCAAATTTCGTAACACTTTTGCGTTTTATCATCTACCGTTATTTTTTTATTTTTTTTATTTTGACTCTATTATTATTAGTATTTATTTTGTTTCACGCGATATTGGTTTAGCCGGGATTTAAATGGTTGTTTCGTCCTTCGCGACGTAAACGTTATAGTACCTAAGTGCCTAGTAATATTAAGTATTCTCGTAGGTTAATATTGGTATTTTAAAGCCTTCGTCTTTTCGAGAAAATTAATGTTTAAAATATTACAAATTTTACCCTCAAAATAAAAATCTATTACAAAGTTAGTCCTTTAGCGGGATCTAACGGAATCTGTTACAAATTCATTCCTTTTAACGGACTAAATAACTGGGCAGTTTGGGACCCTAGTTGCGGCGCAACTAGGGTGCACAGCGACGCAACTAGTGGTCTGCAGACCAAGACAAAAATCGTTGTTGTTGCTTTATTGGAACCCCAACTCACATGCAACCATGTGATTTCTGCCCAAAACTTGCTCTATTTGGTATGGATGAGTAAATTATGGATCCTTGACCATTTCAACTCATCTCTCATCCCAATTTTGATCCTTAAACCAATTTCAACCCATTTGGTCAATTTTGTGTCTCTCTCTAGAACTCAAACTCTCTCTAGTTCCTTTCAATTCCAGGAACTTTGAGAGATAGAAATCACATTCCAAAGTGATATTTGAGAAGAGAAAGACCATTAGAAGACTTCCCTTGAGTTCCTTCATATTCCGGTAAGTAACCTTCACCAAGAACTCTTCCTTTGACTTTTCATTTCAACTTCTTATTTGAGACAAAGTGGATGCTAACATCTCTTGTGTTCTTGCAAGGAACTTTTCTCAACCAAAGCTCACTTTCACCTTGTTCTTGAGTTGGAGGAAATTCTTCCACTCTAAGAAATTTGGTAAGTAAAGTTTTCATAAACTATTTCCTTTCTTTTCATTCTTCTTAAAAGTCCATTACTAACTTTTCATATTTCTTGCTCAATTGGAGTCTCTTTCTCCATACCTTGCTTGGAAAACTCTTCCGGCTCTTCTTGGAGTTCAAGAGTTCATTCCGGCGAAACTTGGTAAGCAAATTCCTTCTTAACGACTTTCTTTTATTTTCACTTTATAAAACCATATTCTAACGATTTTCGTTTCTTTTCTTCTTATTGGAGTTTCTTATCCTCCACTCTTACTTGGAAGTCTTTTCCGGCGAAGTCCTTGAGCCTTCTAGCCATTTCAAGACTTTCCGGTAAAATTACACTTTTACCCTTCCTTACTCTATTCTTTTTATTTTCCATTTTGTCACCTAAAAACTACCTTAAAAACTTGTTAACATGATTAAAATATCTAATATGACTAAATATCTAAAATTTCTATAAAAACTTAATAACTTACCATGTTAATAGGTTATTAGAAAACTTAACCGAAAATGGATATTTAACTATGATAAAACCGGATAATTCCATATAGGTTTATTAGTAAATTCTTTATCGAAAATGTTCCAACACTTTCTTAACTTAGTTGGACTTAAAAATCTAAGTAATCTATATCTAATTATTACTATAAACAAACTTAACGAAAAATAACTAAAATCTTGTAAAAACTTGTAAAATAAATATATGTATGAAAAATCTACATTTTATAAACTACTTATGAGTTATTTGACTAAACGACTCTAAATAACAATCTGTAACTATTCCTTAGTTGCGCCGCAACTGGCTAAGTTCAACACCGTTTCGTCGTTTTGCGTATTTTGACGATTTTAAGCACACGTAAACCTATTTTTAGTATACGTAAAGTATTATACACCGATAAACATATGTTTTGGACTCAAAACATAAAACGCAATCTAAAATGACATATTACCTACTATTACGTATATTAAAAACGGTCGTTTTGTCGTTAAATCGTTTATCTCTCCGCAAACGATCAAATCATCGCTTTTAAACCTAATCTTTTATACAAACTTATGAAACTGATTTCCTATTATATTTTACTCAAATATTCAAATTATATCTTTTAAAAGTATTCAAATTGGTCAAATGTTGACTTTCGTTGACTTTGACTTTCTTGCAAAACGGTTGACTTTTGTTGACTTTGACCAAGTCAACTATTCTGGATATTGACTTTGGTTGATCTTGACTTTAGTTGACATTGATTTGGTTGACTTTGACCATGGTTGACTTTGACTTCGGTTGACTTTGACTTTGGTTGACTTTGACTAAATCTAATATTCCTTTCAACGATATTCCTGGTAGTCACTTTGGGCTCGGATATCATTCCTATCTAATCATATTTACAAACTTAAATGATCGATGTCATTATCGACTCGAAATATCTAATACTCTTTATTCGTCACCTCGCTACGACTTATCGCCGGTGGATTCGACGACTTTAATCCTAAATATTTATCATTCGTCTAAACTCTACTAAACTCTAATATTTAATACAACGTTAATTAATACGAGGCTAAACCTATTACATTAGAGATACTTAGACCTTTTATGTCTTATGCTAGGGCACTTAGGCGGTGGAGTTTTATTCTCCAGTTTGTGTCTACCCGACATACCTATCGCTGATTTGTGAGTTATTCGATGCCCTTTTACTGCTTTAATAATTTTACTTCGGGCATGATTAGCGTTAACTAAATTTTATATATGTTGATTATGCATGTTTAGATTATGATGCCTTTAGATTTAGTGTACCTCACTTATACGGCCTTGGTGGTAGTATAAGGCCCTCGATTAAACACCTGTTAACTCTAGTTGAGCCATCGGTATTTATATATGGATCTATATGGGTTTTACAAACCCTCATCCCTCACTATGCGCAGGGATGTTATTGCCGCTACGTTTACCTCGTCACTACCTTAGTTGGACACGCTAAGGCAGAGGGTTATTGTTGCCTTTACGTTGTTGCCTTTACATTACAGTACGGTTCAGGTGTAGATGAATATCTAAGGTTTATGCATATGTCGTACATTGTTATAATTCAAGATATTATCCATTTTTACTATTGATTTCTAACTACATTTTCTAATGGGTCAAAATCTTCAAAATCTTATGTTTTTATAAAATACGAATAACCCACCAACTTTTTGTTGACGTCGTATTTTTAACGCTTTTCAGGAGGTTGAGTTTTTCATCGATTATGGAGTTACTATTTTTGATTTGGATATTGTATGGACTTTCGAAGAGACTTAGCTAGACGTAGTTAGTTTCTATTTAGGCCATGTACTATTTTGTATTGTTTTATTTGTATCGTTGTAACTCCTAAACTTCATTTAATGTAATCTTATTGTTATAGTATTTATTCGATGTAATACTTGGTCTTCTGATACCTAATATGCTGCACATCTCGGCTTTCCGCCTGAGCGGGGTGTGACAACTGGTATGTGTTACCCTAGGATTTCATTTGATACTTGTTACATATTTGTTTGACCCTTGGTGCATTATTTTACGAAATTTGGCCTTTTTACATGTTGTTATAAGTTGTATTATGTAATTCGGAATTATACGTATTTGTACTTTGTTTTGAAAATAAGTTTGTATTTGACTTTGTATTTTAAAATAAGTTTTTCTTTAAGTTATTATGCATGTCATACCTATTTCCGTGTCGTTTGTATATATTTGTTCACTGAGCGTTCACTCAACCGTTTTCTTTTTCTTTCTTTCTTAAATGGCAGGTATTCAGTGTGCTTTGGGAATGGGAATCGAGCGTAGAGAGCTTAAGGATATAGAACCCTTTCCATAGACTATTTAATCTTGTTTAGTCCCTCGTTTGGAATATTGTCTTTTGAATATTCGATTTGTCTTTGATTAAGTTCACGCCCTTTTTCCCTTTAAGTTCCTTTTGATATCATTTTGTATGCTTTGTAAGATTGGGGCGTTACAGAATGGTATCAGAGCTTCGGCTCTTTCTTGTAGAAACTTAGACTTAAGTTATGGCCTGTGAGATTTGGGTAGACTTTGAGTTAGGATTCTTTTCGTATCTGATTAAAATGTTCTACCTTTTGGACCTTTCACTTTTTACAGATCGATCTAATCTCCTAAACATTTATCCGTTCTAATTGTTTTTATCTAGTCTCGATTGATATTGGTATTCTTTCGTTTCGTAACTTCCTTCAATTTCGAGGACGAAATTTCTTTTAAGTAGGTAGAATTGTAATATCCCAAAATTTAAAATACATATTTTGTGAAAATAAGCAATAAGATAAATTTGAGTCTAAATATGTTTTATTTATAAGCTAAGTATTTTAGTAATAATTATATCCTAATAGTTACTAATGACTATTTTCTAAGAGTATTTACATTTTGTTAAACCTAAGTCGTTATAACTATAACGTAAGTTATTTTTTCTAAAGATAATAATCATGTATAAAAGTTAAGAAACTTTATATAGATTAAAGTAAACAAACAATTGACACGTTACTATCTATAAACATATGTTGTTTGTTAAATAAGTAAATATTAATCAATGATAATAAAATTCTATTAATCAAATGGGACGTTTACCTTAGAAATGTAGAAGACAAATTAAGTTTCTTTAAAAGATTTTATAAATAAAAGACCCTTTGCATACCAAATAAATGTATATATATTAAATATTGGACTTTTGATGTGAAGTTCTTTAAGTGTTCATACACAAATCGTTTGCACATTTAACATAAAATCCATCTTTTGATCCAACAATTTGTATGCTTCAACATGGTGGTATTAAAAGAAAATGAGTTGTAATTTTACGAAGAAAGTTAGAGGTTTTCTTAAAGATGACAACTTTTATAAAATTGGTAAGTGTTTATTTAAGTTGTTTTACTATATTTGATATGAAACCCTTGAAATCTTTTCACCTTTAGTTTTCCACAAGTGTAATACTTAGTAATCTTTTACCACTTTTAGAACATAATTATTAGTAACTAAAACTATAATCATAACCTTAGGAAAAACTTATAATTTGATAGATTTGGGTATGAACATATAAAACATATATAATATACCCATTTAAATTATATAATAAGACTTGGATATTGATTATTTATTATGTATTAATACTTTCTATTTTTTTTTTTAAACTTAAAGTCCCGATTATAATTTTGAAAGGGTTTAGAATATAATTATTTTTACACATCATGAATAAATAAGAAAATAATCTTATATATAAGTTATAAGTGGATATTAAAAACTCCTATTTAATTGTCTCACAATATGTTTAATTTGTTAGATATCTTTCAGTGATTGTTCATTTCGTTAATCTATTCGAATCGTGTTACTTTTCATTGGAATTTGAGGTACGAATATTCTTAGTCTCGTTTAAATATTTTTCTCTGGTTCGTATAATTGTTTGTACGGATATTCTATACATTATATGTATATTTGGTGTCATCTTTCGACTGATTATTAATGTGAATATTTTTTCGTATGTTCGATACATTTATATGTATATTTGTTGTCTTCGTTCGATTGATTATTTTGATTGTTCCAATACTCTTAACATTCTATTTAGTATTCATTTTATTCGTATATTGTTCATTTGATATCTTATGTGCCTTAGTTTGATTCATGGTTTTCTTATGTGTATTTTCATAATTCTCTTGATATATGCGTTTCTTTGATCATTTGTACGTATATATTATCTTTCAATAAGTATTATGTTATTCGTAATATGTTTTCACATATGTCTATCTTATACGTTCTTTTTTTATTCGAAACTAACCTTATTGTTTTGCCTCTTCCTTCGATACATGTTTCTTGTGATTACTGATACAAATTCATCGTTCTTCTCGTATGTGTATCTTTTGACCGTTTGTACAAATTTCGTATAAGTTTCTTTGAAAATCTTGTTGGTTGATTTAAAATATTATTGGTATGACATGTATGTTTGCATAAAAGTTTGTTTCTGTTTTGTTTTGAAATCATATTAGTTTATATTGATCATTTGGTGTACTAACGAGAATTTGTGATCATGTGTAGATTGGAAATGACTAAACTAAAAGTATTTTGTGTCAAAACCGTGTCTCGAAAACCCACCAAAACAGCCCTTAAACAGTCTCGAGATAGGTCCGAATCAGTCCTCGAAACAGCCCCCGAACAGCCCTAAAACAACTCCGATAACGTCCCGAAAAATCCCCCAAAAAGTCTCGAAACAACTCGGTAAAGAACACGTGTGATTGTGGTAATTGGTACGGGTGATTCGTATAAAGTGCCACTCATTGTGTGGCTTTACATGTGACAACCGTCTAAATTTCAGGTGATTCTCAGTTACTTAATCGGTTCGATTCTCTAGTTACTCTTTTATCATGTTCATATTGTTTGAGTTCATAATTGTCGTGTCTTTTATTTGCGGAACCAAAAGTCGGAATCAATTTATAAATCTTAACACCAAATAAACAATACAAGAACTTGATTAAGTTCATAACGGAAACTAATAAGGTTCTAGTCCTTAACTAATTATAACGGAAAACTTAAAACGTCACAAAGCTGGAATTTCAATCCAGCCGGCGGCTGAATCCCGCTGACTGTGTCTTGATGAGTCATTTTTGCATGCTTGTTGATTGGGCAACGATTTTATTCCGGGATGGGACCATAGTTACTGCCATTTGGCTTCCCAAGGGCAGTAACACTCCCCCTAATCCCACTTTCACTTTCATTTCAAACCCATTTCAAATTACACACACACATTTCACCTCTCTCTCTCTAAACTCTCTCATTTCCTTGCTAAGAACATCATCAAAACAGAAATATTTCACCATAAATCAATCCATAAACTCACATAAATCGACCATCAATCATACACAAATCGTCCTAGAAGAAAAGGGTATCAAAAGGAAAGGTTTAAATCGGGTTTTTGAAGAAGTTATTCATCCTTTTGAAGCTAGGAACTCATCCAACCGATCCAAAGCTTTTTCCTTCGGTAGAACTCCTTTATTTTACTCTTTTTACTTAAATCTTTGCTTGCATGAAAGATCCATAACCTGAAAATATGTTTTTATAAAGATCTAGAACGTTTTCTTGCTTAAAAACGGGTTTTTACAATATATCTACACTTTTAACATATAAATCTAAAAGAAACAGTGTTTTTACTCTAAAAACTTATATATTTGATAAATAACAGTTTGCATGTCGAATCTAACCGTTGAACAAGCTAAAAATCGAAAAATAACGTAATCTTGAAACTGGCCGAAGGCTTTTGGCCGGCGGCTGAAGGTTCTCAGCCGACGGCTAAAGTCCAGCCGGCGGCTGAGTACCTCCAGCCGCCGCCTGAATACTGCTGTTCACCATTTTTGTCGTTTTAAAAGCTTTAAACGTAAAAATAAGCTAAACTAAGTTATCACAGAATATATATTTTGAAAAGCTCACTGTTTTTGGTAAATAAACTGTTTGGAAAAGCTTTTGGAGTTGAAACATTGTATTATTGTTCCTATTGATATATTGCGTATTTTAAAGCGGGAAAGTGTTTTGAAATGGACTTAAATTTTATAGCGCGGAAGCGCTGCCCAAATTTCACCGTAAGATATACACCAACTTCAGTAACTTAAGGGTTCTATAACTTATTCACGTTAACTTTGAACTTGGACACTTTTGGACATAATTGGACTTATCGGACTATAAAACGTACACGAACACATGAATCTTATAAACTTTCCGTAATAACCTTTTTGGGACAGAATCTAAGTATAAGAAAATTGGGATTTAAAATGTTAAATTGGAACTTAACATAACTCAAATTATACTAATAAAACTTGTACAACATTCCGGTGTTTTAGGTCATTTGTGATTCCCGACGCGTTCCGCTTCTTTCGCGCTAGTTCATATCTTTTGTCTTCGCAAACCGTGAGTTACAACCCCATTTTGTTTTACTTTTGTGCTTTTAACATTATTTGGGGGAAACATAAGATATATGCTTTGTAACTTTGAAACTATTTGCGAATTGTTGAAACATTTGGAAACTTGGTACTTTTGAAACTTTATTGAACCATTTGGAACTTGTGGTAAACTTGGTACTTTTGAAATCTTATAGAAACTTTGGAAACTTGAAACATTTTAAAACTTATGAAACTCGTAAACTTTGGAAACTTGTACGAAACTTGAAACTCTTTGGGAAACTTTGAAACTTTGGGAAACTTGGAAACTTGTGAAACTATTATGCGTATATGTGTTGATGCCTTAGCCGGTTAACTAAATTTAGGATACTTGTTAGCGACCAATCCTTGATGAAAATATAAACCCGTAAGAACTTACTGCTACTTTTGGAAACTTTGTTCAATTGCCCCGTTTTTGGTTCAGGAACTTTATACACTATTAGCAATAGCCGTTAGTATTATGGGTATCGATACTTAGGAGCGGTCACTCCTTACTCAGGGTTAGCGACCCAAGTACATATTACTAAGATTCAGTTGGAAACTTATTGAAACATTTTTGGGCTAGATCAGGACCACACAATCGGTTTAGTGTATACTTACTATTTATATTATGCCAAGTGATTGATACGAGTTACTAATTTAGTTAAGCACATACTCCCTACGCATATACCTTTTAGCGCCTGGATTCCGCTACAACTTTATTTATACGAGTTTTATTTGTTTTACTTGCGTGTGTACAAAACTTTTACCATTTACATACATGTGTTCTAATGTCGCTCCGTTCCTTTTACTTACGACGTCACTCTTTTATGTACATTCTATTTTTTTGAAACTTTATCGAAACTCTAAACTGTAACTCACTCACTACTTTATGTAGTTGACACTTTATCTTATGTTTCAGGAAATTAGTGTAAGTGTCTGGAATGCATGGCAAGGAAGGGTCACTATGGTTACGTGAGGCGCACATTGGGAAAAGACCTTTCTATTTTGGGAATTTTATTTTGAAATATTGTATTTGTACTTAATTTAAAAGTATGAACTGCTTGGTTGTTTGAAACTTGAACTATTTTATATTTATCGAAATGACTTGAATCGTTTAAATTTGCTTATGACCGTGTAATGATATTCCAGCTCTCACATTCCGTGTTTCCGCTATAGCGGGGTGTGACAGACTTGGTATCAGAGCACAGGTTATAGTGAAAACGGTTTTAGAAATTTCCAAAAAGTTTTTGAAACCAAACTATAACCAAGGCTTTTCGGAAAATCATTATGGGTTCAAAACTTTAGAGAATTAATTTCGCGATTGCATGATTGTTTTTAACTACGCATGGCCTGATCACCCCTGCTTAGTTCAAAATGGCTTATGCAAGGACGAAACATAATTACTAATGTTAAACGGTTTTGAGTCGAAAAATTCCCGGTCTTACTATTCCCAACCTCACGTGACTGACCCTTACCTGCATTCCTTACATATTTTCCTTTAACATTATCTTGTTCATGTACTTACGAAACTCTTTACGTCGCAGATCCGTCATGTCTCAATCGTCACGCTCGCGATCCCCCTCACGATCACAGTCCCGATCCCAGCACCGAGCCGCATCGTCACACGAGCCATCCGAGGGCCATACCGCCTCGGAAAGTCTCCGTCATCAGACCACGGACCCCACGGAGGATACCTCCATGGCTGTGTCCAGCAGCATCGGGTCAAGCCCGAGGTCGGTATTACCACCTCCACCGGCTCCCGTTGCCGCGCCACCACAGCGCCGTGGACCACGTGTCGTCATGACGGCACGTAAGCAGGTAATCCTTCCGGGACGGCTACCCGATAGGATGGCGGCGCAGCAGGACTGCCCGTCCCGGCGTGCACCACCCCATCTTCCATTCGGGCACCCACCTCCCGAGGCTCCGCGCACCTCGATGATAGACCATTACTCGTGGGAGCGGCAGCTCGAGCGAGAAGAGATGCAGCGTGCCAGAGACGCTGAGGCAGCCAGGCAGAGGATGCCGCCTACCCCACAGCTTCCCCCTCCTGCCGCATTCCTGCACCTTCACCGAGAGGTAAGGGGACTTTCGGAGGAAGCCCAGCAACAAGGGCTGCTCCTCTGTGAGGTCTCCGATGCTGCCCATCGGTTGTCGGAGCAGGCACTACGACACCTTGCTGCAGTTCAGGCCACAGCCCGACCAGTGCAGCGCTTGGTCGGAGTTTGTCTGATCATGGGGACCCTGTTGGCGGTTGTCATCGCCAAGATGTTCTTCGAGAGGCGCCGCTAGTTCATTTCTTTATTATGTACTGTAGGCCGAGTTGTAATTTTCAAATGTACACAGCTTCGAGCCATTTTCTTTATTTCCATGTTGTATTGTACTGTACTTCTTCTATTTTGAACCTTGTACTCAACTTATTATTATCTTAATGAATGAAGTTCCATTTATTATTATCTATTATTACCTTGTCTTGTGAACCTTGTACTGGGTTGAATCATTTTCTTACGTATGAATCCTTGTCGTGTGAATCTCTTGAAACTTTATCGTGCGTGTACTACCTGTTCTATTACTTTACTCTTGCGTGATTGTTAACTTGTTCATGAATTATATTCTTATCATACTCTAATCGTGAGTTTCTGAACTGAATATGTTGTCTGTTGTAGAATCATGGCACCCCGAACCAATGCCAGTATCATCGCTGAGCAAGTCGCTGAGCAGTTGAACGCAGCGATGCCCAACATGATCGCCCAGATCACTGCGGGGATCAATGCCAATGTCAACAACCACCACCAGCAACAGCAGCAACAGCAACAGCAGCAACAGCAACAGCAGCAGCAGCAGCAACAACAGAATAACCACCAGAACCAACAACCAGCTTGCACTTACAAGAGTTTCATGGCCTGCAAGCCCAAGGAATTCCATGGCACAACTGGTGCCGTAGGGCTAGTTTCATGGTTTGAGAGCATCGAGTCGGTGCTGCACATCAGCGGATGTGCCGATGCTATGAAAGTGCAGTATGCCTCCTGCGTGCTGCACGGTAAAGCGCTGACTTGGTGGAACAATGTGGTCCGCAATAGGGGACGTGAGACCTACTATGCTCTCACCTGGGAACAATTCAAGAACCTCCTGATTGAGGAGTACTGCCCCAAGGGGGAAATTAAAAAGCTCGAAGCCGAGCTCTGAGATCTTGAGATGGTCGGAAACGACATCGAAGGGTACACTGCCCGATTCCATGAGTTGGCCCGACTGGTCCCAAGGCTAGTGACTCCCGAAGAGAACAAGATTGACCTGTACGTCTCCGGTCTTGTTCCTGAAATCAGGGGAATGGTTCTCACTAAGGAACCCCAGACCCTCCAGAGTGCCATCATCCTAGCTCACCGCCTCACAAGCAACCTACTCACCGCTCCTACCTCATCCAAGAAGGATTCGGGTGAGAAAAGGAAGTCCGATCAGACCCCGAGGCGAAGTGACCGGAACAAGAAGAAGAAGACCACCCGCAATCTTGCCATAGCAGCTGTAGCACCGCCACCGCCACCTCCACCAGCTGGAAATCGATACACGGGGACGAACCCCAAGTGAAACAAGTGCAATTTCCACCACCACGGTAAATGTCCCGTGTGTTTGAGGTGCCAGAAGGAAGGGCACTTTGCTAAGTAGTGCCCGGACAAGTTGGCAGCTCCAGGTCAGAAGCCGGTGTGCTTCGAGTGCGGAAGTGACCAGCACCTCCGGAATGCCTGCCCAAGACTCCGAAACGCCCAACCTAACCAAGGCGGGCGAGGTCGAGGACGCGCATTCGCACTCACAGCTGAGGAGGCTCGACAGGACCCGAATGCGGTGAACGGTACGTTTCCTGTTAATAACCATTATGCATCAGTTTTGTTCGATTCTGGAGCCGAAATAAGCTTTGTGTCCTTAGAATTTAGACCCCTCATTAACTTAGGATCTAAGGTTCTTAAGGATAGCTTCACCATTGAGTACGCTAACGGTCAGGAGTTCGAAGCTAAGGATATAATCGTAGGATGTTCCATATGCCTGTCCGATAAAACTTTCCCTATTGATTTAATCCCGATCGAGCTGAAAAGCTTTGATGTAATCGTCGGAATGGACTGGCTCTCTCGTTTCCGAGCCGAAATTGTCTGTTTTAACAAACTCATCCGCATCCCCCTTTCTGACACTGAAACTTTAGTTGTTCAAGGAGACAAACCCGGACGATCACTCCGTCTCGTGTCGTCCATAAAAATGCGTAAGTACCTCGAGAAGGATTGTGACGCGTTTCTTGCTCACGTTGTTGAACGTAAACCCAAGGAGATCCGTATTCAAGATATTCCGGTAGTCAAGGATCACCCTGAAGTCTTTCCCGAAGATTTGCCCGGGCTACCTCCGCATCGACAAGTGGAATTCCGGATAGACCTCGTTCCTGGTGCAGCCCCGGTCGCTAGGACACCGTATCGTCTAGCCCCACCGGAAATGCAAGAGTTGTCTAAACAGCTTCAGGAACTCTTGGATCATGGTCTTATTCGTCCTAGCTCGTCCCCCTGGGGAGCCCCTATACTCTTCGTTAAATAGAAAGACGGATCCTTTCGTATGTGCATCGACTACCGCGAACTAAACAAGCTGACCGTCAAGAACCGATACCCACTCCCGAGGATCGATGACCTTTTCGACCAGTTGCAAGGTGCAACTTATTTCTCGAAAATCGACCTCCGTTCGGGTTATCATCAGGTTCGTGTCAGTGAGACCGACATTCCAAAGACCGCTTTTCGTACCCGTTACGGTCATTATGAGTTCCTTGTCATGCCATTCGGTCTAACCAACGCACCAGCAGTGTTCATGGACTTGATGAACAGGGTGTGTAGACCCTATTTGGACAAATTCGTGATCGTGTTCATTGACGACATTCTTATCTACTCGAGAAACAAGGAGGACCACGCGAAACACTTGAAACTTATCTTAGAACTCCTCCGGGAACAAAAACTGTACGCCAAATTCTCTAAGTGTGAATTCTGGCTCCGGGAAGTACATTTCCTTGGTCATGTGGTCAACCAAGAAGGGATCCATGTAGATCCGGCTAAGATAGAAGCGATCGAGAAATGGCAAGCCCCGACGACTCCTACGGAAATTCGTCAATTCTTAGGGTTGGCCGGCTATTATCGAAGGTTCATCGAGAATTTCTCGAAGATCGCTAAGCCACTCACCGAGCTCACTCAGAAGGATAAGGATTTTATTTGGGGTACGAAGCAAGAGGAATCCTTCCAGAAACTCAAGCACCAGCTTTGCCACGCACCGATTTTGTCTCTACCAGAGGGTACGGATAACTTCGTAGTATTCTGCGATGCATCCCATCAAGGACTTGGGTGTGTCCTTATGCAGAGAGACAAAGTCATCGCCTATGGATCAAGACAACTCAAGGTTCACGAGCAGAACTACACTACTCACGACCTAGAGCTGGGAGC
>CAJVGC010000582.1:59440329-59542250 GCA_910822075.1 Senecio squalidus | reverse complement strand
GTGTAGTTCGAGCATACGTTTTAAGCAAGCAAGCTAGACAAGAGTTGTGGTGATTATAAACGTGTACTAGCATACAAGTCTGTTGTTAAAGAAGGTGTCGTGTACAAGCTTGTAGAGGGATTTCGCTATAAATCCTAAACAAGGTAAATAAACAACAAATGTACAATTCTTAACTTAGTTAATATTGATTATGTGTTTGATTCTAACTTGCTTCCGCTGCATGTTGTTTGACGATTTGATTAGATGTATACCTGTAGTGGTATCAGCCAGACCGTAATTCAAGTTAACTAGTTAAAAACATCAATAATTAGAGGTTTTTGGTGTTTGATTCGACCAAAAGAAGAAAACAAAAATTTTGAGCTGAAGCCCGACTGCGACGCAGTGTGTTGTAACTGCGCCGCAACGGGTTGTTTTATAATATTTTTTTTTATTTTTTATTTTTTTGTATTTTTTTGTTAATTAAAAACTAAACCTAAAATAAAGTATTTTATGTTTAATTACCTTTGTTAAAATTTTATTAAGCAATAATCATAATCGTAAAACTACATGCATAATTTTACGAATATGATTACGATATTAGATAATTGTTAATTGCAATTGGATAAACATATTATTACACGGGATAATTGAATATGTGAGACACTTTACATAAATAAACTTTAAAAGGTTATTTACGGGAATTATTTAATAATTGAATTATATATGTATTAAATAACTTACGTAATCCATAATTGCTTATTTAAACGGATGTATGTGGTCCGTTTCCAAATGAAACGGGAGTTATTTAACATATATATATAATGACCTAGAGACCTTTTTATTATTTAGGGCTCACCCAATTTGTTGCGTAATTAATTCTTTTCATATTATTATTTTTGTCAAATGTTTTTTGAAAAAAAAGTAAATTTTAATGTACGTGACTAAAGAATTATGTAACGAATTTTTTGATTTATTTTGACTCTTTTATACGTTCTTAAACGTATTGGGTTGGGTTTCACCGTAATTTGCTCCCGTGACGGAACGTATTAAATGCAAAATACATTAAAAAATCAAAACTTGAAAAACGTGTGATTGGTAATTCGTAATTAAATGCACATCCTCAGTGCATACTTTCCAACTAGGCAATGTCTAGGAAAGTTTGCGGGTGTATTCTACTCCTAATGAGGTCAGATTTTAAGAGATGCTTTGTCATCCTCTACCCTCACTTGCTTTCCTGGTCTTACCTTGTGTAGAGCTACCGAAAGGGTTTTATGATGACGATGGCACATTAGATTATTACATACACTTGGTGTATATGAATTTGGCAATCATAGAAACACATATAAAACTAGTAATTAAAACGTTTTAGTTTTAAAACACTCAAATTATGTGAAGAAGTTGTGTGAATGCCTCTTCGTACATAGATTTTGTCACCCATGGAATTAAGTCATATTGCTATCCATATTGCTTAGAAAACTTGTACTTGCTCGTCATTCTACATGAGATGTAGGTGAAGGGTATCTAAGGTAGATTACCACTCATCGTGAGACGGTAGTGGACTATCTGCAGTCTTCAGTTGGACGACTTAAATTGGGTTATGCATTGAGACTGTAAACGTCGATCGCAATAAGATGCGACGAAACATGATTAATGTTATGATCACCATTTTGATGCTTGATCGAGCTATAACATTAAGTCCCATAATCTATGAATTGTATCGGTAAATGCAATTATTGAACGCCACTTACCTTTGGAGTATCATTTAGTTCCTAGCAGATCAACTGATGGAACAGTGATATGTTATTTGGATCCTAGACTTAACGGAATTAAACCATGGGTTTTACATTTCTGTTAAGAAATTTTATGTTGAAAGTACTAATGAGAACTTTCTATCTGTTTTGTAGAAATGACACAAAAATCCGCTACTAATGAGATTTTGAATGAAACAAAAACAACGTTAAGAAGCAATAAGCTTTCTAGACCAAACTTTAACGATTGGTATCGGTCACTGAGGATTGTCCTATGAGTGATGGAAAGACTTGAAATCGTTACATCACCTATGATCGCTAGGCCAATGTAAATCTTTATGGGCATCACTTGTTCAACAATACGAGGTTTGTTCTCTATACTGATAGTTATAAAGACGACATATCAATACCTTTCGAGTAAATATAAAGGAATCTTAATTATCTTATTAGAGGTGGAATTTTTGACACTTGTACCTATGAATGGGTTGATCTAGTGTATGAACCTGAAAACAAGGAAAGCTTTCAATATTACGAGGATATGGATAATAATCTTATCCACTCATGATACAATGTCAAAAAAAAAACAAAGAAATATCATTTCTTGCATTCAGGTGACTGAATGCCGTCACATGGGTAGCATTGTCGCTATGCAATATTCAGACGACTAGGATGGGTAAGTTAATGATAGTCCCGAGCAGCATAAATTTGTAATTCAGTGTAGAAAAACAGCACTTAGAACACAAGTGTTATATCATTTAGAGTAAATTAGTTGATGCGCGTATATTTTGGTACGTCTACGTATGCCCCATCCTTGTATTTAGTATATCTATAGATAAACGGAGAAAGTAGCTATGTTACAAATCCTATGGATATCGCAATTTGTTTTCTGCTTTGATGGCATATCACATTTATAAATGCTTTATATAAGTGTGACTATTAGTCTGTTAGGAACTCCGGGCAGCTCGATAAGGTTATTAACAGGTGTTCATGGTAGTAAGGTATGTTTTAACGAATACGCAGAGGCGGAGCCAGTAGGGGGCTGGCGGGTGCTTGGCCACCCCTATCACCGGCAGATCTGTAGTAAATTACAACCAGTTTTTCACTATTTTGGAGCATTTTTATAAATCGGCCTCCCCAATAATCAAAAATTGACATCATTGAGAAAAGAAAGTAAAAGAAATACATAAATATCGAAATCGCCGGTTATCTTCTTCATCTTCTCCGGTGTGTTCATTTTTCTTTTTTTAAATATTTTATTACTATTATTAAGGCTATGGAATGCACGTGACTATTCATAGGGAACTACAATTACCACTTATAAATTATAAATAGGGGTAATTTGAATTACTATTATTTATTATGTTATTTGTTACTCATTACTGATTATTAATTGATATCTTATTAAAATAAGAGCACCCTGTGGTACTCGTTCTCGGTCGTTGTGGCCTCAAAAACGAGGCATACTCCTTGTTATTAATCCTCAACTCGTTATGGGGCTCGTTCTCGAGCTAATTCTCGCCATAACGGGTCGTTTTGTTTTGTTTTTTTTTTCCTTTTCTTTTCCAATGGTTAGATTTATAAAAAAAAAAAAAAAAAATTAAACACAAGGGCTATAATTCCAACCGTTTGAATTAAATTTTTTTTTTTTTTTTTTAAATATCATTTCACCTATAAATACATCCACAATTTAATCAAAAAATCACACTATTTCTCAATCTCATTCTATCTCAATCTTTTTCTAAAAAATGTATACAACAAAAAATGAGTTCACATTATTCAACCAATCCCGATGTTACGGATTCGTCATCGTCCGACTCCGAATTGATCGAAGTACAAGTTAAGGCGGTACAAGAAATTGAACAAATGGAGAAGGAAGAAATTGAGGCGGAAAGTTCATGCCGGACTTAGAAAAGGAAAATGAGCTATATCAACCGCGATCGAACTGCAGCAAACGAAAATGTGTTACGACATTACTTCTCCGTCGAAAACACATACCCGGATGAATATTTTCGTAGACGATTTCGTATGGAAGACCTCTTTTCCTCAGAATAGTCGAAGGTATATCTAATTACTCTGTAGAACCTTTCCCCGACTATTTTAAATTTTTCAAACAACGACCCGATTGTACCGGTAAAATGGGTTTTAGTTGTTTACATAAATGCACGTCCGCTATGCGTATGATGGTGTATGGGATTACTCCGGACGCTTTTGACGAATATTTACAAATGTCAGAAAGAACATCAACTAAATCCCTAGATAATTTTTTAAAATGTGTAATCCATCTTTATACAAACGTTTATCTAAGAGCCCCAAACACAAGATGATGTTAATCGTTTATATCAAAAACACGATGAGGTTCACGGGTTTAAGGGTATGCTTGGTAGCATCGACTATATGCATTGGAAATGGGATCAATGCCCAAATGAATACAAAGGGCAATACACACGAGGTGACCATGGTTATCCAACGGTTATGCTGGAAGCTGTTGCGTCGTACGATCGTTGGATATGGCATGCTTACTTCGGTGTCGCGGGGTCGAACAACGACATCAACGTGCTTAAATAATCACCGTTGTTTCATGATATGCTCAACGACTCATCCCCGGATTACAGATTCACCGTCAACGGCCACGAGTACAATAAAGAATATTACCTTGCAGAGTTGCAAACGGTATATATCCGGAGTGGTCTACATTTGTTAAATTTTTTTGTACCATTTGACGACCCGCGTCAAAAATTCAAACTTTTTTAAGAGAGTGCTAGAAAGGATATCGAACGGGCATTCGGTGCTCTTCAAGGTCGTTGGGGATTATAAAACATGCAGCGAGTTTTTACAAGATGAACCAGTTAAGAAGAGTTATGTATGGGGGTATCATATTGCACAACATGATTGTTGAAGACAACAGACGTCGATTTGTGATGCCGAAGAATGGTATGTTCCTCCTGTTACAGGTGTTCCCAGAACTTATAATGAGAGAGTGACTGAAAGTGTCCGGATTAATAGAGAGATCAGAGACAAGACCACACACAACACACTTCGCGAGGATCTTGTGGCCTACATTTCGACACTTCCGGATAACTATCGACAACGTTAGCTATTTTTATTTTATGTATTTGTATTTTTTTTTTAATTATTGTATTGTAATTTTGTTTTGTTATGTCTTTGTATTTTTATTTTAATTATTGTATTGTAGTTTTATTTTTTATTTTAATAAAATCTTATTTAAATGTTTAAAAAAAAATAAACATAAATTGGAGGTCCCACATCTCCCACAATCGCCCACAATCATCCTTATCACACCACCAAAAAACTCACAATCATGATTCTGGATGCCACGTCAGCAAAAAAATCCTACAATCACCCAGAATCACGATTATTATGCCGTGTGCTCTAATACATAACGTATGTACTATATACACTACAAGATATTTGACATTTACTGACTGAACAAAAGTGTCACAAAAAGTCTTAATTCAGTCAGTAAAAGTGTTTTTGGTATCTCCCACTGAAGAAAAATAAGTCACTAACAACGCCATCACTAAATGTCAAATGTTACACAATTCTTCAGTAAGTAAAGGTCCAAATGATTTACTGGCTAAGAAAGTTCAGTCAATAAAGGTTTTTCACCACAATCCAGAATAACTTGAAATAGTCTAATTGTTACGGTATACTTTAGTCACTAAAAGTCTAGATATATATTTTTTTAAAACAAAATATCCAAAACAATGAATCGATCACACAATAAAAACAAAAAGTCATTGATTTCTCAGAAACCGCCAAGCATACAATTTATGTACCATAATGTACAAGTGTCTAGCCTTATAAAGTCGAAACAACATTAATCACTAAGAACAAAATACAATAACAAAACACGTTTAAACAAGTTTTGCTCAAAATAGCTCTCCCCATAATTCCGGCATAACATCTGCAAACACAAAATAACAATAATAGAAACACAAAATAACAATAATAAAAGCTCAAATACTTCTATATGTAGCATATACAATTCTAGCAGGTCACCACCTTGAGAGCTCGTAAATCTTAAAAACTAAAGAAGATAAAACAATATTTATTTTACTAACTTTGTCTAGGAACTAACTGAATCATGCCATTCTAGTATTCAAAAATTTGACCCGTGTCTCGAAAGTGCTTAAATCTTGCTATTCATATATAAAGAGTTCACTTCAGTAAATACCAATACCGATGATATATTTATTCCTAATAACTGATCTCAGAAGCTTAGCTTTCTTAATTTATTCCAATTCAAAAAGCAAGTTTGATAAGAGGCCCTACAAACCATTATTTACCATAAATTTCCTTTTGATGCATTTCTTTAATAATTATTCACCTATATGTCGGTATTAATCACATATAATACATTATAAATTCATAATAGAAATCAAGATATGTTCATGATTAATGTGTAGTGACTAATGAGAGAGACAGAGCATACTCTGCATATGTTGTACCATCCTCATGTTTAGCGGCTACAACCTTTTTAGGAAAACTTTCTCCCTGCTTGCACCAGTTTGCAATGGAGTACTTTAATAAATTTAAAGTGGTCGACCAAACTGATGAAAAGACGATAAACATGACATACCAGAATTGTGAACTTTACTTCCACGATAAGATGTCGATTTTCCGCTTGAACAATGACTATAAGCACCACATGAATCATTAACAACCTGCAGACGTTTAATACTAGAAACTTATCATCATATAAGAAAACACAATCACACATCAAAACATCAATAAACCTCAATAAATGAATTTAATGCATTTACTATATTACCTGTGTGCTTAAATCACTAAATAGGTCAGAAAAATTTGCATTGGGTAATTGATCTTTAACGATAGTCATAAACTGAACCATTGCCTCTTGATGTTTCATCAACCTTTTCATTTCATCATCTTGCTTTTGTTTCATTTCTTTCACTTCAGCCTCTCGTCTTTCTTTCATTACTTTCATTTCCCCTTCAAGATCGTTGATACGAGCCTTCAATACAGGTACTTGAGGATCTTGTGACGAACAAGATGTTTTGTTCTTGGCCATTACAACCTTACCCACACATCGTATTCGACCTCCTCTATCGGGTCCTTTGATTTTGGCCAAGTTGTCATTTCTCCAGTCAGAAGTTGTACTATTAGATTCATCTGTGTTGCTTTTTAGTTTATCCTAAATACATTGAAAATTTGAAAAAAATTATATAGAACTGGTTTCAGTTTGGCTAAGTCGTCATTTATTCGGTCAACATAATAATTAAGATTACATACCACAACCTCGACAGCAGATCCATTCACGATTTTTCCATCTTTACGCGTGCGACTAATTATGTTATTGATCTACGTGATGGTGGATCACCATTATTCTTTTATGTCTTCAATATAGTGAGTAATAGATAAATTATTAGTAAACAATAGTTTGACTAAATTTTAAGAGTTACTTAATTTCATATAAATCCAATACATAACTGCAAATACTCGTAAATACAAAATAAAACATATAGAGAAATGTCACCTCCTCATGAATAAGTCTCGCAAAAGATTTAGTTCCAGTTACATGAGGCTCGTTCGACTTGGACCGATAGTTTTTCTTCTTCTCACTAACAACCTGTTCATTTAGTTATAAGTGATAGTTTATTATTTACTGGCCAAAGTTATATTTACTCAAAAAATCGCAAGTATCATTAACCTGAGGTTTCTCCTCGAACCAACTGGTTACTAGGTTCTTGAACTGAACTTTGTTAACCCTCGAATCAGTTTGGGCAGCAACAATCTGATCAACTGTTAAGCTTGGATCATATGATTGTCTTTTCAGCTCTTACTTCCATGACTTCAGTTTTGATGCCATGTCAGAAATGACCCACTTTCGAATTTCCTCTGTTTCAACAGGAGCAAAAGAAAATTTTCCCTACAAACGAATTTTAGGAAACAAATTAATTATCTATAAATCATGCAATATTATTACGTTATAGAAAATAATTATACATATATTACAGAAATTACCTTCACAATAGTCCATAAATCATCTATTTTATCTTTAGAAAATTTCCTCCAATCTTTGCAATCTATTGCGACATGTTGAGACATTTTCACTAGTGTTCCCAAAAAACTCGAGAGTTGGCTTCCCTCATATCCCACAGGTTGTCCATTCTTATTACAAGTAACCAATATTCGCTCGTTGCTTTCCAAATCCCATATATCTTGTTTCTTGGTGGGACCACGTACCTTCTTTCGTAGAGCTGTAATTATGTTCCAAATGAAAATATTAGTTCCAACTAATATAACAAAACTACTAAAATATATGGTCAGATATAAAACCATTTAATAAATACACTAATTAATAATATATGTCAAAATTCAAATTTAATAAATCTATTATCAATAAAATACCTTGTTCGGATGAACTTTCTTCACTAAGTGTTTTTCCAATACAATGCTCCACTTCGGTAGATAGTTGTAATTCGCTAACAGAAACTTTATGCAACCTTTTTCCCATCCTAGTTTGAATATAAAAGAAAAATTAAAAACGTTAACAATCGAGGTAGCTAAGAAGAATTATAATGATAAACAATTTGAATAAGAGGTATACCAGTAACATTGGTTAAAGAAAACTAACTATGAAATCAAAGAAGAAAAATTGATTGTAACAAAAAGAATAAGTATATTGTAGGAACCTATATGGATATTTTTACAATTCTAGAGCCACTAATGCATTTATTCTATCCAAATATCCTGCCTCTATAAAATGGCAGATTCAACAATGAATTCATCCTTCGATAGTTAATAACTTTAAAGATAAAGTAACAAATGGTGCTTCAAAGTCCAAAACTACTTCGCAATAACAAAAAATCACATAGAGAGGTTTTCACAATCGTTAACCTACCATTAGAGTTTATACACTATTTTTAAATAGACTTCTCTAAATTATTACACACAGAACTTGAAATCGTAAATGAAAAACATAATTCTCAAACTGCTCAAAATCTCAATCAACATGGCTCAACTTCTAACTATAAAATCAGATTCATGAGTTTCATATCATTTTACGATATTTCCTTTAAATCACAATCAAATATCAAAGCAATCTGAACAAAATATTCATTATATATCATGAAATTGATATTATAATGAAAATTAAACATCAAAGCAAAAGTAGACATCAAAGCAATTTGACCTAATAATCAAGTAATCTGACCTAATAATCAAAGCAATTTGACCTAATAATCACTACAATGCTATGAAATTGAAAGCAATCTGACATAACAATCAAGATTAAACATCAATTTGACTGAATTAAACCTTGATTTGGTAGCGGTGATATGAATTGGAAACAAAATCAGCGACGGCGGTGGATGAGAAGGAAAGCAACAAATATGGAGAAGGCAGAGTATGGCCGAAGACGGTGCCCCGACGTGGTGTGGATGCCTTCCGCGGATGCCAACGATAGTGCGGTGGTCGGCGATAGGGTGGTGTTCGGTGATAGGGCGGTGTTCGGCGATAGTGCGGTGGCCGGAGGGGGTTTAGAGAGAGTTAGGGTTTCATATCCAAAAGTCTTCAACGAGAGTGAGGGTTCGAGCGTGTGGAGAATGAGTTTGACCAGCCTTTTAATATTGATTATTTAATTCATTCATTAGATACTTTTATTGACAGATTTTATTTAAGTGAGGATTTGTTTAAGTAACTAAATGGCCTTTTGTTTGTAGTGATACCACTATTAATGAAATACTTATTTAGTTAAAAATATCGAAGATGCAATTTATAATTTGTTTTTATATACTTTTATTTGTTTTAGTGTATGAATGTAACATATAGTTTAGCTAAATGTATTATAAATAGTTTTATGTAACGTTGAAGATTAGTTAATGATAGAGCGAAATGATACTATTGTGGAGTACAAAGTATAATTATTTTGTTCGAATACATTATATATCGAATAGTTGAACCAACCTCTTGCAACCGATATAGATGACTAAATATATACAATAAACTCAAACACTCATCCTCACATGTTATACACATACTAATCAATTAACTTTCCTTCACAAATTATTGCGCTTTTACCCAACCTTAATTTGAAACCCTTCTGGTCGGTTTGAAAAGATCAAAACTACACATCAGAGCTGGAAATACATGCTGCAGCTCATATGCATTTCCTTTCTAATGGGTTGGCCATGAAATTTGAATCGTAGAAAGATCGGACCTATTCATCTGTTGATATTGGGATGATTTTTTTGTTTTCACGCCTCAGGGAAATTTCCGATGAGATAATAGCGGATATAGTAACAATCCCCATGAATATGAAAAGTCCAATAAAACTCTGAACATCGAGATTTTGTGGAAGGGCTTGATTAGGTTGGGACACATCAGGAGTACGGAATCCAAGATATTGTCTCTTCATTTCTATCATAGTATCACTTTCCGTGATATTTATAACTGCCCTTGAAAAAATCGATGATAAAGGAGATCCACGAGGAAATGCCTGAGATATTTAATGTACGAGGTTGTGTAAATCTTTTGTGAACATAAAGAATATTGCATCAAGGTGAGTGAGAAAGAGAGACTTACATATGCAATTCCAGATTCCTGGATTATTGGTCCAAACTTCATGTAATCAGATCCATACTTAGCAAGAAAGAGTTCGACGTATGGGAGCTCGTCAAAGACAGCAGTTACGCTGCCATTGGACAAAGCATCTTTATATTCTTCCACGCTCTTGAGAGGCCGAAGACTCGTGCCAGAACAATTGTATTTTTTGATTATATAATCTCTTAGAAAGGAACCATCTTGATATCCAACATTTTCATAACTTGAAGGCAATCTGGGACGCAGTTGATCTAGTGTTAACCATGATGACAAAGTAGCTGTGAAAATCTGGACTACTATGAAAATCATACTAAGCCACATAACAAGCACGACTTTAGAGTTTCTATTGAGTATCTTCCCTGCGGAAAAAAAATGGAAAATGAGGAGACCTAAAACATCGACTTTTAAATCACATCTTTTCATATGGTGTAATGATAAGTGTTTATTTAAGGCAATAACTTTTTAAATAAGTACCTTCATTGAAGAAAAATGTCGAAATAGGAAACCAGATGACCATTATGGCTTTCTGAAACAAGGAGGCTCTAAATTTCGGGTTGCCAACACGGTATTCCAAAATTGCAACTGCAACTCCAATATAAATACACAAAACAACTAGCGTGATCCACAATCTCCGAGAAAAGGGTTTTAAGAAAGTCCACAAGGTTTGGTTCCATTCATGTGTACCATGAACAAGCATAAAAACTTCAGAGCTTAGGTAGGGAATAGTAAAATCAATGAATTGAGCTCGATTGGCGCGAATGGTTACATCTCCTGCCACCGATTCACAAGTCTGCAAGATAGGACATTAAGAAATATGATAAAGATACATTTACTATTATTAATGGTCTTAGAAACCACAACGAGATGGGTGATACTTTTGGCACAAACCCATTCATCAATAATGAATTTAAAGCTCACGACGTCTAGGTTGTTAAAGAAAAGCGATAACACTAAGAAACTGATAACCCGATTGTCTGACTTTTAGTTGAACTAATGTGAATGTCGAATATGCGTTAGAACATATATAGACTAGCAGTTATCAACTCACGTGGCGTGTATCAGAATATCTCTCTTTCATGCCTGAAAACCATCTCAACACTTGAACATTTGCTGAACATACAGAGGATGTAGCAAGAAAACCATGGAAAATATGAATATGGAAACTTTTACTTTTAATGGAATTTGGCTTCCAAACATGTTGACTTTGTTGGAACATAAAGCTTATTGCTTATATCTTGTATATGAACAAGTTAAAGTATCGTGTAGTAAAGATTGTATTTAGATCGAGTTGTAAACGATTTTGTGTTTCTGCATTAGTGTCACCGCGACACTCATGTCCCGAACGTAACTATGTGTTACGTAAGTAAGGTTAGTGTCGCAAGCTATACACATTTGTACCGCTGTGACACTGACAGGTTGTGTTAGGGTTTACCTATACATAACATATATTGGGATCATAAAGGCAAGAGCTCAGATCTCAAGGCGATTAGTTTGGTTGCAAAGAGAACCACTAGCGAAACTATATTCCGAGTAGGTTAAAGCATATAAATCTTATGTATTGATTGTCATTCGTATTGTAAATCTTATGATTAACTGTTATAACAATCAATCATTTGATTTCACTCTCGTTCTTCACCATTTACATAGAGCTGTTAATATATTCCGCTATTATGAGTTATTAAAGATTCAAATATTCGATCTAGGTTAGTAGATAACCGAGTTTTCGGAAATTAAACACACAACATTCATGTTGATAGGTCACTGACATACCGCTAGCTAGGCTAGAAGCCGTTCGGTACTAATCTAACATATTGATAAATATATTCAAAAATGAGTACCTTGTTTTCAATGTGATGTAAAAGTTGATCATAGGTACCATTACTTTCCCCTTTTTCATTGATGAAAGGTTTGAAAACAGGTTGAATTCTGAAAGGTAGCAGTTGTAATGCATAACAAAATATGGCTATGGAGAATCCACCTACAACTTCAGAATTTTCGATTTTCGCAAACTCAGTGAAACCTGTTTTCTTGGGCACCCACACAACTAGTTTTTGGCATGGTCCTCTTCCTTGCTTGTTCATCTGCCATTGTGGCCCTATAATATCTTTCATAGGAAATCCCACACAAAAACCGCTAAATATCAATACCATATAAGAAAATATTCAAAAAACCGTATTAACAAGTTTATTGAATTGACTGATATGCATCAAATGGAGCGACATATAGAGTTAGTTAAGTAGATGTCAAGGTGTCATGTTAGTATTGGTCATAGCGTGACTATATATTAGTTAAGTAGCTAGTATAGTATATATAAAGGGAAAATGCTATGTTGTAGTTAGTTAGAAACTTAGAATATTATTAAGAATCTGTTAGAAATCCTCTCGAGCTATTCTTGAGTTGGCCCCAATTGGTGAAGCTGTTCTTGCCAATTGGATTGTAATCTTGAAATCTTGTATATCTTCGATTGAATGCAATCAAAGCCTCGTTACCAATTTAATTTCATAATCAAATCTTTTCCATTATATTTGGTTTTATTTTCTGATAATCGCAATAACATCAACATTAACAACTGGTTTCGAATTGGGTCTGAATTCTCCTTGATATAACCAGTCGAATAGTATTAGGCATGATTAGGGTCTGAAATCCATGTGCTTTCGTGACCTGTTAAGGCATCTACTCAAACCAAACATGTGACACGAACACTGATCAGGACACGGAATTTAACTGGGTTAAAAAAAGGATTAACACGATATTAATTGACACAAAGTTATCTAGATCCACACGAACATGGCCTGAATTGCTGGTCCTAGGCAATAGGGTGGAAATAACTAAAGTTAATTAACTTTTTGTTGTCAACGATACATTTCTCTCTATTGGTATCCAAATATGCAAGGCAACATAAACATTTAATAAATAGATTCCTTATCTTCCTTGTGGTATTTTAATCTTTCAGAGGATGTTAATATTTTACTTAGTATATAATAATTATTATATTATGTTTATTATAATTTATTATAATTTATAATCTATAATAATATAACACTACTGTCAACAGAAAGTGATGGAAATGGATGGAGTTGAATATTATGAAGAAAGGAAAAACTAGGTTGGAATAAAGAGTCAAGTAAACGGAAACATTGCCAACAATTGATGTGTTATCCTAGCTACTAATGTTTATTTCACCTATAACTTTTAAAAACTATGAAAATTGCTATTATCACTTTTGCTATGTTTTAATTATTTTCAATAACATTCGAAGTCTTGAGCCAATCAACACCACCTCTCTCGTATGTCAAATTTATCTTGAGGCGATCAAACACGGGCCTCTTTACTTCATCTACGTATCCCTTTCTTTATCACTTTGAAAACTAACAAAAAGAATACTTAATTAAACGAAAATGTTAAAAGACAGAACTACAACAAATGTGTGAGAATTTTACGCATTAGACAACTGAACCAAAACATTGAGTTTTTTTTTGTTGAATTTATAAGCGTGTACACATACATACAATTAAATTTCCACTTAAATTTTTGTATCTAACAAACACACGCACACACGCACACTAAAACACTATATATGGAGATTTGGAAAAGTTCTCAATTATTGGACAGTTGAAAGTTTGTGATCTAACAAATTTTTCCGAACTTAGAAAATGTAGAGATCTTAATTTACCACTCACTCAAGTGTTTGGGTTTTTATTTGGTTTTCCGCCTTTTCAACTTTGAGTATAGACTCATTTTTAGAAGCATGTTTCTGAATTTTACATACCTTTAATCATGTGTCTCGATGTGCCTAAAGAGTGCAAATTTGAACCTGTCTATCAAAGGCCTTAGATGCCTTTATAATATCTCGATTTAAAGAAGAACCTCTTATTGAACTGGAACAAGGAATAGATACAGTTCTAATACCAATCTATAGTCTGGTCATAGGTCTTTTCACTAAAAAGAAAATTATGTATTTCGAGTTTCATGTATACGAGATGAAACTAATGAATTGATGGCTGTAAGCAAAACTATTAAGATACTAAATATTGATGGTCATATCTTTAGCATTAAATTCATACGAAGGAACAACCAAAATTTATCTGTGTTGATATTCACAAGACCTCAGTTTACTTATATACATTCTCCCATCAATCTATGTACATAAAAGATTGTTTTTCAAAATATTTTAGAGCTCTTTTTAACACTCACAAAAACTTGTAAACTGTAAAAAATACCTGCACATATATTTTCCATTCCATTATCACCTTGCTCCTTGATCGATCTTCTCCTGCGGATATATCCATTTTGGATGGTTGTACTCATCATGGTTTCTTTAGAGAGAACTCTTGCATTCTGATTTAAAACTTCATCTGCTGTTACTATGTACGCGTTCAAAGAATCAGCAAAGCAATAAACAGAAAGAATTCCAACAAGGAACACCAAGGACACGGTGTGTTTTTTGAGCTCCATATTGTCAAGTTGAATTAAGCACAAATATGTGTTCGTTTTTATAGAGTTAAGAGTGACGTCATGAAATAATTTTTTTAACCAGTTATATAAATATAAAATAACCCAAGTATTGAGAAAAGAAACACACATCGACCAATTCAACTGAAATATTTCAAGTTAAGAGATTTGTTTTAGCGACCACTCTTTCTAAGAAATTTCCAAACATCAATAAATTATAGTAGAATTTCACATAGTGATTAATCTATTTATTTCTCTGCAACAACAAGACATCGACCAATTCAACTGAGATATTAAGAAAAATACCCTGATAGTTGACTTTCACAACAAGACATCGACCAATTCAACTGAGATATTAAGAAAAATACCCTGATAGTTGACTTTCACAATCTTAAAATCGATAAGTTTATGTTGGTCCCCCTCTATGGACCTCGGTTTGGACCCAATCACCTGAAAGTCACGGAATTACTTTAAAGTGAATATATATTGGTGTAACACTCAAATAACCAAATGATTGATATTATTAAGCTTACGTAAAGGTTTACAATACGAATAATATCAAATACAATCGATTACAAAGACTTTAGACCGCTCGGTTGGCTATTGCGTAGGTATATGTATATGTTTGCGTAACACACATTTTCTCTCTCTAGAACAGCTGCATTTATGGCTGGTAGTTGGGGTATTTATAGGCATCATAAAAACCTAACTTGTTATGAAACCGCAGCACCAGAAGTGGTGTTACGCAGCTCAACACACTTTTGCTCGGCGCAACAGCGGTGTTGCCCAACATCAGTGTTGTTTGCGCAACACTGAACGTAACAACCATAAATTGACTCGTTACACTTTACAACTCGATCTATATACATTCTATACTTCACGACATATTTCTAAACTAAGTAGAAACTACAAACACCGACGAATATGCTCCAACAAACTCCCCCTTGGATGTAGCTTGTACTTTCGACCAAAATTATGATGTCGTGAGATCGAGAGTTGTCTTTAACTTAAAACGAAGTATCTTTTACAGTCCTAAAGTCTGCAATCGACGTATCTTGAATCTCTTGTGCTCCGATTTTTCATCTTTAAGAAAAACGGCTCCATGAAGGTCGGCTTCGAGTCTTGACTTCCCGGAAGTGCTAAATTCTCCGAGATCCAATCCTTGAAACTCTGTTTTCCTAACTAAAAGAGACATACACTTTCCAAACACGTGTTTTGTTCTTTAAACTGATAAAATCTTTAGTTTTTTAAAAAACACGTGACAAAACCTTATAATCTTATACGATACGTGATGACGAAGAGAATAAACAAAGGATTAAAATCTTTTTGGATTTTTGTTGATTTTCTTAACCTACAAACGCAAAATATGTTTGTGATTTTCATCTATAATGTGTGACAATCCGTCTTTTCGAGGTATTATTCATTTATTGATAATTACTCTTTTTATTCGCAATGATTTGGACCCTTGCATTTCGCTTTATTTTTACTCACGTTTTATGCATTTGAGTCGGGTTTATGTGTTTTACTTACTTTGTCTCTCGAGACGGAAGCCTTAGAATCACCTAAGTGCCTAATAGTTAGTATACTCGCGTTATTTAAGTAGTTTGTTTACGCCATGGAAGTCGGTTAAGAATTTTAATATTTCGAAATTTCATTACAAAGTTAGTCCTCTAACTTATTCTATTACAAAGTTAGTCCTTTAACGGAGAACTAACGGAATCTGTTACAAATCTGATCCTTTAACGAAAAGATAACGGAATTGACCAAAAAGGGGCACGGTGCGCAGCACCTACACCATGGTGCGCAGCACCACCCACTAAAATGGCTTAATGCCAAAATCGACTTTGTGAGTCAAATTCTTGAGATGCCAAACCTTTTAGCACGTGAATTCTGCTGTATATTGCCCCATTTGGGTATGATGGGTAAGTTTGTGAATCTAGAGATGGTTTGCATTCTCTATGTTACCAAATATCAAATTTAAACATCAAACACTTTTGTTTACTTTTCCTTTCATTTTCACTTCACAAACCCCTCATTTTCTCTCAAACATTCCAGAGAAATATGAGCCTATTTCACCTTTGTTGAAGTGAGAATCCAAGGGAGCAAGTTGGAGAAATTACCTCCTACAATCATACTTTGATTCTATATAATTTCGGTAAGTTATCCTTGTTAAATTCCTTCACATTCCTTCTATTTTCTTCCATTTGGTTAAAGTTCTCTAACAACAAACCTATTTCTTTTGTCTTACAAGCTACATGTTACCATTTCCATCTCGAATCCAAAGAGTTTGGTGATTTCTTTGGAGAAACGACATCTTAACTTTTGGTATGTGAAATTCTCCAAAATTTACTCTAACTATCTTTTTCTATGAGAAAATCTCTAACACCTCTTGGTTATGTGTTAACGAGAGTCTTTTGCTTCCATTTACCGGCCACTACTTTTGGAGTTGACTACCTTTGTGGAGAAAACTCTAACTTAAGTTTTGGTAAGTAAATTCCTCCGAAAAAGTCCCTTTATTTTACTCTTACTTTGAGAATCTTTATTAATGGTGGGTGTTTTTGTGTTTGGAGCCGATTACCTCCTCACCACCATCACCGAAGTCTTCTTTCTCCGGTTTCATACATTCTCAAAGTTGGTAGAATTCTTGCGGGTGAAATCGGTAAACTCATTATTACCTTTAATCTTTCCTTTTTCATTATTATCTTTATTTTCGGTTTAAGCCTTGAAAATGTTTAGGTTAATATATATATATTAGACCAACACTTACTACTCTTGAAGATTTGGACTTAATTGGGTTAAAATATGTTAAAATGTGAGATTAACCGAAAATAACCTATTTACTATATTATTATGTAAAAACTACACACATACATATATATAACACTTAATAAATGATATTGGAACATAACGTAACTTTCGAACAGATTGTGTTTTAACCTTAAAACGTCAAACAACTCGATTTTCGACAAAACAACAAAATAACAATTTTGAAAAATGGCCAGTGCGCCGCACCCACAGCCTGGTGCGACGCACCGGGCTTCTGTTATTCGGATTTCAGTTTCTGCAATAATCAGCAAAGGCTCAAATTGTATATTTACACACTAAAACAGCTTTAAACATTTATATAAGTAACCTATTATGTATAAATGTATTGTATAACGTCAAAAATAACATATTTGGACTCAAAGATGCCACCGCCATCATAAACGATATAAATTTTAATTTAAAACAACGTTTTACATATTTTTTACGTCAAAATCGTTTGAAACCGTTTTAAATCATATTACTTAATTATTTTGAAATAAAAAGGATTTTAACTCTCAAATTTTCAAAGTTTGACTTTCCTTTCAAAATTGTTAAGTTTGACTTTCCTTTCAAAATTGTTGACTTTGACTTAATTAAGTCAACATCTTTAATTTTGACTTTCATTCAAATGGTTGACTTTGACTTTGACCAAGTCAACATCTTTGACTTTGACCAAGTCAACATCCTTGACTTTGACCAAGTCAACATTTTTGACGTTGACTTTGGTCGGTCTCAATAAGCTTTGGTAACAGTATTCCTTTCAACTGATGTTCCTGGTAGTCATTCTTCGGCTCGGAATATTATTCCTTTCTAATAGTCAATTATGACGTGAAATTATCGATATCTTCCTATCGTCCCTATCGGCGCGGAACATCGTCACCTTGAACCGTCATCATGACTCGACTTGGAAATCGTTGGAATACTTTAATAAATCTTAAACATTAAACTTAACCGACAAGGCTAAACCGTACTATGTTATTAGAGATACTTAGACTATGTTGTATTGTTTTAGGGCACTTAGGCGGCGGAGTGTTAGCTCCATATTGATTATTTACCCGATATTTGCCGAGCTTATCTTGTGAGTTATTCGTAGCCCTATTCTTTTACTATTTTTTGGGCTGGAAAGCGTATTTTAAATTGTCAAATGTATGTATATCTTGTTTACCTAGTGGATTAGTATCACCTCAGATTAGATGGTTCTTAGGCTTGGGTAAGCCCCCCTTATACACTTGTTAGCTTTTGCCCACGGTTGCATATATATAGATCTATATGGGTTTGACCCACCCTCATTCCTCGATAGGCCGTACCTATGAGTGGATGTTACGGCCGTATGTTGTTGCCTTTGGTTTGCCATCACCTTAGGATAGGGGATACAGTCTGGTCAGGTTCAGTGTATGCTTAATCTAGGTATTTATACTCTCACTTTGGTTATAAATCAAGATATGCTATTTTGAGACTTGTCATGTTTACTAAATCTTTCATTGGGTCAACTTTTACTTAAATATTGCTAATAATTCACCAACATGTGTTGATGTCGTTTTTAACGCTTTTTTAGGAGTTTGAGGATTTGTTTGATCATGCCATGCTTATTTTGGGATCATTTATTCTATGTATTTTGGAATTCATTATGTTGATGTAATTCCTTTATGATCCACTTTATGACATTGATTTGTATTCGTATTTGACGATTGGTTCACATTTGACTTTGTATTGTATTTGTTAAACCTTTGGCATGATTAATATATTCCGATGTTTTGTTTATTGGTTGTAAATGTTGTAATCCTTGACTCTTGATATCTTTAACTGGAACACTCCGTGTTTCCGCTTTAAGGGGGGTGTGACAGAAATTGGTATCAGAGCCAATGGTTATAGCGAACCGAGTGATTTTATGAAGGAAATCACTTGGACTGTGACCGTAGGCTTTTCAAATCGATTTTCTCTGATTTGCTATGTGTGCACCATTTTGCCTTATGTGCTTATTTTCGCTTTTGTTATTTTTGGCACTTGGCCTTATTTTTCGTGTCGCACACATTTTGCTTATCGAATTCTTTCTTTTTAGTTTCAGAACGATGCCGCCTGTGAAGACGACAGCGACGAGATGGTCAGCGAGACATGGTCGTCCGAGCGCGAGATTTTGTAACGCGACTCCGAGTGTGGAAGTCAGTGATGAGGAAACGGATATGACGACAGAGATCGGTCATCTCGTCGCCGAGAAGTTGACAGCTTTGATGCCCGCTATTGTCGCCCAGATCAGGGATAACACAGTGCCGAGTAGCGATGGTGGGGCATCGTCAGTTGAAGTTAAGCAGAATTCCGGAAAGAAACGAAGTGGTAGCTCCCGTCATGGTAAATCGCGGAAGAAGTCTAGGAGGCAGAATGCTCGTCATGTGGTGTCTCCAGAAATCCGGAGTACGTATCAGCAATGTGATCGGTGTGGTAACAAACATGCCAAAGAGGTGACTTGTTGGGAGTGCTTTAAGTGTAAGAAGCTAGGACACACATTTGGGTTTTGTAAGTCCTACAGGAGAAAATGTTACTAGTGTGGTTCTGTTGAACATCTTAGGAACAGGTGTCCCGAGTTGGTTGCAGCTGGTGCTGGTACATCGTCCGATTTGGATCCTCGTGGTAGGGCACTTGTTATTGGAGCTCAGGAGGCTGAACAGGATCCTCGCGTCGTTACGGGTACTCTTCTTATCTAAGTTCAGCTTGCATTTATTCTATCTAATTTTAATGATTGACCTTAATTCTCTTAGTATTGCGAACTTCTTTTCTCTTCCTTTATTTTCGTCTTCTTTTTACGTCTCTTTCGCATTGGAACCGAAGAAAACTCCTATCTACAAAGAAGTCGACGAGACGAAGTTGTCCTACTATTGCGATTCTGAGAGGTTCGAATCCAGACTTTAGTCCGTCATTCGAAGAATCTTATATCTAATGAGTTTAAGACGGTGATTGCTCGTACTTCTAGACTGATAATGTCTTCCTTTGAGATAGAGTTAGCCGATGGTGAGTTTTGCCTACTACTGAAGTACTTTCTGCCTTTAGTGTTAGTTTCGACGATCACTTTTTCCTATCGACTTGATTCTGATTACTCTGGGTGGATTCGACGTTATTATCGGTATGGATTGGTTAGCGACACATCGTGCAGAGATCGTATGTTTCGAGAAGATGATTCGCATTCCGTTATCAGTTGGTGGACCGTTGTTAGTTCAGGGAATAAGGCGTTGAAGCGCCTTAAGATCGTTTCGTGTTTGAAGGTTCGGGAGTACATCAAACGGGATTGCACACTCTTTCTTGCACACCTTGTGACGAAAGACTCCGTGGAGAAGATTGAGGAGAAGCCGGTGATTCGTGACTATCCCGATATATTTCCAAAGGACTTACCTGGTTTACCCCCTAGTAGACAGGTAGAGTTTCGTATAAACTTGGTTCCCGGAGCAGCGCCAGTGGCGAAGGCTCCTTATCGGTCGGCACCTTCGGAGATGTTAGAGCTATCGAAGCAGATTCAGGAGTTGGTGGGTAAAGGCTTTGTTAGACCGAGTTTCTCTCCTTGGGGCGCTAGTACTCTTCGTAAAGAAGAAGGACGGTTCTATGAGGTTGTGTATCGACTACAGAGAGCCGAATAAGCTGACGGTGAAGAACCGGTATCCTTTGCCGCGTATAGATGATTTGTTTGACTAGCTTCAGGGTTCATGCTTCTTTTCGAAGATTGACTTACGATCCGGATATCATCAGTTGAGAGTGCAGGAGAGGACAATCCGAAGTCCGCTTTCAGGACACGTTACTGTCATTTCGAGCTTTTGGTTATGCCTTTCGGTCTCACGAATGCGCCTGCACCTTTCATGGACATGATGAACCGTATATGTCGTCCTTACCTCGACAAGTTCGTGATCGTTTTCATAGACGACATCCTGATATGTTCTCGTAGCCTTGAAGGGCACGAGGAGCACTTGAGAATAGTGTGGAGTTGCTTAGTCAGGAGCAGCTTTACGCAAGATTCTCGAAATGCGAGTTTTGGTTATCTGAGGTTCAGTTTCTTGGCCACGTGGTTAGCAAGGAGGGTATTCACTTTGATCCTGCCAAGATTGAAGCCGTCAGAGATTGGGTCGCTCCGAAGACACCCACCGAGATCCGGTCATTCTTGGGTTTGGCAGGTTACTAATCGTCGTTTCATCGAGAATTTCTCAAAGATAGCCTCGCCTATGACGAATTGACCCAGAAGAGTGAGGAGTTTGTTTGGGTGTAGAGCGGGAGTAGATTTTTCAGTTACTGAAGAAGCGGTGTGTAATGCTCCTATATTGAGTCTTCCCGAGAGTACCGAGAATTTTGTGGTATATTGCGACGCTTCGCATAAGGGACTCGGCTGTGTACTGATGCAGAATGGGAAAGTGATTGCCTATGTTTCTCGTCAGTTGAAGATTCATGAGCAGAATTACACGACACACGATCTAGAGTTGGGCGCAGCAGTTTTTGCTTTGAAGATCTGGCGTCACTATCTTTACGGTACCAAGTGCACCGTATTTACCGATCTTAATTCGTCACAGCACATCTTTGATCAAAAGATGTTGAATATGAGGCAACGCCGGTGGGATGGGTTGCTTAACGATGATGATTGTGACATTCGCTACCATCCGGGTAAGGCGAATGTTGTAGCCGATGCGTTGAGTCGCAAGGAATCGGTTAAACCGGTAAGAGTTCCCGCTATGATGATTTCTATTCAGTCGAGCTTGAAGGCTCGTATTTTTCAAACCCTTCAGAGTATTGTCTCGTGTTGGCCCAGTGGCTTACCGTCTTGAGTTGCCACCTGAGTTGTGCGGTGTGCACAACGTATTTCACGTATCGCATCTCAAGAAGTGCCTTGCTGACGAGTCCTTGATCGTGCCACTGGAGAAACTATGTTTGGATGATCAGTTTCATGTGATTGAGGAGCCGGTGGAGATTGTGGACCGAGATGTCAAACAGTTACGACGGAGTCGGATTCTGGTAGTGAAGGTCCGATGGAACTCTAAGATTGGAGCTGAGCTTACTTGGGAGCGGGAGGATGAGATTCAACAAAAGTATACCCATTTCTCTTTTCTAGCAGCATTGCTCAGTAGTCATTTCGAGGACGAAATTCTTTTTACTGGGGGAGGCTGTGACAATCCGTCTTTTCGAGGTATTATTCATTTATTGATAATTACTCTTTTTATTCGCAATGATTTGGACCCTTGCATTTCGCTTTATTTTTACTCACGTTTTATGCATTTGAGTCGGGTTTATGTGTTTTACTTACTTTGTCTCTCGAGACGGAAGCCTTAGAATCACCTAAGTGCCTAATAGTTAGTATACTCGCGTTATTTAAGTAGTGTGTTTACGCCATGGAAGTTGGTTAAGAATTTTAATATTTCGAAATTTCATTACAAAGTTAGTCCTCTAACTTATTCTATTACAAAGTTAGTCCTTTAACGGAGAACTAACGGAATCTGTTACAAATCTGATCCTTTAACGAAAAGATAACGAAATTGACCAAAAAGGGGCACGGTGCGCAGCACCTACACCATGGTGCGCAGCACCACCCACTAAAATGGCTTAATGCCAAAATCGACTTTGTGAGTCAAATTCTTGAGATGCCAAACCTTTTAGCACGTGAATTCTGCTGTATATTGCCCCATTTGGGTATGATGGGTAAGTTTGTGAATCTAGAGATGGTTTGCATTCTCTATGTTACCAAATATCAAATTTAAACATCAAACACTTTTGTTTACTTTTCCTTTCATTTTCACTTCACAAACCCCTCATTTTCTCTCAAACATTCCAGAGAAATATGAGCCTATTTCACCTTTGTTGAAGTGAGAATCCAAGGGAGCAAGTTGGAGAAATTACCTCCTACAATCATACTTTGATTCTATATAATTTCGGTAAGTTATCCTTGTTAAATTCCTTCACATTCCTTCTATTTTCTTCCATTTGGTTAAAGTTCTCTAACAACAAACCTATTTCTTTTGTCTTACAAGCTACATGTTACCATTTCCATCTCGAATCCAAAGAGTTTGGTGATTTCTTTGGAGAAACGACATCTTAACTTTTGGTATGTGAAATTCTCCAAAATTTACTCTAACTATCTTTTTCTATGAGAAAATCTCTAACACCTCTTGGTTATGTGTTAACGAGAGTCTTTTGCTTCCATTTACCGGCCACTACTTTTGGAGTTGACTACCTTTGTGGAGAAAACTCTAACTTAAGTTTTGGTAAGTAAATTCCTCCGAAAAAGTCCCTTTATTTTACTCTTACTTTGAGAATCTTTATTAATGGTGGGTGTTTTTGTGTTTGGAGCCGATTACCTCCTCACCACCATCACCGAAGTCTTCTTTCTCTGGTTTCATACATTCTCAAAGTTGGTAGAATTCTTGCGGGTGAAATCGGTAAACTCATTATTACCTTTAATCTTTCCTTTTTCATTATTATCTTTATTTTCGGTTTAAGCCTTGAAAATGTTTAGGTTAATATATATATATTAGACCAACACTTACTACTCTTGAAGATTTGGACTTAATTGGGTTAAAATATGTTAAAATGTGAGATTAACCGAAAATAACCTATTTACTATATTATTATGTAAAAACTACACACATACATATATATAACACTTAATAAATGATATTGGAACATAACGTAACTTTCGAACAGATTGTGTTTTAACCTTAAAACGTCAAACAACTCGATTTTCGACAAAACAACAAAATAACAATTTTGAAAAATGGCCAGTGCGCCGCACCCACAGCCTGGTGCGACGCACCGGGCTTCTGTTATTCGGATTTCAGTTTCTGCAATAATCAGCAAAGGCTCAAATTGTATATTTACACACTAAAACAGCTTTAAACATTTATATAAGTAACCTATTATGTATAAATGTATTGTATAACGTCAAAAATAACATATTTGGACTCAAAGATGCCACCGCCATCATAAACGATATAAATTTTAATTTAAAACAACGTTTTACTTACTTTTTACGTCAAAATCGTTTGAAACCGTTTTAAATCATATTACTCCATTATTTTGAAATAAAAAGGATTTTAACTCTCAAATTTTCAAAGTTTGACTTTCCTTTCAAAATTGTTAAGTTTGTCTTTCCTTTCAAAATTGTTGACTTTGACTTAATTAAGTCAACATCTTTAATTTTGACTTTCATTCAAATGGTTGACTTTGACTTTGACCAAGTCAACATCTTTGACTTTGACCAAGTCAACATCCTTGACTTTGACCAAGTCAACATTTTTGACGTTGACTTTGGTTGGTCTCAATAAGCTTTTGTAACAGTATTCCTTTCAACTGATGTTCCTGGTAGTCATTCTTCGGCTCGGAATATTATTCCTTTCTAATAGTCAATTATGACGTGAAATTATCGATATCTTCCTATCGTCCCTATCGGCGCGGAACATCGTCACCTTGAACCGTCATCATGACTCGACTTGGAAATCGTTGGAATACTTTAATAAATCTTAAACATTAAACTTAACCGACAAGGCTAAACCGTACTATGTTATTAGAGATACTTAGACTATGTTGTATTGTTTTAGGGCACTTAGGCGGCGGAGTGTTAGCTCCATATTGATTATTTACCCGATATTTGCCGAGCTTATCTTGTGAGTTATTCGTAGCCCTATTCTTTTACTATTTTTGGGCTGGAAAGTGTATTTTAAATTGTCAAATGTATGTATATCTTGTTTACCTAGTGGATTAGTATCACCTCAGATTAGATGGTTCTTAGGCTTGGGTAAGCCCCCCTTATACACTTGTTAGCTTTTGCCCACGGTTGCATATATATAGATCTATATGGGTTTGACCCACCCTCATTCCTCGATAGGCCGTACCTATGAGTGGATGTTACGGCCGTATGTTGTTGCCTTTGGTTTGCCATCACCTTAGGATAGGGGATACAGTCTGGTCAGGTTCAGTGTATGCTTAATCTAGGTATTTATACTCTCACTTTGGTTATAAATCAAGATATGCTATTTTGAGACTTGTCATGTTTACTAAATCTTTCATTGGGTCAACTTTTACTTAAATATTGCGAATAATTCACCAACATGTGTTGATGTCGTTTTTAACGCTTTTTCAGGAGTTTGAGGATTTGTTTGATCATGCCATGCTTATTTTGGGATCATTTATTCTATGTATTTTGGAATTCATTATGTTGATGTAATTCCTTTATGATCCACTTTATGACATTGATTTGTATTCGTATTTGACGATTGGTTCACATTTGACTTTGTATTGTATTTGTTAAACCTTTGGCATGATTAATATATTCCGATGTTTTGTTTATTGGTTGTAAATGTTGTAATCGTTGACTCTTGATATCTTTAACTGGAACACTCCGTGTTTCCGCTTTAAGCGGGGTGTGACATAATGTATATACACTACTTTAGCAACCTAAAAACGTCAAATCCTTTTTGACAGGAAATCGTTTGCTTTTAGGATCATAGCGCTAGAAGTAAAGTCATACGAATCAACCGCTTATTAGTATATTTGTCCTCTTAAATACAACATCGACATCATAGAAGCAATCATCCGATTATTTATTTACATCTCTTTATACGAAGTCTCACTTATATTTACACTTTTCTAATTCCGAACTCCCCTCAAAGTGTCATCAAACTCTCAGTATACAAAGGAAAATGTCACCTTATTCCTAATTTTATTAACTAAACTAGAAAATTGGATCAGATCGAGTATTGATGCTACGCACACTCTTTTGTGAGTACGTGTATTACCGTTTTAGGTATATATATATAAGCTTTGTTGGCACCCGGTTACACACTATGCGCCAAATATTACGAAATTTCTCCAACAACGTATATACAATACGATAGTATTTATTCATTTATTTATGAGGTTATTATGACACGAATTCTTCCCCATGTCTTTTCGTTTTATCAAGTCAGCATTAAAGGTTACGAAATTTTAGACTTTTACTGACGCTCCCCCTATCTTTGCCTTTTATCATTTCAACATCAAGGGTTACGAGTCTTTATTCGACTTATTACATAACTATTATTTAGAGTTGCAAATTGTATTTTCACTTTTTCTTATTATTCTCTTATTTTTCCATACATATATATATATATATATATATATATATATATATATATATATATATATATATATATATATATATATATATATATATATATATATATATATATATATATATATATATATATATATATATATGTGTACTAGTAGAGAGCCCGCGCTATGCGGCCGCGACGATGAAGTTAATTTCGTAAAATGGTTTTGCGGCTACAGTTTTTAATAGTTTCTAATCCGTCTCGTGATCCATATGTTAAGTATAACACTTTCTAGTTTATTATCTTTTGTTTGTGTGTAGTGTTTTTGGTGGTGCATTGTGTATTGTATCTTGTGTTTTAAGTATTGTATCTTGTGTTTTATGTGTTGTATTGTGTGCTATATAACTTGTATTACTTAAAACGAAACTCTTAAAAGTCAAAAAAGTCAAAAAAGCCAAATGCATTATAATATAGTAGAGATAGAGATAGAGATATAGATATGTTTCAACCATCAAAGGAACATTTGAATGGTTTACTTAGAAAACGCGATAAAATGTCATTTATAGCATATTTCTGTATCGAATTGCCTTTTCCTTGACTGTTTTTTTTTAATTTGTGCACTGAACTAAAAAATTTAGATTTTCCCTAATTTATATTCCATTACAGCAGGTATAAAAACCACCCTACAGAAAAAAGACTTGGTAAAAACGCTTTAACCAACCATTTTCTTATCTTCACGTGTCTACAATCATTTAATACACATTATGATGGTATTGTTTGTTCATCATTTAAACCTTAACGGTGTTCATAAGTGACCAAAAAATGCAACATAGTGTTCTTACAGGCTTTGAAGCCATATTGCCAAAAATATTACCATATAACAAAAAAGTGTCTGTATTGATATAATGTTTAGTTGCAAATAATGTCTTACGCGCGTCTATATTCATCGCCACAATCACCAATCAGTTTGAAGAGATCTTTTCCCTTACTTAAAACTTCTTTAATGCTGCTTACATCTTCGTCTAGTTTAAGTGAGAATATAGCAGTCGAGTCTTTGATATGTTCTGATAAACCAAGTCTAGCACCCACTATTGACCCTGCCACAGACGGCTGTAATTGCAGACGAGTTGCACAATTTTCAGTAAAACGAAAGGCTAATCGAAATTGCAGTCTATATTCAATAAACAGACAAATTGGGATGTGAGTTACTTTACCTGATCTAATACAAACTTTACAGCAACAGTTGGAATCGAGAATCCATGTTTTAATGCAACCTGATTTATGGTTTTAAGCAGAGCTTGGAACAGACTCCATCCACCCCAAGTATCAACCATCTGGGGTAACATGTGTTTATTGATAATTTCATATAGCATAATTATTCATACATATTACTTGAAATAATGCTGAAAGTGTAACGTATTACGTACCCGCTTTTACTTCTGAAAGGAAGGAGTGTTGAGTGGAGGACTAGCAAATGAGATTGATAAGTTGGTATCTAAGATTTTTTCGGATAATAGTCCCCCCATTAGTGTTCCATATTTGCACCACAAGATATATGTGACAATCCGTCTTTTTGAGGTATTTTTCATTACCAATATTTATTCTTTTATTCGCAATTATTTTGACCCTTGCATTTCGCCTTATATTTACTCACGTTTTGTATATTTGAGTCGGGTTTATGTGTTTTATTACTTCGTCTCTCGAGACGTAAGCTTTATAATCGTCTAGGTGCTGAATAGTTAGTATTCTCGTGTTATTAAAGTAGGGTGTTTACGCCGTAATCGTCGGTTAAGAAAATTATAGTTCAAATTTCATTACAAAGTTAGTCCTCTAACTTAATCTATTACAAAGTTAGTCCTTTAACGGAGAACTAACGGAATCTGTTACAAATCTAATCCTTTAACGATAACTTAACGAAATAACTATTTTGGGACACAGGGCGTCGTCCTAATGGCTTAGGGCGCCGTCCCTCTAGGCATTTTCAGCTTGTTTCCAAACGACTTTTTGGGTCAAATTCTTGAGATTCCACACCTTTTAGCAGGTGAAAATCCCTGCAATCTTCCCTATTTGGGTGTGTTTGATACCATTGTGGATCTCTAAATGGGTTTGCACTCTCTTTCATTCCAAAACCAAACTTTTACATCAAATACTTTTGTTACTTTTCCCTTTCATTCTCACTTCACAAACCCCTCATTCTCTCTCAAATATTCCAGAGAATTGTGAGCTTATTACATCCCTTTTTGAAGTGAAAATCCAAGGAAACAAGTGGTGAAAAGTATCTCCTACAATCACCCTTTGATTCTACACATTTCGGTAAGTTATTCTTTGTTAAATTCCTCCACATTTCTTCTCTTTTCTTCCATTTTGTTAGAGTTTCTAACACATAATCTTATTTATTTTGTCTTACAAGCTTCATGCTTCCATTTCCATCTTGAATTCAAAGAGTTTCGGTGATTTCTTTGGAGAAACGTCATCTTGGTTTTTGGAATGTAAATTCTCCGAAAACTCTTTACTTTTCTTTTCTAGATAAAATCTCTAACACACTTCTTGTTTATGTGTTAATGGAGACTTTTATTCCATGTTTTAACCACTACTTTGGAGTTTAGCTACCTTTCGGAGAAAACTCATTTCTAGTTTGTGGTAAGTGAATTCCTCCGAAATCTATTTACTTATTTACTTCCATTTGAGACTTCTTACTAATGGTGGGTATTTTTGTGATTTGGAGCCGGTTACCTCCTCACCACCACCACCAAAGTCTCCTCTTTTCGGGTGAAGTAAAGTTTGTAGAATTCTTGCGGGTGAAATCGGTAACTTCGTTATTATTCCTAATCTATCTCTTCTTCATTATTATCTTTTCGGTTTAAGCCTTGAAAAACGGTTAGGTTAATATATTAGACCATCACTTATCATTCTTGGAGATTTGGACTAAAATATGGTAAAATGTGAATTCAACCGAAATTAACATAAATATTATATTAGTATGTAAAACTACCCACATACATATATATAAAGCTTGGTAAATGTTATTTGAACCTAATTCAACTTTCAGACAGTTTACATTTTAACTTTAAAACGTCAAACGAATCAGATTTCGACTAAAACGTAAATTTCACAAAACTGGAACAAGGGCCAGGGCGTCGTCCCCTAAGCCTAGGACGACACAACCGGGCTAGATTTTGGTTTTTCGATTTTGCACACAAATCACAGCGCGTCCTAGCTTCATAGCGCGTCGCCGTGAAGCCTCAAAACCATTTTTATGACTTTTAACAACTTTAAACACTTATATAAGTAAACTAGCATATATAAAAGTATTACATAACGTTAAAAACAACGTCTTTGGACTCAAAGACGTCATCGCCATCATAAACGTTACTAATTTATTTAAAACGAACGTTTTACTTATCTTTTTACGTCAAAATCGTTTGAAACCGCTTTAAATCAATTTACTCCACTATTTTGAAATAAAAGGATTTTTAACTCTCAAATTGTCAAAGTTTGACTTTTTCGTTGACTTTGACTTTCCTTTAAAATTGTTGACTTTGACTTTGACCAAGTCAACATCTTTGACTTTGACCAAGTCAACATATTCGACGTTGACCTTGGTCGATCTCAATAAAAACTTTGGTAACAGTATTCCTTTCAACCGATATTCTTGTTAGTCATTTTCGGCTCGGAATATCATTCCTTTCTAATAGTCATTTATGACGTGAATTATCGATATCTTTCCTATCGTCCTTATCGGCGCGAAACATCGTCACTTTGATCCGTCATCACGACTTGACTTGGAAATCGTTGGAATACTTTAATAAAACATTAAATATTAAGCTTAACCGACAAGGCTAAACCGTACTGTATTTATAGAGATACTTAGACTATGTTGTATTTGTTTTAGGGCACTTAGGCGGCGGAGTGTTAGCTCCATAGTGATATTTACCCGATACTTTGCTGAGCTTATCTTATGAGTTATTCGTAGCCCTATTCTTTTACTATTTTTGGGCTGGAAAGCGTATTTTGAATTGTCTCATGTATGTATATCTTGTTTACCTAGTGGATTAGTATCACCTTAGATTATATGTTCATTAGGCCTTGGTGGCCCCCCTTATACACTTGTTAAGCTTTGTGCCCACGGTTTTACATATATATAGATCTATATGAGTTTGACCTAACCCATATCGCTCGATAGGATGTCCCTATGAGTGGATGTTATGGCCGTTTGATTATTTGATGCCTTTGGATTGACATCGCCTTAGGTTGGGGGATTGTTGTGTGGTCAGGTGCAGTGTATGATTAATCTAGGTATTATACTCGCACTATGGTTATAAATCAAGATATGCTATTCGAAACTTGTCATGCTTATTAAATCTTTTATTGGGTCAACTTTTACTATAAATATTGCGAATAATTCACCAACATGTGTTGATGTCGTTTTAACGCTTTTTCAGAAGTTTGACGATTTGTTTGATCATGCTATTTTATTTTGGATCATTTATTTTGTGTACTTGGAATTTGTTATGTTCGATGTAATTCCTTTATGATACGATTTGTGACATTCGATTTGTATTTGTGTTCGAATTTGTATCACATTTGACTTTGTATTGTATTTTGTAAACTTTGTGGCATGATTAATATTATTCGATGTTTGTTTATTGGTTGTAATGTTGTAATCCTTGACTCTTGATATCTTTAACTGGAACACCTCGTGTTTCCGCTTTAAGCGGGGTGTGACAATATAACATATCGAATAATATCAGTAATTTAAAACAGTTATACGTCAATAGAAACGTGAGGGGAGGGAAAGAAAAAGAGACGTTATAAGTTTTACTCCGGTGAGCTGACGGAGTTCAACCATCTTTTGTTGAGGTAGCATATCCACAAGTGAATGTTGAACCTGGTAATAATGATAAATACATAAGCTCCATTTTGGAGCAATATATAAATATGAAACCAAGAGTATCAGATACATTATTACCTGATTGCTAACAATTGGAATACCGTTTTTCAATATAATCTGTAACCTCTCTGTATCAAAGTTAGTCAAAGCTACAGTCTTAATTTACCTTTATCTGACTATGGGGCCAAACCGCTCATAGAGATTGGACCTTTTGCTACAAAGTAAAGCATCAACTAATGATATTTGTAAAAAAAAACCCCCTAAATTTCCCCAAATTCCGGTGTAATCAGATTATTTACAACTAATACAACAATAACTGATTAAGAGGAAAATTTTTCAAACTTTTTGAAAATTTTCCAACTTTTTGAATATTTGTAAAAAAAATTATTTTTCCCGCTTTAATTTTTTTATAAATACCAATCTTATATTCATGTGTTTATAAAAACAGATTATTTTAGGCTAAAAAACAGATTATATTAATTTTTAACTTAAAATAATCTGTTTTTAACCTTTAATAATCTGTTTTTAAAATTTATTTGGTCAATAATTTCGAAATGTTTGTCCAAATAAATTTTAAAAACAAATTATTTTAGGTTAAAAAACAGATTATTTTAATTTTTTACCTAAAATAATCTGTTTCTAAAATAATCTGTTTTTAAAATATATTTGGACAAAAATTTAAAATAATCTATTAAACAAATTATTCTAGCTTAAAAACAGATTATTTTAAATTGTGTCCAAATATATTTTAAAAACAGATTATTTTAAAAACATATTATTTTAGGTTAAAAATTAATATAATTAAAAAAATATAAAAAATTCATGTTTTCCATTAGTCAAAATTACAAGTTTTTATAAAGTGTATTTGTTTTGAACATCATTTGAAACTAACAAAATGTCATAATAAATTTTGCATTTGGCTTAGAATCGATAAAATTGGCTGCTACATGTAGTTGCATTTAATTGATCCCATCAAACAGTTGCCAAGCCATTATAAATTGTATATATCATGTTGCTCAAAACAAAACCCAACAATATCATCATTGCCTCACAGATTTTAAATAACATAATTCAATCACCGACCTCATATTTTTAATATAATCATTGGCCTCATAATATACCAATTCATCGGCACAAATGTCTCGTAATAATAAGCCCCTTATAGGCAATAATAAACCAAGATAAAAGTAAACATTATGAGGCACCCAAACGAAAATTAAGACAGCAAATGAAAATAAATTTACCTTTCTTTTAATCATTTTCTAACTGATTTCCACGGGAGTCACCCGAAAGAAAACTGCCAACAAAACAACCAAACCGGCATGAAAACCACCAAACAACAAACTCAGCAAAGAGCCACCAAACAACAAACCCTCTAAACCGTCATAAAAACCACCAAACAACAAACTCTACAACCGAGATAATGGTTTACCGGCGGCTCAAGATCGTCATAAAAACCACCAAACAACAACCCTCTAAACCGCCATGAAAACCACCAAAAGCCACTGGATCCACCAAATTCCACCCGGATCCACCAAATATCCGCGGCTTAAGGTTTACCGGTTGCTCAACATATAAACAGTGGTTAAGATCACCGGTTGTTCAAGATCTATGGCGGATCAAGATATCCAACAACTCAAGAACAACTCCACAATGAAAAAATCAAAAAAAAACAAAGAAATGTTTAATTTTCTGAGAATGCAATAAAAATTAAAACAGCAAATGAAAATAAAATTTAACTTTCTTTTAATCATTTTCTAATTGATTTCCACGGGAGTCACCTGAAATAAAACTGCTAACGAAACCACCAAACCTGCATGAAAACCACCAAACAATAAAACTCAACAAAAGCCACCAAACAAGAAACCCTCTAAACCACCATAAAACCACCAAACAACAAACTCTACAACCGAGATAATAGTTTACCTGCGACTCGAGATCGACATAAAAACCACTAAAAACAACCCTCTAAACCGCCATAAAAACCACCAAAAGCCACGTATCCATCAAATACCACCAAATACCACCTGGATCCACCAAATTCGCCACTCCTTTAAACCTGAAAAATAGTAGAAAACAAGCAAAAAAGTCAATATTGTTCAAAAAAAGTCAATATTGTCAGTATAGAGATCTACATACCTAGATAAATATGTTTTCCGGCAAAAGTGAATTTTTTCCGGCCAAATCCGTTCATTAAACAAGATCAGAAAGAAATAAAAGAGAGAAAGGGGCGACGACTCAAGAAAGAAGACAGAGAGCTCGGATTATATTTTGATTGTAAAAAGATCCGTTCATGCAGGTTTAGAAGACAGAGAGCTCGGATTAAAAGAGGGAAAGGGGAGGCGGGAAAAGACAGAGAGCTCCGTTCATTATTAAAAGATCCGAAAGAAAATAAAATAGAGAAAGGGGGGGAGCGGCGGCAAAAGAGAGAGAAAGGGTTAGGGTTGTTGTATTACTTTTAGAGTTTTGTATTGTTGTATTAGTTTTTAGGATTTTGTATTAGTTTTAGGGTTGTTGTATTGTATGCTTTGTCAATTATATTGTATGCTTTGTGTATGGTATAGTCAAACTAAAAAGTCAATTACTTAATCTCTTCAACTCTTAAAACATCAAATGTATTATATATATATATATATATATATATATATATATATATATATATATATATATATATATATATATATATATACAATCCTAAGTTCCACACACATAAAAAATTCTCTACTTATCACTGAAATAAATAGAAAATGCCACGTGACCCGTTATAAACAGTTTCGGAAAATTGTTGAGATAATATTAGCCGTACCTTCTAATACATCGAACAAAAATTTATGAATCCAATTTTTGGAGAAATCAAATCTAACGATGTACTATCATTTCCTAAGATTTTCACAAACTTTCTCCCCCTATTTTTATGTTTTTCTGATTTTTTAGTGTTTTTCTGACTATAAAAATCCTAAAAACTTAAAAAAGAAAAAAAGGTTCGAAGTTACGATCAAAGATTTATATTTCATCATGTTGGACTCTTTATACTCACTTGAGAACATTTGACTTTAAACTCAACGAGTTTCAAAAATTTAAACTCTTTTCAAAAGATTTTTGCATTTAAGCAAAACGAGTTTTGTTCGAGTTCGCAACTGTTATGTGTTGCGAAGTCCAAGAACTTTAAACTATGTAAATTACGAATACATTTGCCATTTCTTAACGGGAGTACTTGTAAATTGGTGATCACATAAATCCTAACGAATTAAGGAAAGACGTATACAAACACATCGAAAGAAAGTAAATGCATTTATAAAGTAATAGTTTTGGTTTCAAATTATCAGCAAAAATAATGTTATAAGCTAAGGATTAGAGATAACAAAAGAAAAAACATCTAAAATCTGTAACCACAGCTTAAAAGCTTCTCAACTCGTTCTTGTACCGAGTTCGACCAACAACCGAAGAAGTGATACGAGCGGGGTCGAAGGTAGAATGATCTTCAGAATGTGCTTTAGCTCTCCTAAGACGGGCGACAAAGTTGACAAAATTCATGGCTTAAAATCTCTCAAATCATCTGTATTCGATCAACTTCCTAGAGATAATCCTCAAATCTTTTCTGGACAATCCCATCATCTGATACGTATCAAGTATCCACATGATTTCCTTACGATTCTTTCCAAACATCACAGCTTCACCTTTGGTGTCGTCATAATACCATCCTAGCATGTCTCCTAAGTAGTCTTGAGGTACAGGAATAAGGGGAGCATACTTCATACACTGGACCCGTTTGAAGTAAACCTTGACTTTTGGGCGTCCGATTGTAGGATCAATCTTATCTAGATCTTCGCGTCTTCCCATATTAGGTACAAACCATTCATATGGAACATCTATGTACATCACACGTTGCATGGCTCTTTCAAATAAAGCTCCCCACGGATGCTTTTCACGGTTTATGATATCAATCTTAATTAGGTGATTGAGATCATGCTTGGGTAGAGTGGAGAGCTTTTCTTTCTCAGCAGTGAAGTACTGAAAACCGTCCGTTCGTTTGATCACAAAGGTTTGTCAATACGCTTCAAACTTCCAGCTAATGATGTTCCCCTTGAGTTGACATTGATGAACCCGATAATGTGTACATACTTTGGGTGCTTCGGGAACCTCAGGAACTCGAGCACATGTGGGAGCAGCTGCAAGTTCCTTGAGTGAACTTTGACTTTGTGAAGTTGGAGGAGTCAAAGGAGGCGCTTGAATAGCTAGAACCTTGGCTGACTGAGATGTAACCTCCTCGTCACTATCAAAGAGAAACGGATCTTTTGGAGGTAGAGTATCAAGTACGTCCAAAATATTGTCGTAGTAGATCATATTTCCATCGAGAACTTGGTGATCATCATCTGAACCCGTCTCAAATTTGATCTCATCTACGTCAAGCTCTACTCGCCTCACATACTTCTTCTTCGACGGTTTGCATACCAAATTTGTTGAAAATGCGGCATCATGGTTCGAAGGATACATCACATTAAATGGTTCTCTATATATCCTGTTAGAATAAGTAGTTGCAAAATAAGCAAGAGCTATATCTCGATCAGAGATACCTTTCCCAGTTTGAGACTCCCCTTAAGCTTCAGACTATTGGGAAGTCTTTGTTGCATACTTTGAACCGGATGCAGATTCACTTGTTTGTTCTGGTAGCTCAGGAGTTTTCATGCTTGTTCCTGATCCAACAATGTTTCCATCAGCACCAACACCTCCTTGGTCATTCTGGATTCCCTTGATAATCATCATCGGGTTTGTCAACACCCTCGTCTTGATCCTCGTCTTTCGCTTCATCATCCTCGCTATCTTCTTCATTGCCTTCAACCAAGATTATGTTGAATTGGTTAAACTGTGATTTCTCAATTAACTAGACTTCCTATTAGAGTCTTCTAATCTTTCAATATTAAGGAAAGATGGTACGAACACTTGTCGTACATCAAGAGCTATCTTAGATTATCCACCCTAAATAGTGCATTTAATTGAATATTGTTATCAATTTAATCAATCGACTACGAATTAACTAAAGTCTCAATTATTCAAATATAATATAATTGTCTTGTTCGTTTGATATATTAGGTTAATATTACTCTTAGCCTATCTCAATTAAGTCTCAAGCTATAACTATTTAAAAATTTAAACAATCATAAATAACTAATAAACCTATATGAACGCTAGTTATGACAGAGATTTATCAATCACGCTAAGTAGTTAGCCTAATATATTCAAGTAAACAAGGATTACGATTAAACGATAATAATAAAGAAAAAACCAATTACTTCAACGTAAAAATTAATGATTCATAATATCAAGCTAAACAATCCAAGCAAACACTTAATTAGATTTAGTTCATGATAGATTGAATAAATTCAGCAAAAAAAGTCATAAACAAAGACATGTTTTAGTACGAATTAAGCCAAAAAGACAAACCAACATAAACAATCTTCAAACACGATTTATTTGCGTTCATTGTGTCTTCCAACGTGATCCGAGGCCTTAAAAACCCTCCTAGAAGCTCTCCTGGTCGACCTTTGGTGGTGGAAAAGTGGAAAGGGGGATGATTGATTCGTAACCCAAAGGTTTGCATAAATAGTGGTCTGGCCGACCTTCCAGCCGCCGGATGGTCTTCTCCGGCCGTCGGCTGACTAAAATTCCTTGTGCGCTACGTTTCGTTTGACCCGCAACTGACTTTTTGAGATTCAACCGTCAGTTGAATAAGGCCAGCCGCCAGCTGAGGAGGTCTGATGATTTATCTTCTAAAATGTAAATTGTAGACTCTATTTCTTTTTTCTTCTCCAATTTGAATCACCTAAATCAGACATCGTGTGAAGAAGTTATGATCAAAACGGTGGAGGTGCGTAGAACACTTCTCACGTATGATCTTCAACTTTAATTCTTCATAGTTTCTTCGTTTTATCCACGTTTTCTACTGTTTCCAATCCTTTTTGCTCCATGATCCAAGTTTAACTCTTATCTGCATATATGTACGAATACACTACCCAAATAATAATAAAATGAGATAAACAAGAGTATTAAAGAGAAATATGATTAAGAAAATTTCAATTATTTTAAGCATATCAAATTGCTCACACTTGAATCCTACTTGTCCTCAAGTAGAACAAAACAATCATCTTCAATAAAAATAAAATACTCAACGAATTAAGTAAATTACAAAAAATGAAATTTATACGAAGAAGAATTTAAAATTACCAAGGCAATATTTAAATTCATAACTAAACATCTCACGATTTGGGAATTATGACACTTAATTACTCGAAAAGCTAATTTAAGTGTAATATATGTGAAATCGCTCAGATCTCAGTCATGACAAGTATTCTATCATAGGCTTGAAAACGATACGCTTCTCCACCAATAGAGTCTAAGTAACTAGTATGATGGCTTATGGTCGTAACAATGGGCGATGGGAATGAAAGTGAAATTATATGACGATGGAAATATGGTGATTAAATAATTGTATAATGATAAACAACTCAATGAAGAAACAATTAGTCTAAATATCCAAACATTTACGTTAGAAATCTATTTTACTTTCAACACTTGATTGATTATTTTCTCCAGTAACTACTTCTCATGAAACCCAAACCAATTTTCGGTTTAATTCTCCAACGATTACCCAATGCATTCTTCAAGCTTTAAATGTCATTAATTGTTAGTGCAATATATATGGCAATTGTTCAAGATTAATTAAGTCTTTAGTTATAGTTTATTTGAGTCTGTAATGGCCCAATAACAGTGTATATTTAGTGGGCTATTTAGTCTGTCATTGGTGTTAATGGACATTGCATAGTCCATGAGTCCATTAGTGACCCAAGCCTATGAACATGTCTCTCTATATAAAAAGATATTGAGTTTAGTTTTAGGGTTGGTAATTCTGAATGAGTCAGACAGAGAAAGAGGGAGAGAATTATGAGAATACTGTATTATTGTAATTGAGTGATTCAATTAATAAAGTATTCAGAATTCGGGTAATTGTGTTCTTATTTGTTCTTATATTTGATTATTACTTGTGTTGATTCAATTGATTACGAGTTTCCGCCTTCTAATCAATTGGTTTAATCCTGTAGACCTGACCACTGGGACCTACAATTGGTATTAGAGCAAACGCATTGTTTGCTCTTTATCGAGATTTGGTTCAGGATTAAATCTCAGTTTTAATCGATTTGCAAATTAGGGTTCTTAATCTTTGGCGGCTGTATTAGTGAAAAATTAGGGTTCTTAATTTTTTTTAGGGTTTATGACGGCAACAATCTATGATAAGGCTTGAAATTTGTTATTTGTGGGATTAATTAAAGTATTCGACTAATAGGTTTTTATGTTCGCTGGCTAAATAAAGTTGTTCGTTGGTCAACCGCTTCACGAACTAGAATGCATATTCGGCTGAATTAAATTAAGAATCCATTTGTGGGCTGCATTTCTTATTTGGGCTTCTACTGGGCCTTCATATTTGTGTTTGTTAAATCAAGTGGGCCTTCACATTCGTGCGTTTGACTTGGGCTTCTACTCGGACAATCACTACAAAAATTAGTTTCCTATTCAGCTGGCAAAGAATACAGTTAACTAACAAAAAAAAAAAAAAAAAAAAAAAAGGTGTGGCGGCGACTGAAATATATTGGGATCACAATAAACAAAATTAACACACAGACAAATTGATCTTCGTTTCAATAAATTCATGTTCGTGGCAGCGGGATTGATTTAACAAGTTCGCGGCGGCTTAATACGTGTTCATTTTATTTGCTTAAGTTCGTCACAAGTTCGTCTCGGATGTTCGTGGACTGTCTTCTTTTCTCAAGTTCGTGAAGATTATCTTTTAATTTCATGTTCGTGAAGATATTGACATCAAGTTCGTCGTGAAAAACAGATTCATCTTCGTGGCTTACTTTTGACTCGTTACAAGGTCGTGAAATCTGAAATTAATTACAAGTTCGTGATCTCTTAATTCATCTTCGTAAGCAGATTTCGGCAAGTTCGTTTTTAGTTGAATAAACAAGTTCGTATAAATTCGATTATATGTACGTGGCGATTTAGGACTTTGCAAATAAAAGGTTCGTGACATTTTGTTTAATTCACAAGTCCGTGGATTATTGTTTCAATTCGTGCAGATGTTCGTCGGAATCTCATGTTCGTGGTGAAAGAAACCGATTGATGTTCATGAATTGCAGATTGTTCGTTTGAAAAATTGATTGACTGATCTCGTTAATTAATTGGGCCTGAATAATTTTTGGTTATTGGGCTAAGCTCTTATTCTGGACTTGGTTAATTGGACTGGACTCAATTGGACATTGAACTTGGACCCGTTTATTGGACTTAAAATTAATTGGACTATTTTTTGGACCTTTTATTTGGACTTAATTAATTAAACAAAAAGTAAAGATATGAATTCTTTAAAATTCGATAGTCCAACTACTAAACTAAGAAAAAGTAGAGGAAACATCCTTAAAAGGCAATTTGATACGTATTAACGAAACTTTTGAAGATACCGTCACCAGATACTATCATCTACTTACAGAACTTTCTAGGCACGGTGTAGGAGTTGGAGAGGAGACAATAGAGAGATTCTTGGATGCTTTGCCTAAGCGTTGGGAGGTATATGTAAACTTAGTAAAGGGTGAACTCAATAGACATGTTCATCCACGGTTAACTCTGGGAAAGGTGATTGAAAGATTCAGAGGATATGAGTTAACACGCTTAACTACAAACGCAATAACAGATCAAACGCCTTATGGACAAACTTCGGAGTCCAGTTCCTCAGGAAATGTAACTGCTTTTCTTTCTCACAAAGAACGAAATGATGATCGCACCTATGATTAGAAAATCATACTTACTGATGAAAAGGATCAAGAACTCATGGCATCTATTGAGGAAGTTCGCAGTAAAGCCAGTAGTACTGCATGTGATTCTAGTACTACAAGTGAAATTAGCTCGAATGAAGAGGATATTCAAAATGTTGAAGATACAGAAAATGAATCAAAGGTTTGCAGCTATACGTTGGACCTATCTAACGAAAACTTCATTCTAAAGATGGCCGACCTCAAAACCGAGAAGTTAAAGGTACTTATTGATCTTCAATCAGTAAAAGAATTATGCAAATCTTTTACAATCTTAACTCTTCAAGACGAGAACTTGACTAAATCATTATCAACCTTGGAAACTCAGCAAACACAACTCGAGCTTAATTTGACAACCCAAATACACTTAAAAAATGATTTTTCAAAGAAAATTCATCAGAATGAAAAGGACAGAATGGAAATCTTGTCAACTGTTGGCGTTCAAACCCACAAAATTGACACTCTATATGAATGCCTTGAACAACATAAGAGGAGTTTTGCAGAAAAGGTCCAAGAATTAAACAATTGTGAAATCAGACTAACTGCGCATGAAAGGAAGCTTGAACAATTCCGAACTTCATCCATCACTCTAACTTCCATTTTGAGTCGTCAAAGGCCAAGTGGAAATCGTACTGGTTTGGGATATCATGAAACACCTCCACCGTTTAATCACAAATATAGTTTTCTTAAAACTGAATGTGACGTGAAGGAAAACAGTGTTGACTCTTCCTGTGTATCTTCCTCTATAAGGGACGATCAGATTGAGTCAAGTGCTTCAACTAAGTCAAGTGCTTCAACTGAGTCAAGTGTTTCGGAGACAAAAATGAGTACATTAGCTGAAAACTCAAAACCCAAACAGCATATGGATGATTTGAAGTGTTTTAAATTTCGTGAACTTGGTCACGTGGCTTCTGTATGTCCGAAGAAAAAGCAAGTCAACAGATCTTCTTCTCCGAAGAAAGAGCAAGCTAGCAGATCATCTTCCCCGAAGATTAAATCTATGGCTATATCAACTTCACATGTTCGGCAATTAATGGCTCGATCACATTCACTTGTTCGGAAATAGGTGCAGCAAAAGTGGATTAAGAAACAGGAACGCCCGAGTGTTTCAAATGATCGTCCATTTCGACCGTCTTTTAGAACTTCAACTCCATATTGCCCGAGTCCAAGAGTAAATTCCTTTTATCGCCAATCGAGATCTTTTCGTCCACCGAGGAACCACTTGTATTCTAATGTTAACGCTACTGTTACTAAAGATGATGGTTTCTTCAAGGAATTTGTCTACGTTAACGAAATAGGACAATCAAGACGTGTTATGGTTTGGGTTCCCCACCATAACTGATCATTGCTAGTTTAGCTGATATTTTGTAACTTTTTATTTCTTTTTATGAAAAATAGAATCGACATGAAAAAATGTCGATATCTTTAAAAAAAAAAAAAAAAAAAAAAAAAAAATTAATAACGTTTGTTTGCAGGTTCAGCCTCAGACAACTCAGGGGGAGTTTTGTTGTCATTTATGGAATCTCGGAGAATACAAGCAAAAGCGATTAACTTAGTTGAGTCAATTCGTGATGAAGACTCTAATAAACAACGAAGTTCACAACAAAAAAGGGAGCTGCCTAACTCTTCGCAAGCGTAAACGGAGAAGACTGACTTTCACAAGCGTAAACGGAGAAGACTGAATTATTGCAACAATTCAGGGGGAGTTATTCAAGTTAACGATGAGTTAGAAGAACCTGCAAGGAGTAAAAGACTATAAAGACGTTGAGCGTATAACGGAATCTAGAAGCAACAGTCAAGGGAGAGTTTGTTAGTGCAATATATGTGACAGTTTTTCTAGATTAATTAAGTCTTTAGTTATAGTTTATTTGAGTCTGTAATGGCCCAATAACATTGTATTGTTAGTGGGCTATTTAGTATGTCATGGGTATTAATGGACTTTGCATAGTCCATGAGTCCATTAGTGGCCCAAGCCTATGAACATGTCTCTCTATATAAAGAGACATTGAGTTTAGGTTTAAGGTTGGTAATTCTGAATGAGTCACTCAGAGAAAGAGAGAGAGAATTCTGAGAATACTGTATTATTGTAATTGAGTGCGTCAATTAATAAAGTAATCAGAATTAGGGTAATTGTGTTCTTATTTGTTCTTATATTCGATTATTACTTGTGTTGATTCAAGTGATTACGAGTTTCTGTCTTGTAATCAATTGGTTTAATCTTGTAGATCTGACCACTAGGACCTACACTAATTACACTTTAATTTGAAAATATCTCGCAAGGGTCGTCAAATTACTTCAACTAAATCGGTTACCTAGTACGGGCTTTATTTTTCTTAAAAGACACCGTTCAAAAGGTTCATCAAAATTATGAAAACTTATTCATTATTGCATCCACTATGTGAATTTCTTCGTGAACTCAAAAACTTAAAACTTCCACGCCACAATATACATGGATTCTTATAAAAGAGGGAAATTTTCAACAAAAATATTTGGATTAATAGGCTTTTAAACATGAAGGCTTAATTTATGGAAATTTATGTGAATGAGTGATGAAAAGAAAAAGTCCGGCGCAAAATGGTATATAAACGTCTCAAACACTTAAAATGAGTGCTCGTAAGGTAGTTTGAGTCACGTAACCAGTGTAACTACTGACTATAAAAAAAGAAACGAATAGGCCAATCAACGGTTTAACAATCCTAATTCTTTTTCCTCTTTCCAAGTTACTGGGTAAAAAACCTATGCTTATTCATAGCCTCGAAGCGTATACAGTTTCAAGTTCTAAAGTCTACAAGTCACCGGCATACACATACAAAAATGAAGATAAAAGCATATAAAGTGTATCCTATAATGGCTCAAATCCTCTCAAAAATATAATAGGGTTGGTGTGCTCAGTTATGCAACTAGTTAAACCAATAACGAGAAACAAAATTTAAATTTTTTTCGTTACAGAACAATTCAACCGCCTATGAAGAAACCTAAACCTCGGTTGAACGCAACTGCAGAAAATTAAATTTTCAAAAAATTTGCAACTAAAGACAAGTATACTTCTTTTCTATCCCCTCCCCACACTTGAATTGTAGAATGCCCTCAATGTAGTAAAACTTAACCAAATAGTGAGAAAAGAAAATAGAAAAGAACAAAAGAACTCCCCCTGTCGACCAAAGCTCGTACCACGTTCAAAATATTTCGTCCACTTCGTTGGCTTGCATATCAAATACCTACTAATAATAAAAAAAAAAAAAACTAAAAATAGAAAAGAAAATTAAACAAACCGCAGGTTGCCTCCCGAAAGCGCTTCTTTATTAAGAAGTCTTAAAACTCGACTCTCCTCACACTTAAGTGTTTCTATGTAAAGAATGAAGTTTCCCTCGTTATTTTGCATCGTGTATTCTCCAATTATGCATCCTACTTGTGTAGCCAACAACTTCAAATTCATCACCAAATAACAAAGCTTCCTTTCCAACATCATGATCCTTATTAAACTTCAAATATGCAGTGTGCCATTCCTTCGTCTCCTCCAATAGCACAATTTCAGTTTTTAGACCCATGATGTTTAAACTATGCGTTTTCAAACTTTCCGAAAAATTATTTTCCATGAAAGTCCCGTGGAACTCATAACCACAATTCAGGACTCCTTGCCATTTTTCATCAAAATTATGTTGCACACCTTTATTTCGATCCCAAATTGTAATCAGAAATGGATCGACAAAATCATAAATCATATCATTCGATTTCGAATCCTTCGGTTGAGGAAACGAATTCATCATATTTTTATCAGTGTCTTCCTTGAGCAATTTCTGAATTTCCGCTAATGTATACGGTTAACGAAAATTCTCGGGAACTGAAACTGAAATAAACTGTTCCAGACTCCCCATCCGTCGGCTGAATGCCCAGGTGAAGATCCATCCGCCGGTTAGTTATTCCTAACCGCCGGCTGACACTGCCATTTCGCAAACTTTCAGTTTCGTTCTACCATTCTTCTTCCGCTTTGTTCGGTGATTCTTCCAACAGTAAAATTCAGGATGATTCATTAAATATTCCAGTTCTCGAAGATCCTTATCCGGATCAAAAACTCCATTCGATCCTTCGAATAAAAACTTGGCTATTCATTACCATCCAAATTTTCCTCCACTGCTTCAATTGTCATTCGATGATTTTTCAAAGTAATTTGCAAAAATACTTCATCAGTTGGTACATCTTCTTTGTTAGGTGCTTTCTTTTCACTTATCACTTCTTCAATGATATTCTCAGTTTCGGTGAGATACTCCGAATCGAGCAATTTACAAAAGGTGATAACTTCGGTAGCTATCAAATTCGTAGCGGGTACTGCCCACTTACCATCCTGTATTGTAACAAATCCTCTATATCATACTCATCTTCAGTTCACATTCTCGCATCCATCTCATCTTCCGTCTCTTTAATCGTTAAAAATCCAGGTCTGGGTGTTTCAGCCGTCGGCTGAGTAAATCCAACCTTCGGCTGAATGTCCATGCGTTGGCTCAAGTTTGCTAGCCGTCTGCTGGAACCTTCATATGGTGAAAAAGAATGCCCATCTTCCTTCGTGCCTTCGTCCTTGGTGTTATCATGTGAGTATACCTGCTTGCATTCAACAAACTTTTCAGATTTAATTAATGAAATAGGTTCAGTAATCTTACCAAACGAAACATTCAATATTGCAGGATATCAAATCTTAATTTTTGGTTTGTACTCGGGTACAAACTTGGCCTCTTTCGGTTTTCAAAACACTTCCTCCCTGGTTCTTCGATTCCAAGCCTCACATTGCTGCTCATATCTACTTTTATACGAAATAGGAATTTGCTTTGGAGCTTCCATAGGAACTTCATCTACATCAAAATCGTTAGAATATGGAACTTTGTTTAAAGGAATAGAATGATTACCACATGATATTGTATTGACATATTCACACCTATTTGTTTCCGTGAAACTTAGTAGTTGTCCCGAAAACCTTTCCTGCAAAACCTTAGCCATTATCCCATGGTGCTTTCAAGTTTCTTGATTAAAGCACTTTTGATTGAGAAGGATGGAATCCGTATCATCCATTCGTTTTATCGTCGTTTGCATTAATTGGTTATTTGTATTCATCACTTAGTTGTTTATATTTATCATTTGTTTCATCAAATCTAGCAAATCTTGATCCTTTGATGGAAAAAGGTGCCTTTGGTGTTTCCTTTGCATAGTATCCCGATGGTCCTTGCCTTTGAAAATCTTCATAATATGCATCCTCGTCATTCCCATAAAAATCTTCATATCTTGTGTAGTTTACGTACACATTCATTACCATGTTGTATCTACAAAAATCTAACTACAAAACTCAAGAAGATGTTAGTAGAACCTGCTAACTAAATTTTAAACTAATCGAATAAACAAAGAAAAATAAAAAAAAATACAACACCCAACAGCTTCCGGTCGCCGAATGAAATAACCTAGCCGCCGGTTGGAAGTGTTGAGCCACCGGTAGAATTAACTCAGTCGTCGGCTGAACGTCTCTGAAATTGTATTTTTGTGCCAAAATACACAGTTAAATATCCGATTAGTATAATACGCAATCAATATGTTTAAAAAAAACAGAAAATTTAATTTGTAGAAAGATAACTCCTCCCAAAAGGATCGATTAACTAAAAATTCAAAATTACAAATAAATATAGCAACCGTTCCCCGACAGCGGTGCCAAAAACTTGATGTGTAAAATCTGAGTTAAATTATTTATTTAAAAGAATTGGATATTACTAAGTAGACTATCACACAATACAGGCAGTGTACCTGATCGTATGGTAGTATAGATCTAGTAAGTTCGGATCTAACTCAGGGAACGTGTATTTAAATTCGTTATTTCAAAGAATTAGTTAAAGTAATAAAAACAAATAAACAAAGGGGAACGTATTAGTTCTAAGAGAACGTATTTCGATTAACTAAGTTACTACAGCAAAACAATAATCAATTAACTAAATGGATTGTGAATGAAAAGATGTTTAGAAAAGTTTTCAAGATGTAATCAGATATTTTAAAAGCAGTGTTCACTTGGATTTAATGTTTCACTTAATTTATAAATTATAAGATTATGTTGGATTGGTTTAACTGTGATTTCTTAATTAACTAGACTTCCTACTAGACCCATCTAATCCTACAATATTAACGAAAGATGGTACAAACAGTTTTCGTACATCAAGAGCTATCTTAAATTTATCCACCCTAAATTGTTCATTTAATTCACTATTGTTATAAATTTAATCTATCGACTACGAATTAACTAAAGTCTCAATTATTCGAATATGATATAATTATCTTGTTCATTTGATATATTAGGTTACTATTACTGGTAGTCTGTCTCAATTAAGTTTCAAGCTATAACTATTTAACAAGTTAAACAATCATAAATAACTAATAAACCTATATGAACGGTAGTTAGATTTATCAATCACGCTAATTAGTTAACCTAATATATTCAAGTAAGCAAGGATTGCGATTAAACGATAATAATAAAGGAAAAACCAATTTAATGATTCATTATATCAAGCTAAACAATCCAAGCAAACACTTAATTAGATTTAGTTCATGATAAATTGAATAAATTCAGCAAAATAAGTCATAAACAAAGACATGTATTAGTACGAGTTAAGACAAAAAGACAAACCAACGTAAACAATCTTCAAACACAATTAGTTTGCATTCATCATGGCTTCCAACGTGATCTGAGGCCACAAAAACCCTCCTAGCAGCTCTCATGTTCGACCTTTGGTGGTGGAAAAGTGGAAAAAAAGATGATTGATTCGTAACCCAAATATTTGATTAAATAGGGGTCTATCCGAACTTCCAGCCGCAGGCTGGCTAAAATTCCTTTCGCGCTATGTTTCGTTTGACCTGCAGCCGACTTTTTAAGATTTTGTAATTCAGCCGCCGGTTGAATAAGCCGCCAGATGAGGAGGTCTTATGATTTATCTTCTAAAATGTAAATTGTAGATCTCTATTTCATCTTTCTTCTCCAATTTGAATCACCTAAATCAAACATCGTATTAAGAAGTTATGATCAAAACGGTGGAGGTGCATAGAACACTTTTCACGTATGATCTTCAACTTTAATTCTTCATAGTTTCTTCGTTTTAGCCACGTTTTCTACCGTTTCCAAATCCATTTTGTTCCATGATCCAAGTTTAACTCTTATTGGCATGATCCAAGTATTAAATAGAAATATGCTTCAGAAAATGTCAATTATTTTTAGCATATCATACATTATGGAACCAATCATGGAACGATAAAGTCTTTCATCGACGACTTCTTTTCCAATATCAGGACCGCGCTTGTCGTTCACTTCTATCAAAGTACTGACGGTTTTGCAGTCAATCATTTTGAAACGACTCAAAATGTCATGCACGTACTTGTATTGATGACCTTTTTCTGCTGTTGTACTTGTAGACCCAAAAAGAAAGCCATTTCGCCCATAGCACTCATCTCGAATCTTATCTTCATCAGATTCTAAAAGTATTTACACATTGCATCGTCTGTTGATCCAAATATAATATCATCAATGTAGATCTGAACTAGCAGCAAGCCTTCATTCTTCTTTTTCGTGAATAAAGTGTTGTCGATGCTCCCCCTCGAAAATCCGTTTGACAACAAATACTATGAGAAAGTATCATACCAAGCTCTCGGGGCTTGGTGGAGTCCGTACAAAGCTTTGTTCAGTTTAAATACATGATTCGGAAACTCGTGGTCTTCGAAGCCCGGTGGTTGAATGACATAGATATCTTCATGTATATCTCCTTAGAGGAAGGCACTCTTAACGTCGAGTTGATATACTTTGAATCTCTTGTATGGGGCGTATGCGAGAAACAACCGTATTGATTCCAAACTGGCTACCAGAGCAAAGACCTCGTCATAGTCCAACCCTTCAATCTGCGCGAATCCTTGTTAAACAAGTCTTGCTTTGTTTCGCACAATTACTCCCTTATTGTCTCTCTTAATCTTAAACACCCATTTGGTGTTCAAGGCCTTCTCATGTCTTGGGAGAACGAATTTTTACAACACATTTAACTTTAAGAACTGTTGGAGCTCCTCCAGCATCGATTCCACCCATAATGGATTTGTTAAGGAAACCCTCATGTTCTTCGGATCCAATTGAGATAGAAAACATGACGTGAATATGCACATCATTGCTTCGAAATCTTTCAGATAAACCGGATGACGATGTTCCCGATTCGATCTTCTAGGACTCAAAACAGTCTCAGTTACTTCTTCAGTATTCGGTATCTCCACAACTTCTTTCGTCTCTTCAGCATGAGGTTGTTGACTTTCCGTATTCTCCGTGTTTTCTGACGGATCACTCGTTTGACCACTAGTTTGATCATTTTTAGTTTTAACTTCAATTGCCTCCGCTTCACTTTCAAACCCTTCACTTTCGAACTAACCAGTAGTGTTCTAGAACTCCTCCTCATATCCGGATTCTGTGTCTTGATCTGCTGAATGAAAATTTGTTGGAACTGGTTCAGTGTTTACCACAATCTGAGTAGTTGGAGTAGGAACCGGAGTGAGATCTGTAGTGGTTGCAGATGAACTTTCACCTTGCATATGAAACTGAAGGAAGTGAAGATATTCATCGCCACATTTCCCCCCGTTCATCCAAACCACATTATTGTCTTGTCCTGGAACAGAAGAATCATTTGGTGAGAGGTTGAAGGATTTGAACAAGGAATAATAGTCGAAGAGGCTTTCAAGTCTGTCTCCCGGTGTCGACGAAGTATGCCTAAAGCCTGTAACTTCATAGCACTCTTTGATCGTTCCAGTGATCTTGTCAAATACTCTTTTACTCGGAGAATCAACGAAATAGCCGAGAAAATATCCTTCATGTGACTTTGCTCCAAACTTAAAACCTGTTCCTTAGTAATCATGATTTCGCACGGGCATCCAATTTTTCGAGGAATTGCAGGTTCGGCTTACATTTATTGATCAACTCATAACTAGTCTTGTTGTGGCGTTTAACCAAATTAACCCGATTTAGAACGTAGCAAGCTGTATTAAATGCCTCATCGCAGAAGTAAACTGGAAGTTTGGAATCCTAGAGCATCGTACAAACTGCTTCAATCAACGTTCATTCTTTCTACTATTATATTCTGTTGCGGAGTTCGAGCTGCACTATATTGATGTGTAATCCCTTTTGATTGGCAAAACAACTCCATTGTGTAATTCTTGAACTCCGTTTAATTGTCACTACGGATCATCTTAATATTTAAGTCAAGAAGGCTTTCTAGTCGAAGAAAGAGAAACTTAAGTTTTTCAGCTGTTTCATCCTTCGTCGCTAGGAATAAAACCCATGAGTATCTCGAGTAATCATTAGTGACGACCATGCAGTACGAGTTCCCTCATTTTCTCTTTACACGCACAAGGTCGAACAAATCCATGTGGAGCAACTCTAAAGGAGCGGAAATGGAGCTCACAAGCTTCGATGGATGCGATTTATTGTGTTTTTTTTTACCTTCACGCACAAAACGCAAGTATCGTTCATCAAAAAGTTGTGATTCGGAACTCCGGTAACCAACTCGTGTTTTACCAAGTAGTTCATCTTCCTAAAGTTAATGTGACCCATACGGCGATGCCACATTATTGACTCTTTTTCTGAGGCTTTAGACAGCAAGCAAGCATGATTCTCTGTAGACGTCACCATATTCATTAAGATGCTGTAAATGTAATTTAACCTTGGTGCTCGAATCAAGATCGATTCTAGTGGGACTACAAGACCTAAGGAAAAAGGAGTTTCAATTCCTACTTCAGCTGATAGAACAAGAATGATTGAAGGAGTTGATTTTATTACTGATCCATCTACACCTTTAGGTGTTGTACCAATTATTCCTCCTCATACCACTTATATTCCCAGTTCAAGACCACAAGTTGAACAAACTGAAAAATCAAAGGGAAAGAATATTGAGGTGAAGGAAAGTAAGAAGGATAAAGAGAAGAAGATGAAGGAGAGAGAAGAAAAGATGGTTGAGTTAGCTGCTTTCCAACTAGTAGCTGAAGAACTAGATGTTGGTACTGATCCAGACACTATAAGAGAAGTTCACACCAAACTTCAACAAGCTGAAATGGAGAAATTCAAGAGGTTGGAACAAGAGCACTTGTTTTTATTGGCTGAGCATGAGAGGGATCTATCCAGAATTAGAAAACAAGAAGAAGCTGAGAAAAAGAAGAAGGTGATCAAGAAACAATCCACAAAAGAAAAGTTGGCTGGGGACAATCAGAAGTTCATGACATATCTAAAATCAAAGGGCTACAGTGGTAAATCATTGGGTCCAATGAAGATGGGAAATCTGCTTGCCCTGGTGGAGAAAGAGAAGAAGAAGGATAGTTTGAAGAAGATCCAGCTGACTAAAAAGCAAAATCAAGAAGAATATGAGTTGGAGAGAGCAATGAAATAAGCTCAAGAGACTGGCAGGGTGATGTATGATGCCCAAGGCAATGAAATCCACAATCCATTTGCTCCAGCAAAGCCAAGTCAGACAGAGCAGTTGAAGAGAAAGAAGTCACATTCCATTAGAGTGCCAAGTAAAAAGCGGAGACAAGGTGATGTTACTACTGCTTCAACTACTGATGCTGAAAGAAGTTTCAATGTATCTGCACCCACTACAATAGAGCAAGTCAAAGCCAAAGTTGAAGAAAAAAAGGGAGATATTGAGATATCAGAAGATGACTGCTCCGCTTTGATAGTGCATGAAGATGGGTTATACATTGAACCTCTTGCTGTGGAGTTGCCAGAGATTATTGACTGGAAGTTCTATCGAGGAGCTGTCACACCCCGCTCAGGCGGAAACCCGAGGTGTACAGTAATATAGGTATCAGAAGACAAATATTACATCGAATAGAAACTACAACATTAAGTTTACATTAAATAACGTTTAGGAGTACAATAAATACAATATAAATACAAGTTTGCGGCTTAAATAGAAACTAACTACGTCTAGTTAAGTCTCCTCGAAGTCCACACAAATAATAAAGAAATCGAACTACGTCTAGTCAAGTCTCTCTGAAATCCTCAAAACTCAATATAAGATATGTACTCCATAATCGATGTAAAATCTCAATCTCCTGAAAAGCGTTAAAAATAATACGACATCAACATAAAGCTGGTGAATTATTCGCATTTTTATAAAACATTAAATATACTCGATAGTTGAATAAGTTTTGACCCTGTTGAAATACATACGACCAATAGAAATAATATCAATAAAATAATATCGTGAATCATAATCATAATGCGATATGTGCTTAGCTTTAGATAGTCCAATACACCTGACCCTTACAATAATACACAAATACAACCCTCAATACGCAACGTGTCAAGCTAAAGAATAATACCAAATATGGTCGGTCATAACATCCCCTCACATACGTCGTGAGGAATGAGGGTTTGTAAAACCCATATAGATCTATATATATGCATTGTCGGCTAAATATGTTAACAGGTGGGAGGGCCTTATACTACCACTAAGGCCGCATAAGTCACATGACAATATCTATCTAAAGGCACCATATCATAGCATACTCAAGATATATATACATATATACTATAAAATAATGCTTAACATGCCCAAAGTTTAAAAAAATAGCAAAAAGGGCAACGAATAACTCACTGAAGAGCAAAGCCAAAAGCAATGCAATACGTCGGGAAAATAATCAATCGAAAGTAGCTCCTTCGCCTAAGTGCCCTAGCAATACATACAATAACCGACTAAGTATCTCTAAGCTTATTAGGGTTTCCTTATGCGATTAACGTTTCATAATATGATATAATATGTTTTAGTCATAAAGTGTTTATAATCCCGATGGTTTAAAGGAAAGATATATCATTATATAGCAAAATATGCGTTTTTGACCAAAAACCGTGTTAATAGTGTATATTTTAAGATTGATATGTGTTTTGGGGTTAAAGCATAAGATTTGAAAGGGTGTAACACTTTACGCAAGTTATAACGTCATTAAAAATGGGTTTGATCAAAATCTAATTAGTTACACTAGGAACAGTTACTCTAGGAACAAACAGTTACGCTACGTAACTAACAGTTACGCTATGTAACTAACAGTTACGCTACGTAAATAACAGTTACGCTACGTAACAAACAGTTACGCTACGTAACTAACAGTTACGCTAAGTGTACCTAACAATTACGCTAAGTGTAACTAACAGTTACACTAAGCCGTGGAACAATTCAAAACGATACGTTTTCGACGATTTTTGGACTGAAAATGATATATTTTTATATCTATAGTCTTAGGATATGTTTAGGTACATAAACCCTCAATAAATTTCAGGTTTTGATGGTGAAAAGTGGCGTTTTTGAGACCTCCGTGTTCTCACTTGAATCTACTCGGAAGATAATAACTTACACAGTCACATTCCATAGTAACTCTTCTCAATGGTGAAGTCTCAGTAACTGCAATTCTTTAAGTTATAGGATGCGGAAGATATTGGGATCATCGCACACGATACCCTTCGATCTAATAGGATTTCGACCAGAATCTTGATACTCACTGGTCAATCTAGAAAAGTCACAACATCGCGTTGTTTCAGTTACTGGGGGGAAGATCCTCCGGATCGGGACCATCAGATACGATTCATTCAACTATAAAAGTTTCGTCCTTAAGACGATATATGGAAGAGTTTTCAACAATCTCATATAAGGTCGACTGTTCTCAAGGTGAACAAGTCTTGGTAGGCCTCTACGATACAAGCCATTTTTTTCGCGATTGGATCGGAATAAGATTCCAAGTTATTCTACTGAAACGATTTCGAAGTTAAATTAGGATATTCCTTATGTCCTTCATGACTATGAGAGCGGATACGAGCGTCGATGATAATGGGAATCGTGAACTTGACGAGATAAAGGAATGGCGAAAATAATTTCTCAAGTGGTGAGAGCTACTGGCGCGTTTGTTGGACCAAACGACATTGTAACAATTCACATTTATAATACTCAGTGCGGGAATGATCTTGGGCAAGAAGTTCATTACTGAAGATTCAAGATCGGAAATCAACTTTGGAAGGCAATAGAATTTAGAACGGTTCAGATGAGTCATCAATCGTAGAGATAAAATCACGGTTATCTATCGTTGGCTTATCAAGCTTATAGTCCTTTAAATCCAACTACGTTGACTCAACTTCAGCATGGAAACTCACATGTAATCATACGGAGAGCGATCATAGCATATAATGTTGCTACCAGATAATAAGTCTGACTTAGGCAGTTCTACCACTACCGAAGTCGTTGGAAGCGTCGAGTGAACTTCGCGATAAGGCGTTGTTCTAGGAATAAGGTAAAAAAATTGAAACACATATTTATCAGCTCTAGGATACTCAGGAATATCTACAGAAATACTTCCACGTTCACACGAGAATCAGACTAAACCTTCGCCTTGACTGTGGCATATTTCGTCCTCAAGTGGACAAGGTAACACTGGATAGTCTTTACTAATACGCTCGCGATTCTTCGAATTTATGACGGATGAAATACAAATTAAAGAAATAGAACTCGCGACGACGAACAAAATAAGAAACGATCAAGAATGTGAAAAAGGGATATAGAAAAACGATCAATTGGATGAAATGATCTGGTCGACGAGATAATTCTGATCGCGAAACTATTCTGCGAAATGATATGAGCGTTGAAACAATCCTGAACGCGAAACGCACAGTGTAATAGTCAAGCTTTCGTATGGCGGGGTAGTACTACGACTACGTATGTCAAAGGGTATTTCTGGGGTGCAATATGATGAAATAACGTAGGAAGAAAGAAAGACGGAGACGTAGACGTGAAAGCGAGACGGCGAAGAATTTCTCAAGGCTCGTTAGGAACAGAGAAACATTCAGAATGTGTAGAAGACAAGGGTTCAATGAAAGAAAAAAAGAAGAAAAAAAGGTATAGGGAATTAATCACTAGGAGTATGAGACGAAAGAATCGTATAATCATGAATAAGGAGTGAACGAAGAATGATTTCGTATACATAACAACAGGGGGAGTCACGAATACGATACGACGAGAAAAATATCGATAACACAGGCGTCGGCTCCATACAAATTCGCAATGCGGATAGATCAACGGATCACCGTTCGAAAAGACGTACAAATCATCCTCAAGCGATAGACAAACTCGATAGGATACTCGGAAAATCAAACTTTAATAGCGACGATGTCACACCCCGCTAAAGCGGAAACACGAGATGTGAAGAGCAAAGAATCATTTCACGGGTTATACTAAAATTAACGGTTCAAGTCGTTTAAAATAACGTTCGAAAAAGTTCCAATGTTCAAAAGTTACAACCAAGATCCATAAGTTTAAGATAACAAGTACATAATAAAATGTTTTAATAAAAATTCCCAAATAACAAAGGTCTTCTTCCCGAATTACACTTCACATAACTAGCTTGACCCGCCTGAGCAATGCACTTCATAACTTACACTTTGTTTCCTGAAGCATGAGATAAAGTGTCAACTACAAAACATAGTGAGTGAGTTACAGTTTTTAAGATTTTGACCAAAGGATACCGGCAAAAGTTCCGACAAGTATATATAAGTATAAAGTTTTCTTAGGAGAAAGTTGGCGGATAAAAATCGCTTAAAATATGTATATATACTTTCGTAGTAGTTCAATGTCAAAAAGTTCAACATTCGTAAAAGTTCAAGTTGTATAACAAGGCGATAAATGTATGTTGTCATTACCTCAACGGTGGATTAATCCACATGTGTAAGACGATAAGTGGGTATATGAGTAAATAATTATGACATATGATTTTAGAATTGTACCAACCACTAGGCTCAATATAGCGTAAGATTTAACACTAAACCGATTGATGGTCAGAACACGCCCCAAAGTTTCAATAGAGATGGAGTTCGTGAGAACTTAGTAATATGTACTCAGGACGCGAACCACAAGTAAGGAGTGAACTCTCCTAAGTATCGATACCCATAATTATTAACAGCTATTGCTAATAGTGTGTAATGAATTGATTTAAAAACGGGGCACTTTACACTCTTTATCTAAAAACTGGTAGTATGTACTTACGGTGTCTATATTCTCCTCAAGGGTTTTCGCAAATTCAATCAAACAATCATAGTCTAATCGAATGTCAAAAGGGGGCAAGCCTAAATAGTTTAAAGTAAGCCAATCGGGACAAATGATATCGTCTACGCATATAAGTTTCACAAAGTTTCCAAAATAGACCAATAGTTCGCAATAGTTCCAAAAGTTCATACGGTTGCAAAAATTCATAAAGGTTTCCAAAGACAATAGATCATAAAATCATTGTACGTAAATTCAAGTTCATAAAGCAGTTTCACATAAAAGATATCGTTCATAAAAGGTTTTGATCTCATGTTTCCCCCAAAAAGAGTACTTAAAAATACAAAAGTGGAGAGGGGTGTAACTCACGGATTGCGAAGATAAGGAACTCGGAAATCGGTCGGAAACGGGAGTCGGGAATCACGGAACGCCTAATAATACCAAGATAGTCCAAGTGTTATTATCTTATTATGTTGTTTTATATAATAGATAAGTTTTTAGTTAAACTTTAAGCGTCAAGGTTAATATTGTCCAAGAAAAATAGTCTGAAACCGTTAACGTTATATTTTGGTTCGAAAATCCAATTTAACGTTTATTATCGTCATGTCACAAGTATCTTTGGTTGCTGAAATGGTTAGAGTTTTTCTAACAAAATTTGGGCAGCGCTTCCGCGCCCAAATTTCATTTCCAAAAACTCAAATTTACTTCCGCTCACAAAATGCATATAACACGATAACATATTTAAGCGAGTTCATTTAAGCATAAAAAGTCCATTACAAGTCACAAATAATATTAGTTTTACCAAACTCAGTTTCTCAATATATATAACAAAGAGTCAGCGAGCGTATACGAGTTTAAAACGTCCAAACGACAAGTTTTTGGAAAACTAGTCAGACCTGTGCGCCGTCCTGGACCATAGGAACGACGCACAAAGCCGTTTTTCACCCGCTGCGTCGTCCTGGTCCTTAAGGACGGCGCACAGGTGGGTTTTTTGTGTTTTTCGAACAAAACGTTTATTTTTAGCCGTAGATTTCGACATGCAATAAGTCCAAACTTGATAAAACTTCATTTTCACAGTTTCTAAAGCATTTTTATCCATAAAAACATAGATCTAAATGTTATTTCGGTTAAAATCGTTTTTGGTCCATCAAATGTTACAAATCTTTTTAAAAACTCGTTTTTAATCCATAGATCATCCATGCAAGTGTTTATATATATAAAAACAGTGAAATAAAAGAAATCTACCGGATGAAATTGCTTGGATGATGTTTTAGCCGGATTTGAGCTCCAAAATCGGTAGAAAAGCTTGAAAATCGAAAAGACTTGCACCTTCTTGCTTGTTTTGATGATTTGAACGATTTTGATGGTTAAAATCTTGGGTTTTGTTGGCTGGAATCTTCTGTAGTGGTGGGGTTTTCGAGAGAGTTTGAGAGAAAATGTGTGTGTGTTTATGTTTTATGTTTATAAAATGAGAAAATGAAAGGAAAATAATAACAAGTAATGAAATGGTTTTTAGGGACTGTAAATGGACAGTAAATGATGGCCTAGGCCAAGATTGATTGGGTCAAAAATTGTAGAAACCGAGACAAGCAACCATTTCAAATTATTTTCGGATTTTGTCCTTGTTGGACGGCGCACAAGGCCTTTGTGCGGCGTCCTGGACCATTTTTGTAAAGATTTTTGATTTTTGTTACTTTTGCGTTTTGTTTTGTTGGACCTTTTCGTTAACTAAAAGTTCTTAATTATGATACGTTATGAACTTAGGAAAGTTCATTAGGTGTTTTCTTGGTATTAGGACTTATATAAATCGATTTCGGGTGTGATTCCGACACTGACGCATTTCCGGTAAATGAACAGTTAAAGACAACGACAGACAATAAGGGAGACATAGAGCATAAAATGCACCAGAAATTTGACGGTTGTCATATTCTCCCCGGGTTGAAAGAAATTTCGTCCCAAAATTTAGTTCGTACCATCATGAAGTGGTGTTCTCGAACAGATGTGGATACTTCAGACGAGTTTGGTCCTCACGTTCCCACGTGAATTCGTGACCACGTCGGGAATTCCACCGGAACTGGACAATAGGTACACGACTTTGCCTGGGTTGTTTGACCTCTCGGTTAACAATCTCAAGCGGTTCTTCAATGAAATTAAGTTTGTTATCGATTCTGACCTTGTCAAGAGGGATGACGATGGTCACATCAGATACATGGAATATATTATGAAAGTTCGAGGGAGTCTGGGGGAGTTGAAGATGATAGGAAACGGAACTGATATGCCCTAAGACTTCGGATGGACCAGTGTACCTTGGGCTTAGTTTGTCGCGCTTCCCGAAGCGGACTACCCCTTTTCCCATGGCGATATCTTGAGAAGTACTCTATTGTCAATTTGGAACTCGAGGGGTTTTTTCTTCGGTTGTCTGTGTAGCTTTTCTGCCGGGTACGGTATGTTTCCAGTCTTTCACAGATAGAGGTGATCTTGACTATTGTCTCCTGGAAGACATCGAACCTCTCAAGTTGTCAACCGTCAGCTTCTAGCCAACAGAGCGGTGACCGAAACTTGCGTCCATATAGGGCCTCAAATGGTGCGCACTTGATACTGGCGTGGTTGCTGTTGTCATAAGAGAACTCGACCAAAGGGAGGTGATTGTCCCAACTTCCTACGAAGTCAACTACACACGCTCTCAGCATCTCTTCAAGCGTTTTGGTCGTCCTTTCACTCTGACCATCGGTCTGAGGGTGGTATGCGGTGATGAGGTCTAGTCGCGTCCCTAGCGATTTTTGAAGGGCATTCCAAAGATGGGACGTGGACCGACTATCCCTATCGGAGATGATGGAGAGATGTGTTCCGCGACGGGAGACGATCTCGTTGGTGTATATTTGTGCGAATTTCTCCATCGAGATTTGTTCCCACTTCCACATGGGATTCTCCGGTTGCTGAGGTAGACTTGGGGGGGGGGGGGGGTGGGGGCTTTTGATATTCCGCCTTGACCTTGGAGCAAGTAAGGCACTTGGCTACATAAAAGGCGATATCCTTTTTCATGCCCGACCACCAACAATATTCTCGGGGATCCTTGTGCAACCTGTCGGATCCCGGGTGGATGGAATATCGAGATCGGTGGCCCTCGTCTAAAATGAGTTCACCAGACTCTCGGGTTTCGGAATTCATGCTCGGCCCTTGACGTAGGGGGTTACGTCGGGTCTGAGTTCGAATTCCTTCTTGGTTGACCACATAACCAGGGAAATGTACTTCCCGGAGCCCAAATTCACACTTCGAGAATTTGGCGTACAATGTCCGATTTCTGGGGAGTTCTAGAACGAGCTTAAGGCGTTTCGCGTGGTCTTCCTTGATCCTCGAGTAAATAGGAGTGTCGACTATGAACACGATTACGAATTGTCTAAGTATGGCCTACACACTCTGTTCATTAGGTCCATGAATACTACTGGTGCGTTGATTAGACCAAATTGCAGACGGGGAATTCGTAATATCCGTATCGAGTCTAGAATGCGGCTCTAGGAATGTCGGTTATACTGACACGAACCTGGTGATAACCCGAACGGAGGTCGATTTTTGAGAGGCAAGTTGCACCCTGCAACTGGTCGAATAGGTCGTCGATCCTCGGGGGTGGTTATCGGTTCTTGACGGTCAGCTTGATAAGTTTGCGATAATCGGTGCAAATACGGAAGGATACGTCCTTCATTTTGACAAGGAGGATTGGGGGCTCCCCACGGGGACGAACTCGGGCAAATAAGACCATGGTCTCGAAGTTCCTGCAGCTGCTTTGGCAGCTCTTGCATCTCGGGTGGCGTTAGACGGCATGGTGTCTAGGCAACCGATGCTGCGCCAGGAACGAGGTCTATTCGGAATTTCCACTTGTCGACGCGGCGGTAGCCCAGGCAAATCCTCAGGAAAGACTCTGGATGATCCTTGACTACGGGAATGTCTTGGACTCGGCCTTCCTTAGGTTTACGTTCGACGACATGAGCGAGGAAAGCGTCGTAGTCCTTCTCGGAGTACTTGCGCATTCATAAGGAAGACATGTTGCGAAGTTGTCATCCAGGTTTGTCCTCCTGAACGACGAGAGTTTCACTTTCTAAAAGAGGAATACGAGTGAGTTTGTCGAAACAGACGGTCTCGGCTCGAAATTGAGATAGCCAGCCCATTCCGACGATAACGCCAAAGCTTGACAGCTCGTTAGGATTTAGATTGATGGGAAAGGTTTTTGTCAGATGAGTGTATTGAACATCCTAAGATTATATCCTCGGTTAATGAGGGGTCTAAATTCTAAGGAGACAAGGCTTCTTTCAGCTCCTGAATCGAATAGTACGAAAGAAAAGTGGTCATTGATAGAAAACGTACCCGTAACTGCATTGGGGTCCGGACGTGCCTCATCGGCTGTGATCGCGAGTGTACTGAAAGTTCTTGTGGTATGCGCTATGGGGCAAGTCCCACGGAGGTGTTGGTCGCTTCCACACTCGAGGCATAGCAGTTTCCTAACTGGTTTGTTGGCTTTTTCTGGACAGTACTTCGAGAGGTGTCCCTTCGGCGGCAATTGTAGCACACCGGACAGTTTCCAACATGGTGGAGGGTGCAGTTGGGACACTTAGGGAAGGGCCCAGTGTAAGCTCGGGTTCTTGGTGTGGGTTTCTTGTTGTTGTTGCCCCATGAGGGTTGATGATGAACCTTCCTTTTCTTACTCTCCCTTCGCTGGATACGGGCTGGAGAGAAAGGGAGGTTGTTGGTTCCAAGGTTCTCGTCCTTTTCCTGTTTGATGGGTATAAGAGGGATAAGGGGTTTATTGTTTCCGAGGCGTTCACCTTCCTCTTGTTTGATGGTGGCTGGGAAGAAGGGTAGGTCATGGTCATAGTTGTTCTCTGGGTAGCTGACGTTGGGGTTTTCGTCCCCGAAAATCCCTTGGTTGACCCCGGCGATGATCTGGGCGATCATGCTTGGGAGTGCCGCTTGGGACTGCACAGTGATCTGTTCGGCTAAACGATCAGCGCGGCTTCTCTTGGGAGGCATGGTTCTACAATGGAAAGAAGAAAGTAGTTTAGAACAAACGAATGGGAATTAGCGATAAGAATTTAACTCAAGGGTTAATAGCAGCGAGCATACAGAAGTAATATGAGCGGACAATTAGCACAAGCACGATAGCGATAACGGTAAAAGAGTATACAAGAAAGATAAAAGCACACGCGCGATGATGATTCAAGAGGTAATAATAATGATTGACAATAATAAAAGATTCACACGACAAAACAAGTACGAATAATAAAAGATAGAGACTTCCATTAATAATATAAGGTTTGGTACATGGAACAAAATGCTGAAAGGAAATACAAGTACATTACATAGGAAATAGTAGATGGTAGCTTAAGTCGTGTACAATGGAAAATTTACGACTAAGCTAGTACAGTACAATTACAAAGGAAAATGCCTAGCGGTGTTCTCGAAGAACATCTTGGCGGCCATAGCCACTATCAACGTCCCCATGACCAAGCATGAGCTGACAAGGCGCTGCACAGTCCGTGCGGTGGTCTGAGCCGATGTGATAATTCGCATTGACTGTTCCGCCAGCTTATGTGCGGCGTCAGAGACTTCGAAGAGAAGAAGGCCCTGCTGTTGGGCTTCCTCGGCGAGTCCCCGAACCTCACGGTGCAGGTGAAGAAATGCGGCTGGTGGGGGAGGCTGAAGAGTGGGTGGCATCATAGGTCGGGAAACACGAGATGTGAAGAAATGCGGCTGGTGGGGGAGGCTAAAGCGGAAACACGAGATGTGAAGAGCAAAGAATCATTTCACGGGTTATACTAAAATTAACGGTTCAAGTCGTTTAAAATAACGTTCGAAAAAGTTCCAATGTTCAAAAGTTACAATCAAGATCCATAAGTTTAAGATAACAAGTACATAATAAAATGTTTTAATAAAAATTCCCAAATAACAAAGGTCTTCTTCCCGAATTACACTTCACATAACTAGCTTGACCCGCCTGAGCAATGCACTTCATAACTTACACTTTGTTTCCTGAAACATGAGATAAAGTGTCAACTACAAAACATAGTGAGTGAGTTACAGTTTTTAAGATTTTGACCAAAGGATACCGGCAAAAGTTCCGACAAGTATATATAAGTATAAAGTTTTCTTAGTAGAAAGTTGGCGGATAAAAATCGCTTAAAATATGTATATATACTTTAGTAGTAGTTCAACGTCAAAAAGTTCAACATTCGTAAAAGTTCAAGTTGTATAACAAGGCGATAAATGTATGTTGTCATTACCTCAGCGGTGGATTAATCCACATGTGTAAGACGATAAGTGGGTATATGAGTAAATAATTATGACATATGATTTTAGAATTGTACCAACCACTAGGCTCAATATAGCGTAAGATTTAACACTAAACCGATTGATGGTCAGAACACGCCCCAAAGTTTCAATAGAGATGGAGTTCGTGAGAACTTAGTAATATGTACTCAGGACGCGAACCACAAGTAAGGAGTGAACTCTCCTAAGTATCGATACCCATATTTACTAACAGCTATTGCTAATAGTGTGTAATGAATCGATTTAAAAACGGGGCTCTTTGCACTCTTTATCTAAAAACTGGTAGTATGTACTTACGGTGTCTATATTCTCCTCAAGGGTTTTCGCAAATACAATCAAACAATCATAGTCTAATCGAATGTCAAAAGGGGGCAAGCCTAAATAGTTTAAAGTAAGCCAATCGGGACAAATGATATCGTCTACGCATATAAGTTTCACAAAGTTTCCAAAATAGACCAATAGTTCGCAATAGTTCCAAAAGTTCATATGGTTGCAAAAATTCATAAAGGTTTCCAAAGACAATAGATCATAAAATCATTGTACGTAAATTCAAGTTCATAAAGCAGTTTCACATAAAAGATATCGTTCATAAAAGGTTTTGATCTCATGTTTCCCCCAAAAAGAGTACTTAAAAATACAAAAGTGGAGAGGGGTGTAACTCACGGATTGCGAAGATAAGGAACTCGGAAATCGGTCGGAAACGGGAGTCGGGAATCACGGAACGCCTAATAATACCAAGATAGTCCAAGTGTTATTATCTTATTATGTTGTTTTATATAATAGATAAGTTTTTAGTTAAACTTTAAGCGTCAAGGTTAATATTGTCCAAGAAAAATAGTCTGAAACCGTTAACGTTATATTTTGGTTCGAAAATCTAATTTAACGTTTATTATCGTCATGTCACAAGTATCTTTGGTTGCTGAAATGGTTAGAGTTTTTCTAACAAAATTTGGGCAGCGCTTCCGCGCCCAAATTTCATTTCCAAAAACTCAAATTTACTTCCGCTCACAAAATGCATATAACACGATAACATATTTAAGCGAGTTCATTTAAGCATAAAAAGTCCATTACAAGTCACAAATAATATTAGTTTTACCAAACTCAGTTTCTCAATATATATAACAAAGAGTCAGCGAGCGTATACGAGTTTAAAACGTCCAAACGACAAGTTTTTGGAAAACTGGTCAGACCTGTGCGCCGTCCTGGACCATAGGAACGACGCACATAGCCGTTTTTCACCCGCTGCGTCGTCCTGGTCCTTAAGGACGGCGCACAGGTGGGTTTTTTGTGTTTTTCGAGCAAAACGTTTATTTTTAGCGTAGATTTCGACATGCAATAAGTCCAAACTTGATAAAACTTCATTTTCACAGTTTCTAAAGCATTTTTATCCATAAAAACATAGATCTAAATGTTATTTCGGTTAAAATCGTTTTTGGTCCATCAAATGTTACAAATCTTTTTAAAAGCTCGTTTTCAATCCATAGATCATCCATGCAAGTGTTTATATATATATAAAAACAGTAAAATAAAAGAAATCTACCGGATGAAATTGCTTGGATGATGTTTTAGCCGGATTTGAGCTCCAAAATCGGTAGAAAAGCTTGAAAATCGAAAAGACTTGCACCTTCTTGCTTGTTTTGATGATTTGAACGATTTTGATGGTTAAAATCTTGGGTTTTGTTGGCTGGAATCTTCTGTAGTGGTGGGGTTTTCGAGAGAGTTTGAGAGAAAATGTGTGTGTGTTTATGTTTTATGTTTATAAAATGAGAAAATGAAAGGAAAATAATAACAAGTAATGAAATGGTGTTTAGGGACTGTAAATGGACAGTAAATGATGGCCTATGCCAAGATTGATTGGGTCAAAAATTGTAGAAACCGAGACAAGTAACAATTTCAAATTATTTTCGGATTTTGTCCTTCCAGAACGGCGCACAAGGCCTTTGTGCGGCGTCCTGGACCATTTTTGTAAAGATTTTTGATTTTTGTTACTTTTGCGTTTTGGGTCGTTGGACCTTTTCGTTAACTAAAAGTTCTTAATTATGATACGTTATGAACTTAGGAAAGTTCATTAGGTGTTTTCTTGGTATTAGGACTTATATAAATCTATTACGGGTGTGATTCCGACACTGACGCGTTTCCGGTAAATGAACAGTTAAAGACAACGGCAGACAATAAGGGAGACATAGAGCATAAAATGCACCAGAAATTTGACGGTTGTCACAGACGATATCGGGGCTCTCATCGTCAACGAATACAAGGTGATAGGATAGGGTGGTCGGTAAGACAACAACGAAGTTTTGATAAAATCCTCGGTTAAATAAAGTCCAATATAATACCGATACGAGGAATAACGCGTGGAAAGTTACGAGTCGTCACAATTTCCAACCCAACTAGAGTCAACTATGACGAGACGTAAACGCGACAAAAGATTGATGGAACGTCGTCAAGAATAGAGATGATCGGTTTAATACGGGGGATACAGGAAGTAATTCAAGAAGGTTTTAGAATACTCTAATCATAGGCCACTGCAAGACTTATAAATTTTATGCATACGTAAGAATAAGGTTCCTAGCATAGGTCACTAAAACGATAATAATAGCGTCGAAGAGAATAAGCATAACCATAATCATGTCATCATAAATAAAGCACAATACGTTAGCATCAGCAAGGTAATATTTATAAAGCGAAAAGGGTAATCGGATTTAATAAGTAAATCCAAGGTTTCCAAGTTTTTTACATGGTCTGAATAGATAGAAAAGGATAACGTCGAATAGAATACGCTACAATAACATCAAGTGGAAATAGGGTACAATAATGTCAAACGGATCTTAAAGGAACTAGTAAACGCGATACAGTTCTACATAGATGGTTCAAGTGGTTACAAGAGTGAGCATTAGACTACAGCAACTTCATATCTTGAGTCCCTAACACTCCGCTGCTCGAGGTGTCGGTAATAGGAGAAGGGTGAGAAGGAGAGGAATTCCATTTAGGGCATCTGTGACGAAAATGACCAAAAATGCCACAGTCGTAGCACGAGCCGGGAACAACCTTACAATACTGCTCCAGGTGACCTAATTTATTGCACCTCTGACATACCCAACATGTGACTTCACTAGCGTGGGTGCTACCACACTTACGACATTTAGGGTGATTTCTCCATTCCTTTGCAGGGGTGATCACACGCTTGTGACCTTTCTTCTTTTTGCAACGAGAGTTTCACTTTCGCTTACCGCTAGGCCCTCCCTGAGCCTCGGTCTCCTTCGGCAAATCCTCGGGCTCGACACGATCGAGTTTAGTACCAAAGTTCGCTCCATTAGACGTAGAATCTCGAATACTATGAAGTACGCTCTCAGTGACCTTCGTCACCAGGTCGGGTAAGATAGCGACATGGCTCTCCGTAATTATCGCCTCAAATCGGTCGACCATGCTACTCTCGGTGTTCTGCGGTATCGTCTGCTCGAGAGTAGGGGTTCCTTGGGGGGTCATCTGTCAGAAGGAAATATAAAAGGGATATGAGTGTGTGCATGACTCGAGATCAAACTCAATAATAAATCGAGTAAAGATAGAAACATATAAAAGTAAAAAATATAATGCACACAGAAAGTTCAGAGTAAAATCGATATAAGCCTAAAGTCATAGTCTAAGCGATTCACATAGTAAACCACTTAGTTCGCTATAACCATTGGCTCTGATACCAATTTCTGTCAGACCCCGCTCAAGTAATATAGGTATCAGAAGACAAAGATTACATCGAATAGAAACAACAACATTAAGTTTACATTAAATAACGTTTAGGAGTACAATAAATACAATATAAATACAAGTTTATGGCTTAAATAGAAACTAACTACGTCTATTTAAATCTCCTCGAAGTCCACGCAAATAATAAAGAAACCGAACTACGTCTAGTCAAGTCTCTCCGAAATCCTCAAAACTCAATATAAGATATGTACTCCATAATCGATGTAAAATCTCAATCTCATGAAAAGCATTAAAAATAATACGACATCAACATAAAGTTGGTGAATTATTCACATGTTTATAAAACATTAAATATACTCGATGCCCCTGTTGAAATACATAAGACCAATAGAAATAATATCAATAAAATAATATCTTGAATCATAATCATAATGCGATATGTGCTTAGCTTTAGATAGTCCAATACACCTGACCCTTACAATAATACACAAATACAACCCTCAATAAGCAGCGTGTCAAGCTACAGAATAATACCAAATATGGTCGGTCATAACATCCCCTCACATACGTCGTGAGGTATGAGGGTTTGTAAAACCCATATAGATCTATATATATGCACCGTCGTCTGAACATGTTAACAGGTGGGAGGGCCTTATACTACCACTAAGGCCGCATAAGTCACATGACAATATCTATCTAAAGGCACCATATCATAGCATAGTCAAGATATATATCCATACATACTATAAAATAACGCTTAACATGCCCAAAGTTTAAAAAAATAGCAAAAAGAGAAACGAATAACTCACTGAAGAGAAAATCCAAAAGCAATGCAATACGTCGGGAAAATAATCAATCGAAAGTAGCTCCTTCGCCTAAGTGCTCTAGCAAAACATACAATAACCGACTAAGTATCTCTAAGCTTAGTAGGGTTGATTTATGCGATTAACGTCTCATAATATGATATAATATGTTTTAGTCATAAAGTGTTTATAATCCCGATGGTTTAAAGGAAAGATATAGCATTATATAGCAAAATACGCGTTTTTGACCAAAAACCGTGTTAATAGTGTATATTTTAAGATTGATATCTGTTTTGGGGTTAAAACATAAGATTTGAAAGGGTGTAACACTTTACGTAACTTATAACATCATTAAAAATGGGTTTGATCAAAATCTAATTAGTTACACTCGGAATAGTTACTCTAGGAACAGTTACTCTATGAAGAAACAGTTACGCTACGTAACTAACAGTTACGCTACGTAACTAACAGCTACGCTACGTAACTAACAGCTACCCTACATAACAAACAGTTACGCTAAGTGTAACTAACAGTTACACTAAGTCGTGGAACAATTCAAAACGATTCGTTTTCGACGATTTTTGGACTGAAAATGATATAGTTTTACATCTATGGTCTTAGGATATGTTTAGGTACATAAACCCTCTATAAATTTGGGGTTTTGATGGTGAAAAGTGGCGTTTTTGAGACCGAATCTAAAAATAAAGTTTCAAACAAAATCGGAGAAAAACTTACCCGATCGAAGGGAAAATCGGAGAGATTATGAAGATAAGTATGATGAACGATATCCAAGCTTCGGAAGTGATTTTTGACGGTTAGATCCCGAGATATTTTAGAGAGAAGGAAGAGGCTTGTGTGTGTGTTTTCTAGAGAGAGAGGGATCTGAAGATAATGAAAGGATAAAGGAGAGTGTATGTGAAAAGTAAGAAAAAAAAGGGAAAAGTAAAGGGATTAAGTTACTTATCGACCCCGTTAACTGATATATTTTTGTAAAATATTTCCGTTAATTATCGATAAAGAAATTTTGAAATAAATATGATGATAGTAAAATAATTTAAATGGTGATACTATTATATGAATAATAATATTAATGATAATAATACATTTATTTTACGTTAATTTTATCGCATAAATAAAGGCATATCTTAGCCTAGCTTAAGTTACGAGCATACTTATTTCTACTAGGCACTTAGGTTCTAATACGGTTTCCGTCATAAAGAACGTGAAACCAAACGATACTATCCCGACAAAACATAATTATATAAAATACTCCGTTAAAAAATATAAACTCGATAAATACGACAAGTTAAAATAAACTCAATAAACACGATAACTCATACTTGCATAAATGCAACTAAAATAATAAATAAATGAATAAACCATACGCGAAAAACGCAAAATAACAAAATACACGAATACTAGGGTCAAAACAAGATATAAATACATAAGACGATACCCGACAAATGACAGAATAATACTTCGAAAGTTGCGGTTGTCACAGGAGCAAACAAGACTACATATGTAGTAACTAGAGCAGACAACAGGAAAGAAGTGATACCGGCCTTCTACATAATGATAAGAGATTTTTCAAGGGATGACATTCATAGGCTTTATGATATTGGTATTAGGAAGTATTCTCAATCAAGAGGAGAATGTTCTGATACTGATATGGCTATGGATTGGTTAAATGGAATGTTCAACCCTGAAGAGAAGATGACAAGCATTGTATTCAAAAAAGGGAGGTGTTAATAATCCTGTCATCAACTGGTATATCTATGAAAGAAGTGGAGTTCATTCTATAGTCAGAAGACATGGAGCAATGCAATTCTACCTTGTTGAAAGAAGATATGACTTGGGATTAAGAACACACCAAGAGCTGATCTCAATTAGGCTACATGGTCTAAGAACTTCTAGAATGGCACATGAATTGATGTGGAGGATTGTTAGTCAACTGAATGAAGAATTGAAGAAGCAAGAAGAAGAAAAGGAACTCAAGCAAAGAGAATAGTGATAATGATTTGTAATCTTAAGTAGTTAACCATGTTAAAAACTTGTACTTTATTCAGTTAATAAAAGTTCAAGTTAGGGGGAGATTGTTGGGATTAAAACTTAGTTAAAATAGTTTTAGTTTCATTAATACTGTTTGGTTAATACTGATCAGTTAGTACTGTTTCATTGATACTGCATGAAGTTCATTACTACTGAAGATCATTACAACTGCATAAAAGACATTTAATACGGAAAACATATGAAGATAGTTACTACTGCAGTTACTACGGAAGATTATCATTATTAATGCCCGATGAGAGTTTCTACTGCTTGAAGATAATTATAGAATTATCTTTTTCTGCAAGTTTAGCAATTCTAGTTAGAATAGAATTGTAATTATTTAGATGTTACCTATTATAGATAGGGCTAGCCTCAAGGTCTATATATAGATCCTTGTAAACAAAAAGAAAAACGTGTATTGATTTATATTATTTCAATATATTGAGGCTTAATATTCGACATTCATTATTGTTATTCATTGTTTATCATTATACAATATTTGTTTGATCGACAAACTTGTAATATCAATGTTTTCATCCGCTGCTAACTTCGTTGATAATCAAGATCTTGGTTTAATCATACTTTCGGTTACAAAGCCTAAATGATCCTGACAATTCGAGAGAGGCGTTCTCCCTGACAAATTGTGACAACCGTCTAAACTAAGGTCGAGAACGCTAACTTATAACTTCTAAGTGTTTATTTTATCCCCGTTATAACTAACTTTAAGTGTTACGTGGTTACGTAGACATAACTCTTAAGCTAAGCTCGATGTAACTCACACAAAACTCTTAAACGAAAGTTTACTTCATTTAAACCTTTAAGCGTGGATCGGGATCGGAATCATAAATCAACTTCGGAATCAAGTTATGTAAGTCCTAATACCAAGAAAACACCTAAGGAACTTTCCTAAGTTCATAACGTATCATAATCAAGAACTTTCAGTTAACGAAAAGGTCCAACGAAGCAAAACGTAAAAAGCGAAAAATCAGAAAATACCAAAAATTGGACCTGTGCGCCGCACACACACCCTGTGCGACGCACAGATCGTGCAGATTTCCAAAATCTTTAAATTTTTAAACTTGTCTCGATTTTATAAAAACTAAACCAACCAAACTCAATTTTTATTCATGATTACTGAATTGTGGCAGAACCTAAACCCCCATACCATCATTTTCTTTTATTTTCATTTGCATTTTTATAAAACACAAACACATACCAAAAACACACATACACACACACACTCCATTTCCTCTCAAAACTCTCTCAATAACTTCCTCATTTCCAGAAAATCCCAGCCACATAAACCCATCTTTCCACCATCTAAAATCATTCAATCAAGCAAAGGAAGCAAGGGGATCAAATCTATTTCGGTTTCAAAGCATTTCCACCATTTTTGGAGCTCAAAACTCATCTAAAACATCATCCAAGCTTTTCTTTCGGTAGAAACTCTTCCTATTTACTTATATTACTAATATAACTCATTGCATGTATGATCTAAACTATAAAAACAAGTTTTGATGAAGTTTTATAACCATTTTTATACAAAAACGGGTTTATAATAAATGATGCTTAAATCTTTGTTTTTGGGGTTAAAAGTTACATATAAACTGATATAATGATGATTAATAAGGTTTATACCGATTGCATGTCAAGATCTATCACTTACATAAACGATTTTGCAAGAAAAACACAAAAACGGGAAAGGACAGCAGGCTGTGCGCCGCACACCTGCTCAGTGCGGCGCACCGAGCCGCTGCCCTTCCCGAAAATCGTCGTTTTGGCCGTTTTGAGCTTGTTTACGCCGCTGACTTTTTCGAGACTTAATATATATGACTGAGTTTGGTAAAAACAATAACATTGGTGACTTGTATTGGACTTAATATGCTAAAATGAACATGTTTAAATATGTTATGTATGTATATGTGTTTTGAAAGCGGGAAAGTGGTTTGTATTTTGGACATAGAATTTGGGCGCGGAAGCGCTGCCCAAATTTTGTTAGAAAATAAAAGACACTTTAGCAAACAAAACATATTTAACATAATAACAATAACATTAATTTTGGACTTTTAGACTAAAACCAAACGATAACCGATTTGGACAATTTTTTTTTTTTTTTTTTTGGACAAATTGGACCTTGACACTTAAAGTTAACTAAAATTCACCTATATTACATTATATACATAATAACATAACGAGATCATAACACTTAATAAATCTTGGTATTCGTTAGGCTTTCGGTGATTCCCAGCACACTTTCCGACCGTTCCCGCTTACGATTATCTTCGCAACCAGTGAGTTACAAACCCCTACTCTTTTAAAAGATTTTAATACTTTTTGGGGTGAAATGCGAGTCTTAGGCTTAAACATATATTTAAGCTGAAAAACGCCTTATTACTTGAATGCTAAACGAAAACGATTTGATAATCAATGCTATTACGAAAAACACTTGTATACTTTGAACGCTATTATGAAACACTTTGATATCGTGTATACTTTTATGAACGACTATTTTGCCGGCATTGTTGAGGGTTTTGCCAACAATGCCGAGGATACGAAATCTATACTTGCCAATGACTAAAACAATCGATCGTCATGTTGCGGACTTTGTACAACATGGACGTGAGAAACCATTAAAACTCCCGACACTACCAAGGACATTAGTTGCTATTAATCCCTTTGGAAAGGACCGTTAGTAGATATGGATAGCGCTATTAGGGTAAATTTACCCTCACCACAACGACCTATAACGATGGTGCATAATACTAATAGGGTAGGCTATAGGCTTAGCAACGATCATTGGGCAATACTAGGATTGTCACATAGTCGCGCTATGTGGTCAATGCCTACAAACACAATTACTACACTTTACATATGTTTATGTGATAACTAATTGAACACTACTACTCTATGCATGGTTATGCGACACTATTTGAAAACTATACTATACGCCACTTTTTGTGCGTCGAAACTCTAATGCTTTTATCTAAACTTGTAGCTCACTAACTACGTCTCCCGTAGTTAACACTTGACTCGTATTTTCAGGTAACGAGTAAGCTAGCTGATGACTCTATACTTTTGGGCGAATGACTTCAAGAACGGGAATGGTTTGGGTGGTTTGGTTATGAACCCCCCATTTTGTATTTCGGATATGTAAACCTTGTTTTAAACATTTGTAAACCTTGGATGTTATGTTTTTCTTTAATATAGTTTGGCGTTTATCTATATCTTGTGTATCGAATGCTATTGCTCTTCACATCCTGTGTTTCCGCTTTAGCGGGGTGTGACAGACTTGGTATCAGAGCGCAAGGTTATAGTGAATACCGATTTTTAAAAATCAAACTATAACCAGTTTCTAAACGAAAGATTTTATTTAACCGAAATGTTAAGGCATAGTTTAACTTGAATTATTCGTAGCCTGATCACCTATGAATAATTTGGACTAAATTATGCCAGAATGGGATTGGTAAACATTAAACGAACCTCCCCGGGAATTCTTGAAGTCAGACCCACACAGACCTAGGTGCTATGCTTAAGATACTCTATGTGCTCAGCTTATTACTAACACTAACATGAGCCGTATCTTCGAACTAACTCGTTACCGATTTAGGGTATGTCGAGAGGGAAAGAGATAGCTACGTCAGTTGACGAAACCGAACACTCTCACGAATCCCAATCACGCTCTAGGAGTCAGCAATCGTCACCACTCACCCTACCTTACCTCCGTCGGGACGGTGAAGGAAGCTCACGATTACCAACACGCCGCGCACGACACCCATCGAATCGTCACTCGAGACCTCAGATAACTACGCCACCACCACCCCCTGTTCGCGGATTGACTCCCGAAGAAATCCAAGCGCTTTGTAACATGTCCGACGACCTCCGCGGATACACACAAGTCGTGAGAGATCACTCCCATCAGATACGGGGTTTGTACACCGAGGTGTGTTACGCACAAAGGCAATGGCACGAAAGGCAATTCGAGCAGCACACAACTTGATGCTGATTAGCATAGTACTAGTATTCCTTATGGTTGTATTGGTTGTAATTAAGGTTTGGAGGTTGTTGTAAGATGTCTTTTGGGTTGTAAGTAGAACATGTAGTTTATGAAGGATTGTAAGCATAGTACTTTATGTTGGTTGGTAATGTACGACAATAGTCGATGATGTTGGATTTTGTAAGAACATCAAATTTTGAGCGATATATATAAAATGGACGGATTATAATTACAATTGTTGTTGTTCTTGTTATTTCTCATTAATTGATTCTGAAGTGAAAAGTATCAAAACCCTAAACCCGAGTTCTCTCTTGTGTAGGAAAATGGCCGATCACAACGATGAGCACATTGTCCAAAGGATCAATGCCCGACTGAACGAGGCAATACCTGGCCTCATAGCCCGAATCAACGCGGGTATCCACCAGGGAGGACCGAGGGGGAACAACAATAATAATGAACAGAAAAACAACCAAGGAAACCACAACCAACAAAACAACAATCAGGAAAATAACAATCAAGGAAACAACAACCAGGGGAACAACCAAAGGAACAACCAAGGATGTAGCTACAAGACCTTCATATCCTGTAGGCCAAAAGAATTCCACGGCACTGAAGGCGCCATTGGACTATCGCGCTGGATCGATAGTATGGAAGTTGTGCTAAGGATCAGCCAGTGTGATGAAAACAAGAAGGTGGAATTCACTTCCTGCATGTTTCAGGGACGAGCACTAACCTGGTGGAACAGCCAGCTGCAGGTCCAAGGACCGGACGCTGCGTATAACATGCCATGGGCAAGATTCAAGGAACTGCTGGTAATTGAGTACTGTCCCAAGGAGATCTTGAAGAAGCTCAAGAACGAACTCTGGAATCACTCCATGGTGGGAACTGACATCGACACCTACGTCGCGCGATTTCATGAACTCACAAATGTAGTACCCGAACTAGTAACCCCCGAAGACAAGCGAATTGATCACTTCATTTGGGGACTCTCACCCGAGATAAGGGGCATGGCGACAGCTACCGATCCAGCCACGATGCAGCAGGCTGTGCGCTTGGCAAGCCGCCTAACCCAGGACTGGATAAGGAACGGAGGAGTGTCAAAGCCGGGTGCAGAGGACGCTAAGGGAAAGCGCAAGGTTGAGGACACGTCGGGGAACAGAAGGGAGCGTTTCAACAAGAAGGCCAAGACAGTGAGAAACTATGGAGTAGCCACGACAGAGAATACCGGCTATCAGGGAAAGGCGCCAAAATGCGTTAGGTGCGGTTATCACCACGGAGGTGACTGTCGGTCGTGCACCAACTGCAACCGCCTCGGTCACTGGACTCGACATTGTAAGGCAGTGAACGCTGGACCGCAGCAGGCGGTAAGGCAGCAGAATGAAGGACCGCGACAAGCCGGGAGGCCACAGCAGAATGAAAGGCCTCGCCAGGGAGAATGTTATGAGTGCGGTAGTAGGGAACACTACCGAAATGCTTGTCCTAGGCTAAACCCTGCCCGAAACCCAAACCAGAACCGCAATCAAAACCCACCGCAAAACCAAAATCAGAACAATCAGAGGGGAAACGATGGGGGACAAGGCCGTGGCAGAGCCTTCGTGATTGGTGCTGAAGAGGCAAGAAACGACCCCCGGGTGATTGCAGGTACATTTCTCCTTAACAACTATTATGCCTCGGTACTGTTTGACTCAGGCGCGGACAAAAGTTTTGTGTCCTTAGAGTGTAGGCCTTTGATAGCATTAGAAACTGAACCCCTAGGTGAAAAGTTTACGGTAGAATACGCGAATGGGCAGGAATACCAAGCTAGTGACGTAATTAAGAATTGCACAATAACCCTAGCTAACCACTCTTTCGAAATAGATCTAATCCCTATCGAACTTAAGAGCTTTGACGTAGTGATAGGAATGGACTGGTTGACCATCCGAGACGCGAGGATATTTTGTTTAGATAAAACAGTACGAATGCCGTTAGGAGATGGAAAGGAATTGATAGTACAAGGAGATAGGCCTGGCCAAACTTCGAAACTTATATCGGTGATGAAAATGCGCAAGCACTTGAATAAGGGTTGTTTTGCATTGTTAATAAACGTGAGGGACAAACAAGCAAAAGCAGCAGACCTTAAGGATGTACCGATAGTTAGAGACTATCCGGAAGTATTTCCCGAAGAACTACCTGGACTACCACCTCAGAGGCAAGTAGAGTTTAGAATCGAGGTAATTCCTGGAGCGGCACCGGTGGCAAGGACGCCATATCGACTAGCTCCAACTGAGATGCAGGAATTATCCAACCAAGTTCAGGAACTATTGGATAAAGGATTTATCCGACCAAGCTCATCACCATGGGGAGCGCCGATTCTATTCGTAAAGAAGAAGGATGGATCGTTTCGCATGTGTATCGACTACCGAGAATTGAATAAACTAACCGTCAAGAACCGATATCCTCTTCCACGAATCGACGACCTTTTCGACCAACTCCAAGGCGCAACCTACTTTTCAAAGATTGACTTAAGGTCCGGATACCATCAAGTGTTGGTTTCTGAAGAAGATATACCGAAAACCGCATTCCGCACTAGATACGGACACTACGAGTTCCTGGTAATGCCATTTGGACTCAAAAATGCACCGGCGGTATTCATGGATTTGATGAATAGGGTATGCCGACCGTATCTAGACAAGTTCGTTATTGTATTCATCGACGACATCCTAATCTACTCGCGCAACAAAGAAGATCACGCGGAACACTTAAAACTATTGTTGGAATTACTCAAGGAACAACAACTTTACGCAAAGTTTTCTAAGTGTGAATTCTGGCTGCGTGAAGTCAAATGTCTCAGTCATGTAGTTAATGGATCCGGAATTCACGTTGATCCATCAAAAATCGAAGCAATAGAGAACTGGAAAACTCTCAAAAGCCCGACAGAAATCCGCCAATTCTTAGGACTGGCTGGATATTATCGGCGATTCATTCAAGATTTCTCTAAGATAGCTAAACCCCTAACAAAGTTAACCCAAAAGAACGAGAAGTTCAACTGGGGAGATGCTCAAGAACAAGCCTTCAATATCCTGAAAACGAAACTGTGCAACGCTCCGATCTTAACTCTTCCTGAGGGAAACGAAGACTTCGTAGTTTATTGTGACGCATCTAACCTAGGATTAGGTTGTGTATTGATGCAACTAAGTAAGGTCATAGCTTACGATCGCGACAACTTAAGAAACACGAGGTCAATTACGCCACTCACGACTTAGAACTAGGAGTGGTAGTTTTTGCCCTGAAAATCTGGAGACATTACCTCTACGGAACCAAGTGCACGGTATTCACGGACCATAGGAGTCTACAACACATACTAGATCAGAAGCTACTCAACATGAGGCAAAGGAGATGGTTGGAACTCCTTAGCGACTACGACTGCGATATTAAGTATCACCCTGGCAAAGCGAACGTCGTAGCAGATGCCTTGAGTAGGAAGGAGAGGCAATAGACTACTCGGGTACGTGCATTAGGAATCTACCTTAAACCCGATTTGAGGACGCGTATAGCAAGTGCCCAGCATGAGGCTTTGAAGGCAGTTAACATAAAGGTCGAAACCTTGCACAACCACGACAAGGATTTTGTAAGGAAGGGCGACGATGTCTATTACTTTAAGGATCGACCCTGGATTCCTACGACTAACTAATTGAGGAAAGCCATTATGGATGAAGCACACCGAAAGCGATATTCCATTCATCCAGGGTCAAGCAAAATGTATAAGGACCTCAAGGAACATTATTGGTGGCCTAGGATGAAAAGAGACGTTGCTTTATACGTAGAGAAATGCCTCACTTGTGCGAAAATGAAGGCCGAATATAAAAAGCCATCCGGATTACTACAGCAACCCGAAATTCCCGAGTGGAAATGGGAACAAATCACAATGGACTTCGTCACAAAGTTACCTCGAACATCAAAGGGTAACGACATGATCTGGGTTATAGTGGATCGGCTAACGAAGTCAGCACACTTTATTCCCATCAAGGAAAGTTTTAACGTAGAAAAACTTGTCCAAATATACATCAACGAGGTAGTGACACGTCACGGAATACCCACGTCAATCATCTCGGATAGAGATACTCGCTTCACTTCCAGATTCTGGAAGGCATTCCAAGAGTCGTTTGGCACACGATTGGACTTAAGCACGGCTTACCATCCGCAGACCGATGGTCAAAGCGAGCGCACTATACAAACACTAGAGGACATGCTGAGAGCATGCGTCATCGACTTCGGAGGAAGTTGGGATAACCACTTACCTCTAATAGAGTTCTCTTACAATAACAGCTACCATGCTAGCATCAAATGTGTGCCTTTTGAATCTCTCTACGGGAGGAAATGCCGATCTCCACTGTGTTGGTTGGAACCGGGAGATCGACAACTAATTAGCATGGATGTAGTGCAAGAAACGATTGATAAGATCACAACGATTAAGGAAAGACTTAAGACTGCGAGAAGTCGTCAAAAGAGTTATGCTGATATGCGCAGAAAGGATCTAGAATTTCAAGTCGGCGACAAAGTACTTCTAAAAGTGTCACCCTGGAAAGGTGCGATACGCCGCGGAAAACATGGAAAGCTTAGTCCGAGATATGTAGGACCGTTTGAGATACTCGAAAGGGTAGGTCCGGTCGCGTATCGGTTAGAACTACCGCAAGAGCTCGGTAACATGCATAACACTTTTCATGTTTCAAGATTGAAAAAGTGCCTATCGGACGAAACACTTATCACACCTTTAGAAGAAGTACAACTAGACGAGAAGCTGCAATTTGTCGAGGAACCGATTGAAATCATAGATCGCGAAACTAAGAAACTAAGACACAGTCGAATCCCTATAGTGAGGGTGCGATGGAACGCAAAACGAGGCCCCGAATACACCTGGGAACGAGAGGATCAAATGATGCTTGAGTATCCTCATCTCTTCACTTCTCCCACAACGAATACCACAAGTTGAAATTTCGGGACGAAATTCTTTCAACGTGGGGAGAATGTGACAACCGTCTAAACTAAGGTCGAGAACGCTAACTTATAACTTCTAAGTGTTTATTTTATCCCCGTTATAACTAACTTTAAGTGTTACGTGGTTACGTAGACATAACTCTTAAGCTAAGCTCGATGTAACTCACACAAAACTCTTAAACGAAAGTTTACTTCATTTAAACCTTTAAGCGTGGATCGGGATCGGAATCATAAATCAACTTCGGAATCAAGTTATGTAAGTCCTAATACCAAGAAAACACCTAAGGAACTTTCCTAAGTTCATAACGTATCATAATTAAGAACTTTCAGTTAACGAAAAGGTCCAACGAAGCAAAACGTAAAAAGCGAAAAATCAGAAAATACCAAAAATTGGACCTGTGCGCCGCACACACACCCTGTGCGACGCACAGATCGTGCAGATTTCCAAAATCTTTAAATTTTTAAACTTGTCTCGATTTTATAAAAACTAAACCAACCAAACTCGATTTTTATTCATGATTACTGAATTGTGGCAGAACCTAAACCCCCATACCATCATTTTCTTTTATTTTCATTTGCATTTTTATAAAACACAAACACATACCAAAAACACACATACACACACACACACTCCATTTCCTCTCAAAACTCTCTCAATAACTTCCTCATTTCCAGAAAATCCCAGCCACATAAACCCATCTTTCCACCATCTAAAATCATTCAATCAAGCAAAGGAAGCAAGGGGATCAAATCTATTTCGGTTTCAAAGCATTTCCACCATTTTTGGAGCTCAAAACTCATCTAAAACATCATCCAAGCTTTTCTTTCGGTAGAAACTCTTCCTATTTACTTATATAACTAATATAACTCATTGCATGTATGATCTAAACTATAAAAACAAGTTTTGATGAAGTTTTATAACCATTTTTATACAAAAACGGGTTTATAATAAATGATGCTTAAATCTTTGTTTTTGGGGTTAAAAGTTACATATAAACTGATATAATGATGATTAATAAGGTTTATACCGATTGCATGTCAAGATCTATCACTTACATAAACGATTTTGCAAGAAAAACACAAAAACGGGAAAGGACAGCAGGCTGTGCGCCGCACACCTGCTCAGTGCGGCGCACCGAGCCGCTGCCCTTCCCGAAAATCGTCGTTTTGGCCGTTTTGAGCTTGTTTACGCCGCTGACTTTTTCGAGACTTAATATATATGACTGAGTTTGGTAAAAACAATAACATTGGTGACTTGTATTGGACTTAATATGCTAAAATGAACATGTTTAAATATGTTATGTATGTATATGTGTTTTGTAAGCGGGAAAGTGGTTTGTATTTTGGACATAGAATTTGGGCGCGGAAGCGCTGCCCAAATTTTGTTAGAAAATAAAAGACACTTTAGCAAACAAAACATATTTAACATAATAACAATAACATTAATTTTGGACTTTTAGACTAAAACCAAACGATAACCGATTTGGACAATTTTTTTTTTTTTTTTTTGGACAAATTTTACCTTGACACTTATAGTTAACTAAAATTCACCTATATTACATTGTATACATAATAACATAACGAGATCATAACACTTAATAAATCTTGGTATTCGTTAGGCTTTCGGTGATTCCCGGCACACTTTCCGACCGTTCCCGCTTACGATTATCTTCGCAACCAGTGAGTTACAAACTCCTACTCTTTTAAAAGATTTTAATACTTTTTGGGGTGAAATGCGAGTCTTAGGCTTAAACATATATTTAAGCTGAAAAACGCCTTATTACTTGAATGCTAAACGAAAACGATTTGATAATCAATGCTATTACGAAAAACACTTGTATACTTTGAACGCTATTATGAAACACTTTGATATCGTGTATACTTTTATGAAAGACTATTTTGCCGGCATTGTTGAGGGTTTTGCCAACAATGCCGAGGATACGAAATCTATACTTGCCAATGACTAAAACAATCGATCGTCATGTTGCGGACTTTGTACAACATGGACGTGAGAAACCATTAAAACTCCCGACACTACCAAGGACATTAGTTGCTATTAATCCCTTTGGAAAGGACCGTTAGTAGATATGGATAGCGCTATTAGGGTAAATTCACCCTCACCACAACGACCTATAACGATGGTGCATAATACTAATAGGGTAGGCTATAGGCTTAGCAACGATCATTGGGCAATACTAGGATTGTCACATAGTCGCGCTATGTGGTCAATGCCTACAAACACAATTACTACACTTTACATATGTTTATGTGATAACTAATTGAACACTACTACTCTATGCATGGTTATGCGACACTATTTGAAAACTATACTTTACGCCACTTTTTGTGCGTCGAAACTCTAATGCTTTTATCTAAACTTGTAGCTCACTAACTACGTCTCCCGTAGTTAACACTTGACTCGTATTTTCAGGTAACGAGTAAGCTAGCTGATGACTCTATACTTTTGGGCGAATGACTTCAAGAACGGGAAGGGTTTGGGTGGTTTGGTTATGAACACCCCATTTTGTATTTCGGATATGTAAACCTTGTTTTAAACATTTGTAAACCTTGGATGTTATGTTTTTCTTTAATATAGTTTGGCGTTTATCTATATCTTGTGTATCGAATGCTATTGCTCTTCACATCATATGTTTCCGCTTTAGCGGGGTGTGACACGAATCAATTACAAGTGCAACAAGATCACGTTCTATTAGAAACATAATGTGATATTATCACATATTATTACCACTTTTATCTTTTAGGTTGAAGACTTTATTTCTGCTTAATACTGGGATTTGATTTAAATTTTCTTCATATTCACATTTTTCATGGATAAAAGGTCATCGTCATAACTTTAAGGATGACAATTTCATTTAGTATATTTTCATAAGGGTGAACAAAAAACCGATTCAACCAAATTATAACCGAAAAAATCGACTTAACCAAACCAAATTAACCGACTCGATCACAAAACCGACGGTTCGGTTTTGAAATTTCCATTAACCCGAATATTTTGGTTCGTTTATGGGTTTGTCTAAAAAATAGAACCAAATTAACCGAACCGCTCAATATATATTTCAACAAGAATATTTTTATTATAGTTAAATATATGTAATTATACTCCACTTATTTTTTCATTTTTTTCGATGAAAAAGATATGCTAGTGAAAATGTAAATCAAATCCATTGAAATAAGTTGCGATCTTATTAATGATGTTCTTCATTTAAACAACAATCACATATCTTTAATCTTTAATAGAAGAGGAGCCTTAAATGCCACATTGTGAAATAAGGTCTCTTAGATAGGTTAACTTCTTTGATTTTAACAGTTAAATCAGATTGATGATGTCATCAAATATTATTTACATTTTACAATACATAATGGCATTATCTCTTTCATTTCATCTTCACTTAAATAAAAAAACATCATTTTGTCAATCATTAATTACTTTTCGCTCAATAATTTGGGTTGTGATTACCTTACAAAATCTCATAATACAAAATATTAAAGAATTTGAATAAACGTAAAGATATATATGTTATTATAACTATAAACAATATGTGTATGTGTAACATTGTTTTTTTATAATAATTTAGGAAGAACATGTACATAAATATAAATTTTATGATTCATTTTTTGTCTATCTATGTCCACGTTATAGCGGGACAAATAATCTAGTTTAAATATTATATTACATCTCTATATACAATCAAAATATTATTAGGATTTCTATTGTTTTTTGTTTAACAATATGTCCAACTTGTTCATAAAAAAGGTTGAAACTAAATTGTCGTAGTATATTTTTTTCAAGTAACTCACATAGTAATTCATATTTAAACTAATGAATTCGTTATCAAACCTTCACGATTTAAGAAGCATCTTCAAATAAAACTATTATAATAACTTTTTGTTATTTCATTTTATAACTAATAATGACTTATTAATTTTATTTTTAGCTTATAACTTTATTTAGTATTTGTAGTTATTAACCGATGGTTAACCGATAACCGACCTAATAAACAACACATAACCGATTAACTGAAACCGAATTAGTCGAAACCGAACGGTTAACATTTTCAATTAACCGAAAGTTCGGTTATGGGTGCGGTTTTGGTCCATAACCTAATTAAACCGACTCATGCTCACCCCTATTTTTTCACCATAGTTTGAGAATTATTGTTCCATTTTCAGTTTCATTATTATTTTTAAAGAAATAGTTTATAAAAATATTTGGGTTATCAAGTCGATCATTCAATCAAATGACCAACGTGAACCTAACTCGAAAATAATTCGAGTTAGCTGGTTGTCGGGTCAGCGGGTTAAAATTATACAACCTAACCCGATAATTTCATGTCGGTTTCAGGTCGAATTTCGTATCTTGTCAAGTATTGACACCCCTAAATACCAACACCGGTTGCAGTAGTAAAAAGAAGGATTACTCATGTTGTTTTCGGTGTTCATGTCGCTCACACAATTAGTCACTTAAGTTTTCTATATCCAAACTTAAATTTCTTGTATTTGATTATATTATCGTCTAAAAGAGTCATTATACTATTGAGAAATAAATAAAAGAATACATTTATAATAATATAAAAACAAATAAAATATATATGTTACAAACATACATGTTGTTACTCTTAATATTATTATTACCTATAACAAATAAGACTAAATAATTGGACAATTTTTTTTTTATCATTAATTCTTTTATTATTAATTGAAAATATGTACTTTTATCGATGGTTTAACACACAAAAACTTACCATTTTTATATACATTAGAAAAATATATGGTAAAATATTTGAATGTTTTTAAATGTTTAAGAGAGAATTTAAACTTAGTTTAAATTTTATATTACTTAATTGTTATTATAGTAATTAAGGAAATGTTAATGTAGATGGTTAAACTACTTCTTTCTATTTGATTAATCTACATTAATTGTAAAGTTTGTAAATGATGATTTTTGTGAGAGGTATAAAAAAGGTAGATAAGTAATTTCAATTACTTAAATTTAAAGCATTAAGAGTATGAAGGAAATGTTTTATAATATAACTAGTCTAGTACCCGCGCGATGCGGCGGCGGCGATGAAGTTTATTTCGTAAAATGGTTTTGCGGCTACAGTTTTCAGTAGTTTTTAATCCGTCTCCTGATCCATATGTTAAGTATAACATTTTCGGTTGTTTTTCAGTCGTCATGTGATATGAATATAGAAACATATATAATATAAAATTGTATTGGATTTATATTGAAAATGTAAAAAATAAAATTACAAAATCGAAACAAAAGAATAGCATTCAACCAACAATCTCTCTAATCTATTCAGACTAAATATGTACTACACAATTTGTATGGGTTGTTAATTAAAATTAATGTTTCCATAAATGTTCTACACAATTATAAAGATAGTCTTTTTTAAAAGAAGTGAATTGTTAAGTAGTAAGTTTAATTGTATTCAAAACAAATAAAGTAATTTTGTAAGTGGTATATTCAGTTATTAAGTACTAATTTAAGTTTCAATAACATACAAAAAAGAATAGTTACATGTTAATAAACCTAAAAGAAAAACTAATGTTTAAATAACCTATTAAAAGACCCAACTCATACAAATAAAAGGCCTAACTATCATTTACATTTTAAAAGACACACAATTCATATTATATATATAAAAAGACATACAATTTACATTTGAAAAACACATTACAATTACATTTTCAAAAGGAAGATACAATATACATTTCTAAAAAGAAGATATGACATACATACAAACTTAAAGTTAAAAACTAAAAGCATAAACAGTTAAGGAAATGAGGTGTAAGAATTGCGAAGTACTACAGTTTACATTCATATACGCAAAAGAAACTCATAATCATCACGGCCCCATATCGAGATAAAAGAAACACCGGTAAAAAAAAAGAATGTAAACACACTCATGCAATCATGGACCTCATATTTTCATATAGTCAAAATATTATCATTGGCAATTGAATGCTATCATAAGCCTCGTAAGATAATTGGCCTTACAATACAAATAATTAGTAAAACCGTCACTACTCAACAATACCTCTAATCACGACTCCAACATTAATAGTAATCAGCAAATAATAATTGAATTGTAACCCACAAATAATCTTCACCACCATGTTACCGGAAAGAACCATTCGGAAAAAATAAGGATAAAGCCCACAAATAATCATCGCTACGCAAATCCACAAATCAGCAAATCTGTCACTATACGACAATAAAATAATCAGAATAATCTAGCATTAATAAAACAAAGAAATAATAAAGGCGTAACCCACACATAATCGAACAATACCAAAATCAACAACTCTGACTATGAACAGCATCAATAAGTCCAACACTAAACAACATCAACAATACAAACAATCAGCAAAAAAAAAAAAATAATACTAATAATTAACAATTATCAAACATACCAATCGAGAACATTTATATGACTCTCGCTCAAGAAATTTTTGGTAGTAGTTATAAATTGAGTTTTCACAATTAAAAGATATCTTATATATAGGGTTTATGTGTGTATATAAGAAGACATGACTGACCTTGTCCCTGGCAAGTGGATGAGATAGAAAGGAAGTTATCTGCTTGTGCAAGTACGCATTATACAAGTAAACCATATCCTCATGGTCATTCTGTAAAAGATATAACCACATGAAGTTACAATGATTAATATATAAAGATATATTGCAAAATTGAAGACTTTCTAAATTCTAATAATATTGTGTTTTAAATATCAAAATCTTTTACCTTGAAACAATAGAATTTAAAAACAAGCATTTAACACAAAAAACAAACCTGATAAGGTGGAGTTCGAAGAACTATGTTTAGCAAAAACTGGAAAACGTTGCTTGTATAAACCACCTTCCAACAAGTGCACAACCCATGCAAGTCTAACACAGTGCATACCACCCTCAATCGTCGGATCATTCCCCATAGCCATCACCTGTTATAGAAACACAGCTAACGGGTTCCACATTATGGCTAAAGAAATATTACAGTAGAGTACATCAAGATTTTGCACTTACAGTCTCATGGAAATCACGTGTAAATGAAGCATCTTGTGACAAGATAGACATTTGATTTGATGATGCGCTGAGAGCATCTGATATCAAAGAAATTATAAGAGAGAAAAGGAGTGTGTACGATATCTGCAAAAGATAAACAGTTAATCAGTTACTATGACATCTAAAAAAGGATGTAAAAGTTAGAGCTCATGATATACCTGGTTTTAAGTGCTTCAGAAATCAAGTCAGATGCGGATTTTTCAACGTCTGGTTCAATTAGTGTTGAAAGAGAGATTGGAGTTACAGACACCTGTTGCAAAACAAAGGCCAGATTTTTTCATACGGGCTTCATGCTGATAAAAAGTATTTATTATAGAGTAGACGAGTCTAGTATACTTACAAATCCGTCTTGAAGGGCTCTAAAATCAAGATTCTCATCAGTGTCTTCCTCGTTAGAGTCTTGAAACTGCATCACAAATAATAAATGTTTTTATTTTCATAAGATCTTTCAAACAAGTTGACCAAAATAATACGCATTTTTATGTCCATAAGATAGATATCACTTACCTCTAGCCGGAAGTATTTCACTATCCTTTTAGGGTCAAAATTAGAATATACAAAAGTCGAAATATTTTACCTTGCCATCATATTCTCTACGAGAAAGAACCTCAGGAGCACTGTATCCAGGGGTGCCAACTGTGGATTTGGGTCTCGAGTGCAGTAGAGACAACTGCAGATATCCAAAATGATTACCACCTTAAAAGCGTATTCTCAAGCTTCATATCCCTGTGACATATTTGCTACACAAAATTGAATACATAACTTAATTAAAGTTCAGCAAATCATACCACGCACACATAAACACAAACAATTATTCGAAAAGTCTTATTACCATGAAATGACAGTAGTGAACTCCTGAGATGAGTTGTTGGAAGAAGTATCTAGCCTGAAATACAAAATGATAGATGATATACAACTTAAAAAGAGATGACCTGAATAAAATAAATCTGAATCCGATTGCAAAACCTCATCTTCACTAAATCTTCCAGCGTTACAAATCCGCTCGAAAAGCTCTCCTCCAGCAGCATACTCCATTACAACTTACTTCTCGAAAGAAAGGGACCGGCGACTTAAGATCCAAACCACGAAGATCCAAACCCTCAAAGAGGGGGTTCAACGTGGGGTTCCAAAAACAGCCAAAAAGGTCGTTTAAAACACCGTAAAAACTTTTATAAAAACTTACCACCGGAAAACAGAGATGTTTGAGATACACATCGGGTAAAGAGATTAGGGTTTCACACGACTGCTCTTTAGAGAGAGGTTGGAGAGATTAGGGTTTCGTGTTTGTGCGGCTGTTTGCGTGGTTCGGTCTAGGGTTCCTGCGGCGGCTAGGTTCCGGCGGCGGCTAGGGTTAAACATTTATGTTCCGGCTACCTGCCATCGATATTTAGAGAGAGACTGTGTGTTGAGTGTGTGTTGTGTGTGTTCCGGCGAGGGCGGACAGATTTGTAGAGAGAGGTTAGAGGTTTTAGAGAGAGAGTGGGTTTTTGAAAATGAGAGGAGAGTAATGAGAGTTGGGTGTGTCGTGTGCGTTGTGTGTGTTGTCTGGGTTGTATTGTGTGCATAGGTCGTTGTATTGTATGCATAGAGTGTTGTATTATGTGCATAGATTGTTAAAACTCTTAAAAGTCAAACTCTTAAACTCTTAAAGTCAACAAATGCCATATGCATTATATAGTAGTATAGATAGTATAGATATAGAATAGATTTAGGAAGCACTCTTCTTTTTCATAAAAATGTTTTCTTCCACAAGTTTTTACATAAAGTAACGGTAAAGTCACCTGATCGAATATTATCAAACCGATAATTATAAATTTCTAAAGCTGTATGCAAAGTAAATCGTGTACGTCTATTTTGAGACGAAAGAACTATTGAGTTTGCTGAAAACGTGAATCTATTTCATAGTTTTTTTTTATGTATTTGTGCAGTAGTTAATTTTATCAAGTATCCAAAATAATTAATCTCTTATGGAAATGGCTCCTTGAGTGTATTACATATTGATTGGGGAGAGTTTTTTCAAGAATATATATTTTGTTGAAAGCTACCAGTGAGAAAGCTAGGTGGAAGGAGTGAAAATGACTTATCCTTGGAAGAACAAAACCTGATATTTAGTTAGTATGCAAGTGGGAAGAAACTATATATCCCGCATTATTGGATTGTATCAAAAATTTTCAACACATTAGGAAGCAATATTCCTATTCCTATATATACCATTTTCTCTCTTTTTAATCATTTTTACTTTCACCTTATTCCCTCTCCTTCAATACTTCTTTTATTTAGAAGGTCCAAATTAAATACTTTCTCGTTTTTTACAAGGAAATCTAAACAACACGTTAGAGGGTCAAACTGTTTGATATATATATATATATATATATATATATATATATATATATATATATATATATATATATATATATATATATATATATTCCGCTACACTCAATACTTAAAATACATACCGGTAGAAACACTCTAAAATCAATTTAAAAATAGTAAAACAAATGTTTTTTTTAAACCTATTTCGGAGAATGATCATAAAATAACCTCTAGAACCATTTATGAAATAAAAAAAAACTGATTTTTTTTCAAAATTTTTTATTTTTAAAAACATGGATCCATTTTTTCGGTAGATCCATTTTTTTTAGAAAAGTCGATGTATTTTCAAAAATAAGATGCATTTTAACTCATTTTTTTTTTTGTAATATTAATAATAAGATAAAGTTTTATCTATTAAATAGATGCATATTTGAAAATGAGTAGATGCATTTTTTATAAAATTAAAAAAATTCATCTACCGAAAAAATGCATCTACGTTTTTTTCCGAAAAAATTCAATTTTTTTTTTTATTTTATAAAAAGATTCTGGAGGTTATTTTAAGAAGATTCTCCGAAAAAAATGTGAAAAAAACTTTTTTTAAGTATTTTTAAATAATTTTTAAAACGTACTTATTGGTATGTATTTTAAACATGGTTTGTATTTGATCCACATAATATTAATATATATATATATATTATATAGGGACTGATTCATGCGAAAACTCCTATTTCTGCGAGAACTGCGAGAACTCTTAAAAAAAGTGTCAATTAACATGTAATTATGTCTATTGACATGTAAAAACCATTGAATGTTCAAAACCTAGTAAAAATATAAATGCAAAATTAAAAAATTTTGTATGAAATCACGCGTATTTGGAATTGTTCACATGTGAACGTTTTTTTTCAAAAAATGAGTTCATATATGAACGAAAATTTTTTACGTTATTTTATATGATTTTTTTTTAGTTTTTTACGTTTATATTTACTTGATTATTAATCTCTAAAAGAGTTTGCATGTGAATGAACAAAGTGAAACATGATTTAACACTTTTTGTGAGAGTTCTCGCAGTTCTCGCAAAAAAAAGAGTTCTCGCATGAACCATTCAATATATATATATATATATATATATATATATAACGATAGTTTCTTTTGATAGCAATAGCTTTTTGCTCAATGCATATTTTTTTATGGAACTTGCTTAAAAGTATCAGATTTTCCATAATTATATGGTACAATTTTCTTATCATAAAAAGGTAGTTTTGCACAGAATCAGTGTTTTTTGATTAGGACGGAACATGTTGGCCCTTCAGGAACTGTAAGTGAGCATACTTTGATGGGGTCTATTTCTTTGATGTAACATTACAACTTGAGAATATATATGAGCTTTATTCTATTTTGTTCCGATTCGAATGGCAGATCATATGGTGGTTAATATGTTCCTTTATCAAGTAATGATGCATGACGTACCATTCGGGTTTGAGGATACATAAACCTTGGACTTTATTCGTTTAATTCATTTTCATAATCTCCTTTTTTGTGTTGCTCGTTTTCTTGATTCTGATTTTCTTTTGCTGTGTTCATATTTTTTTTTTCCTTTACTCATATGATATCATTCCAAATGATAGTATTTGATACATATTTACATGCATTTGAGATTCAAGAAGTAATCGCCTAGGTAAATTTTCGTTTAATATGTGATTACTAAATGATGTATACTATACAAATTATTACATTTTTCTGAAAATATGCACAATATTACATAGCATATCGAATCAAAACCCAGCTAGAAAAACTAGAAGCTAACGCTAAAGCATACACCTTTTTGGGACCGAGGCACAATAGTACATAGTAAAGAACAATTAATTTTATTCCAATGTGGGATAAAACAAACCCATTTTAATGATCAATATCTCATTCACTTCAAGTTAACTTTAGACACATAATATACCGGTTACATACCCTTGTTAAATACATGTCAATATAATATATTACTTATATATTATTGTGGGCAGAATCTCGGGCTAAGGATCTCGGGGTAAGAATCTCGGAGTCAGGATCTCGGGCTAAGGATCTCGGGTTCAGTATCTCGGGGCTTTAGGAATAAGGTTTGACTAAGTATATATAGGTATACAACTCGAGTCATATTGTCAAACAATACATGGCAGCGGAAATAGGATCACATAGAAATAATTAAATCGGATAAAGTAATACCTTTTAGTCTTGAATTACCAGCAAGCAAGTTGTGTAGAACTAAGTGTAAAATCTATTCTACGGTTACGTACGCGACACCTTCTTTTAGCAACCGACTTGTATTCCAGTACAGGTTTGTAACTTACAACCTTTGCCTTGTACACACCTTCTGCTTTGAACAACACGCTACTTGGATGCTCAAACAGATCTGCTCGAACCCCCTTTACGCCGTAAGCATCAACCTTCTTTTCTCGAAAAACCGAAAGTCAAACATCCATATGAAGGGTTTCGGTCGACTAGAAAAGCAGAAAATCGATTAGGAAGAAACCTAAATCGATTTTAGGTTTATTTGGTGTGTCTTTGAATGAGGGTTGGGTATTGTTTATATAGGTAAACAATAAGTTGGTGAACAAATTGTATTACAATTAGGAAACTTCCTAATTACATAATACACCCTCATATTTACTAATTATTACAATTAACACATTTAATTAATAATTAGATAACAACAAACGTATAGTCGTGTCTAAATGTCGATACGTGCGCTCCTATAGGCTCACACATTTACGGTCACACATTTGTTAAAACTATTCAAATACCAACAGCTCCCACTTTTGAATAATTTTCAAACAAACATGATAACATTGATTAATGTCTAGCAACATATCAATGCTCCCATAAATGCACGACTAAGTTTCTCCAAAACTCACTGTGAGTCTATATTCGGTTCATATCCTTTTGTTACAGATACTTAGTTAAAATCTTTTGATGGATCAAAATCATTCCATTTCAACTACTGTTTCTCATTTCGCGAATCACTTAAAGATTACCAAATACTATGTAGACACATCTGGATTTATTTGGGTTCGGCCGATCATACATCTTAAGTATTCATGAGTGGCCCAGTTAGTATCTAACTTCAGTTTTCACTTAAGGAACAAATCCTATCTTGACTACAATTGGTAGTCATCATATTTCGCAACATTACCAGAAATAGCCTTTATAACACCCTTATTCAGGAGTGCGTTTGACTAGAATCAAATAATGCACTACGTACATTAGACCCAACTTGCATCTCAAGTCAAAGGACATTAAACCTTATGAATTATACTTAATGACAAGGATCCATAAGTACTAATTCATGTGGGATAATCTCGTGTTCATCTTGTTGGTGCAATATCTGTGACAATTGTTCTAGATTAATTAAGTCTTTAGTAATAGTCTATTTGAGTCTGTAATGGCCCAATAGCATTGTATTGTTAAGTGGGCTATTTAGTCTGTTATGGGTGTTAATGGACTTTGCATAGTCCATGAGCCCATTAGTGGCCCAAGCCTGTGAACATGTCTCTATATAAAGAGACATTGAATTTAGGTTTAGGGGTAATGGTTAATGGTTAGAGACAGACTGAGAGAGTTCTGAGAATACTTTATTGTAATTGAGTGATTCAATATATAAAGTATTTGGAATTCGGTAATTACGTTTTGTTCTTATTGTTATTAATATCGATTATTACTTGTGTGATTACTGATTACGAGATTCCGCCTCGTGATTAGTTTGGTTTAATCCTGTAGATCGGACCACTGGGACCTACAATTGGTATCAGAGCAAGCGCCTTGTTTGCTCTCTATCGAGATTTGGTTCAGGGTTAAATTCAGGTTTTAATCGATTCTGGAAATTAGGGTTCTTAGTCGTCGGTGGCTGTTTGTGAGAATTAGGGTTCTTATTACATCTTCGGCGGCGGTCTGTTAAGGATTAGGGTTTCTGCTTGTTCGTGGATCAACCTTCGTGGACGTAGTTCGTGAATTTAATTCGTGAATTTAATTCGTGGATTTAATTCGTGAGACTTCTTAGTGGATTTAATTCTTGGAGACATCTTCGTGGATTTAATTCGTGGAGACATCTTCGTGGATTTTCTCGTGGAACATTTTCGTGGACATCTTCGTGGATTTTTTCGTGGAGCATCTTCGTGGAGCACTTCGTGAACATCTTCGTTAGTGGATCTTCTAAGTCTGCGAACACCATCTTCGTAACCCATCTTCGCCGAACACCATCTTCGTGACTGACACCCATCTTCGCCGAACAACATCTTCGTGACTGACACCACCCATCTTCGTTGCACCATCTTAGCCAAACAACATCTTCGTGACTTACATCTTCGTGACCTTACATCTTCGTGACCTTACATCTTCGTAACCTTACATCTTCGTGACCCACATCTTCGTGAATTTAATTACTTGTTCGTTTGGCTGGCGATTTAAACATCTTCGTGGCTATTGTTCGTGAAAAAGAGACGAACATCTTGTTCGTGTTTGATTAAGTAGATTTAACGAACATCTTGTTCGCCGATTTGACGAACATCTTGTTCGTGTTCGATTTTGATTAGATGTTCGTTTGCTTAACAAGTTCGTGGAAGTAATTGTAAAACAAGCTCGTGACTGTATGTTCGTTTGATTACAAGTTCGGGAAGGGATTTAAACGACTTCAAGCTCGTTTTGGTATATGTTCGTGGCTGTTTGATTGAAGCTTCGGTTAAAATCAGCTACGTTATTGGATTCATTACTGGACTTTTATTGGACTCCATCTTAATTGGGCTTCTATAAAATTTAAAGAGAATTGGGCTTAAATTAAAACTTCATTGGACTTAAATTATTAGATTAATTTGGACTGATTTGGACCTAGTATTTGGACTTAATTAATTTAACAAAAACTAAAGAAATGAATTCTTTAAAATTCGATAGTCCAACTGATGAACCAAGAAGTAGAGGATACATTCTTACAAGGCAATTCGATACGTTCAGAGCAGGTATCAACGAAACTTTTGAAGAAACTGTCAATAGATACTCCAATCTCCTTGCAGAACTTGCCAAATATCGTATATATATTGGAGATGCAAAAACAATAGAGAGATTTTTGGAGGCTTTGCCTAAGCGTTGGGAGGTATGGATAAAATTTATAAAAGATGAAATCGATTCTATATATTATCGTCAACAATTAACTCTGGGAGAAGTGATTGAAAGATTAAGAGCATATAAATCAGCATCAATGGCATCTATTGAGGAATTTCGCAGTGAAGCCCGTGGTACTACAAATGATTCTAGTACTACAAGTGAAATGAGCTCGAATGAAGAGAATTTTCAAAATATTGAAGATACTGAACATGAAACAAAGATTTGCAGCTGCACGTTGGATCTATCTAACGAAAACTTTATCACAAAGTTGGCCGACTTCAAAACTGAAAAGTCAAAGGTACTTCTTGACTCTCAATATATGAAGGAGTTCTGCAAATCTTACACTGTTTTAACTCTCCAAAACGATAACCTGACTAAGTCAGTATCCAATTTGGAATCTCAGCAAACTGAACTCGATCAAACCATAACAATATTAACTTATCAAAAAGATGATTTTGCAACGAAATATTATAAAAACGAGAAGGATCGCACGGAACTTTTCTCAAATGTTGGCATTTTAACACATCAAATTGATAACTTATATGAATGTCTTGAAAATGAAAAGAAAAAGTTTGCTGAGAAAGTCCAAGAGTTGAACAACAGTGAAATCAGATTAACTGAGCAGGAAAGGAAAATCGAACAGTTTCGCACTTCTTCGAGTACCTTAAATTCAATCATGAGTCGTCAAAGGCCAACTGGAGATCGTAGTGGTTTGGGATATAATGAAACACCTCCTCCTTTTAATCACAATTATAGTTTTCTTAAAACTGAATGTGACGTGAAGGAAAACAATGTTGACTCTTCCTGTGAATCTACCTCTACAAGGGATGATCAGACCGAGTCAAGTGCTTCAATTGAATCCAGTGTTTCGAAAACAGAAATGAGTACATTAGCTGAAAAATCAAAACCCAAACAGCCTATGGATGATTTAAAGTGTTTTAAATGCCGTGAACATGGTCACGTAGCCTCGGTATGTCCAAAGAAGAAGCAAAAGCAAGCCAACAGATCGCCCTATCTGAAGAAAGAGCAAGTTAGCAGATCGTCTTCACCAAAGACTAAACCAATGGTTCGTTCACATTCACCTGTACAGAAACAGGTGCAGCCTGTTCGGAAATCAATGGCTCGATCATATTCACCTGTACGGAAACAGGTGCCTCAGAAGTGGATTAAGAAACAGGAACACACGGGTGTTTCTAATGATCGTTCATTTCAACCGCGTCCATTTCGACCGTCTTTTAGAACTTCTACTCCATACTGCCCGAGTCAGAGAGTAAATTCATTCTATCAGCAATCGAGATCTTATTATCCACCAAGGAACCACCTGAATTCTAAAGTTCAAGCTACTCTTACTAAAGATGATGGTTTCTTCAAGGAGTTTGTCTACGTGAACGAAAGCGGTCAATCAAGACGCGTTATGGCATGGGTTCCCCACCATAACTGATCATTGCTAGCTTAGCTGAAAAGTTTTGTAATCTTGTATATTTATCTTTATGAAAATTAGAATCGACATGAAAAACTCAAAATTTCGTGTCGATATCTTAAAAAAAAAAAAAAAAAAAAAAAAAAAAAAAAATTACTAACGTTTGTTTGCAGGTTACGAAGCGCATACGAGACTCTACTCTTGAAAACTGTTGTTTGAGACGTTGTTCATCGTCAGACAGCTCAGGGGGAGTTTTGTTGTCATTTATGGAAGCTCGAAGAATATAAGAAAAGGTGATGAACTTAGTTGAGTCAACTCGTGATGAAGACTCTGAAAAACAACGAAGTTCACAACAACAAAGGGAGCTGCCTAACTCTTCACAAGCATTAACGGAGAAGACTAACTCTTCACAAGCATAAACGGATAAGACTGAATTTTCACAAGCTTAAACGGAGAAGACTGAATTATTGCAACAATTCAGGGGGAGTTATTCAAGAAAATGATGAGTTAGAAGAACCTGCAAGGAACACAAGGAGTACAAGACTATAAAGACTTTGAGCGTATAACGGAATCTAGAAGCAACAGTCAAGGGGGAGTTTGTTGGTGCAATATCTGTGACAGTTGTTCTAGATTAATTAAGTCTTTAGTAATAGTCTATTTGAGTCTGTAATGGCCCAATAGCATTGTATTGTTAAGTGGGCTATTTAGTCTGTTATGGGTATTAATGGACTTTGCATAGTCCATGAGCCCATTAGTGGCCCAAGCCTGTGAACATGTCTCTATATAAAGAGACATTGAGTTTAGGTTTAGGGGTAATGGTTAATGGTTAGAGACAGACTGAGAGAGTTCTGAGAATACTTTATTGTAATTGAGTGATTCAATATATAAAGTATTTGGAATTCGGTAATTACGTTTTGCTCTTATTGTTATTAATATCGATTATTACTTGTGTGATTACTGATTACGAGATTCCGCCTCGTGATTAGTTTGGTTTAATCCTGTAGATCGGACCACTGGGACCTACACATCTCAATGTACACTATCCGGGTTAGTGAGCCAAGCTGACTACTCAGACATTGTCTTAATTTAATCATATTCCCATATGATTAATCGACAATGGATATTTAGAGTTAACATTTAAAAATTATATTTAAATATAAATCAAGGATTAAAACATGAAAAATTGGATAACAATTATATAAGAAATGAAATCACATATCCTCAATATTATTCATTCTTAATAAAATTGTTTATTACATCCATATGTCCAAATACTATATCAATCACAGATTACATGAAACAACTAGATAAACGAAGTCATATACCCTCAACCAAGTGAGTTACGTTCGTCTTTACCAGAGCCTTGGTGAAAGGATTATCTAAGTTGTCATCTGTGTGAACTTTGAGTACTTGAATTTCACCATGTTCGACTCTTTCATGAATATAGTGAATTTTCTTCTGAAAGTGTTTAGCTCCCTTTTGAACCCTCGAGTTCATTGGCTATGATCATTGCACCAGTTTTGTTGCAATATCTATCCAAAGGAGTCTTGGCTGTGGGAACAATACCAAGTCCAGAAATAAATTTCCAGATCCAAACAACTTCCATTTGCATCTCTGGAAGATACAATATACTCAGATTCTGTTGTAGAGATGGTTATTTCTGAAATCGCAATTTCCAATATTAGCCTCAGGATTTCCACCATACATCACAAGAACCATATCTTTAGTATCCCTAAGGTACTTTAGTATGTTATTTACAACAATCCAATGTCTTTCGCCTGGATTCTGTTAAATCTTGTTAACAATGTTCTGTGCAAAAGCCACATCAGGCCTTGTGCATCTCATCACACACAAAATATATCCTTTTGCCTAAGCATAAGGTTTCCTTTGCATGCGCTCCATTTCTTGAGGTGTAAGAGCACTATCCTTGATGTTGAGATTAAGTCTATCTTTCATTGATAAATTTCCATGTTTAGAATTTTCTATACTAACTGCTTAAGTATATCATCAATATAAGCTTTTTGACTTAACTTAATTAACCGCTTAGATCTATCTCTCAAGATCTTGATTCCCAAGTCAATACTGCTTTTCCTAAGTCTTTCATGGCAAAACATTTTCCAATATGAGATTTAACATCTTCAAGCATTGGAACACTATTTCCCATTAGCTATATGTCATCTACATATAAGACTAAGAAAGTAACATTACTCCCACTGAATTTTTGATACACACATGGCTTATCGAAATTCTGAACAAAATCAACCTTTTGATTTCTTCATCAAATCTTTTATTCCAACTTCTTGATGCTTGCTTAAGTCCATAAATGAACTTCTTTAGCTTTCATACTTGTTGGAATGTAATGGATCAATAAAACCTTCTGATGATTCATATAGACGTCGTCGTCTATATAACCATTTAGAAAGGATGTCTTGGCATCCATTTGCCATATCTCATAGTCATAGAACGCAGCTATGGCTAAGAGAATTCTAATAGCTCTTATGTCTGCCATTGGGGAAAAGGTTTCCTCATAATCTATACCATTGACTTGAGTAAATCCTTTTGCCACGAGACGAGCTTTATAGATGTGTATTTTTCCATCCATGTATGTTCTTTATCTTTAAAAAGAAACATCTTCAATCGATAGTCTTGGCATTTGGAGTTTTATCTACCAAATTCCAAACTTCGTTGTCATTCATGGATCGAATCTCCAAATTCGCAGCTTGAAGTCATTTCTCAGCGTCTGGACCTGATAATAACTTTCAAGTTTCGAGGTTCATTAAGATCCCCTTATACGTCACCATCCTCTAGATTAACGTTTAAGTTCAACCTAGAAGGTGTACGTATAGTCCTTTCGGACCTACGAATTGGAGCATCAACAATTTGTTGTTGAGACTGAACTTGTGGCTCAATCACAACTTGAGTCGGACTAGATTGAGGCATAACCTGAGGCTTAACTCTATCCCCCCCCCCCCCCCGAATTGTTGATCACCAGTGTGAGTAGAAGGTGATGTATCTAACTCTTGAACCTTGTCAATTTCTACAACCCTCCCACTGTTTCCTTGTTCGATAAGCCGTGTTTCGAAAAACTCGGAATATCGTGCAACTTGAACAGTTTGTTGGAATCATATTGAGAATGCATAAAGCAGACTCTAGAGCATAATCTCAAAAGATAATGGCAGAATATTAAGGTTCATCATTGTTCATACCCTGCCAATCAAGGTTTGGTTTCTCCTCTCCGATACACCATTGTGTTGTGGAGTATATGAAGGAGTAAGCAATTGGAAAATTCCACATGCTTTGAGATGATCCTTAATCTTTAGGCTTAAGTACTCACCACCACAATCCGATCAAAGGATCTTGATGGTTTTGCCGAGTTGATTTTCTACTTTCGTTTTGAAACACTTTGAATGTTTCAACCACCTTATGTTTATGTTTAAGCAAGTTAAACATAACCATAACTGTTGAAATTATCCGTAAATGTAACGAAATAGTTAGCACCTTTCTTTGACACATGTCTAAAGGGATCACATACATCAGTATGTATGATTCCTAAACGATCAGTTGCCCTTTTCGTCTCATACGGAAAAGGTTTCCTTGTCATTTTGCCCGACACACACAAGATTCGCATTTATCAAATAAATATCATTTGACCTTTAAAAGCTGTGAATCCTTTTAATGCAATACTTGTATATGTGCGCAATACAACAATGTCATAAATAGGTTGAGTCCAAGTTGGACTTAACGCATTTAGTGCTAATAATAAATATAGAATTATAATTTAAAGAAGAATGAGCATGCAAATCTATTTCATATATGTCATTAATATCAATCATATTAATATAATAACATTATGTTCGAAACAGAAATACCAAATTCATTATTTTGTAAAACATAAACTGAAACATTCCCCCTAACATAAGTAAGTGCATAATAACAATTGTCTAATACAATTATTATGCCCTAGGGTAAATGTAAGTCTTAACTTCTAATGGATTTCATAACTACACATTTGACATAGCCTACGTATTGTTATAGAGATCCATTTTTCAGTTTCTTCTTTGCTCTAAATCCTTGTAAGGAATCACAAATATGAGTACCACAGCCAATGTCAGATACTCATGTATTTGTTTTTAGAGAAAAAACATAATTCTGAAGATACCCGAAGATCCGTCGTTGCCGACTCTCTTCTTATCTTGCACCCCGGCTAGAGTAGGACAATTCCTCTTTCAATGCCTAATCACATAACAGTGATTTCAACCATCATCCTTAGTGGGATGTTCTCTTTTTGCTAGAGGGGTTAGCTTAGCCTTGTGAATATAAACAATTGCTTGTTTATTCGTTCCATCTTGTTTAGATTTGCCCTTAGCTGGCGGTTGTCTTTTCTTATCTGAACCATACCCCCACTGACCGCTAGGATCTGGTCGGTAACCGATTAGGAAGGAATTTCTCAAACTCTACGAGCATCATATGAAGTTCTTGAGAATTTTATCCATACCATGCATATTGTTGTTAGGTGTAAATTCACCAATACCTTGTGAAAGTCAATTTAGAACAACAATAGTTTGATGATAGGGTAATTCATCCTTTCCAAATGATTAACTTAGCTTGTTATGTTGACAACGTGAGTCCATAATGACGTTCCAGCAACATGTTCACTAATGTAATTCTTGAATCAAGTCGTTCAATTCAAGACCGACTTGTTTCTCATACATAATGTGAAGCTTAACAATCATTATATCCGGCTACTTATCGATGCTTGATAAGTTGCCCGAGTTATCTCATCATAAGCATTCTTCGGCTCAAGAGATATCGGTTTATTAATGAATGGTAATTACTTCATCGCTCATAGAACGATTCTCAGCTGATGAAACCAATCATTAAAACTTGGTTCAGTAAGTATTTCACCTTTGAACATTGTTATGATTTCTGACATAATCCCGCTTAAATCGGGATTTTGTGCCATTTCTACAAGACAGAAGAAAGTTCTCATTAGTACTTTCGACATAAGATTTCTTAACAAAACGTAAAACCAATGGTTTACTTTCCGTTAAGACTAGGACCCAATTGACATATTACCGTTCCATCAGTTGTTCTGCTAGGAACTAAATAATACTCAAAAGGTAAGTGACGATCCGTAATTGCATTTACCGGTGCAACTCCTAGAAAATGGGACTTAATGTCATAATTCGATCCGAGCATCAAAATGGTGATCGTGACATTAATCATGTTTCGTCGCATCTTATCGCTATCGGCATTTACAGTCTCACTACATAACCCGATTTAAGTCATCCGACTGAAGACTGCAGATAGTCCACCACAGTCTCACTATGAGTGGTAATCCGCCTTGGATACACTTCACCTACGTCTCACGTAGAGTGATGAGCAAGTACAAGTTGTCTAGGCAATACGGATAACAATTGACTTAAATTCCATGGGTGTTAAAAATCTACGTACGCAATTGCCATGCAACAATTTCGTAACGTAATTTAATTAAAAACAAAATGTTTTTATTATAGTGGTTATTAAACGTGTTTCTATGATTACCTAATTTATACAACTAATCGTAACATGGTCATCATTAAACCTTTTCGGTAGCTCTACGAGAGTACGACTAGGAAATCATGTGAGGGTGTAGCGAATGGTTCAACATTTAATAGCATTGCCTCATTGAGAGTGTACCCCACTCCACATAACTTTCCTAGACATCGTCCCCAGTTGTAGGTGAGCCTAGTTGGGTAATAATACACTGAGCATGTACAATCTAGTTATAAATTTACCAACCAAAATGCGTTATAGAACGTATAAAAGTCCAAAATAAATTAATAAAACTCGTCATAATAATTCTTTTGTCTTATTATTAAATTTTGTTTCTTTCAAAAGACATTTGACAAACATTATTTATAATAAATAATTTAGAATTATTCTACGCAACTAATTGGGTAATGCCTAAAAAGTCTCTATGGTCATTGTTTACATATTGAATCACTCCCGTTCAAAGGAAACGGACCACATACATCCGTCCTCAAAATAACAAGTTTGGATTGCGTAAGCTATCAATATGTAAACTATTCGTATATCAAATAAACTACACATAACTTTTTATCATACAAATCCTTTTGTGTCGCACATATTCAATTAACAATTAATAATACTAATTCATTTACTTTTTAACAAATATATATATATATATATATATAGATACTATATATATTATATATAATTATATATAGATATATAATAATATATATATATATATATATATATATATATATAGATATATATATATATATATATATATATATATACTATATTATATCTGTATATATAATATATGTATATATATATATGTATAATATTATATATATCTAATATATATATATATATTAGATATGTATATGTATATATATAGAGGTACTATATATCTAAGCATATATATATATATATATATATATATATTATATATAGTCTATATATATATATATATATCTATCTATATATATATATATATATATATATATCTTATATATAATATATATGCTTACAAGTTATGCATGTTACTTTATAAACATAATTTTTGCATAAAAGTTAAATAAGGTAATTTTAAACATCAAATTGCAAGGGTAGATTGATTCAATTAACTTTTTTAATTTTCTCAATTTTGATGTTTTAGATCCAAATAATATTTACCTATGTTTGGATGATACCACTATAGGTATACAACTCGAGTATTGTCAAACAATACATGGCAGCGGAAATAGGATCACATAGAAATAATTAGATCGGATAAAGTAATACCTTTTAGTCTTGAATTACAAGCAAGCAAGTTGTGTAGATCTAAGTGTAAGATCTATTCAACGGTTACGTACGCGACACCTTCTTTTAGCAACCGACTTGTATGCCTATACACGTTTGTAACTTACAACCTTTGTCTTGTACACACCTTCTGCTTTGAACAACACGCTACTTGGATGTTTAAACAGATCTGCTCGAACCCCCTTTGCGCCGTAAGCAGCAACCTTCTTTTCTCGAAAAACCGAAAGTCAAACATCCGTATGAAGGGTTTCTGTCGACTAGAAAGCAGAAAATCGATTAGGAAGAAACCTAAATCGATTTTAGGTTTATTGGTGTGTCTTTGAATGAGGGTTGGGTATTGTTTATATAGGTAAACAATAAGTTGGTGAACAAGTTGTATTACAATTAGGAAACTTCCTAATTACATAATCACCCTCATAATTACTAATTATTACAATTAACTCATTTAATTAATAATTAGATAACAACAAACGTATAGTCGTGTCTAAATGTCGATGCGTGCGCTCCGTAGGCTCACACATTTACGGACACACATTTGTTAAAACTATTCAAATACCAACAGTATACATAAAAATCGGGATAAAAGTCATTGAAGAAGTCAATAAACATGTTTTGTGAAGAAGTCATACTAAAAGACCGGATGATCCGCGGATCTCGGGGGCAATGATCCCAAGATAATAGAAAAGTTTGTTATTTACATTTTCTATATATATATTTCGAGGCAAATGGTCATAGAGACGGATCCTACACACATTACACACACTATACATATAAAAACTCTATTGTTTAGGTGCTAGTAAACCCCAAACACAAAAACACCTAGCATTTTACACCTTAGATTGACCATTTGTGCTCTTATCTTATATGTCATGTTTTTTTCTTAATAAAATCAACAAGGCAAGGGACAACTGTCCCTCCCGAGGTTTTATGCCGGCAATCCATATGGATTAAGGGCTTTCCTCGTAAATCCCGTGCCATTTTACTTTACTTTCACTTTTATTATGTTTATCACTTTTGTTCTAAACAGCCTCATGATCATATTCATGATCACACTTAAAATAACAACAACACCTGGCCTCACTTTTACTAATTTGGTCACGGAATTATCCTTAGTAATTTTTGGTCAAAACACATATCATACACTATATAAAAATTGTGAAAATGCAATGTATAGTCATCGTACTATCCAAAAAACTTCATCTAGATCTTGTACAAATATTGTGTTTAAATACATCACTTTAGTAGAATAAAAATTTTAAATTATAACCTTAACTTCAAAAAAACCGTTCAATTCCATAACTTCGTTTACATGCTACCTTTTGTTAACCGGTTAGTGTTACCACGTCAATTTTTAACCGGGAAATTGCACTGTATGTCATTGTAAATATCCAAAATGTCTATATGAGTCATTGAATGTTTTTTTTAATTATTATACTTATTATTAGTCTTTTAATAGTAATTAAACTTATATTTTGTTAATTTCAACTCACTTTAACAATCCCAAACGTACCAAATTTTGATACACAATTATAACAATAATAAAGATTGAATCCATCGAACTAGTCGGGAAAAGGGTCAGGCGACGGATTATTAGGAATTTTCCGGCCATCGAAAGATTAGGGTTGTTCAGATGATGTATTTTTTAGTCCATATTCCAGTGATTTGAGGGCGTTTTTCGTTGAAGCTACTTGCATATAAATAGAAAAAGGAAAGATGAGATAATATAGATTTAGAAATAAGGGTTTGGTGATAAAGATGGTGGTTGAATAAATGAGTGAAAGAGATGAGTTTGGAAGTTGTATGTGATAGAGAAAAAAAAGAGATTAGATAAATAAATATAAAAAAAAACTATATATACTTATTTAAAAAATAAAAA